>OZ018336.1:48197630-49397630 GCA_963969495.1 Ceratothoa steindachneri
ACTCTCTCCAGGTTCTTGGCTACACCCGTGAGTAATCAAGGTCAACAAGACCTCCCCCCAAGTTCGCCCCGCTTTTCTCTCGAGGATCAAAGGAACTAAATTGCTCACTACCCCAAATCTCTCATTATAACCATTTAATAACCTTGGTTATTCAATTATTATTCGGAACCTAATTTCGTCTTATTCATGTGCCTATATAAATCCATATTTATTTTGTGCCTTTTATTTAGTGTGTATTAAAATCTATTTTTGTCACTGTGTTTGGAATATTACTTAGGCACGCAGCTGCAGCTAACTATTCAAATCGCACTCTTAGAACAATAATATTTGTTGCCTTGATTAGCCCACCTTAGACCTATTTTAACAAAATATATATATATAAATATATATATATATATATATATATATATATATATATATATATATATATATAAATAATTTAATAACACAGAATCTTTATATTCGCAGATTACCAATTTTTCATCTATCACAAGGTGCTTGGCGATATAAAAATGATCCCCCCAAAATTCTGAACGTTTCCAAATTCCTAAGACTCTTAGGCTTATCCTCGAAGCCCCTTCCATTCAATTTATATAATAAGTTTCTGACAAAAAAGCAAAAGATGGTACGGTATGGCGCCATGGGATGAGTTTTTTACTTAGAAGTCAGAAACTAGGTGAAAAACTTGCGCCTTAATCTTCCGTTGGTATGGGAAAATAATGTTTCTTTTTTAATTAAATGGTTGTAAAGTGATCGATGAAACTCTGTTTTTCCCTTAAGACTTTGAATGGCGATTTTATATCGATATACGAGGTTTTTAATCATCCTACAAACCATAGTATTATAAACGAGAAATTACTTCCTTTGGTGACGCCTGAAAGTTTTGGGAAAATGTTTCTTAAAAAATGGGATGATATGAAAATGAAAATGCGTGAAAGATAGATACAGTAACCGCAACAGGAGACATCCATGAACAACTACGATATAGGATTGAGCAATCTTTTTGAAATCTTCATCTTTTATCCGATGATAGCAGATAGATGGAATTATTAATTGCTTAAAGGTTTTGGGTATAGCAAAGGTTGATATTTATCACCTAAATATTTTCAGTAAGGAAATAACCTTGATTATTTTTCTAAATTTGATTTGCATTGAGTTTTAATTAGTCCGATCCTTATTGCCATTACTAACAGACGGACAAATGAAAATGTGCCGGAATGGTGAGAATGGAGTGGGTTTGAAAGGTGGTTTGGCGGGGGCTTTTTCCCTAGAAGTCCTACTTGCTCTTGGAATAAAGTGAATGGATTAACTAATGCACCACAAAGGACAACCTTTCCCTAGTGGCTAAACTGAAGGGGCGATGTAGTAAGGCACATTAGAATATCACCTTTGAATAGTAGAGTTGGGGGAAAATGGGTGGATTTGATTTAATAGGGCGCGAAAAGGTGGCGGCTATTTTGTTTGCTACTTAGATAAAAGTCTATAAGGAAAACCAACTAAGGCATCTTTGCTAGAAGGTTTATAATGAGAGATCTATCTAAAAATGAAGTTGAAAAAATGTAAAGCTACAGATTCATCCACGGGTGTTGGGGCCAGAGGACACATAATATAGATATAAACTGCCACCTCGAGGTCCAAGATACATCTCATAACACCTAGAGGGGCATAGTTTTAGTGAAGATGAGTCACTCTGAGACACTATGGTAGAAAAACAAGAAACAATGCAGATTGGTGACAGTTTACATAAAATGGAGTTATTCCATTCAATCCAATCGATCTGCTGGATGAAGAAGGACAAGATACATTAAATTCAATTCTCTTATTCTCCTTCTCACTTCAGTTTTCTTACTTATCCTAATACTCTCTACCTTAATCGTTTTCCGGCGGCACTTTCCCATTTGGGTCCACTTAGACACTTTGGCAGAGGGGAGGGAGGTCAATGAAGCATTCTATCTGTTTAATACTCCTCGATCTTTTTCTCAACTCAATACTTTTTGATATTTCTGACGCCTCACTAGTCTTCGATCTTACTCCCTGATTTGTAATTGCCTATCCTTCTGGTGGCTCACTGCGCTTCTAACATTCTACCAGTTTGATAGTCTTACATATTTCTCCCGGTTCAATACAATTTGTTGTTTCTGAAAGCTCAATAATCTGATATTTCTGCGGTTCCGGTAGTTATCGATCTTTCTGCAGTGTCGGTAGTTTGAGATATTTCTTCTAGGTCAGTACTCTTCGATATTTTTACTGGCTCAGTACCCTTTGATTTTTCCAACCGTTCAGGAATATTTGATTTTTCTGCTCGCATAGGGAATTAAAATCTTCCTATTGGCTCAATACCCTACAAACTTTCTGCCTTCTCTAAACAATTCGACTTTTCTGAAGTACTGATCCATTTATCTGCCACTCTTTCTACCATCTAAGTAATCTCCAATCGTTCTAAAAACTTTACTAAACCAAATATTGGTAAGTGTTTATACATCACAACTAGAAGCGGGTCTCGAATCTTTTTAACTGGGAGAGGTGGCTTAATTTGGTTAATTTAGTTAGCGTAGCAAGCAGGTGGCCCTCACATGTAATGGGGGCTTAGGGATCTGTAAGCTCACTTTATATTTATTTTAACTTCCTCTAATTACAAAGAGTATGATCGTATAATTAGGTGATTACGCAACTAGGTATGTCAGCGTTAAAATTTTAAAAGGGCAAATCTTGATGTTGATAGGGGTAAAAGAAACCATTTGGTGGTTCAGGTATAATAGGACTAAGTTATCTCTATACTGCTTATTTTTTATTGCAAATAAGCAGTCGAGGTAAAACTAGCGTAGCTCTGTTGAGTGGAAAGGGCTGGGTACTGGCAATACCCAGTCCCTAAATCTTTCCCTAAAGCTCTCTACCAAGGTTATCAAGCGATTCTGTGATTTGAGATATGTGCTGCATATAACTCAAAACACAAACTAAAAAAGCATTCCTATTCTTTTTTCTTAACGGATTTCTGGTAGCTACCATTGCGCACAATATGTTCCTTCTAGGTATCTTACGATTCATTAGTTCATTAATTCTTTGAATTAATGCAGGGACGATTCTATTTTTTCATATCATTAAGTAGAGATAAACAAACATTCTAATGGGGAATAGGGAAGATGATCAACACACTTCTCTTTCAAAATATTATACCAGGACTTTTGGGATCATCTTCATCAGGAATTCCTTGTAAGTTTAATTCATTCCATTCCTTGTTAATATTTTCGTATTATTTTCAGGTACAAGGTTCGAAAAATTTATAGATAGTCGAATAATCGGGGGTGGGCAGTATTAAAGAGACTTTATTCATATATAATGCTTCGAGCGATTGAATTTCTTATTTAAACGCGGAGGTGATCTAAAACATCACCAAAATGTAACGTGACAATAAACCACTGAACGCTCTGCAGTATCCATTTGTTCTGCACACTGAAAGCGATGTCTAAATACGTGCTTCTGCAGAACTGATAACTGTTTATAACTTGCTCTCAACCATAACCATGGGAGTAGATGTTTGATATCTTTATGATGAATTCATTTAAGTGAAAATTACTGTACCCTAAACTGACATGTGTGGCTTTATAAAATTATCGAAATTAACAAGGAGAAATTAGCAAATGATAAATGTTTTGTCAAGGCATTAGAATAAGTACAAATAAGGTAGAAAATGACAAACATGTTACTCCTGGTTAGCGGCCAGTGATTCACCCTGACCCAATAGCTTAGTTTGAGGGAATTGAGGTGGCCAGAGTGGGGAAGCCCCGCAGTGCTTCACGGTGGTAAAATTAAATCTCAATTCTCGAGTTGGACAAATTCTGTAGTCTGCAGGCATTTTGAAGCATTCATTTCCTTATTTTGTAATAAATAGTAAATATCTTTAACTTTACATGCTATAATTTAAAGAAAAATAATACATATACAATTTTATAATACAAATATGGAATGGCACTACACTTATAGGTAGAAATGCTGGAAGGAGGGCGATTGAACAGAAATAAAGAACGGAGCGTGCAATGTTTTGCGAACAGCTTCCTTGTGTCGTTGGCTGATACCATCGTGGTGGCTGATTGGGAATCCCGAAAAAGTCTCATTGAAGCGAAGTTTACAACTTGCATGCTTGCTCTTTTTTGGGCATTTCACACAACTTCTCTCATAGAAGCGGATCTTATTTTGAAGAAATGAAGAAAGCAGATCATCGCACGGAAAAGTTATCCAAGGAACAGCCCGGCATCAAACCGAGTCTGACCGCCATTATAGATAGAGGTGTGGAGGAAAAACTGAAAATAAAAATATATATATATATAAAGAAACGAATATAACGTGCCACAAATTGCAAACAGCTTTACCGGGTAACTGAGACAAGTTTTACGGAAAACTTGACCCACTCGGCCATCCTGAGGCTCAAATGAATTAATCCATACAAAGCTTATTAGCCGCCCACTTTCATTCCCTAGCTCGTTAAAAATTACATCATTTCACAATTCAAGACTTTGAGATTCACCTTCTTACCTCCGTAAATTCACACACTTTTAGACAAACCCAACTGAGTCCCAAATGGTACCCATGTGGGTTCATGTGGATTTTAGAACTGGGACCCAACTAAGTTTGTGACGAGGATATAGGATCTATGTATGTAGGACACATCTTGGTTACTTAAATGGAACCCAGGTGGACTAGCCATCCATACTAGCCTTGTGGGCTGCATCTGAAACAGATTGTTAAACAAAAATCGGTGCTAGGTTAAAAACCAACGTCCACCAAATGTGAGAACGAGCAAGGTGTAATGGCCTAAATAGTTGCACACATTGGTCGAATCTAATTCCTTTCGTTAAACTGTAAACTAGGCTCTATTCTATGCCCATCAATTGCGGTCACTCACTTTTACCCTATATTGCTGCATTGGCAGAGACACTAAAATAAAGGAAAGTTATCTTTAGTGTGTTTCATATTGGTGGAGTTAGTTAAATGTTTTACAGCAATGTATAGAAACAAGCTAAAATTGAACATAGCAAAATTATCTTCAAAGTAAATCAGAATTATCATAAGCCAGTTTCAAATTTGGACTAGAAATAAATATTTCATAGAAGAAATTATGGTTAATAGTTTTTCAGCAAAATAGAATTGCAGGCAAGTTATTGATTTGAAAGGGGAAGCATATATAGACTATTTACAATTGGAATGCGAATAAGTGATACGCTATCGTACCCCCAGTGCCGCCATTAATCTCAAACTGGACAGAGCCATTGGGCCTGTATTTTTCTATGCAGCTACTAATTCTTTTTCTTGTTTGACCTTTCCGTCCATTTTTCTTCACTATGTGTCTATTCCGTCGTCTAATTTTGCAGGCTAAAGGCTGATCATTAGGGCTTATATTTGAGGTTGAAGACTATCCATATCGTGTTTTGGCCTGTATCATAAAAGGCGACAAAATTTGGATCAAGTAGAGCTGACCTGAGACGCCGCCCACAAGAATCTTTCCGTAATTTTGATGAATACCAACCCGACCTTGTGAGAATGTAGTTTACGATGGTGATGATGACTTTAGAAGCAGACCTTATAACAGACAAAATGATGCATATTCTTAGGAGAGCTTGTGATTCTGGATGGGAGCAAGTAGTGCATATTGAATTTAAAGGACCAAATAGGCGATTTGACTGACCTAGTCAAAAATGTAAACGAGGATGACCTAAGCAGTATATCTAGCAATGATGGCTGGCCCTCGAAAGCATTAACTGAATTTGAAAAGGGCAAAATTGAAATTTTATACGAATAAAATAGTGAAAATTGTGAAGATATTCGGAAAACTAATGACAATAACTTTTTCTGCAAATATTGGGGCTTTTGCGTCTTATCTATAATACAATTGAAAGAATTGATCTTATTAGACAAAAATTTAAATCAAAATTGTTTCCTTCTAAAGACCTAAACATAAATGAAAGTCTACTACAACAGAGAGAAAGAGTCTATTACAGGAAATGCAATCCAAACAAAAGACATAAATTTGTCGTAAAATCGTTCGCGTGGTGCAATTGTAAGTCTTTATTCATAATAGATCTGACCATTTATAATGAAACAGGCACAAAAATTACCATCAAAGATGAAGTGGGTGTGACGAATTAGTTGTGATGACACTTCTTGAATTCGATTTGAGTAATGGCCAGGTGCTTTTGTTATCAATTTGTACAGAAACATTTTCTCTTCGCATAATACCGGGAAATAAGACCGGAGCTTGTTCAACAGTTCCTTTCGAAGGAAGAATGTGTAAAACAAAGTTAATGAGTATGTTTGTTTAGATATGATTTCCCTAGATAGGATTTAGAGGTATGACGTTCACCGTAAACGAGTTTAGTTAAAAAATGAAAAGAAACAAAAAGGAAATCGTGTGAGCATTACAGGAATAGAATGTTTTGAGATGAGAAACCGGATAAATATTTCTACGGATTAAATGAATTTGAATATTTATATACTGTATTATCGGTTTTTTAGAAACATATTAGAATACAATTCGGTTTATATAAATATATATCTTAAGGGCTGAGATTGCTTGCGCAGAAAGTGTAAATTCGTAGATGTATTTAAGCAGAGGAAAACATTAAAAGCACAAATTTGAAAATAGCAATTGAATTTGAATAAGTACAAAAATTAAACCCTGATTAATTATGGGTATTAGTTTAGATTAAATGTGTGATGATTAAGTTTATAGTAGCATAGACACACGGAGGCCTTGAATTAAAATGGAGAAGAGGATTTTATATTGAGCACACTAGACATACGATAAATATTGATTGAAGGAACATTGTTGGGAATCTCCCTTGACTGACGAGTGAAGAGAACAAGAATGGATTTGAGAATTGGAGGAGGAAATGCAAGGCCAAAGAAGAGCTTGACAATGATTGGCTAATTTAAATTGTTTCAGGCAAGGTTTTGGATTGGTCGAGAACAACAGTACTGAGGTAAAGTAGTGGGTAAAGACAATAATGGAATGTCGTGCATAAATTGGAGTATCGTACATGAATTTATTGAGAGATGGGTAAATTCTTGAACAGGAAAGATAAGAAGGTCATTTTAGGAACCTTTGAAGTAGATGGCCAAAATTGAGAACTGCTACACATGCCTAAATATAACAATTTGAAGAAGTAAAAGGTTAAATCAATGCTATGCGAAAATTATTTTGCGTAAAATTCTATGATAAACGAAATGTATAGTAGCTTAGAAGTATACATGATCATCAAATGTGTGACTGTGGAAAAAGAGATAAAGATGATAATATTATTTTCAAAATTAAAGGTGTGATTGAGTACAACAAAAAATGCGAATGATCAATAAGAGTGATATGCTAATATTCAAGTGGTATAGAGTGTGTGCGTAGAAGTATTAGATGGTATAAGATGTTTTTCTTCAATCTTGTTAATGCAATGAAAAAACAGGCGAGTAAAAAGGATTTTGGATTTTCCAAACAATATGATTTCACAAGTTGTTAATAAATACACTCAAAAAAGTATCGAATTTATATTATTAGATACATTGGTGATTGGTGCTCGCGCCTTATTTATGATGGTCTTCATTTTCTGAAGTCTTGTAGGGGTGCTAAATGTATGAGAGAAATTCCTTCTAACTCGATAATATAAATAGCAGAAAAAAATTACCCAGTCAAGAGAACGGACTAAGCCATGTCATGCGGCTAGCGTATCGGAAACGAAATCAGGAGGTACCTCGTTTGAAACTCCAGAGTCAGAAAATCAAAAAGGATAATCAATACAAGAACAAAATGAATGAAGATATAAAAGGGCCAACAACAATAAACAACGATAAGGAAAGGCCCCTCCCGATAGCCTCTTTCTTCAAGGATAGGTTGTCATTTATGCGCCATACTAGCATGTTAATTGTAAATAAATCATTTTTTATATAATTTTATTCACGTTATAGTAAACATTTTAAATCATGGGAGAGAGGTGAGTAAATCTCATGACATTCATTTCCCAATTTATCAGGTGCTAATATTTTCGTGCAGGGCACATGCAGGAAATTGTGTTTATTTTTAATATTTTACAAAAGAATTAAATTTCACTATAGAAAGCTGTATTTTAATTAGTTACTATAAAGTTTCCTTAGAAAAATAAAGAGGTTCAGTTAAATTTTACAATACTAATATGACGGAATAGTCCCGCATTTGTCACGGATGTGAAGAAATAAATTCGGGAAATTTCCAAGTAACATTCTCTACGTTACAAGCGCACTTTCAGGATAATAAACATATTTTTAAATAGGTGAATTAAACAAAATACGCGGAGAAAACAATAGTAAATAGAAATATCAAGAATAATGAAAATCTGCCACAAGTAGCATGCTCATTGGAATTAATTTGGCAGCAGACAAAGAGTTCTAAAAGAAATAATTAAAGAAAAAATTAAGCTGGAAAACTTATCTACATCATGGGAATAGATATGATTCTCTGCTTAAGATATAAAGCATTTGATCACTTCATCTAATCAGTTTTAACTAATGGACATAAAACTTAGACAGTGAACACAAAAAAACACACAAAAACAAACGACAAAATTGCGAAACATGGAAGGATTTATGCTAGAATAATCCGCAAAGACCATTAAAAATAATTGAAATTTGTTGCTGACAGATATTGTAAAGAGTAAAAAGAATAAAAAGTTATGAAGCCGAAATTGACAAGACATTGCTAGACGAACGCCACAAATCCTAAATTCCGAACTATTGCTCATATTTTTTATCCAAATCAAATTTATTTTGAGGCTTAAGGGAGCGCAAGTCTATACACCCCTTATATCCCTTAACGAAAACCAAGCCAAACTATCCCTCCTGGTCTTTTCAAACTTGCCGCAGTCATTGAATAGCTTATTCTGAAGGAAAGTTTCTAATTATAACTAATAGTAATTTTCGCTTTTTCTTTCTTTATGCCCCATAAACCTTTTCCGCAACCGTTTTATTTTATTTGTGTAAATTTCAAATTATGTATTAATTTATTATTTTTACATGACTCCTTTGTATTTCTTGTTTTTATTTTTTATCATCTCTCTCTCCTTTTTGTTTCTTTTTATGTTTTACATTTACTTTCTTTTAAGACAAAATATTTGCTGTTGCGGCGATTATAATACTTCTCTTCCACCTAATCTGAGCTGATTACCAAGGCATGATTTGCTGTTAATCCCCCGACCTTTCCGGTTTAATCCAATTTTCCTATTGATCAGTTAAAACGAATCATCTGGTGATCACCAATTCCCAATGCTTTCCCGACAGTCAGTTCCTGAAACAGATGATCATTCACTGTAAGTACTAGACCTAATATGTTGTTTCATTTACGAATGATGAAATTCGAAACATTTAATAAAATTACAAACTACTCTATCCCTTTACATCATATATTCCCAGTCACAAAGCGTGACTAAAAATCAGAAAGAATAACTAAATCTACTTTGTATCCTTTACTTATTTCCCTTATCATTAGTTCCTCAATATTGTTATTTATTCGGGTGGTCTTTAGAATGCTCTTAAGTGTACAGTCCTATTTTTCGACCCTAATATTTAACAACAATGAATCAACTTTATTCTACTAAATTGAATTATTTACATATATAATTTCACAAACCCACGATTTTGTACAGATATTACATATATATGAGCTTATTACTTCATCTATAATATAACTAGCTAATTCATCCTTCTTCTTTCTAAGACTGCTTATGATAGTCCTTCGGTACCGAAGATGACGTACCTATCTTTTAAATAATTATAGCAATAATAAAAAGAATATCAATAGTAACAACAAAATCAATAATATTTATGCTTCAACGTGTATTACATCTTTGGTATAATAGCTTCGCAACAGCTTTAGGGTCTAGTTTTTTGAAATTGACTTCTTTGGTGACTTCTCAAGCCAAATGGGTGGCACAGATCATACCGCAAGTGGAAGAGGGATTGCCTTGTGCGGGGTTACAGGACCTTGAGCCATACGTCCATGTCTACGGTTTTGTCGCTCGATCTTGTTATTCGTGCAAGTGGCTTTAAATACATCGACATTCCGATGGATTGTTAATCTTCAACTTTCTTGATCAGTGGCCAGAACTTCAATTTGGTCAACAAGGATGTTGTATTGTTTGAGCCGTCTTTAAACTACTTTTTTGGTCGTCCGGGAGAGCGGTCCCCATCCGTAAGCTTTCAGTATAGCATTTGGCGTGTTAGCTGGCATTTAGACCCCCTGAATAGGTGACTGATCAACCAAAGCTAGCGACGTACTATCATTGATTCAATACTGATGGTAGAAGCATTTTGTAAAATAGTTACATGAAGGATTGGGCCACGGCATGTGATGTTAAGGATGGTTTGAAGACAGGCGATATGAAAACCTTCAAGTCTTCTGATTTGGGTGTTGTATAAGGTACAATTTTTGCTGTCAAAGAGTAAAATGCATGGACAGATTGCCTGGTAAATTTTACCTATAGATCACGTTTTAGGAAGACGCGTTTGGATAATTTTTTAAGGCTAAAGCACGCCAGTCTGATCCTGGTCTGGATTTAATTTTCTGTGACGCAGGTTGCTGAGAGAATGCTGCTGAGATACTTGAAAGATACAATGGTTTTCAATTCTTCACCACCGATGATAAAAAGTGGTATTGGAACAGCAGTTTTATGTTGTATTGGGAGTATTTCAGTTTGGCTGGCGTTAAAAACCAGACCACCTGCTGAGTAGATGCTGTTTACCGCATCCAAATTTCTTTGAAGAGATTAAGAGTTAGGTGTAGGGTAGGCGGTATCATCAGCATATTGCATATCAAAGACATAGGCAGGGTGGGTCTTTGTCTAGGCCTTGAGATGCTGGAGGTTGAACAGGCTACCATCAAAATGGTAGTTGACGGCTACGCTGTCGTTCACACTAAATTCATACCTTGCAAGTAAATTTACTGCTGCTCAATATATGTTGAAGAGGGTTGGTGCAAGGATACACCTTATTTGACACCAACGGTAACAACAAACGGGTC
Source organism: Ceratothoa steindachneri (assembly GCA_963969495.1). Classification (NCBI taxonomy): domain Eukaryota; kingdom Metazoa; phylum Arthropoda; class Malacostraca; order Isopoda; family Cymothoidae; genus Ceratothoa; species Ceratothoa steindachneri. The sequence continues at coordinate 48,208,660 of OZ018336.1, forward strand.
CAAGATATTCACACCAATACAAACACGGCCAGTCATGAGATCGTGAAAAGCCTTCATGATGGCCATGACCATCACTCTCTATAACATTTTCCTGTTGATAGCGTCAAAAGCTTTTGCAAGTTATACAAAGGCAATGAATAGATATTGGTTCTGCTCGCTGAGGCTTCAAATTTTCATAGATAAGATAAAGATAAACTGCAAAATATGCTGAATGAAGTTAACTGGGATGTAGAATCCATCGATAAGAATAGTTAGGAGTTAAAAAATCATTTTTAGAATCTTTCACTCGTATTGAGGAACAATGTATTATACGAAATGTTATTAGAGAAAAAGGAACGAGGCCGTTATAGGAAATCTGAAGATATCTAGAAAGTTTTCTGAGAAGAAAAGGGCATACCAGAGATTGCAGATGGAAGATACTGTTGTGAATCTAGATTAGTATAGGTCGGTTATGCATGAGCTGAGTAAGCTTATTAAAAAAAGTACAAGGATATTTAAAATTCTAGTAACTTAGCTCATAGCAAAAGTAGGGGTCCAAGAAATATCTGTAGTTATCATAAAATCAATAGCAACTATAGGAGGGGTAATATAGAGCCTATTAAATATGAAAGGGGCTACTAAGGAATCTAAGGAGGAAAGTGTTGAGCTTATTAATGATCAATTTGTTTTAGTATTTACAAACAAAATTCTGAACAATTTAACTTATGATTGTTCAGTTCCGAGAGGAAGTATTAAATAACATTAATGTAAATAAGGAACTTATTAAAGGACTTAAAATCCAGTTAAATACTAGCAAAACCTATGATTTAAATGACATTCATTCTAGGTTACTTAAAAAAGGTGTGGAAAACATATAAATAGCTCTGAATAAAGTGCATAATAGATCAGTAAATTTTGGAGAACTGCCAAATTTAGTGATCATTTTTAGCAACGAAAGTAAAGAAGGACCCGATGATTTTATAGCAGTAAGTTTAACTTCTGTAATTTGTAAAATTCATGCGAAGGTAGTTAAAATGGGTATTTCCAAGCATCTAGGGAATTATACGTTAATCAACGATGCTAAGCTTGGAATGAAAAAGGTCAATCTTTTCCAGAAAACACTGAAATTTATGGATTATGTAACAAAACAATTAGATAAATGATAGAATGCAGATGTAATTTATTTCAATTTTAGCACATATTACGACTGGTTAATAAATTAATTGGACTTGATATATGTATGTGGGAGGGTATTGAATTGGATAGCTAAATGACTGAAAAATAGGAACCAGAGGATAGTGTTAAATGTGTAAAGTCAGAGTGCGGGGATGTAGTCATTGGCGTACTTCATGGATCAATTTTAGGCCCATTATTATTTCAAGTTTACATAAATGAGCTTGGAGACGGTGTAAATAGCAGTGTCAATTTTTGCCGATGATATAAAATTAGCCACTGTATTAAATGAATTGAGGTTAACTTAATGTGCTGAGTGGTTTAAACAAGTTTTTTGCTTTGGTACATAAGTGTCGTATGACTTTTAACCTTAAAAAAAGCAAAGTTATTTACATAGGAGGGGATTATAAAGAATTTAGGGATGAAATGGATGAGCATTGACTGAAAGGAGTAGAAGATGAGAAAGACTTACGAGTAGTACTAGATAGGTCACTAGGATTTTATAAGCAATCTAGTGGGGAAGAAAAAGAGCAGAGCTTGTCAGACTTTATTAACTGGAGATATTTATTAAATTTAAAGAGATTATGCTTAAACTATATAACTAAAATTTCAGGCCAGATTTAGATCACTGTATACAAACATGGTCCCCACACTTTAGACAAGATATGAACGTGCGAGGTTCAGTACAAAGCAGAGCAACAAAGAATATACCTTTCTTGAAGTACTTTATATATGTAGAAGGTGTTTAAGAGGGGATATGATTGAGCATTTTAAAATTTTTCCTGGGATGGATAAGTTGGGTTTTGGAAAGTTCTCTGAGTTAGTAGGTAGTAATAGGACTATAGATAACCAACTTGAAAGTTAGATAGAGAGATGTAGGTTGGTTTAAGAATTTTTTCTTAATAAAGGCGCAAATTTTGGGAATGATCTACCAAAAAAGGTAATAATGAGTAAAAATCTAAATGTTTTCAGGCGCAAGTTGGAAGAGTATAAGGAAAAGCAAGGTTATTGTTGTTTTTAGTCCTATCTTGGCGTATAGATTGCATATATTTTAAAATTGATATGCGTTCATAAAATCATATCCGATCTCTAAGAGAAAAATATCGATATTACTATATGCAAATTGATCCAATACAACTAATAAACTAGGATAACTTACCCTTCCCATATATGCATTCAATCTGTGCTTGAACACATTTAAATTTTGACTGCTTAATTTACACGGTGTTAAACAATTTCAGTAAAATGCAACTCACTTGGTAAAAAAATACTCTCTCACATCTAACCTAGACTTCTGTTTATTAATATATAAGTTTAGGCGCTAGTCCTATTACTTCCTTTCAACTCAAAGAATTGGCAAAAATTTAACTTATCCATCCCAAAAGATATTTAGAAACCTCAACAAATCTTCATATTTAAGATTCTTTATGGAAAGTATCATCTGTGTTGCCCTCTTTTACAGTGACTTTAGCATGGAATATCTTGTGTAAAGGATTTATATACAGTATTCTAAATATAGCCTAACAAATGAGTTACATAGTTTAAGGATAACCTCCTTACATTTTTAATAACATTCCTCTTTATAAAGCCCAACACTCTATTTTCTCTACTTTTTACATTATTACACTGCTTAGAAAACCTCAGTGACCTATCTACTAATACTCCTAACACTTTCTCCTTCTCTATTCCGTTCAGCCAATGCCCATCCAGTTCATAGCTACTGTATATTATCTATTATCTCTTCCCAACGTAAATAAACTTTGCATTTTTTAAGGTTAAAATTCATCTTCCAATTTTGTGCTAAACCTATTCACTTATTTATGTCACTCTGTATTGTAAAGTTACCTTCAACTTATCTCAATAAGGCTGCGTATTTTTTATCTTTCCACTGTGATCTCACTCCTTTCATTACCACCCTTTAATTCATGTCATTTTTCTACAAAAAAACAATAGGTCTGAAGTGTTATTTCCATTCATCTCATCATTACCTGCTCTTGTATGGTTGTGTTAAACACATTGTCTTTCAAGGCAGCTATCAAGAATAAGATGTTCTGAAACTAAAATTATATAAAAAATGGCAGATTTAAAAGGACAACTTGTAAGTATTATAATCATCTTATTTATCAGTACGATCTTTCAAAACAAATTAATTAGCCTCTTTTGCATTAACATTAGTCCTTTTAAGGGCATAAAATATTTCTTTATTTACGCATGGCCTGTACAAAATCCAAACCCATTTTAAGGTTTTTAAAGAACATTGCAAAGAGTCGAATCACACCGATGTTATAGGGATTCGGGCAGAGTTTAAGACCCTCTCTCTCACTCACAATGGAGAACGAGATTGTGTTGTATTATCATAGATTCTAAGGGTATTGATTGCAGTATTATCACAGATTTGAAAGGTATTTATTTGGTATTATCGTTGATTTGAACTGTAGTGAGCATTGCATAGTACAAGGTATCATTTTATTATTTTAAAATGCCCAACGTAAGGTCAATAGCATGAAATTATATATAATAATAATCTGTAATATTTGCAAGATGGGCTTAATTGATTTAAAATTCCATGTATTATGGCGCTCAGTGAGCTGCACCATTCGTCCCGCGCATTTAATCATCTCCCTCATCAGATAACGAAACAAACATAAAGATCAGACTGTTAATCGCTGGCCAGCACGAAGGGACGGTCCTCTTTTTAGGGAGGGTCAGGTGGTATTGTGTTCGAGCAACACCCCGAGATCGTCGAAACCTTTCTGGTTCCGTTTCAGGATTTTATGAGTATGAATACCCCCATAGGGTATACAAGCACCCTATCGTCAGAATCCCACAACAGAGGACAGAATAGGCAAGGTGCGCTGTGAAGGAGGGAGAATGATATCGTTGTTGTAATTGGCTCTGAGTGTGATGATTCGTTTTGAGATCCTTACAACCCCACGGTAGTAAGGTCAGCGTATCCGCCAATGGTCGGCCAGGTCGTGGGGCTGGTGAAAGTTTTGTTTCCTCTCTCGCTCGAAACAAACTGGCGCCTCGATGCTAGAAATCTAACGTTGTATCCACTCAGCAGGCGAGCGCACCCTGTCCTTCAGGAGGGGAATTAGGTGGTGTTCCACTATTTTTTTCATCCTAAGAAGAAGCAATAGCTGCGTGCCTCACTCCCCTATGCCTCGACGGCCAGTGTATCCAAGTTCCCTCCTCCTCACCCCCACAAACTACAAGAGGCACTCAGTTTACCCTCATGATGCCCCTGATTTTCCTTATTGCACCCCGAGACCAAAGGTCATACCCATCAAACAGGATCCTGACATCCGCAGTTCCTTCAAAGCAACTCAACCCGGTCATGCGATTATATGTAACATACACATGTACAGCTCCCCATTACATGTTATTACAGAAGACCCTTACTACTTCCCATTACAGGAAAGACCAATACACTCAGTATTACATACTATCACATAAAAGACTCTTACCACTCCGATTTATATGCCATTACATGCAAGAGCCATGCCCACTCAGAAGAGATGCAAAAAACTCCCAAAACACCTGAGGATACTTCACTGAACTCCACCACCACCTAACCAGGCCATTTATAACAACAAATCACTCTTCACACACATACACAGCAAATCATCCAATAATTGGGTCTAAACAACTTCTTTAACGCCATTCCGCCATATATCGAGCTATAAAAAACATCCCTTCTATGTAAAAATCAGATCACCATGGCAAGGATCCGGCGAGGTCATCGCACAAAGTTAAGCCCATGCGAATAGCACGCTAGTATGATTGGTACTGATCTGCTACTAAGCGTTAAAATCAGGTACCATAAACCTTTTATAATATGTTCGTAACATTCACGACACGAGCGCAACTAAGATAAAGACTTACATAGCCGGATTGCTCGATCTCCGAGAGAAACCCTCCCAGTCGAAGCTGAAAATCTAAGAGGATTGATCTGAGTCTGGTGCTGATTTATAGGCATCTAGAGTGTGGTACCTCCCTTCAAGATCAGGGAATTGTAGCCGAGCATCTTTCATTCGCTGTCTCTCATTTGTTCATGTGAATTCCTCTGTCTTATGACTCTTTTTTTATTTTACTCATTTCGCCACGACTATCAAGACAAACTTTATATCTTGTTGTATCCTCTTTGTAGGGGAATCGTCACTCCCCCCCCCCCCGTTCACTCGTGGTGGAGTCACAAGGCGGTTACTGCAAAGACATCCAGCCGAAGGCATCGGCGGGTCCAGCGCTTAACCGCAGCATCGCACCACTCGGGTCCATGAAAGACCAAAAGGTCAAAATGCAAGACCTCCTCCAGGAGAGTGAGATCCAGTTTCACGTCAAATAAGAAATTGGAGACGTGTTTCTCCCAAGCTTGAAGGCTAACGAGGAGCTGATGTGAGACTCGGTGGGAAAAACCGTTCGGCATAAGAACTCTCCTGGGGCCGTCCTCAAGCCCCTTTTCCCCTTACCACTCTCCCAGTGGGGTGACAAGGTATAAATGAGGAACACTGAGGAATTCGAGGTAGTATAGATCAGTCTCTAGGTGACGAAGTCCTCGAATCAAAACCGAGCTACCGAGACTGGAGAGGTAGTTTACTTGGGTCGCCAGACCAAGAAGTACCCTGCAAGAGAGGCAGGGCTACCTACCTTAAGGGGCTTAGAAGAAGCTCATCCTCGAGCTAGTCCCTGGTTATCAAACCAAACGTTAATTTAACTTTGTTATGTTCAACTTATTCTCGTCAGAGAGACTCCTCATATCCTGGTGCCCCTTGAACACCAGGGATATTCCTCGTCCTTGAGGAATTAAGAAAAGAAGAAAGAAAAGGCTCCCCCCCTCGAACCCGTTACTCGGTGGCCACATCGAACTCCTAAGTTAACTTGGTAAGGAACCAAATTCAAATTCTTCTCGTCAGAGAAACCACCCTCCGTTATCCTCGCCCTTGAAGAAGACCCTCCCGAGTTCAGTCCTCGTCCATGAGGAATTAAGTAACGAAGGAGAAAAGCTTCCCCTCAAGCTCGTTACTCAGTGGTCACACCGCCCTCCAAGTTAACTTGATTTAAGAACCAAGTTCGACTCACTCTCGCCAGAGAGACTACGACTACCTTGGTGTTGCATAAAGCACCGTTATTGTTCTCGTCCGTGAAGAACCTCCCCCCCGGAATACCGTGTGGACCCCACAGCTGCTACCTTCACCAAAACGACCGTGTGATCTCGCCCATCTACATCTGGCCAGACGGCACGCGTCGTGAGTCAATAACATTCCTGAGGCCTTTTAAACTCCAGATGAGTCCGTAAGCCTAAATCATATATTATTGTTGTGTGTAGAGAAATTAACCAACTTTTGAGGGTCAAACTTATTTAATTAGTTCTTGTTTATGATAATATTCAGAGTATTGCTGTAGTTAATGTTTAGATGTTGTGTATTCAATGGTTAAAGTTAAAATATAAGTTGATTTGGATATTATTGTGCGTTTCTCTTATATCCTTACGTGTTTCGGAACGGTCTGTTCGTTAAGATATTCAGATATCAATATATAAGCACTCGTTGCACTGTGGCAAAACAAAAAGGGGGGCATTCTACGACACTCTTAAACCCCTTTTTCTCATACTCCCTGCAATTGTAATGATACTAAGTTATTAGCAGTGCCACATGTTTAATTTGACTTAATTATGGTCTGCCCCTTAAATACCTGATAAGCTTTAAACCCTATTTAATGGATCCTGGGCTGATAAATTTCGAGCACTAACGCTAAAGTTGTGGTAAAGTAAGCTCAAACTTCCATGTTTCTTTGACTATAAGGCAATCTCGAGAGTAAAGTTCTTTTTTAACTTGACAAAAAAGATTTTTATAAAATTCCATTCAATCTGAAAGATATCAGTGCAGATCTGTCACGACGAAATGCATTAAAAATATATTTGCACATATGTTGCAACAGTAGAGTTAATTGAGAGCTCAAAGCGAATGAAATATCTTCTCTTCAAAGCTATTAATGGGTGGATTCCAGTTTAATGAATCTTTCGCACACTAATATCTCCCTAAATAAATATTCGTCATTTCAATATAATTTTCCACACACAAGAGAATCAGTCTATATGTGAAGCATATTTATGAATAAATTATAGAAAAGTTTAGAGTTTAATTAAAGAAGTTTTTCAAGGAGAGAGGATGCCTTTAGAATCATATAAGAATGCTTGCTACTGATGTACTCGTATTTATAAATGTTTCTATTTGCAATATTATAACTGATTTGGCGTTTATATTTATATTTTTTATCTCTTTCTGCCTGCCATTTATTACCAGTATTTTGCAATGATCTTCCTGACAACAATTCTCTGTATTTTAATAGTTTTACCAAGATTTTATTACTTTCCATAGAATATACCATCCTTGCACCAAGGCATCATTCACCAGGAAAAAGGCAATTAAGAGGACAGAGAAGATATTAAATTAGTTTCCTCGCCTGTTTCCACCAATTAAGCTAAACATTTGTTCATTTAGTAGGAAATTGAAATAAAATTTCAGTGTAAGTTCGCCGTAAGATAATTTGTTCATCATGTGGGAGACGGCAGCCGGCGGCTCTTCCTACGACTTGTGTATACTCACACGGGCTCTCCTGGGCGAGCAACTACGCGTGAGGTTCTAATTGCCTCTGTAAATCGCGAGCAAGAGAAAGGAACATTATCTGCGATTCGCAAATGAGATAGTTGCAATCTCTCTCCGTTACCTTGGGAAGAACTTTCCTTGGAAAGACTTTCCTCTCTAAGCAGTGGGCACTCCAGACTTTACGAATTTAAGGAGGAATAAAACCGGCTTATCGAGAAAGAGTTAAGATCAATCCAGTTAGTCAGAAGACTAGGGTCAGAATTCATTCCATTCTCTACCGCGCCAAGAAGACAGTTAAGATACAAATGCTTAAACAGACGATTCGCACAAAAGCTTAGCCTTATTTTATTTTTTGCCGAAAAATATTGATTGCAGGATTTCGATCCCTTCTTTTCAGTCTCTACACTTATTTTGAATTAGGGTTTTATGTTTTTGTGACAAACTTTGTTGATTTTAGCCTTTATGAAAATAATGGAAAGCGAAAATTAGAAATAAACTAATAATCAACGAAAGAGTAGCTCAAAGTTAGAGAGCATAGAATTCTAACATACTTAAGAATCACAAACACATCTTCAAAGTCGACTAGTGGCATCAATCGCATATATCAACTAATCCTGTCTCCTTGGGACTTTAACGAATTCGGATATGACGACAAGGTGGCAATGGCCAAAGCTTTGCTTAATGAAAAATATGGAGCGCCATTAAACCTAATGTATATTCACAGGGTCTTCTTAAGCGATTTAAGGCCCACAGATAAAGCAGTGCTCTACATCTCCTACTTATACAATCACTCGCAAGAATAAAAAATAAAATGGTCGAAAAAATTATACAATTTTATTGGTACTTTATAAATGAAAATCAGTGTTTAACTATAAAAAATACCATACAACAAAGAATAATCAAAACAAACGTTTGAACATTATAAATAAGCCTTAAAAATGTAAAAAATTAACATAAAAATGATACTCAAATGAGGAACTATACCGAAAGTGATTACAAAGTAATGAATTCCGATGAATTATTCATTATTAATGAAGCTTTCAATACTAAACATTTGCAAAATTTGGTTTCAATTCCATGAGAGATAGCCTAATTTAATTGCTATATTAAACATTGATTACTTCCAACAAAATTAGTCTTTAAACATTAAAAAAATCTCCTGCATACAAAGATTAATCAAAACAAACGCCTGATCAAAAGTATACATAAAATTAGCCTTGTAAAAACAAATTCAACATATACGCTATATATTACTATAGTATTTTTTCTCATTTCGAACCCTAAACTGCAAATGATTTGCAACATTGTTTGACAAAACCTGAATTCATTTCTGCAAAGGTCTACATTCTAAAAATTTCAAATCATTTATAAGCAATGTGTCAATTCACATATCATGATCTATCAATACTGCATCATAAATTAGTAATCTAAAATAACTTGTTGACTTTAGTTGAGTGGATAGAAGAGTGGTTGGAAAACCGTCAACAGACTGACGCTGGTCCCTGTGTATGCCACCTGGAGTCAGTGCCTGGTCACGTGTTGTTTATTATATACAGCAATTTCCAGGATGCAGGAATTCACTGTAGTATCTCTAACTTTGCAGATGATATTAAGCTAGTGGCTAGCATGGAGAATGCGTAGGATATGGATAAACTCCAAGGAAACCTGCACAAGCTAGTTATCCAAAACCTGGCAGATGTCGTTTAATTTGTAGAAGTGCGGGGTGAGGCATATAACCTACATAAATCAAATTAATGACTACATATGACTTAAATGTAAATTGGTGACTAGAAAGAAAGAGAATGGTTTAAGAGTAATTGTAACAGGCGAGTTGAAGTCTTAGAAACAGTGGATATGGGTAGAGAATAAGCAGTGAAATTTGGGGGATATATCAAGCGGCAGTTTCAATCTCGAAGTAGAGGTATCTTTTTTTCTCTATATAACTCAATAGTATGGCCACACTTGGAATACTGTGCAGAGGTATCGTAACCTTCCATCGGGAAAGACGCATGAAAGCTAAAAAAGGTTCAGGCTAGAGCAGAAAATTAATTCCCTTAATAATACACACAAGCTACGAAACAAGGCTGACGGGCCTCAACAGATTTTCAATGAAAACAAGAAGTCTGCCAATATACAAAGTTTTGAAGAGTTCAAATTGCCTGTTCCTAACATTTTTAGATCATTTTCTTTTTTTCTAGTCACCAGCTTATAGGCAGGTCATATGTAGTTATTAATATCCGTATACAGAATTTTAAATGGCGGCGATGATCTGGATTACAGGAAGCTATTCATATTTCACGAAAATCCAACACGCGAAAATGGTTGGAATTTAGAAGCTAAAAGATTTACACAAACACTAGTGGAAATTACTTCTTGTATCGGATAGTCAACACATGTTATTGACTCTCCGATCATGCGAAAAGTACAAGCGTCGATATGTTTAGAAATATGCTAGACAAAATGTTCCTTCTCGATTTAAAATATTGCAATAAAGTTATTGGGTCTCATGTATGTATGGAAATAGGTAAACACACATGGAAATCTTCCCTAAATCGGGTAACTACAACATTAACTAACAATGTTTTCTTAATTAATTACAGATTCCAACTCAAATAACTAATGACAAATGAATATAAGCAATATCATTGCTTATAACTGCCAAGTGAGTTGCAATGACTATAATATACGACTATAATTCATGAAGCGCGTGAGATACGTAAACATACATTAGCGTGTGATTGCAAAGGTCACCTTGATAGGAAATTATAGGGTAATGCAAATGTCAATAGTTCTCCTAAAATAACATTATTATTTTAATTATCTTCAGTAAAAATATGCCAAATATGCATTTATAAAAACTATTCAAAGTTTAGTACAGTATATATTTTTTGACAGCAAGTCAAAACATATATAGATTAGCATGGGGCCCCTATGCTCATGAGGACCCCGGGAAACTTTCCAATGATCAACTGCGTTAAGATAGCTTTATACAAACCATCAAAAATGATAAAAGGGATCGATCAATGCAGAATGCCATATATTCGAACAAATTTTTTTTTTTTTATTATTTCTACTTCCTATCTGGGTTTACGTTTGGCGAACAGATAAAGAACCTGTTCCTAATTATATCCTTCTGACAGCTAACTGTGAAGATGGATCAGTAATAATTTGGTTGGACATATCATCGAATTCCCAAGGCCAAATTGTAGCATTGTATGGAAGGCTGAACTCTCAAGACTGCCATAATTCATCCATTTACACAGCTATAATCGTCATATGCTTATTTAAAATGCATCCAAAGGACATCTACTACTTGGATTCGGCAGAGTAATCACAAGCATTGAGTATAATCGAGTATTTCAGGTACTAAACGAAGCATTAACTAAGAAACCGATTCCTTTCCCCAGCATCTCTGAAAGAGAATGGCGAGGAACCAGGAGAGGATCCAAGAAAATAACCAAGGGAATTATAGCTGTGCCAACACCAAAGCCATCAATGGGAGACAGTATTTGTGAGCAAGGAATAGGTCAAAGTTATCTAAAGAATATAACTTCATGAGTTTTAGGATGCAAATGTAAATATGATCGGCTCTTGGATAAAAATTAGGTGTTGCTTGCGAATGAGGGAATGGGTGGGGGTGAGATTGATAAACAAGTGACTGTGATGGATTCTATGTTTGTATATGCTTTTTAATTGATGGTGATTTTGAGAGGGAGAGAGAGTAGAAAATATTTATCGAAGCTTTTGTCACGATGTATGAGTTTAGAGATGCAAATATGTAAGCAGAATTGAGTAAAGCCATTATTATACCTTTGTGTCTGAAAGGGATGAGCGCTTGCATGCAGAATCCCCAACTCTCCATGGAACTGTATAGTTTATTTAAACTATTTTTACCGTTATTGTGAATTCTTATATATATATATATATATATATATATATATATATATATATATATATATATATATATATATATATATACATATATATATATTTATATATTCATCGTAGCAAGTATTGTTAACAGCGACTGCTAATTTTGCATTTGTGATTATCTTTTCACATCTTTCCATTTGTCGTATATTTGCCTTTATGTTTGTGGTAAGGAAGTGGATAAGCTGTCCAAAATTCATTAGAACTAGGATTTGAAAGTTAGAGGTGTAGAATAAAAGAAGAGTTTAGTGAATTTTGGATAACTTATCCACGGCCTCTTTCTGACTTAAAGGCAAATATACGACAAATTGAATCACAAATGCGAAATTAACTGTCGCTGTTATCAAAACTTGCTTCCATGAAAATATAAAATATATTGCCCAACTTTAACCATTTATATATATATATATATATATATATATATATATATATATATATATATATATATATATTAATATATGGTAAAATTCAAATTGATGAATCTGGTTTAGTCAGCCCTCCAGTAATGACCAAGGGAGTAGTGCACTAGTTCTCTGATATAGACTACTTTTTTTACGAAACTTAATTTACAGTGCGTGATACACTCTAAGGCGTAAACTTAACTTGATAAATATCAGTCAATTAATATGGCCTGATTGGCCAAATTAATCAGAAAGATTTCTGTCTAAAATTGATTTTGACAGAGCATGTATCCTTCGTATAACTTTTTGCCTCAATTGCACGGATGTCTACAAATCGTTTCAAGCTGGTGAGCGCCACTACCGAAGAGAGTCATACAAAGAGGAGCCATTAGGTCTTCTTGGCTCTGACCATTTTGTGTGCCCGGTTTTCTTTGAGGTTTTCACCTAAGAGAGCCTTGAGACCGGAATAGAAAGCATAAAGAGTGCAATACGCCGGTAAGTGGTAGAGGGGAATCCGCTTTACAATATGAGATATGTAAAATAGGAGGAAAACACCTCACTGCGAGGAATATCTGGGTGAGGTCCCTGAGGCAGCACTAGGGACCGCATACACTTTTAATAAGAGTATGCTTTGAGGCGGCTTGAATGATGCTAAAAGAGAGGCTCATTTGAACAAAAGGTATTTTATCACCATCATCATCACCTCATCACCAAAGTGAGGGCAATTTTATTGACTGATCAGTTGATGGCCCTCGCCAGATGGAATCTATAGGAAAGAAGGTCTGCTGAAAAAAAGTCGCGTGCTGTCATCTATTTTGATTTATAAGCTTAAGACCTATAAAACTTTCAATCATTTCCGGTCTAACCTAAGAAGGACTTTGGGAAGTATATTATATAGAGCGGAATGTAGAATGTAAATCAATATAAAAGTTTCAAATAGCGTTAAAATCAGCCAAATAGTTATGATGTTATTGCCAAAAGAAAAAGATTACCGGGCTAACCTTGGGAGCACTTTGGCAGGTATATGCAGCAATCTAAAGAGAATTAAAAAAAACTAATGGTTCCAAATTCGGTAAGAATCGGTCGAATAGTTACAATATTATTAGAAGAAAAAACAAAAAGAGCAAAAAGGGGACCGACCAACATAGTGAGATGCAGTCGCCCGCAACTAGACTCGCATACGACTAAAAGCAAAGTTGAGCCATATTTCACACATATGGTTTCTTTCAGAAATCAGGAAAATCAAGGAAAATACTTTAAAGGTTTAAAACTTCTGAGAACTATAATAAAAAAGAGAGAGGGTTAGCTATTTCTTACATTCTGTCACTCTCTTCAATTTTATATAAGTATTTGGACCTATCCTAGATTAATTACCTGGTTGTGTTAAATGTTGACACTTGCCCCAGAATCAGATCTGAAGATCTGTTTTCATAGGCTGAGTGGAAGTACCAGAGACCTTTATTTGGCCTGGCAATAAACAAGGCTATAAAGCCCGCTCGGCATAGGCAGGAGGAGGGAGCGGGGATGTTAATTACGGCAGGTACCGTTAAGCCTTTTTGTGGAATGACGGAGATGGTCTGTAGACTGACCGGAGGTTCGTGGATGGATAGCGCCAAAAGGAGTAGCCGCCTTCTCAAAGAAACTTCTCAGGTTTCGGAGGTTTTCGTCATACTCCTGCCTTTCGAATACCAGTGGAAGTGGGGGAGGGGCTATGAGCTCTAGTGTCAGATGATCCTCTAAATTTATGTAGATAACTTCCCAGACCTTAGCGATGAGTGTAGAACTGTGAGGTGTAGAGTCCTCCGGAGTGGTTGTTGAATATAAAAAAGGAGATTCGATAAGGTAGATGATGTAGAAGCCGAAACGATCGATGTCTACGAAGAAGGATGCAAAAAACGAGCTCGAAGTAAAATAGGTCTGAAGAAAAGGGAGCATCTGATGAAGAAGATATAGAGCCTTGGTCCGAGTCCAGAGTGACCCTTACTGAAGGAAATCTCAGCGGAGTAGCAAGTGAGAGGGACTCAAAATATTCGGAGGTGCTTAAACGAAGCCGGTCATCGAGCCCCAGGCACCAAAAGAAGGCGTCATCTCCAGTATATTCCTTAAGCAGCATCTTCGAGGGCCCGCTCCGTGCAAGCGATTCCTGCGAGCATGTTGGCATCGGCTGCTTATACAAATCTGTGCACCTGAGCACCAGGATACATATCTGGGGGGAGAAGGTGGATGTGCGGCGCGTTCTCGGTGACCACGATTCTTAAACTTATAGCAGCCTGCTCTCTTGTGGCACGGAGCTCCACGCTCAAGTTGTGCTGCCAACCATTATGGCCGAATCGAAGGCGCGTGTGAAGGCAAGGGAATTTTTCCGTCTTGAGCTGAGATCGAAACCTGAAAACAGACTAAAGGCCCTCTATCTCCTCTTTATTCCTGATCTTATAGACAGCGGCTTTAATATTAGCAGGTAGGTTTCCCACTATCTGTTCCAAATGGACGGAAGAGATGGCGTAGAGATACGAAGGGTAGAGCCTGGCAGCAGGTAGCGGAGTGGCCGCGGGAGTGCCTCGGTCTCAAAGGAGACCTCAGGGTCTCAGGTACGATTGGCTGCAGGACGTCGTCCTATGGAGAGTATGGTGGTAGATATTCCGTCAGTAACTTTTCTGCAATCAAGTCTTCACCTGGTTCATTCTTGTTGACCAGAGTAAGCGGCCGGCACCAGGGATCCCTTGCCTGGGTATGCAAGAGCGCCGACGGAGCAGAGAGAAGATAATGAGTTTATTCCGTTGTCGGAATCAGCATCCATCTTCTCACTAATGGAAATGTTAACTTACCATCAGTGGATATGTTTCTGTTCTTGTGGTCTGTATGTCGACAATAAGATGTATTTTTATTGTTTCCTCCTCTTTGAGCTTGAAAGGCTAATACATCACAACATTATAAAATGGGGGACATTTTTGACTATCACACGGTAGTATGAGTCCTTTTCATAAGAGGCTATTTTTCTGTAAAAGATATCCTTATTTTGGCTTACCATATTGGATGAACATAATTCAATTGTTGAAAGTTGTGAGTTTCATTTAATTCATGTGGAACTCCTTTTTCATTTTACCCTTCCTTATTGCATTGAGAATAGGCAAGAAGGTGGCAGGTGTGGCAAGTGTGGATTGTTACACCTGGTATATGATGAGCGTCATGCCATCTCGGTGAGGGTCAGTTGTGGCATAATCAACGATAGGTGAGTTCATATTTGGAGGACACTCCTCAAGCACTTATCACCAGTAGAGAGGACGAATTCATTAGTGGTAACTGTCAACAGTATAGTCACTGTTTTGAGAAATTAGAACTCTCTCTGGGGTCGTCATCGCATCTCTTTAAAATATGCAACTGTAGTTTAATTAATTTCAAAATCTCGGGTCTTCAGCCATAGCATCGCAAACCAAAGCCAGGTAAAATTTGGAAAAAAATGGCCTCTTCGCTGCATCTTCCGAAAGAAATTCTTAGACGTTGTTGGTGACTGTTACCAATATAGTTATTACCTTGTTGATGTTCTTTTATACTTAGCACCTATGTCGAGCAGGCTTTACGCCCTTGTTCCTTGCCATGCCAAATAAACATCTCGGGCTCTTGCCCTCAGCCTATGAAAACAGATCTTCATATCTTGACTGGTTTGTTGAATATCAAGAAGAATTAGCAAATAGTTTCACTCCTGAAACAGTCGGCTTCTTTGGGGACTTAATTTCGATCGGCAGCATTTAGAAATCCTTATCTAACAATCTGCTTATGACTGTGCGCTGGATATCTTCCGTTTGGAATTGTTTTGAGTCTGGGGCAAGCATCAAAATTTAATGCAGCCAGGTAAGTAATCCAGGAAAGATTGAAAGGCTTAGATGAAATTTGCTGGAGTAACAGAATACAGGAATTAGCTCACTCTCTCTCCCTTCCTTTATTATAGTTGTCACAAGTTTTAGATTTTTTAAAGAATTTCGCTTGATTTTCCTGATTTCTGAAAGAAAGCATAAGTGTGAAACAAGGCTCTCCTTTGTTTGTAGTCACGTGCGAGGCTAGTCGCGGGCGACTCTACATCTCACTGCCGATTCTAAAGAAACTTGAAACCCTTATTTTGGTTTACATTCTCGTTCGAATAATGCATATATTTGCCAAAGTGCTCCCAAAGTTAGCCTGACTAGTATTTTGTTTTGGAAATAACATCATAAATATTCTGCCGATTCTTACGAAATTTGAAACCCTTATGTTGTTTTACTTTTTCTTTTGAATGTGATAATTTGCAAAGTTCTCCCAAGGTTGGCAAGGAAACTATTTTGTTTCGGCTATAAAATGATAACTATTCTGCCCATTTTAACGATATTTGAAGCCCATATGTTCTTCTAGGTTCACCTTTGAATGATTAATTAAAAAGGGCCTCCCTAGCTTAGGCCGGGAATTATTTCTTTTGGCAATAACATCATAACTATTCGGCCAATTCTAAAGAAATTTGAAACTCTTATATTGTTTTATATTCATTTCTGAATAATATAATTGCCAAAGTCCTTTCAAGGTTAGTTGGGAATGATTGAAAGTTTTGAAGGTCTTAAATGCAGTAACTCAGCACATAGAAATACATAAAACCCCGCCCATTAACGCACACGAAGTCTCAGGCCTCACAAACTCGAAGAGGCTTAGAAGGATTGGGGGGATATATATGCATCTATGTAATGAGTTATTTCATTCCTCATAAGCTCATCTCGTTTAGGTGGTTGTGCTAGGACATAAAAATTGATGACTAGCTGTACTTAAGGTGATCCTCGATAATAAAAAGGGTGATCCAGAAGAAATAGGAATATTACCTACTTTTAGTAAAGGAAAACTCGGTTTCAGATCAATCATCATAGATCTTTTGAGATCAGCTTGTAGACTTATAGTATTCAAGAAGTAGAAGCATCCTCCCTTGAGGCTTAGTGTTAGCCGGATCTTGCGGTAGGTTGACATTGAGCTACCATTTGAATCCAAGATAGCCAAATACATTCCGACTGCCACACAAATAACACGCTGATAATTGCATCAGATTTCACTAGAAACCAGTCTGATGACTGATTGAACCAGTGTCGTGGAATCGTAAGTGTATACCTTAGCAGCTGTGAAAGCATTTACAATTCCGTGGCAGGCGAACGAGAGATAACCGGTTGTACTAAGCTAATGAGGTGGGATAGTGAGTCACCCTTGGGTTCGGGAAGTTTAAAGCTATTAAATTTATGTGAGTCCGTTTTCGTTGGTAACGGGTTATTTCTTTAAATGCCATGTTTCCTTCAAGGTTAGTAAAAGATTAAAACCCAAAATAAAGGTTTAATAACAAAAACAAGATAAAGATGGAAATATGTCCATAGGCATAAATTGAGAAATAATTTCAGGTTCAAGGAAATATTGACTAAAGAGACAAGAAGGAGATGAATGCTTGACTCGGTCGGAAAGGAAAACAATGACTAATAGGGAATGTTCTTTGGGAGGGAGTATAAAAGGTGGAAATGCTTTTACCTTGTAGACTTGACTTTTGATGAATGAGGGGGGGAACCAAAACTCGAATTCTTACGGGGTGCGATAATCTTGCGGCACAGGCGAAGGCGGAATTGGATTACATTTAGCACGAGTGAGGTAATCTTAAATACTGTACGAATTACTCTTAAAAGGGCAGGCGAGATATTCTTCAACTCTGAGCAATAGGATATGATGAGATAAGTGGGTCGCGCAATTCCCCGAGGAAATGCCTCTTCACGAATTTGACTATTGACTATGACCCAAATTCACAGCAATTAGTCTAACCGACGAAACCTTCTAACTCGAGGTTCGACTCAAGACAAGGAGATATACCCTCGCGCACAGCAAGCGGTACACTCTCACTTTCTCTCTCTTTGTCGAGAAACGGGAGCCCTCAGATTAAATACTACGTTGGCCTGCTCGCTAGACGGCCTCCAGGGCATGGCAGTCCCAAGGGAATGGTATGGCGCCGTTCCTTGTTTACAGACAAGATAAGGCCTCGGGATAACGTTCGTTCAGGCGGCGATCCTCGCTTCAAGGTATGAGGGTGTTAGCTGGAGACTCGTGTCTGCGGAGTATGGGGTTCTCGGTGAAGGCTTCTCAGTGGGGGAGCGGTCGGCGTGAGCAAACACAGCTGTAGACAGTACCTGGCTGTTCCCACGCGAAAATATTTTTGCTGTCTCTCTTTTGAAATCCTGCTTAAGGCGACGTGGCCTTTACCCGCAGGATTGGGGGTAGGATCAAGGTCCTCCTCTCATACACTTTAATATTTTAACTCAAAAACCCAAACCACTCCTTACAAAACGGTGACTTAATTAATTGAGTTATAATTTCCACCATCAGCTTTAGTTCAAGGCAAGTTGTTTCGAAAACTTTCGTTTTGAGATTCCAAGTTGATTATTCTCACCAAATTCAGCTTTACGGTATTCGAAATAAAACCCACTTTATGTAAGTTAAATTCTTTTTTATGCTATCCTAAATTAAAAAATTGAAAGATAAAATCTGTCACCTCATGATAGGATAAAAGATACAAAGATTTTATATTATTAGCAAGAAAAACATCACATATTAGTCACGCTTCATTAAAAAGACCCAAATAAACCATCTAAGTAATAAGAACACTTGGTTCTACTTAAAATATTTTGTATATAAGAGTAGAAAAATAGTAGTTCTATTATTTTAATTAATTTTACGTCTTCATATAGAATATTTTGCTTAGTCTTAGACTACTTATCTGCAAATGGCTATGGCAACATAGGAGAGTGCAGGAAATTATCTAGCTTTAGTACATCTCACATCTTGTCTTCTACCCCATCAATATATTTGAGAAGATATTTGATCTTGTTGTATCATATCCAATATATAGCTTGAATATAACAAACTCTTAAACAGCCATTTCTAAAATTTTATTATCCACTTCTGTTTCTTCCTTCAACTTGCATTTAACTTTTGCATACCCCCTGCCAACCTTTCATATCTTTGCCGTCTCTTGACCATCGACAATCCACATTTTATCTTTGATATCTCTTTTTTGTGTCTTCAACTGAACACCACCATTTCTATAATGTACCTTAATAAGTCCCTGTGCTTTTAATCCAAGATCATCTCTTCCGGTCTTAATGGCTATATCTTACATATTTCCATCCTCAAAATCGTTGGAGTCCTCCTTGTCTCTCCAATGTTATTTGCAAAGACAAACGGAGCAAGTAAGGGCTTTAAGGCAACTCGTGCTCTTGGTAACGAGAACGCTCTTGACTCCCTCGCCTTCACATTTGCAATTCCCTCCTACTAGGCTCTTCTTAATATAGCCTTGTAGATCATACTCACTTATAATTTCATGAGCATCGTACGCCTATATCTTTCCTTGTTATGTTATTGCCTATACCATTATTTGCATTGTCTCCGATATGGTTGCTCATATTCTACTTAGTGTTCCATCTTTTCCTGAAACACACTTGTCTAGTAATTTCCCTACAACTAAAAAACATCTTCTTTCTCTCCCTTTTCCCTAAGAAGTGAACTTCTTCCTTCTTTTCTTTTGACTAGTTTCGTTTGACGCTATTGTCGCTTCGTCTTTGTTGAATCTTTACCTTGATATATTAAATGGCTCGCTCTCTTTTGGTGTAGCTTCCTCTAATTTATAAGTCTGCTCTTTCCTCTATTCTAAAGCAAACGACATGGCAATCTACCGTAAAGTGTCTTAATGTCTATATTTTTTTCTAAAATCCTAGGAAGTCTCAATTTAGATCTGGTTCTCGATCACATATCCCACTGTAACTTATTTAAATCTGAAATTCTCAAACATATAAGCTTTATTTAGCTTCTAAATTGCCATCCACCCTTTCTTTATCTCTGTCCTTGACTACTGCAAAAGCAATTTTGTTGTATCTGACGTTTTCACTCTTGGATCCACTCAGTTTGTTCATAACTTCGCAGCACGTTTTTCTCTTGTTGTGAGGGTTATCATGCTCCTTTGATTTTCACTTCTAGGATGTGGAATGGTATGTTTGCAGCTGACTGTTCCTCCTCTTCCCCTGATACTTTTAAGAGTGCCTTGCATACCTATCTATTCGGTTTATATAGCAGCACACCTGGGAGGAGGCACTCATCCTCTCCAAGCAAATTACTGTATCCAATAGACCAATTCAATTGTCCTAAAAATAATTCTATCACTTCGATATATAAACCTTGAAATTTGCTTTAGCAGTGTACATAATCCTTTTCACCAACTCCTTGGGCAACACTACTATCGTAAGATATAGCGTGTACGCTTGTGTCATGCGACAGCAAAAGTGAAGGTTAGAATAGCCAATTGATATTTTTCTGACTGTTAAGTTGATCTATTGGATACAGTCACTGGTTTGGCGTAGATAAAGAGCGCCCCTAAGGTCAACCTGGTGCAATGTTAAGGTGGCTATTCTGCTATACTGATGGAACACCATCACTGCAGTTTATTTTACTTAACTATTTTTTAAGCTGTTTCTTAGCTTGTAGGCAAGTTACAAGTAAATTCCCCTGGATTTCAAAAACGGTACTATTAATATTTAGTTTTACACCATTTTATTTATATTTTATTCTATATAATGAAATTTTACTTTTACAGGAATTTAACGGGTGTAGAATAATCTCTTTCTTCCCCACTTAGTGCCACATTGATATATTTGAATTTTATTCCTGACTCCATTTTAATCTAGCTTCCTCCTTTCCCAATTCACAAAATGATGAGCCATCCCTCATAAAATCCACACTGGGGCAACGGACCTTGTCTTTTACAACACCGGTCCAAGTGACTTTGTCTCTTCCATCCCGGGCAAAAGTGGCCTTGTCCCTTCCTTCACCGGTACAAGTGACCTGATCACTTTTAAAATCGATGCTCCAAAGCCTGACATTCCAGCCTGAAGCAAAGACTTCCTGGAATTACACTGACCTCGAACAAAGAGATCCGTGAGGTGACTCAGAGGGCCCTTGTCTTTAGAGAGAGGGGAATTGTCCCGAGACGGATCGTTTAAAACAAAGAATATTTGCTTCGAATAAAAGCTTTGGTTATTCCTTTGTTATGAACAAAAGAATATACCCTCTTTTCCTGAGGGTATATTCTTTGTTCATTAACTAAAATGCAATTGGGGGGAGGGAGGGAGTTAAGATGGCTTATTTGTTAAAACTGAGCAAGGAAATGCTAAGGATTTGTATAAAGGAATTTAGGGGTTAAAAATATAATCAAAGAAACTTCCCTCCCCCTAATTCACGAAAAAGGGGTTGCTTATCCCTTATTGGGGTAAGTAGGGTTCTTCCATATTAACATAGAATGTAGCTACGGCGGATGCAATTTATATCTCCCAATATAAAGTGGTTGTGGGGTGGTTTAGTTTGGTTGCATAAATGTTGCCGGTTTCAGGAGAGTTGCGCGTTCTCTGCGTTCCTCTTAACCTAGTTAATCGCCTCATTCGGTATGGCTATTTTTAACCACACCTTTTCACTTCCTCTAACTTCACTGATTTTTTTAAGAAGCTCTTTTGCACTAGACGAGGTCTCTCCACCCTCACCCAACCACCCACCTTACTCCTTCGCCACCCTGGGATCTGAAACTAAGGGGCAACACTTTTAGCCAAATTCGATTTGAATGTAATATGGAGAAAGGGATGTAATCCCACGGAGGCATATTTGCTATTGTTAATCTCACGGCGGCATCTTCAGTCCAAACAAACTCACAGGTACATTTGCAGTATCATTAGTCTTAGTTGGTCATATTCATATAGTGTAATCCAATGGAGGTCGCACTTCATTCGGTGGGGAAAGAATGGAAGCTATGAAGTTATAATTACCGGCAGCACATGCAGTCCTCCAGGGATATTGGGGCTAGTAGGGCATCACGCACTAGCAAGTTAACCTGTTACTTTGATCAAATTTAACTATCTTCGTAGGCTTCAGAGGTACGCCCCTTCTCCCTCTGGCGTCTTTTCATCTCTAATTTCACTTCAGTGATTTGCTTTCTATTTTAGTTATTCGCTTATATTTCTTCTTTATTCTTTTCTCGTCTTCATTCTTTACCTGACCACTAATAATGCCCGCGATGGGATACAAAAATTGTATTTTTCCTTCACTAATTCATCATTATCATCTTTATCAATCTTAAGCCAATCATCCGCCCATCTTATCGTAATCTTAGTGAAGGACTCCCTTAAGTATTTGCCACTAGGCAAGAGTCCAACGCTCGCGTTTGCCACTTTATTCCTGCCTTTGAAAGGCTTCCTTTGAAGATTTTCTCTATCCTTTCTCTTAAGTTCATTATCGTAATGTGTCTTATTTCAGCTCTTTCATTCTTTTCCCTCCATCCATCACTCGTGTAAGCGTCTTTCCGTGACGGATTCCTTGGTTTATGGCCGTCGAGACCCAGGAAGAGACAGGTCAGCCACGGATGCTCTCTTACTACTTCGAGACATCTTGACAAAAAGAAGCAATTTGGTCGTTTTTGCCGCCGTTCCTCTTGCTAAATGGACATCAGGGATTGGCCCTCATTCGAACTCGGACAAGTCATCCGTTTTAACATCTGAACCTACTCGAACTGAACAACAAATGTCGCTAATTTTTTTGTGCCTGATTTAAGTTCCTTCTTTATGTTCATTATTTTATGCTAATTTTTATTCTCAATACTATGTTCATGATTTTATATTCATGCATATGTTCATAATTTATCTCAGGATTTTATGTTAATTTTTATGTTCATGATTTGTTTTTTCTGTTAATGAATTTATTTAAAATTTATTCATGATTTTATGTTAATTTTATGGTAACATTATTTTCAGAATTTTATGTTCATTTTTCCTGTTCATGCATGATTTTATGTTCACTATTATTTTTCCTTTATTTTGTTTATGCTTTTGTTCAATTTTTTTCTGTTCAGGATTTTCTGTTTATTTTTTACCTAAAAGAGGATGCCTTGTCCCGTGTCGCTAAACGCAGCAGCAAAGGCGTTCTATCTACGCGGCTGCTATCCCCGCATTAATAAAGACTCGATTTATTTTAAGCTTTATAAGCCACTTCCTCGCTGTTTAAGCTCCGTGTAAACTGTTGCAGTATGTGCGAACGTACTGTACGAAACTTCAGAGATCGACTCTAACAGTGTGTTGCTGTTAACGGCCGCTATCTTCATGACATTATTTTCAGAACATAGGGATTATAAATGATTTGTACTGCTAACCTTGAGTATAATAACATTTCTTCTCTATATGCCCCCCTTAAATATTTATAACACCTTAGAACTGCTCAATTGGTTCTGCCGCCCCCTGTATATACAGAGCTTGGGGCGTTCCTCGATTTTGGGTAGTGTGTAAGCGTTCCTGCGTTCCTCCGGCCGCGGTTAGTGCATTCCTGGAATAGCGCTCGTAAAATTTTTTAGCTCAGTGCCTTCCTGCGTTCTTGTGTTCCTCTGTTAGCACTCCCAAACTATTAAAACATCCCTCAAAAAAAGTAGTGCGTTCCTCACAAATAAATTTCAAAAGTAAAAAACACTACTGTGCGCATCAAAAGAACTATTCCGCAACTTAAAAAGAAAAAAAAAAACAAGGTAATAATAAATCAGAGCCTCATACATTAAAATATATGTATATTTCAGACTTTTTACCAGTTTTTCTGACTATATCACACAAATATTCACTAAATCAAAAATAGCACTCAAGTATTAGATTTATTTAGTATTTAGACTGTATTTTACTGCATTCCACTGTATTTTACTGCATAGTTTTTAAACATTTTCATTATCCATTATTTTGTATTACAGTGCTACACTAATTTATTAAGTTTATTTTAATTTAAACCTGACACAACGATTCAATTTCCGTTATTGTACATAAAGATTAAAAATATTTAGACAAGTTACAACACTTTTTAAAGTTTTTAAAGAATTAAAATTACTGCTCCTCCTCCTTAAACCCAAGGAAGTGCATGTGACCCCTCCCAAACACGAACTGTTCAAATTTAATTTTGCTCAAGCTGGTCCTCTTTGCCCACAAAAGGCCTCCCACTGAGCTAAACAGCCTCTCCACAGCAGCTGAGCTGGGAAGAGGAGTATTGTATTTTTTAAAGAGGTCGAGCCTTGCGTCCCTGTAGAGGGTAGGGACAAGGTCATAGCTAAGGCGGAAGCCCACCATCACTCTCTTCCACTGGTTCGGAGTCTTGGTGACTGTCTCCTCCACCTTCTCCCGCCGCCTCACCCCTAGCACTGCTGCAGTGGAGAGGAGCAGGTGAAACTGGTCCACCTCCTCCTGCCTCTCCTCAACGTCCACCATCTATGTCACCTCCTTCACGATGCGCTGCTTGATGTCCACAGCTTTGTCTGGGCTGAAGTGGTTCACCAGGGAAATAGTGTAGTGGGAGTGCAGGGCAGGTGCTATTAGGACGTCCTCCTTCTTGAGCTTCGCGGAAAACTTGCCATAGGACCCCTTCCCATTGCCCTCTGTCCCCAGCAGCGCGGCCACCAGCGGCTGGGCATACTACAGGCTCCTGAAAAAAAAAAATATTAAATATTTGGGGAACAATTATACTGTTGACTATTGAGTAGGTACAGTAACCATTAGGTACTAGGTATCTTTATAAATTGTTACAAGTGTTGTACCTATCTTATAAAAAAGTTATAGAACTTTTAAAATTTTCTTGCCTGTCAGTCTTCAGGTTCTCCAGGTGTAGGCGGATCATGTGCAAGGGCGGCATGAAGGCGCCCATGTAAGCATTGGTCTTGGACTGGACATTGTTCAAGCACTCCGCCATGGGCTTTATGACCTTCATGTACTCTGAGAGGACCTACAAATGATTTGAAAAGAAAGTTTAAAATTATTTCATTTACTTCAAATTTTAATGTCCTTTCAAAACTTGCACATCATTTTTATTTACTTAACTAAATTTACTTCAACTTTATTAACTAAGATACCTTATAGATTAATACATTATACATTATAGAAGAGCCTAAAAAATGAAAAATAAGTTAATAACTTCAATTTATTTTACTTACTACTATGTCCATCTCATTAACAGTTGACACCCCTCCATGAGGCTGGAGACGGCGTCGGGGTAAGAGTTCTACCCTTGAAAAAGTTGAAAAATAATTAGAAACCCCCCAAAAAAATTTTTACCTGTTCGATTGTTGACGCTAACAAGATTATCTCTAAAAGGCTATTCCATTTCAATCATTACAGGCTCACTTGCTAGTTACTACAACCACCAGGGAGAACTAAGTGAACTGCAGTCTAGCTTAATATAAGTCTTCTCTCTATTGTGTATCAGTATGCCATTTTACATAAGTATACATTATAACACAATATTTTAACAATTTAACCATACTTCAAAGTAATTTTTTAAATAGAAAAATTAATACTTCACAAGAAATAGAACAGGCAAATGCAGTAGGTACATATTTGTTTTATTCCTTCAATAGCTCCCCAACTTACTAAAATCCAAGCAGAAGTCAAATATTCATGATTGAATCTAAGAATCTTACCGAGTGACGCAGAAGGTTTTTAGCTTCCTCCCAGTTTTCTCATTGATGGAGCAACCCACCACAGAGCTGCAGTTCTGCAGGTTCCAGATCTGGGCCTTTGAGGCAGCTTTGGTGAAATGCGTCTTTGGGCCCTTGTTCCACCCTGCCATAGACTGCGCTTCCACAGTGGCCATCAGGTTGGTGGAGTGTGCACTGCAATTTAAACATTTTTAAAAGTTTTTATTTAAATTATTTAAATTTTTCAACTTCTACATTCAGATACTTTTCTCATTTATTTCAAAGTTATCTTACACTAAGGAAACCTGTTGAAAGAATAAAAATATTATTGATATAATAATTAATAATTGAATGTACATATCCACATCTGTAATGGACTGGTAGATGGACAGTCCCATCAGGCGTCACCTGATTCAGCTGGACATAGGGGTGCCAGGCTGGCCACTCCACGGCCACCTCCGCTGGACCAAACTGTGGCTTGGTCCGACCAGTGGGTGATGGGATAATGAGAATGGAGGATAAATTTGTCCACCGAGTGTGTGGGTAATAATTATCAAAGTAAGAGACTGCAGACTGGCCTAAAGGTTAAGTAATGGCTGAGGGTAGTTCAAGGTTATTTAAAAAATGCTACACAAATATAATTTTAAAAAAATAAAAAAGAAATAACAATTATATAGAAAAAGGTTTAAAGTGAGATACGTGATTAAATAAATGACGAATACGTTTGGTGTCAGTAATTTGGCAAATCCAAGGAATTAAAGTGGTTAATTACCTGACTCAGGTCAGAGACTTAAAAGAGGCTACACTAAACCACAATGTAAACAATAAAAATTAGATTAAGATTGAGGAGACTGGAATATATTAAGGTGCGCAGCGTCGACGTCTTGCATGGGGTCAGCGTCGAAGGGCAAGTAACTCGGGGAGACGAGAATGTAACAAGGAAAAATATTTTACCTCAGGGTTCTCGATTCAGGATGGTGTGCACTGGTTCTACCTAAGGATGCTAGTGAAGGAGTGGTGGCGCAGATTCACGGAAGAATGGCCGTTGTAAGGAGCTGCCAATTAACCCGGGCGATGTCTACCGCGGAGGGATTTTAGCCGTAGGTACCCGAATAATCTACGGAGGATCCGACTTGAGAATGTAATGTTTTTTCGTGCGCGGGCAGAGTGTACTGCCGGTCTGCAGAATATCTCCAGCTATATAAGTAGTCAGCGGGCGGCGAAATTAGCTTCGGCCACACGTGCTCTCATAGGATCTGAAGTCGCTGGCTTCGGCTAGGGGGAAGGGAAAATCCGAGATAAGGAGCCGGTCGAATACCCCGACAGGCTCTCTCTCGTGTCTCGAGTAGGGAAGGGAGCTTTAATTTCCTCGGGTGCAGGAAATACGCCCCGCAGGACAAACACAGCTGGTTTGATAAAGCCTTGTTCACCTGACTCATTCCTTGCTTATCAAGCTTTTAGGTCCAAGCTTGCTTATCAAGCTTGGATGAAGGTGGACCTCCAGATCTTATTCGACTCTATTACTTCACCCTGCATTTTTCCGGATTATTTCCTGCGTTTTTATTTTGCTTAATAATTTTTTTGACTTATATATACTGGGTTTCTTGATTAGCTATTTCATTATTAGTTGAAAATGGCAATTATACCTTTGCCGAAACTAGTCCGTTGGTTATAAATAAATCTTGTTTTAAATATTGTAGTTTACTATTATATTCTGACTGATATATATCACGTTAATGTAATATCTTCTATTCTATATATATATATATATATATATATATATATATATATATATATATATATATATATTCATATATATATATATATATGTATAAATCCAACTTCACCGCAGCAAAGAGTAAATGGAATAATTTTTCTTCGGAAATAGTTATTTCTTACTTCGAAAAAATTCGAGCTATGGTGGGATTCGAACCGTGCACTTTGAGGCAGAGACAACCGCTTTGATCTCAATTAAACCGCTCTTCTTGTTCAACCATGAAGAGGACAATGGCTCACTAATGGCTTGGTCCGACCAGTTAAGGAAGAGATAATGAGAATGGGGAATAAATACAAATTCACATTATATATATATAGAATAAAGCCGCCAATGGTATTTCTAAACCCCGGGAAGCAATTGTTCTTGGATATTAATAGCTTTCCAGATTGTTTACTGCGTTTTCCTTTTGTTTAATTTTTTGTTTGTCTAATCTATACAACGTTTTTTTCCATATTGTTTCCTGCATTTTCATTATTCTTAGTATTTAGTTCACCTTATATATACTGAGTTTCTTGCATGAATTTTTCATTACTTAGTTGAAAATGGCAATTATAACTTTGCCGAAACTAGTCCGTTGGTTATAAATAAATCTTGACTCAAATATTGTGGGTAACTATTATCTTCTCACATATATCTATATCAGGGGAGACTTTAGGCAACATGTTTTTGTTATATTTGAGGTTGTATAGGGCCACATAAAGTTTAAGCTAAATGAGATAAGATATAATGGTCCCCCTTTGCGACACATTCTCCTCTCTCTCAATGTGGTTGCCACCTGGTCCATTATTGAAGTGACGTTGGCAGTCATTCATGTGAATTGGCCTTTGAAAGTGTTTGTTTGTTGTCTAGAGGTCACCAACTTCTTTATTCTTCTTGTAGTAAATTGGTACGATCATTACTTGTTGTTTAGGGAACTGAAAGTTATCATTTCCATTCGCAATCACTAACAGGACTGAGAACTTCAATATTCCTATTTTTCCTGGTGCGATGGTTTCTATTCACAAACAGTGGTGGTTGATTGGTCACTCGGAGGCGAACATCCCTGGAAACCGTCTCCCCTCAAAGGAGCAAGTGCTTGGAAAATTCTACTTCCACCACGGGCTGGAAAAGAAAGCAAAGCCGGAGGCTACGATTGAGACCGTTAAGAGAGTTCTGGGGATTTGGGAGAAGGCAGGTCTCCCTACCTCTACCCTGCTTTCCAGCAAGGCTAAGCTGCTCTAGTTATTGGAGGGCTACGAGGGTCTTCAGAAGCACAAGTAAAGAGCTTCGGAAACGGCAAGGATGAATGAGGAGGTCTTTCAAGGAGACCTTGATGACTTGTTCGATGTAGCGCACATAAATGCCATTGAGAAGACAGGGCCTTCCTCATTAGTTAAAGAGAGGATCAATCGACTTTCTCTATGAACATGCTGGACACTGTGTTAGTGAAGCTCCAAGAGAAATATTCGTAGCGTGAAGAAGCGGAAACAGGCTCAAAAGATGAAGAAAGGATCGCCTTAATTGTTGTACCCTCAAGCCAGGTGGCTTCATCGTATTCGTCCTCTCACGGGGAAACGGATGGAAGTGATGCAGAGTTCAAGTGCCTAAGTCCTCCTAAAAGAAGAGCTGGAAAGAAGTCTCCCTTGATCCTGTCAAAGAAAGTGACTACCAAACTCGACCACTTAAAGTTATCAGATCCGGTTGTCGTGACGGTGTTATGCGCCGTCGCCAAGGCAACCTGTCAGAACATCAAAAACATTACGCTCTCTATGAGCTCCATCCGTTGCCAGAGAAGAAAGAACCGAAAGGAAGGGGCTACTGCAGAGTAGATCGAACTCCCAGGGAGATGTCTTATGCTACTTAACTAGGATGCCAAGCAGCTTCCTGATATCGCTGGGGGACGTGTACGCGATGAGAGGCTCGCCATTTACGTCATAGGTTGGGGCAAGGAGTACCTCTTGGAAGGAGCCAAGATCCCCCAAGGCACTGGGCATCACATGGTAGAGGCTATCCTCAAGGTGGTATCCTCCGCTGGAATGGAGGCGTGCATTCAAAGAATCGTGTTCGAAACTATTGCCTCGAACACGGGTCCCAAGGAAGGAACTTGCATCAAAATTCAGGAAGGTCTGGAAAGGAAACTCCCCTGATTTACGTGCAGGCACCACATCATGGAAGTGAGCCTTGGGGACGTTTTCAAACACTGTTATGGACCATCTGGCGGGCCAAACGTTCCCCTGTCCGTCTGGTTCTGGGACCATTGGGGCTTCCTCGATCAAAAATCTTGGACGTCCTGCATAGACGAAGAAAGCCTCCGATATCTTCTGAAAGGTGAGATGTCTAATGCAAGGGAGACAGTTTTGAGTGAGCTCAAGAGTGCCATCGAACAAGAAAGCCATGTAATAGACGACTACAAGGAGCCCTTGGTGCTCTCTTACATCTTCTTGGGAGGCAATAATGGGACCACTTTCAAGAGGGATTTCGAAATGAATCTAAGCTCTCAAGATTTTCCTCTTCAGGTCTCAGTTTCGGCTGATCTCTCACAAAGTTAGAGCCATGGAACAGGTGTCCCTCTTCGTCGCCCTTCTTTTCGCCATTCCGTGGCAGGTGTCCATGAGTCCATCACATGCTCCCTGTGGGGGAATTCCACGTGGAACTTATTTTCCAGCACGGAAGTGACGTCCACGCGCTGCAGAAGGTTCTAGAATTTGGTTAGGCTTAAATTGGTAAAACTCTCCCCCCATCCACAAGCGGTAGCCTCGAACCACGTCACCTCGGACCACGTTTTCGCGGGTTAGAATCGCCTCGACGTGAAAATTCGAGGCCATTCGAGAGTAGCGATGTTTCCCCCACCCCATCGGGGAGAAGCCTCGGATATATATAGGGCTCGTCTTCCATGTGGGAGACACAGAGTCGACGAGTCTCGCCCGGACCCAAGAAGTTTCCCCTAGTTAAGAGTCAGGTGCTAACGACAAAGCAAAATGTTGGCTGAACTTTTGTGTCTTTGAATTAACCCAGCCAGTGTGGTAATTTCATTTGACGATTGCCACCGAGCGATTTGTCCGACTCCACTCATCAACTCCTGTCGAAGCCCTCCTCGTTCATTCCTCGTTTTTGGGTGGCCGAAATACTCTCCCCTGGACCTGACGTTACCCCATTCCCTTTTGGAAAACCGTTATCACGTCAACTTCTCGCTCAGAAGCTCCGAGTGCCATCGCCCTCACCTTTATTGCATGCAAGACACATCTATCAAGAATTACCGTGACGTCTCACCCCGAATCCTCCGTAAGCCAACCCCTCTTTCCCTTCAGCAACCCATTTGAGTTAATCCTCCCCATTTGAATAATCTCCTTCTGTAACGCATTAATTTCTAATTTCAGAGTCTGATGCATACTCTGCAATTTCCCCCTCGTTTACCGATGTAATTTTGCCCATTAATTCTCTTATTTTATGTAAATAAAATTATACTTTCGTACATTTCTCTTTCAAATAACCTAAAGCTTTGCCATTGCCTAAATTTTACCTGACCTCCTTTTGCACTCTTTTTTACTGCTCCGCATATCGAAACTCGTGGCGTCCCCTCTCCCCCATTTTTCGGTTCGCCTTTAAGTTATTAGTCCCTTTCCCCCATAGATATAATATGGTATTGATATAATGTAATGTCATACAACGACACTCCGTACAACGATCTTCTCTTCATGAGGGAACTTTCCAGAGGAATCCCCAATAAGCGCGTTGCTGAAGTGAACATAAATTCATTCAAGCGCCATCTCTGGTGCGTTTCAGAAGACTAGGTACCTCTCTCTCTTTCTTTGACGAAAAGTTTACAAAGAAAGAGAAGGCCCCCATGTTACAGAACATGAAGAGGGAGGGAAAGGGACTGAAAGGTCCCGTCTAGAAAGGCGCTTCCAGGAAAAGGAGATTAATTGGCTACACTGTGGGAGAAGAGCCCCTCCATTCGAGAAGGAGATACTCTTTTATACAAGATGAAGAGGGCGATTGACCATGTAAATGTGGTCAGAAAAGTTGCCAAACAGGGAGTATTCCTGATGACCACCTTCAACGAGGCTATAACCCAAGAAGAAGCTCTGAAGCTGTTGTCTAAGGACAGGAGGGAATTGGGCACGAACTCCAGGACAGCCTTACTGAAGCCCAAGAAATTGGACTCAGAATATATATATATATATATATATATATATATATATATATATATATATATATATATATATATATATATATATATATATATATATATATATAAATATAATGTGTTTTGTTTATTTGGATACTCGATTTTTTTAACATTTATAAAAACACTAAGTGAAAAGTAATTGTATATTTATTTTGTTTTTTTACACGATGGTACTGAGGAGAAAAGAGAGCTATGGATTTCACAATCCCACGAATTTGGATGGGAGCAACTGACTGACTCCTCAAGCATTTAATTCTTCTGCATGATAAACCCTTCCAAACGAAGAGCAGGCAAAAAATCTGCCTGTTATCATATATCCAGATCTTCAGTCATATATTGCGCCAATGCCACACAGTTCTGAGCTCCCCGTACCCACTCCTCCAAACCGAGAGCAGCAGTTTGTAGAAAGGAAAAGCAGTTCAGAAGGGAACGAATTCATTGGTCCAGATTACAAAGGTGCAACTGATGAGAGAAACGCATACTATCCCAACCAAAAAGGTCTCAACGACTTTGTCAGAGATCTTGATTTTACAAAGTCCAATGTCGAGCTTTTGTATTCGAGACTCCATCAGTGGAATTTGCTAGATGACAGTGTGAAAATATCAGGTCAGAGAAAGTGTCACCATTGTTTTTCAATCTTTTTGTACATTTTAAAATGAGCTTTGCTTTTGTCACAATGCGACTGGTCTGTTTAAGGCAATCGAAATCGTCTATAATTCCAACGAGTGTCGCCTCTTCATTCACAGCTCGTCCAGGAGCTTCAAAGTGGTACTTCATAACGGAACATGTCTCTATTTTTTTGCGAAAAACTACTCATTTCTAATATTTTAATTGTCTCACTTATGTAATTCGAGAATAAATAAATGCTATTTTTGTATCATGTCGTTTTGTTTCTACCTTATGCAAGTTTGAATTTGCCACTTCCTTTCAGAGGAAATAGATAAATTTTATATAAATATCATTATCCTGGACACAAAAACGAAGTTTGAAATAAATAAAAAAACAAAACAAATAGAAAATAGCAGTTGCTCCCAGCGTCAATGGGGTACTTTTTCTTACGTCTAATTTCCCAATCTGGTTTAAATTGTCGAGAAATTAATGTCGTTTTGATCCTTGCCTAAGAAATAAATCTTCCTGAAATGTCGAAAGTGGTTCAAATTTCAAAAGGAAGTATTTAAGAGAACCCTAAGTAATAGAACGGTTTATGAGTGATGGTAGGAAGTGAAATTAAATCTTCATCAAAATAGTCGTCCGCGTATGGGGGCACGTGTGACCAACAGAACGAGAATTGAGCAATAATAGGGTCTTCTTTCTCATCCTTCATACCTTTTACCATCTGATTACCACTTATTTGCAAACACTGCGCCATGATCTCAGTGGAAAATACGAAATGGAGGAAGTGGAGAGCGATAACAATGTTTATAACTCATCGAAAACCAATCTTTACGAAGAGCAATGTCTAAACAGCAATGTAAAAGATAGCGAAAGTTTTAAAAAAAGGTGCACTCCGATCAAAAGAGCATGAAACTCCTCTAGGTTTCAGTTTACCATGGTATTGCTACCGCTAAACCATTAACCCTCTTGCGGGGATCGAAACCGATGGATGTGTTTAAGTCAGGCGTCAACCGCCCAGCTAAGCTTCGGCAGAGCTTTTTTTATAAACAAAAGTTCCAATGCAAATATTTAATACTATTATCATTCCCTTTAGGCACAAGACCACAGCCTTCTCACAACCTTTAAACACAAGACTACAACATTCTAACAACCTTTAAGCAAAATACCATAACCTTCTGACAACCATAAGCAGCAATCAGGGCTAATAGGACTTCTCATTTGAGTGTGTCGGGTGATTTCTTTACCATTTCCACTCTCTGCCCTTTGCCTTTATTTTGCCACTTGAACACTCCATCCTTCCTGCCATTTCTACTAGTCTCTTTTTGCATTAAGTTAATAAACTTAATTGCAATATACAGGGTGAAATTTTATTTAAATTACAAATGCTAACAGTAAATAAATCTGTATAGTAAAAATAGTAAGTTCGTAGAGATATAATTTTTTAAATCGATCTTATTTTGGGTAGAATTTGCAGACGAAAAATGCCTATAAATATTGCCATTCTGAAATATATTTTCCCATGATCCGAAATCATTAGGAGACGGAAAGACAACATCGACCGTGATAATAAGAGTCATTTTCCAATAACGGCTGGAGATGTATTGATGTTAGGCAATGAAGTTGATGAATCTATACAGGGCGTCCCTAAACTCTGGCCAAAAGCATATTTTCAATAAAATAATATTGAAATACTTTATTTAATTTGAACTACATTTTATTCTTTAAATAAACATCTTTAATGTGAATTACACAATTTGTGAGTCAAAGGTCGATGCGCTTTGCAAGATCCACCCGATGAACTCTATGCATCACTTGCAGATTTCCATCCATTCGAGTACATTCATTAATGATGCTTTCCTCACGTGTCTCCTATCATTTATTGCACTTCTTTCTTTAGAATAACCTAGAAAATTTTATCTAGAGAGGTAAGGCCTAGTGGTTGAGGAGACCATTGTGATATTATCTAGGAATCCAGACTTTACGGATACCCTGTATAACAACTGACTCTTTTCGAATGAGGTAGAGGGGTATGTTTAACCCATCAGTACAAAGTTCGAGTGCCGGGCTTAATTCGTAATTACTTTTGTCTTTTCTCTTCTTGCAAACGCCCTCCCACATCCAATATTGATGATTACCATTGCGGCGTTCGTGATTGTTTTAACATCCTTAACTACTTCTTTTCTATCTATTCATCCACCTCTTTCCTTCTAATCCTTCTCTGATCCATTATTATCTGTCATGTAAATGAAGATGCGTGTCTGTCTTAATTTGAAAGCTCGGAAATATTTGCAGTTTCTTTAAGAAAAGTTTGTCTATTATTTTATGCCATTTTTACGCGTACCCTCAGGCGACCATTCCACTTCTACGATGAGAGGCAAATCTAGCTCTCTTTTTCCCATGCCTCATTTTCTCAATCTTTTAGAAATCTGATATTAACTAATGGCATCATCACAAAATGGATCTCAGGCAACTCACAACTACGAATAAACTGATGTGTTATCGTACGTATACTATCGGTTGTAAATAGTTTTGAAACTAGTGAAACTTATCTTAACTTTGGCTGCTCTCTGGTTTCGTATTCAGATAATATCAGAGATCTGGGCGTTACCTTTGATATACATTTATCTCCCGAAAGCCATGTTAATAATGTGTGCAAATCTTCTCTTTGCTTACTTGTTAATCTTACTCACATTCTCTCCGTTTATCTTAGCCGCATCCGCTCCGCAAAGGAGGTTTTCCGTGTACAAATCTCAGGTGGACGGACATATAGAAACTAATCTTTCCTCATCACCTTGGCCACTTATTTCTTTCCTTTATATCATAGTTATTTTATTAGTGAATTTTTGGGAGAGATTCATGTATTTCGTAAGGTTAAGGTGAAATACCTTCCTCAATCTGGCACCACAACAGATAAAGAATCATTGATGGATGCTGCGTGAGACACAACTCTAGAAAGCTCAATATCTTTTTTTGTAGATGTAAAGTTTTAAACTTATAGGATGGTCGACCCCAAATTCCGGTCAAAAAGAATTATACAGTATCTCCCACAAAAAGATATACCAAAATTACATTTTTACTTCTTGTCAAAAGATTTATATATTTGGACAAACGTAAAATTTCGAAGAACGTTCGTAAATACAAGAAGAGAAACCAGTTCTCAATCAGAACAAAGTATGTTTAGGCCATCTGTAAACTTCAAGAACAGAAGAGAAAATTCATCATTTGCTACATTTATTACTTGACCATCTGAAAGTGTCCGCAAGGCAAAATTATACAGAACTCTCACGAATGTCATTTCATCGAAAAGTTCGTGAAGATTGGAAATTGCACCAATACTGAATGCAAATTCAAAATCAACTCGGAGAAGATCGAAAACGCCGTCTTAGTTCTGCTCATTAGTTTCTTGAAAATCCAAAAAGATTCAAGGAATTGTTGGTGGTTTTAAATGGGGCCTCATTCTTTATGATTGGTCTAGTAAACATGCATATCTGACATCAGATGGTGAATGAAGTCTTCTTTATATATGGTCTAGTGAAAAGGCAAATCTTCACTCAAATGGGGCGGCATTCTGTATGGAAAGCTTATTGAACAGGCAAATCTGCTGTCAGTGGTATGGCATTCATTTTGAATGGTCTAGTGAACAGGCAAATCTGCAGTCATATGGGGTGGCACTCTTTATGAATGGTCTAGTGAACAATCATATCTACCGTCAGATGGGGCTTTATGTATGGTTTAATGAGCAGGCACATCTGCACTAAGATGGGGCGGCATTCTTTATGAATAATTTATTGAACAGGCAAATCTGCAGTAATTGGGGCATCATTTTTTATGAATGGTCTAGTGAACAGGCTAATCTGCCATCAGCCTGGAAATCACTTGTACAGAAAACTTATTTCAAGACAAAAATTGTTCTTCGTATTTGACTGTGCTTCAATAGAGCGTTAATTTGCCCGGTCTTTTTTGATGACAATCTTAATGGTGAAGTTTTCTCGAAATGATAGAATAAGAACCAATTCGGCAACTAAATATTTTAATGGAAACCGATTTAATCGAGTTTGGTGCCTGCAAGAAGAGCTCCAGTTGATAAGAAAGTTAATGTGAATGAATGCCTTCAGGAAGACTTTCTCTAGATTAATTGCTTTAGGTTATGGTATTGAATGGCCTCCCAGAAGACAAGACCTGACATTGGGTCACATGTAAAATAATGTATTTTCCTCACCTCGCATTAATTTAGATTAATCGTGGAGTAGAATTACAGATGAAATTAGATTATTGAGATAAAATCAAGATCTTATCAAAAGAGTGATGGGGAATTTAAAAACTTGAGCCCTGATTTGTATTACTAAGAATGACGGTGATGCTGAAAGAAAAGCAATCTGATGGAATAAATTTTGCAATAAGTAAACGAAAGAAACTGATTTGAATCTGTATTAAATTTTTGAAAGGTATCCAATATGTATCTGTCTTTTCATTACATAGACTACACAGACATTCCTTTCATTCCAATATGTTTAGTTATTTTAAAAAAAGAATCCTATAGTTTTACTTACAATTGAGTTGTGAACGTTTGCTTTAAGATTCATTTCCGCATAAACCGTTCAATAACTTTGAAAACTTTAAATTTTTTATTTAGGACCAATAAAAAATCTCTCAATTTCTTGAACATTTCCTTCTCAGAAAGAATTATTGTTTCCGGTAAATATCATCCATCATAAAGTCTGTATTTAGCACCGATTGTTTACGGTTTGGTTTTCTTGTTGATATTTGCAAAATTGACCTATTTTGACGTGGTAGAGAGCATAATTTGTTTTTTTAGTTTTAAATAATTTTATTACTTGATCTTAATTTGTTATTTACGCAAAAAGTTTATAAAAATAAGCTTAAAATGAAAATATGGGGGAGGGTTACGAAGCAAACGTTATATACCAGTAGACGACCTAAATTACGCTCACTCTTCGGAAAATTGCAAATCATGGAATCCTTTTATAAGCTTATTATTAGTTAATTTCTTATCTAAGTATGTTAGTGGCTACATCTCTAGGAGCGCCAACTCAACTTGACCTAAAGAAGAGGTATTGTGGTTTTAGCCTCTTTGGCTTGGAAACTCCAAATAAAAGAACATAAGTGGCCCTTGTCAACATTTACTCCAATTTTTAATAACGCCCGAATTACATAAAATCTATTTATTCGTAATATGATTAAAAATGTATAATCGTTGTGCTGTCATGATATGTGGTCTTAGTGCATCGCATTTTTCAAAACAAACCAATCCTAATTATATATTCTATTTAATTCTAATTTAATCGAATCTAATCTAACTTAATCATACCATAAAAAGGTGTGGTGGTGGAGGTACTTTAAAAAGCAGGCAAATTTTACAATTTTAGATGATTATGATGCAGTACGAGGGCTTATTATTACATCACAACGATTATAGATTTATTTCATTATATTTCTATATAAATATATTTTATGTAATTCGAGAAATACAAAAATATTGCTACAAAATTAGTATTCGTATGCTGTATAATTGGTTTTGGTTTAATAATAATAAAGAAAAATCGTTATTAACTTTATTATTGTTTCTTTAGTAAAATAATTATTAATGTTTACACGTTTGATTAATTCTTCTCTTTTTCATAAACTTTTATACAAGAGATTTTGCTTAGTTGTATTGAAAAATGATCCAATATCAGCCTACAAGGCATTGAGCTCCGGGGGCTTGGTCGTACATATGCTGCAACCTATCCTATGCAAGGTTTTCATTTTGCATATAAGATCAAGCAACAGCAATTTGTCATGCATCAAACCTACATCTTTCATAACATCGCCTGTTTATAGGAAAAGTTTAAATAATGCACCTTCAAAATCAACTTTGATCATTTTTCCTTCCCTTTACCATCTGCCATAAATCTATCTTCCTATCTAAGTTTGCCATCTTCCATACTGAGATAGAGCAGCCTGTTTAAGAGGAATGAGATTCAATTGACAGAGAAGAGACTATGGACCATGAGAAACGTAATCAGTAGGCGACTAATATTAGAAAACAGGGGTATCGACGAGCGGAAGCCTTTAACGGATGCAACATTGGAAAGGATGTCCTAAAGGTTTCGACTTAAGGAATAAGTTAATCCTAATAAAACCTTGCCCCTACTGCGATAAGCGTACACGTGGGTCTTTCACCGTATCAAGGGGTAATCTGCCTCAGAAAAGGACTTGCGCTATTTGGGCCATGTTGACCTAGAGGCATGGAGGGGGGAGAGGAAGGGAGGATTCAAGGGCACCAATGTGAGTTTTCCTAAATACTCTCCTTTCCAACGTGAGGTCGATAAGGAAAGAGTTTTAAGAATTTATTTGGCTCTTGGCTGTGGAGTGATTTGTCAAAGTCAGGATCACAGAATTTGTGATTAATACCTTGAACTGAGATTTTGAGGCAAATTTGTCTGTCACCGGCTATGAAATGAACCATATAGACGAAACTGCCAGAATATGGGGTAGAAGATCCAAGGGATGATATGAAATCGAACGATTACTTTTGATTTGGGTAAATGTGCTCTATATACGTAATGTCTTCTACAGGATCCCGCACATGTGCAAACCTCCTTCTCAGCTTTCTAAAAGCGATACATTTAGATCATTGTTAGCAGCGAAGTGTGTATCATCATGGCTGATTTCAACAGTCCTGAAAATTGGTAAACCAGGGAATCGCCACATGAATGCGCACTTCTCCTCGAGTTTGTGAAGTAAAATTTGTCTCTCAATGAGTGAATGGCTAAAGAGAGGAAATAATCGATATCCTTGTATTGCCACTGCCCACCGAGGAAAATATCATCTCGGATATGTCACTCGCAGAAGAATTAAGTAGCAACAACTATAGGCTGACTCGTTTCAATTTCAGGGTCATAGAGGTTATGTGTAGTGAGACTAATTCCCGAGAAAACTAAAACTTCAGGAGAGCTGTATTCTCCAGATTTTGCTCCTTTCTACAGCAGTTGAACTCTCTTGTCGCTTCATAGGTAGACAAGCGTTGTATATTCCCTGTAAATGAGCCAGACAGTTTTATGTTAATCTGATATGGTTTATTTGATAAAATGAAGAAACTCTCAGGCATAGAAGAAGATAGAGAATATTGTAGGTTAAAGGCAACTGGAGTCTAGAAAATACAATCATGTTAAAGAGTGATCCTAAGCAAGATCAGCAAAGTGCAGCTTAATCAAGATATTAAAATATCTCGTCTCTTCAAGGAGACTCTAAAGAAGCTCTTTGTTTAAATTTATATTTGAACAGCGATAAGTAAAATGATTTGACAAATGGTTTGTGATGATAGGATTTTGAATTACCCCGATAGGGAGAATGTAGACCTATTAAATTATATTTCTTCTCAGTTTTAATTGTTGAAAAATTATCAGCACATGCTGGAGCCAATCTTGAAGATGATTGTATTTTCAAGACTCCAGTTGCCTTTTCCCTACGATATTCTCTACCTTCATCTTTTCCCCGATGGTTTCTTCATTTTATCGATTAAGGGAAAAGCTTAGATTTGATATTTTCTGCTGAAGATTTTGGTTGAATGATAGACTGTCTTAATAGATTCAGATCGCCTCTCACTAGGAAATTAGCGAGATGCTCAGTAACTGGTTGGAGGTGAATGTTTCCCAAACCGTTAATTAATCAGAGAGGCTACAACCGAATAATTACTGAGTAGCGAATTATATTTCCGTCATTTGTAAGCTCTTTGAGTAAATACTACTTGGCTTGGAAGAAAGTTGACCATATAGGATTTGCGATATTCTAAGGAGATTTCATCATGGATTTAAATGTCACAGCTCGTGCTTCACAAGCTTATTTGAGTTCCTTCACATTGTGTCCACTGAGAATACGATTCAGGCAAAGGTTTGGTATTTATCTGGACTTTTAAAGGCATTTGATAAGGTAATCCAACGCCGATTTATCTCTATGGTTCATGTGTTGAGAATTTCTAGTAATATTGATCGTTGGCTCAAGAACAGGCTTAGACAAAGGAGAAAAAAGTGTTAGTTAATTGTGTGGCGTCTACCTGTTCAGTTTTTGTTACAATTAGTGTATGTGATTAGTCCACTGATATACGCCATTTATATCAATGAAATAAACGATGATATAGTCTCTAGGATCTCCAAGTTCATCGAAGATACGAACATTGGAAAGGACGCCTCGGCTAGATAGGGAGTAGATAGTCTTAGACAAGACCTGCAAAAGATAAGGATGTTCTCTGACAAATGTTAAATGACTTTTAATGTATACATAATTTATACATATAGCCTCCAGAAATCGCCCATTCGAGTTAACTATGTAGGGCACTAACATTGTAAGCGTATCTTCAGAAAGGGAATTAGATGTCATCATATGTGATGATAATAAGTTCTCGAAGCAGTGCATTGAGGCGAAAAAAAGGGTGAACGGATGAAAGGTTACGTTGAATGCCAGATTTGTATCAAAATAGAAAGATTGTGCTTACTCTTTGCGATTCATTTGAACGTCCTCATCTAGATTACGCATTACACTTCTACCGTCTAACTTCCTGGAAGAATATCAATCGGCTGTAAAGGATAACAAAAAAGGCAGGCAAACTAACCCCACCTATTAAGTATAAGTCCTATGAACAGAGCCTGGAAGTGTTTCGTCTCTGAACCTGGAGACTAGGAGAATGCTTTGTCGCTTAATCTATTTTTTTAAGATATTAATGTTTTTAAAAATTTGGGCTACCGAGCTATTTTCCACCTTAGTGAAGAACGGACTCGAAACATTGGAAATAAACTTGAACTGAGACGTTTCAATCGGAATCTGAAACTTTTTGAACGCTGCCCACATAGAAGTTGTTAACAGAATACTGTAAAGCAATTCAAAGCTAGAAATAAGAAGGAATCGTGAGCTTTATTTCTACTCAAGTTATAGGGTGAATAGTCATTTTGGTCAACAATACTGCTCCATAATGGGACCTAAGGCCTTCTGGAGTACTGTCAATTCTTTTAACTCTCTCCTTGATCTATTAGTGATATATCTATTTTCGTTTGATATTTAATTTCATATATTCTATTCATGTTTATATTTCATTTCAAATTTAATTCACTTTAATTTGTGTATAATTGATTTATTATCTAGCCCGTTTGGTCAGAACAGCAATGGTAGGATGGTAACTTTCCAAACCTATTACTATTCCCCCCAAAATTTAATTTCCCTTACGGGGTCCGAGAAGAGTGAAATTACTTATAGCCCAAGTGTAGAAATTTTCGATCAAAATAATTCTTAATAAAGGACAAATGGAATTGGAATGCACATAAGTTAAAACATTGACTTCCGGCTTCGAGTTAAAACTGGATTTATGAGTATGAGTAAAAAAATGGTTAAATATTACAATAATAAAGATCCATTTATTATTTACACTATAGGGTGTCCCTAAAGTATGGATACTTACGAAATATCACAATAATCTTCTCGTTCACCACACCTTACACCCCTTGACTTCCCTTTCTGAGCTATTCTAAAGAAGAAGATGTACTCAATATAAATAAAAGTTAAGACACCTGAGGGAAGGCATGACAAAAGGCAATACTGAAGAGCTTTTAAACTTTCAATGTCATTATATGTCGTTAGTAATTTTAATGACAACAAATACACTTCTTAGCGTTATCTTAAAATGAATTTTAGTACCCACTTTTATATCAGGACAATTCATCTCAAAATTTCACCTCTTTAGTAGCGAGAGGGCTGTACACAAATAAACACGAAATCATTCATTTCCACCTCAGAACAAAAGGAAAACGGCCAGTTTGCCTTCCTAGGTTCATTGAGAGAAAGTAATTGTGCGGAAGAATGCAGAAAGCATCGTTTATCTAAAGAGAACGTATATATGCCATGGCAACAAGGCATTGCTTTGTTTTCTGAAAGTTCTGAAAGGATTTGGATGAATAGACTGATCAACACACTTCACTGCAATTTCCATTGAAGTCTCGTAGCGATTAAAGTGTTTGATGTAATTATAATAAACATAGAATAGTGATATATTAGGTATTTCTCAAATCTAAACTTTACAGATTTCTTTCTTCTATCCTCGCTTTTTGTATGAGGGAGAAAGTAATGATGCGCAAAAGGTTGTAAATTTACGTAAAAGATTTAGGTATTGTGTTGGGAAGTGTTTGAGAAAAAGGAGACCGAAAAGAACAAAAGGATTCTATCGTGTATCGAGAGGGTTTGTGAGGGGGACCCTTGAACCTTCTGCACATGAAGAGATGCTTCAGTACCTCACCCAATTTCATCTAGAAGGTCAATGGCCTAGACAAATTTCTTGCGTTAGTTTGTGCTTAATAGAAATCAGGATGTAGGTTTGACAGGGTGCTTATGGGCTGACACCACATTTATGTTGGAGAGTGGTAATGGCGTTGACAAAGATGCTGACCTACATATTAACTCTTTTTCTATCAAGGGATGGGTTTTGAATTCCTTTAGTCCGTGTAGTATTTGTACTTTTTAGGAAAATCATACCTCTGATCATGACAAGATTGCTGAGAGA
Organism: Ceratothoa steindachneri; assembly: GCA_963969495.1. Classification (NCBI taxonomy): domain Eukaryota; kingdom Metazoa; phylum Arthropoda; class Malacostraca; order Isopoda; family Cymothoidae; genus Ceratothoa; species Ceratothoa steindachneri. The sequence goes on from OZ018336.1 coordinate 48,251,364, forward strand.
AGATCTCTGCAGCAAGATGAAAGGAATGAAAGACTGCGGCAGAGAAAAGAAGATGGCAAGACAAATTTTTTTAACGTCACAAAAGTTTTAAGTTTTAATATATTGCGATATTTATCATGTATTTAACAATTAATATCTTAAAATTTTAACTATTTTATAGTTGAAGCAGTAAAATAGGCACTTTTTCATGTAGATTACTTTACTTGAGGTCACTCAACTCACAACGACGGGAAAACTGATTACATGAATTGCCACAAACTTCGTCCTAGATGTTCTGACTATCAATACAATGTGACTATTGTGACTTTGACGTTTTCAAGGAAGGTCATAGAATGTAATGTCATCAGCAATATAGCTGATTGTCTTGGTTTATCAGACAATCAAGTTACTTCCATCTTTTCTGCTACTTTGAAAGCTGGAAAAGTTGATCAAGATATCTTTATAATCTCAATCTCAACCACACGTTGCAACAAAGAGGAGTTTAGAAACAAAATTAGCCAGTCACGTCCAATATTTCTAAAAACATTCTAAAGTGCACTGCCTTACACTGGGATGGAAAGTTGCTATAAGACATCCTGGGCAGTGAACTTGGAAGTACCTCATATATATTAGCCGTGCTAGTATCTTCCCACTTTCATACACTCGAGGAAAGGTATTGAAAGAACCTGATTTTGACAATTCTTCTGGCACAGCTCATGTTGAGAGTTCAATGGAATTACTAGAGACATTGGAAATTACAGATAATGTTTCTGATATTGTTTTTGATATGACATCCATTAACAGTGGAGTTCACAGAGGAGATTAAAATCTGCTAGAGATAATGTTGATCAAAATGTTTTTTTAACTGGCCCGTCGATATCACATCTCGGAAATCACATTGTAAATTGTTTAGTAGAAGCTATTTGGTAAAGTGTAGGAGCTAGATAATCACTGGTTTCAGCAACTGAATGATGTTTGGAAGGAATTGTCCAAGAAAATAGCTATCAACGAAAAATAGCTAAAGGAAAAGAAGAAATACTCCAAGGCATTCTGACAGTAGGAATGCTACCAAGAGAAGACTACGAGCAAATGTCGGAGCTGTCAGTCATTTTTAGTTGCGTGCGACTCTATGTATATATCACTATGTCATCGTTTTGTTGTTCGGTCGGTTGGTCCCTGTTTTGCTTTATTTTTTCTTGGTAATAACATTGTGACTATTAGCTCGATTCTAACTGAATTTAAAACCGTAATGTTGTTTTACATTCTCTTTCGAATTATAAAATTGCCAAGGTCCTCTCAATGTTACCCCAGGAATTATTTTGTTTTTGGCAATAACATCCAACTATTGGCTTATTCAATGGAATTTGAAATCCTTATGTTGTTTTACATTCTCTTTCGAATAATATAATTGCCAAGGTCCTCCCAAGGTTAGACTGGGAATTATTGAAAGTTTAAAAGGTTGTTGGGTCACATATAAGAATAAATGGGAGCACTCTATTTTGTCAACCAGACTTTGTTCATAGAGGAGAGTTTCTTTGAGGTATTCAATGGTGATGAGCAGGCGCCATTCATTTGGCCAAAAAACAGTATTTCATGAAAATTCTGTTTGAAGATGAACTTGATTACTGTATCAAAGCTGGAAAGACTCAAAAGCGTCTTTCCACTCTTATGTATGAAGTCCTGTTTAGTTAATGTCTATGTCTGATGTGAATGCTCACGTGAAAGAGATAAGTTTAATCCAGGACACGCTGCAGTACAAGAAAATTGACACGGAACTGGTGATTCAGTATTTAATAAGATATATACCAAAAATGGTACCTGACGCAAAAATTCGTGCCATTTACCCTCTTAAGCAATAGATTGAGTGATACATTGAAGCACGAGATTGCTTTCCCGTTAAATGCAACTGAGAGGGCAGAAACTTTCAGAACAAGAAAGCCTATATTCCAGAGACTCAAACCTAATAAAACTCTGGTTGATCTCAATGACACAGAATCACATTTCTTCGGAAACATTCGATCCGAGAAGCTTCTAGAACCTGTCATGCCTTGGCTATAGGAAAAGGCCTAGATAGATGCAATGGGCAATTTTTAGAATCTTAAAGCGGTGAATGGCTTTGGTGAGCGTGGTATCAAGACGATTAGCAATTTTGTAAATGTTATAACAAGAGAATATCTCCTTCATATTGAGGAATTTAACTGACGTCGCTCTTCAATTTTCAAGAAACGAACTATAATCTATTGAATGCCTAACTGTAATTATGAAATTACTCCGCATGTAATTCTTTCCACGGTGATCGATTAAACTTGTTACAAAGTTTTAATTTCAAATTTCTCTATCTTGTGTAAGGGAAAACGAATTTTGTGATATTTTGGAAAATCTTTATGTACTAAGGTACAATTTTTATTACAAGACATTCATATTTGTATTAATTAGAAAGAGAATAAATAACCTTTTAAAGTGTTGCCTATTTTCTTTCTAAATCATGTTTTACTCAAAGGGCAGAAAGTTTAAAGCTACTTGTGGCAATGTTTTCCAACATCTTAAGTCAAAACAATTATGATTTCCTGCTCATAGGCATAGAGGTAAGGTCTATAAATCTAAGGAAATAAATCAATTCTCTGCTGACCAAAAGTCGCGTGCTCTCACTTATTCTGATTTATGACCTTACAGACTAAAAAACTTTCAAGAATTCCCGGATTAACCTTGGAAAGACCTTAACGATTATATCATTCGAAAGAGAATGTAAATCAACATAAGGGTTTCATATTTTGTTAGAATTGGCAGAATAATTACAATGTTCTAACACCCCCCTCTCCCCAAAAAAAGAAAATCAAAGAGGACCGACCCACATGGTAAGATGTATAGTTGCTCGCGACTAAAAATGTTGATATGGAAATAGGCCTAAGTCGCACTGTGTCACAAATTCTAAGCTGGGATTAAATTTATAACAACAGTAGCTTTTCTACCCTCATTAGTGAATCTTAATGACTTATAAAGGCAAATGAGGTAAACAGTTTAGTCGTCTAAATATTGAAAAGGAGACACAAAGAGGTGGTGTGTATATACAGTTTTCTTTATTCGTATATCCTATTTGACGTTATATATCTCTCTTTCGAGTAGGAAATCCTTTCAAATGTCTTTCATTTTTAAATACCAATAGCATTGTGATTGAACAACTTAGCGTTCAAAGTCCATGGGAGCTCAAACCACGCCATTTCGATAGGTCTCCCCCCCATTCCTTTATCTTTCTCACCCAAGGACCAAGACACATTACGAGAAGGCTTTCGACAAGGTCCCACATGCAAGAATAATAAGGAAAGTGTATGCTGTCGGGATAAGGGGATATATGAATAGGTGGCTGAAAAATCTTTTAAAAGCCAAAATTTTTTTGCGCGAACATTCTCCTTAATATTTTTCGTGAGGACTAAGGAAACAAATGCGCAGCCTGTAGAATTTTTATGGCCTCTTTATACAAATATATTATGTCGATCAAATCTGACATTGTATGGTATTACAGCATGCCTTGCAGCAATCCTGTAAACACGAACTATGAAATTGTAGGTACTAAACTTGATTGTGTTTGCAGATTGGAATACTGTCTTGAATCGTCTCATGATATATCCGAATAGTGTCGACTCACGTATTTGAACGAATGGAATGTGTAAATCGATTGTATCACCGGATGCATGCATAATTTAAAAACTTATATTTACACGATAATTACGATCTCGAGTCTATTGGAGATTTAATATACGTCGTGAAAGCTCACGCATTACTCTACCAAGACCAGCTTCTTCTGGATTGTCCCCGATTATATGATATATAATAACAAGGAAAGTAAGTACCCTAGGAGACCTTACGGTCCATTCAAAGAGGGTACCTTTGGACTAGCAATTGAGCGGGCACATGGCTGCTCAATTGTTTTGCGTCCATAAACGGCCACTTTTCAAGACTTTGTCTAGTCTTGACTTGAACTGGTCAACAGATTCACTGTTGACAACTTCCACTGGAAGTGCGTTCCACTTACCGCAGATACTGTAGGTGAAAAAGTTTCCACACAGATTGCGGTTGTAACGCTTCAGTTCAAGTTTGAAGCCGTGATTGCGCGTTCTGTTCTCACTCAGTGTGAAAATATCCCGGTAGTCAACATTGTCGAACCCTCGAAGTATTTTGAAGACTTCGATGAGCTGACCACGCAGTCTACGGGTTTCCAGTGAGAACAGATCTAACTCCCTTAGTCTATCCTCATAACTTTTATGTCGGATAGAGGGAATCAGCTTGGTTGCCCTGGCTTGTACGCGTTCCAATCTCGCGATGTCCTTTCTATATCTGTTTTCTCTTATTGGCATAATTTTTGTACAAGAATGATTTTCTCTCTGCTGTTCTTTTGATAATCTAAAAATGGGGAAAATTATGTATATATTTATCTGAAAGAAGTTTACATATTCATTATGCAGAAGGAAAGCATGAGTGAAAAATACGTATTGGGACTCCGCACCGACGATACCTGCGATCGATGAGATGTTGGATAAAGAGGAGTGAGTTGGATCCTTTTGGGGTATTTTTTCGCTTTTGCGAGGGGTATAAACATCCTTTCTGTTGATCTATAAAAGAAAGAAAACATTTTGTACATAGTTATCTGAAAGATGTTGGCTCATTCATTATACAAAAGGAAAGCATGAGTGAGGCAGGTATGAAAAATTGAGGTTATTTTATAAAGAGCCTTTTGTATATAGCTACCAGAGAGAAGCTGTATAATTCATTGTACATAAGAAAAGTATAAGTAGAGAGAGTGTGAAAAAAATTAAATATATATCCCCACGTAATTCTTCGATCATTGGGCTGATGTCTAGCGCAAAAATCCACTTCCTATATTGTATACTCCGGAATAGAAATAAGATGTTTACTCAACGTGTTTATAGTATTACCTTGTGTTATATTGTATGGTAGAAATATTATGAAGAATTTAAAAACGAAGTAATGTTTCACGAAGGTCTAGAAGCTGTTTCATCTCTAGATTGAAAAAAAACATACACTCCTTATTTTAGATGACTTACTGCAGAAGATAGATGCAAATATATCAAAGATATTTACAGTTACCTCTCACCCTACGAATATCTCCAAATTCCTCATGGCTCGAAATCTATTTTAGAAAACTTCTTATATGCATGATATAGCATTACATTGTCACAATCTAGTTTTATTTAACCGGAGGAGAGACATCTCCCATATAAATATATTTGCTGGACAAATAATGCCTGGCGAATGTAAGAGCTTCATGAAGATATATAAAGAAGCAGTCTCAAAACCTTATGGGTACTTGCTCTGCGACTTCAGTCCGAGAAACACTTCACTATTTACCTTACGGACGGGTATATTTCCAAACGAAATCGAAACCATATATTTTTTTAGAATGAACCATAAGATTAAAAGATACGCGTATCTCTTGCATGCGTTCCCTACACTTTCTAAAAAGATGAAAAAAACAATCATAGGAAGCATAGATATTGATTTTGTTAAATGTATATGTGAAATGTGTCCGATGACTGCATCACAGAAACAAAACATGTCAGGATTAAAACGGTTAATCTGTATTGTAGCTCGGAAGCCAGGTCATATACGTCTAAAGAAAAAAATAATAAAGCAGCGGGGACGATTGTTTCTACCAATCTTATGTTCTCTTCTATCACCTCTTCGCTCCAACCTTCTAAGATGATAAAATTATTGTTTATCCAGTAAAAGAGAGAGAGCTACCCTCAAACTTAATACCATCTCAAGAAAGACTTTTATCTTTGGAGGAAGAATTTACTACCATATTCAATAATTCGCACATACCACCATGGATCTTTACGACTACGTGCCTATTACGTATAAAGAAAATTTGAAAGAATATCTATTTATCAACCAGTCTCACCATGAAAGTCCAGAGGGTGGAGTGTCACCAGCCTGCGTCATCAAGAAGAAAGTTTAAGTTTACCCAAGGTAGAAATAATATTTATCAGAGCATAATTCTTTAACAAATATGTTTATTCAAAAACTGGATTATATAAAAAAATCTTCTGATATTAATTTAAAAAAATATAAGATTGGATTAAAAATAAACTTTGATCATTTTTACCCGTTAAATATCGAATACCGATTTTCTGATTCGATTAATCCATCTCTTTTGATTCAGAGAATCAGTAAATGTCTACAAAGTAATAAGGTTACGAACATCTATGAAATTCTAATTGAACCTATGTATTTTAATCTAGATGTAAAATAAAATTGGATTTTAGGATAAGATGTCTTTTCAGTGAATAGTTTATATGATTGTAAGCTAGTCAGATATTCAGTTAGAAATGAACCGTCGATTATTATGCTTATATACATCCCCGAGTCTACCAACATCTTTTGGTAGGGTAAATCGACTACACCACTGTGTAAAAAAGATTCGAGATGAAACACGTAAAAGCGCAAGGCTTTAACGAGATTTGCCAACTAGATTCAACTGTAATGTCCAAATATGAAAGTTTTACTTATGGTACATACTCTTTGTAATTAACGTATATTCTAGATATCTCCGGATAATTCTTTTGAAGTAGAAGACGGACCAAGTAGTGTCAAATGCTGTAAGAAATTTAATGGAAGAATCCGGATGGATTACAGGTTACATATTTTCTGATGATGGAGGTGAGATTAAAGGAAATAAGATGAAACGTTTATTAAGCGAATTTAATATCGGAAATTATTATTTTCACTCCTTAAATAAAGCTAGTCTTGTAGAGCGTGTACAAAGAACAATAAAAGAAAGACTTTTCAGCTACTTTACTTTTAATTTTCCCTAGAAATACATCGACATATTAGATGATTTTGCAAAGGCTTATAATAATCCTAGACATAGAATGATTGGAAACATACCGTTCAAAGTTATACACGATGTTGCTACACGGAAGCAGAGAGCTGAAGGTAAAAAAAAGGTTTGTATATAAGATCGGTGAATATGTTCGAATCTCCCGTGTTTCCAGTAAATTTAAAAAAAGGGTACGAAATAGGCTGAAGTGAGGAATCTACAAGATATATACAATTTCAAATGTATTAGCCTTGTTTTATATTGAGGATTTAAATGGAGAACATATTGAAGGTGGGGTTTATTAAAAAGAAATACAGAAACTAAAATTTGATCCCCGTAAGTAATATGTAGTGAAGAGGATAGTCAAAACGAAAGGGCATGGAAAAAACAAGATATATTTAATAAAATGGTAAGGGTACCCAGAATTGGTTAACTCATATATTAAGGCATGTGATATCACCCCTTAAATCTTGAGCAAATACATTCATAAAATTATATAAATGTGGGAGATGTGGAAGGTTTTTATCAGTTGTGAAGATGGAGCCATAGAGTTTTTATGTCACCCTTACTTCCTTATTCACCCTAGGAACTTCACCCTTAAAATACCATGTCTGACTATAAAATTGAGTTGCACAAATCTATAATAACAAATCACAGGCAATACTAAGTAGGTCTTTGTAAGTCTCAATTCACAGGATATCTCTATAATGTTACTAAGTCTACACACGCATTCACACTCTAACGTAAAATCGCGGAAGTAAATAACTATGCATCAAATACTATATTAGCAAGAGGAAAGGTAAATAAATAAAATAAATTGACTATGCTCATGATGAGATGTGGATAGACGCTAAATATTAAAAAAATAAAAAAGCATTCATGGAGAAAATTAATCTGAAAATGAAACAGAAATTAACATCTCAAAATTTAATGTTTCAATCTAACAGAAATCTACGGAAAATGCCTTCTGATTATATATTAATGCTGACTTCATGTTCATTGCTCAATGGAAAAAGGAAAGAAAATCCATGAATTCTTCTGTCAACAGAATTTTCTACTATACTGAAAGGATCTATCAGAGATGAGATCCACAAATTAAATCATTGTATAACGTTCAATATAGATTTTCCGGCTCTTATATCTCATCCAAGATCATGTTACATTTACTCTAACCTTGTAGACTATCAGATAATAGGCGGGACATAGTCGAGGCCGATGAGAATTATTCATTTTTCTTTCAATGATGGTTTATTCAGTATAAATTTTGATAATCCACACTATGTGGATCTAAGCTCTGGGACTCGAGATCAATATATATTTATATAAGCACTGTTGAAGAGGAAAATTTTCATTTTTTTTTCGTCGTTTGATGATTAAACAATAATTAAAATTGTTGGATGGACCACGCCGTTTAAAGGGTTAAGAGCCCAAAGGTAACATGTTTTTCGATCCCCCTTCTCTTCCCTATTCTGAAATGCAGCACTATATCTAACGAGTGAGGCTCATTATCTAGGAAAGAAGGATATTTCAGCCGGTTTTGATACTGTTCAGGATATTCCGCATTGAAAGAGTGCGAAGCAAGCTCTGAAAGACCAGTTGCAAAGAAGGAAAAATAATATCACTTAAGATGCTAGACAGTATATTAGAATAAAGTTAAAACCTAAGAGGGATAATGAGAGGAAATCACAAAAAATAGGTGTAATAAATAAGCGAAAATGGAAGAATAAGAAGTTGAAGAATAAAAGAAAGTTGAAAATAGATGAGGAAGAGGATGGGGATGTTTTTACTGTTAATAAAGGGTCTTTTAATAAGGTCGCTTGATTTTAAAGAATAAATAAAACAAGTTATGTGAGATATATGTACATAATTTATTTTAAATTTGAAAGTCCTTTTTATGGCATTAAGTGTGGAATATGACGTTGTTCAAATGTCCGCTGCGGCTTCACTTGGTGGAACGTATTCGGGAGGCTTAATTTTCGATGACTTTGTCCCATAAATTTGGCTGAATTTGCTAAATGGTGTTCGTTTTGTTGAATTTGAGGACATCAACTGTTTGCGGATTATTTGCATAGACCTGCGATTTAAGGTAGCCCCAAAGAAAGTAATCTAATGGCGTTAAATCGCATGATCTCGGTAGCCAGTTGAAGTCGCCGCCACGGGAGATGACCCTGTCAAGAATTCGCTGGTGCAAAATGTCTATCGTTGCGTGCGTAGTATGGCACCTAGCGCCACATGTCGTCAATATCCATATCAGGCATATAATCCAGTTAGGGCCACAAGAAGTTGTTTATCATCGATCTGTAGGTCTCGCCGTTGACGGTTATGGCAATCCCATTTTCGTTCTCATAAAAATACGGACCGATCATACTGTTAGACGAAAATCTGCACCAAACAGTGACTTTGTTGGGATGCAACTGGTGCTAGTGTATCTCATGTGGATTTTTTTCCTCCCAAATCCGACAATTTTGCTTGTTCACTAATCCATTCATCCAAAAACGGGGCTCGTCGCTTAAGATGATAGAAATCACGTAATGCGTGGAATGTTTGTCGAACGGAGCACTGATTTTGATAATAACATTTGATGATTTGCACACGCTATTCAACGCTATAACGTTTCCTCGTGACTTGCCAAGTACTACTGAACAGTTCACAGCGCAGTTGCAAGATGCTGTTTTAACAACATGGCCACTATCGCCTGAAAAAGCTCGAGCGTCCTCGTTGAAAGACACTTTATACACCATCAGACATTTCATAGATTTTCTCCTAAAGATATCAACGGCTGTAAATCTTACACGTGTAAAATAAATGCTCTTTATCCAACAAGTGATATCTGTTCGAAGACAGAACTAGATTTGTTTACCGTTCCAGTAATTCAAACTTCCATCGTTGAAAGCAATTATCAGTCTTACTCTCCGCTTAGCAATATCTCTTCCGACCTGACACAGGTTGAATTTTATGCATCTGGTAGCGGACAGTGTTATGTAGACACTAGTGAGGTTTATCTTCATATTAAAGCAAGAATTGTGAAGCAAAACGGAAGCCAACTTCTAGATGGGAAGAATGTTTTTCCTGAAAATAATATTGTTTACAATTTGTTCAGCAATATTGATATTTATTTAAATAAAACGTCAGTAAATTCGATTAGAAATAATTACCCCTATCGTGCATATTTAGAGACCCTGTTGAAATATCCTGAAGAAGAAAAATCTACTTTTCTTTCCACTGCAGGATATTACTCTAGTAAAGAAAGTATAGAAAAGAAATATAGCAGATCTCATAAAAAATAATTGATGTATATGGAAAACTACACGCCAATTTCTTCTCGTAACATAAGCTGTTAATTAAAGGAGTCTCAATAAAGATAAAGATATCCAAAGCACTACATTTATTTACACTATTTAGAAGCCAGACCAGTTTAGAAGATAAAATAGAATTATTAAAGAGTTTCTTTACATTAAAAAAGTCCGTCTTTCAGCATCAGCTTACTTAGAAATGGAAAATAGGTTGCTTACATCAAACACTAAGTACCCTATCACAAAAGCTGGCATGCGAAATTTTACAATTGTGCGTGGAATATCAATGAGGAGTGTGGATAATATGTTTATGTTGCGAATCCCTACACGCATAGTTATAGGAATGGTTCATCATTCTGCATTTTCTGGTAGTTTTGATGCATCACCTTTAAATTTAACGGAAATTAAGTTGAAAGACCATTTAAATTAGACTATTACTACGATAGGGATCCAGTTGCATCAAGAGCTTTTTACTCGTTATATAACGGTATTGGGTGTATTGGAGGTGGGAAGAGTATTGGACTTACGTATGAACAATTTATAAAAAGTACAAATATTTATTGTAATAACCTAAATCAGGAGAAGAGTACTAATTGTCTTGGAGAATGCTCCAATCCTATACAACATGGTACATTATCAATACGGTTACAGTTTAGATCTCCATTAATAGACCCGGTTTTCTTTGTTATATATACAGGGTCTCAGTCTGTGTATTGAGATATATAAGTCTAGAAATGTATTAGTGTATTCTTAATAAAATGAAAGCCATAGAAAAAGAAGAACTATTGTATCAAAATAAAACTACAAAGCCAGTTTTTCCTTGCTCTTTTACGAGAGACATTGAATTATCTCAACCTTAAAAACTGCCATCAGCTTTTATAATTAATCTGGACAGCAGCTATCGACCTGGTTCGCATTGGATCACTTTGTTTGGTAACATAAAAAGTTTGTATTATTTCGACAGCCTACGTCTAGGGTTCCAGAATGATGTTTATATTTGTAAAAACTTAGTAAAAATAAATAAAATTATTATCGTCAATCCATTCAGAGCTTAGAGTTACTTTTCAAACTCATCTGGCTTGTTTTGTGTCTATTTCATTCAGCAGATTTCAAACGATAAATCATATCGCTCATTTATTGAACAATCTGATTTACATAATGATCAAAGAAACGAGGAAATCATTGTAAAGAATACTTTTAATAGAATGTAAAAAAAAAAATTGATCCTGTACACTCAATAAAATTAATTGTGTATCATATTGACAAATTGTATATATATTATTTAACCTGAGTACTATAAATTAAATATTTATTTTCAATTTATTAATCTGGATAAAATATAGGCATATTTCTGTTTAAAATTAAAATAAATCTGTATATTTGAGTTTAAAAGTAAAATAAATCATTATATGAAGCTAGACTTTAAAAAAAACATTTAAAAAAATCAAAAGAAAATCACTTACTCTGTGAAAGGAGGTGTCAACTGACAAACGCTGAAATGTTCAAGAAAATCGCAAATCTCCCCACACTATTTCCATTCGTCTTCTGTCAGGTCTTAGATTTTCATGTATATTCAAGTCGTGTGATGGAGCGGGGTCAAGGTTAGAAAATAAGGTTTGATAGACGGTCCAGTTTACTTCATTTTGACCTCTTAGAGAAAAGAAAGAGCAATATTTGTCTCCTTATTTATGTATTATGGGCCAATCAAAGATAACTATCTATTTGCTTCATTAAATTTCGTGCCCTGAAAATCAAAGCAGCGGTGGGATAAACATTCAAATAAACAATAGCGAAATGAATCGTGGAAAACGTTTGGGAGCGAAAAAATATGTATGTGATAACATCTAAAAGATTGTGAAGTAATATGCAGTCAGTGTCTTGGGCATTGTGTGTGTGTGTGTGTGTGTGTGTACAGTTTCTGAATCCTTAGAAAAATCATACAACCACTATTATTATTATTAGGGGTGGGGGGTAAGGAGACTTGAGTGTGAGCCCATGTATCTGGATACGCTCATAGGAGTCTGAGTTTATGTGCACTCGACCCTTCACCTACAATACTACTACTTATATATCTCTATTTCTCTCTCTTATATATATATATATATATATATATATATATATATATATATATATATATATATATATATATATATATTTATACATATATATATATATATATATATATATATATATATATATATATATATATATATATATATATATATATATATATATATATATCCTTCAGCTTATCAATCTCTATCTATGTATTATTATGTATTTATAATCCTCTATTACTTTATCGGTTCATCTTAATATCACTCTGAATCTCTTTATTTTTAACCGTCTTTATTTATATCTTTCTAGTTCTTGCTATTTTCTGACTCATGCTTTGTCTTTTCTCCTATCTCTATTTATATTTCTCTTTCTCTCTTTTATTATATCTTTATCTCCTTGCCATTTTCTCTCTTCATGTTTATATCTAACTTTATCTCTAGCTCTCATTAAATCTCACTCTCTTTATCTCATCTCTTGCTCTCTTTATTTCTTGCTCTCTTAGATCTAGCTCTCATTATCTCAAGTTCTCTTTATATCTAGCACTCTTTATCTTTAGCTATCGTTATATCTCTCGTTGTTTAGCTTTCTTTATTTCATCTATATCTTTCTATCCCCTTATTAAACTCTATCTATTTCCCTTTCTCTTTATTTTTCTGTTTTAATCTCTTATAATTTTTCGCTCTCACAATCTCTCACTCACTTTATGTCTCCCTCCTTCTATTTATTTTTTTTATTCCTATCTCCCTCTATTTCTCTTTCTCATTTTCTCTCGACATTCTTTATCTATTTATCGCGCTGATTACCTTTGCTGGTTCACTCTTTTTACTGTCGCATATTATATCTCTTTGTTTCTCTCTCACTCTCCTTTTAGCTCAATTTCTTTATATTTCTACATACTAGGGGTGGTCAATAAGGTTTGCAATTCGGATATAAGGAAACAAGATAGGAGGAAAAGTGGTTTATTATTTTTCAATATAACTACCCTCGACTTCAATGCACTTGCGCCACTTGTCCCTGAGGCTTAGAATTCCTCACAACCAGAAATCTCCCGAATACTGTTCAATCCACTCCTGGACGGCGAGCTGGACATCTTCATCGTCTCCATTCTGGTATCCACGTAGTGCAGCCTTGAGCTGGCGGAATAGAAAGTAGTCGTTAGGGGCCAGATCTGGATTGTAGGGGGGATGGTTAAGCTCCTCGAATCCGCAGTCGCGCAGGGCAGCTTGTGCAACTCTGTCCTTGTGGAGATGGGCATTGTCGTGGAGAAGAAGGACACCGCGTGTCAACTTGCCGTGCCGCTTCTGACGGATGCACTTCATCAACCCAGCCAGTTCCTCGGCGAAATATTGTGCTGTGATGTTCCTTTCACGAGGCGCATAGTCCACCACCAACACTCCATCAGAATCCCAGAAGATGGTGGCTTTGATCTTCCCAGCTGAGGTGTGGGTCCGGAACTTGATGGGGGTCGGAGAGCCCCTGTGCTTCCAGGCCATGCTTTCGAGCTTGGTCTCGGGATCCCAGTGATGGACTCAAGTTTCCTCACCTGTCACTATACGTGACTCGAATCCTGCCGGGTCTTGGTTGTACAGGAGCAGCAGCTCCTCCGAACTTCGACAAAGTTGAAGTTGATCATGGGGCGTGAGGTTTGTTGAGGTTTGGAGGGACCCAACGGGCAGAGACCTTGGTTATGGCCAAATTGTCGTGGATCATGTTGATAACACTTCCATGTGATATTCCAAGTACTCTCTCGATTTCTTCGACCTTTACCCATCGATTTTCGGGGATCATCCTCTCCACACGGGCCACATTGTCCTCATTGGTCACGTCTGATGGGCGTCTTGGACGTGGGTTTTCTTCAAGCTACTCACGACCATGGCGGAACTCCCTATTCCAGCAAGCAATGGTTGCATAGGAAGGGGCGGTGTCGGTGTACACTGAAACCATGAGTTCATGGATCTCGTTTGCATTCTTGCCTTCCTTGGTCAAAAATTTGATCACTGCGCGGTGCTCAACCTTCTCCCTTGTTGAAAATTTGTGACTGAAGATCTGCGATGAGCTACTGTTACTTAAATGGACGAGGCAGGAGCGTGCGGTTGCAGGTCCTGACTTGTCATAACTTCTCCTAACACCCCACAAACAACCATCCCCCTTCCTCTGTTTTGCCCTACCGATTCGCAAAACTTATTGACCGCGCCTCGTATTTCTCTATCTATATTTATATCTAGCCCATTCACTTGATATATATGTATATATATATATATATATATATATATATATATATATATATCCTTCTATCTATCTCTATTTCTAGCTTCTCTATCTCCTTTCTCTCTACCTGTCTTCCGATAACCACAAGCGACTGTTGTTAGTTTATTGGATAACTAACGCCGATTTTGATTGTTTTTGAAATTCTTACCATCTATGTCTTAAACCATCCAGCATGTCATCTTCTTTAGTGCCTTCTCCTTTAAAAGCATTAACATGATAGCTAGAGTCGTTGCTGTCAGAATAATATGAGTGAAGATGTTTGCTGAATACAGGATAAGACAGTCTCCTGCAGTTCTACGGATATTCTTAGCCCTGGAAATAATTTCCAATGTAAAACATTCAAAAAGAGAAGAGAATAAAATAATTAGGCTAAACGATTCTCTTTAAAGAGAGATTATTAAGAAATATCCATTATTTTTAATGTTATAAAAGATATGTATTTATTTATATACATTTTTAGTCTCGGATGATTGTACATCTTACTATGTCAGTTAGTCGGTCCCCGTTTTCCTTTTTTTTCAGGGGGGTGTAATAATATATTAACTATTTGGCGATTCTAACGGAATTTGAAACGCTTATGTTGTTTTACATTCTCTTTCAAATTATATAATTTCCAAGGTTCTCCTAAGGTCCTCCCAAGGTTAGACCGGAAATTATTTTGTTTGGCTATAACATCAGAGATGAGAGTCCTGGCACTGTCTCCACGGCTATATTCCAATTTCGTTTCCTTACTCGAAGTTTTTGAGATTTAGAAACATGGGGCTAGATATGGAGGAAACTAAGAATCCTGATCTGATTCCTTATCTTACCAAATAAGCGTCTCACCGCATTTTCGAGGAAAAGGTTTGTATTATTTTATATTTTACCTGATAATGGATTCGAACCCTGTCTCTAGTTATTGCCCTAGCAAAGGTCACGATCGGAGAAAAGGATATATTTCTGGGACAATTTGATCCTGTTGATGAAGCATAAGGACTATCTATCAAAGTTTTCCGTGAGAGCTTGATCTCTTTGCGCGAGAGACAGGAAACTACACCTTCAAATGATAGAGATGTTCAAAATACTTCGAGCCTTGTGATCAACATAAGACGTTTTACCATAGTCAAAATACGATTATGAATCTATGCTGGAAGCTTGATCTTTCGCGATTCCGGACTAATCTTTTGTGTATTAAATTTAAATATAAAACTATATGTGAAACAAAACTACTCACTTTCATATGTAGTCAATAGTTCCATCCTTGAGCAATTAAATGCTAGAATTGATGGATTGTGATTTAGAAGGTAATTTCCTATTGAACGTTATAAAGGGTATAAAGACGGAAATTTGCTAATTAGATATGTTGCCCTTATTATTTTTCTAAATATGCGTTTAAAACTATGCTTTATTTCATGGTTGTGTTATTTTCCTTAGCACCAGCTGGTATCTGTTCAGCATTTCTTTACCCGAAGATACTGATATGTGAGTCTTCCTCTTCGCTATGCTTTATATTAAGCTGTAGGTGATGGCTTTCCCTATAAAATGTCTCCTTACTATGGATTACTAGATGCTTTGAAGTACTACATTTTTTTACGTTTTATTGCTGTCAATAAAGCTACAAACCGTTGGGTTATGATGCAGGTCGAACCTTTTATTGTTGGCGAACTTTATTACATTTTCCGAGTTTCATTTTTCTTTTCTTCTTCGGCCATGCAGGTAAGATTCCCTTGCATGAGTTATGTTCCATCATGCAACTTTTGTAAAAATATTTACTTAAAATATTGTTTATATAGATGTATTGAATATTTTCACCATGATATTTTAGAATAAATATGATAAAAAAGGTTATACGAAATACCTATAAAATATTTTCTGACTATACATACTTACAACTATTTCCTGGTGAACACATATTTTATTGAACGATATCTGGTACTTGATTGTAAGTGATTTATGTGTGCTGTAAACGAATTTCACCTCGGTTTGGCTCTATCTGGTCCTGATTCTTGTAAACAACGCATGCGCCATTTTCCAGTTTTTTCAAAATTAGGACTTAAAATGAAGTCATCCGTTAAAATTGATTTACAATTTTCACGAATACATACAGTTAAAACTATAACGATAGAAATGACTTAAAGTAATAAAAAACAAAGAGATATGAAGTTTTTACTCTGGTAAAAATTTCTTTTATAGGACTTTCTAAAGTATTTGGTTGTAGACGGCAGGTCTCTTTTCAAGCACCAGCAATAATCACCCACCATGGGGCAATCACAGGCTCCTTGATAACGTTCCTCTATAATTTTAATATCTTGGTGGAATTTCTCCCCTTGTTCGTCACTTATAGCACCCCAATTACTTGGAGATTGGTCAAGATGAATATTCAAAATATGCATTTCTATGCCCTAGAAATTCCTACAAAGCTTTTAATTAAGTCCGCGAATAGTAACCAGGCATTTTTTTCGCATTCATTCATGACAATAGGAAAATTGCTGTCATTAATTAAGGTTATTATTTGTGGACCGTCAAAAATTCCAGGTTTGATATTTCCATAGCTTAAACTATCTAATTTTGAAATTTTGAGTTGGAAACACTCTGCTCACTATAGGTGGATTAATTACATTTTTGTCTCTGGCAGTAAGTGATGTTCGTGATGGGCAGATTTGTTTGGAATAATGTTCTTCCTTAGCTTCTATGTCCCATAAACAAAGGAAGAAGGGATATTTAGTATACACTGCTTGTTGCCCTAGCAGAAAATTTACCATTTTTAAGTCAACACATATGATCCACTCGTGCTACCTATATTTGCTAAGTTTTAAATCAATTTCTATACGCTCCTTCTTTTTTTCAATGTTGTTGAGTGCCCTAATGGTATCGAGCTGTATAGATTGACATTATGTAGCAACACACACTTAAGACTTCTTTTGGAACTGTCTAAAAACAAATGCCAATCACTTGCTTTTTGAGACGGAACATCAATCTCCTTTAACAAACCTGCTAGGTCGCAGCAATATACTAAACTATGCTCTGCCCTAAAATATTGAAGAAGCTATTTTTCTGTTTTTGTAACATGAAATGTATGTGTTTGAACTAATTAGGTTTTTCTGTTTAAGTCTTGAATCTAAAATTTCCACAGCTTTTTTTGGCAAATTTAGATCCCTTACAAGATCATTCAACTCGGCCTGGTTAAACCTTTGCTGATCACTTTCACTTACCATTACGCTGGGGTCGTTTTCGGTGTCTAACTAATCAAAGTGCTTAACAATATTTTAAGAAACATCTTCAACTAATTCCTGAGATGACAGACTCTTAAATTTTGGAATGTGAATTTCATTTGAATGTAGCACAGGTCGTAATGCAGTGTCGAAATTTGGGTACTCGATACAATGCTTATTTTTTCTACTGAAGCCCAAAGTCTTGACAAAACAGAAGTAGTAATCTGTCACATGGTTGGTTGGGTGGATCGAAAAAGGGGTTTTTGCCAAACTTTTGAAATTCATTTTCCCATCTTGGTTTTTTATGGACCCAACATCAAAAACTATTGCGTTAAAATTTCAAACTTATAAATTAATATTTTGAGGTTCCTAAACGCATTTGAAATTATGAAAAAAAGCATAAATATCGGAAAATTTTATCTATATGTTTTCAAACTTCAAGTTGTTGCATGAACATTTATATCCTATACGGGGTATATTATTTCCATAAAACTTTACAATCTATACTTCTACTTACATTTTATTTAATAAAAATAATCTATTAACTATTCAATAAGTTTTCCTTCGTTTTCTTCCGTTTCTTTCCAAGCAACCTGTAGATTTTTATCATCATCACTCTGAAATAAAAGAAATTGAACAATTAACAGTCAAATATTGAAATTTTCACTATTATTCAATATCCATTTATGTAATGCAGTTAGATTTTGGTAGTGTTATTACCTTTCATTACGAAGTCCTTCTTGGTATTAAATGAGAGTATTTTTCCCCTGGACTCAGTTCTACTCCTTATGTAGCCGTTCCGTTTGTCTTCTAAATAAACTGCTAGTGACGCTTCGGTGACGAGTTTGATGAATCTCTCAACCGCTTGTGTGTGACAAGGAAACTTTGGAATATCCATGTGGAGGTTAGCCCAAGAGAGGTTAAATATTCAAACATGCCAAGAAATAGTCGGGCCATTTCACCTTAGTTTATGGTCCCCAGAACATTTAAACAAGTCGAAACCCTGTCGGGCGCCCCTCCCCCTCCATTGTGCTCGGTTATCATCCCCAGTAGAAAGTTGAAAACAAAATTTATCACTCTCCCCCTCCCCCAGCCGCTATGAAGCTCCAGGAAATTGACGCTGTTTACACGGCTACATTCAGTCTCCCCTGCGAAGCCAGATGTCTTACCCCTCTCTCCCTAACCCCAGTCCCTCGCAGAAACACACTGTATTGATACGAGCAACTCCATTCATTGTAAGCGAGAGTTCTTCCGAAGTACGTCCGTCACGTACCCCGTCGATTCGCCGTGTCGACGCCTGTGATCCCTTGCGCGGAACTTACCTTGGTAATCTCTCTGGTCAGAGACGGAATACTCCTTCGTTATTCCCAAGTCGGGGGG
The DNA here is from genome assembly GCA_963969495.1 of Ceratothoa steindachneri. Taxonomy (NCBI): domain Eukaryota; kingdom Metazoa; phylum Arthropoda; class Malacostraca; order Isopoda; family Cymothoidae; genus Ceratothoa; species Ceratothoa steindachneri. Next base: position 48,270,368 of record OZ018336.1, read on the forward strand.
CTAACCGGGACCAACTCTCCGTTCATTCCCTCCGCTCTGCAAGGTCCGTGTACCTTAACTTCAACCGTCAGATAAAAGAAAACAAGTCCGAAAAGTCCTTCCATGCAGATTCTTATCTGATCGCCGAGCCAATTCCACTCCCTGGAGTGGACTATCTCCCCCCACCCTTCGTGATTCCCATTTTGAGGACAACTTAGAACCTGATCTACGCTAATCATCCGCTCTACGAGGCCTCATCGAATTCACCGCCGCTTAATTTTTCCTCCATTTAATTCACTCCCAGAAACCTCCCATAATTCCCAGTATTTAATTAATATGGTCTCAACCCGCTAATAATAACGCTCGTTTAAGGGATAGTTACAATTTCCGCGCTATTTCCATTTATTCCTTGCCCGCCTGAAGTAACAACTGGTCACTTATCCATTATTATTTTAGTTTGCTTGATTTTCGTGACCAATAATAATTTTATTATTTACTTGTATATTAAAGGTTATTTTTGTAAGAGGTTTTTCTTTCAATAACTCCTGAGCTGAAACGGCAATCTCGATTCCCCCCATTTATTGGCCAAACTTAGATTAACGCATTCGAATATAAATTGTGCACAAGACCTTAGCCGGGACTTGCCGGCCTTGTTGAATACCCGAAGGCCAAACTCTCTATAGAGCGTGACACCACAGTGTCGTTCCTCGACATTCCAATTAAGGTTGATCATCAGAGAGCGTCCACATCAACAGAGGTTCGGTAACAACGGTTTGCTGGCAATTAATTAGGTGGATGCAGTCGTCAGCTTCAAAGTTATGTCTGGGATCTTGAAAGTGCGTATTGATTTCCCTATATAATCTTTTCGTGCTTTCATAATTCTTCTCCTTTCGAGTTCCCTGATATGATTTCGTTCATCTTGCAGCATACAGAGAAGAATATTTTCCACATGTGAAAAATAAGCATTCCATTGAATCACTAGGGAAACTGGATCTTTAATCTGTTTGTTCATTATTTGCAGTGATTGCACTGTCTTCAAGAGATTGGTTGAGTGATCCATCTTGCGAAGAATAGTTAGCATTTATTTCAAACCAGCATGGGGCATACACCTTTATAATGAACAGAATAATACATTTCAGCGTGTCAGAAGGGTCGTAAGTTAAAACATATAATCAAAGTACCCGATTTGCCGTTTTAAGCCATCATGCATGTAACATTTTTCCAGAACTCTTACGAGCCATTTCTACAAAACATTTAACTTGTGTGATAGATAGAAGGATTTCAAACAGATACCTTTGATCGTGTCCAAGTTTCTCTGAACCAGGTTTTTCTTTAATAGAGATGTGCTCTTCCATTATCTTATTGTTTTGTGATGAGTTCACTCCATTGTCCCATGAACAAATGTGCTATCTTTTCTACCATAAAAATATAGATTATAATGGCTTATCCAATCTAATTTTTTGCTGTAGTGTAGTATGTTTTTGGACACAATCTCTTCTAAGTTTTGGCATGCCATCTACTAGAATATTTCCTTTGTCTTTATTTCACGATAAGTACTTTAGAATTAAACTTGTTATTAAAGCTGCAGCTAGGTCAGACAAATCAGTGCAGTCACATGTCAATCCAAATTCAGACAATTTTATTCGTTTAGATGGAGTCTTGATGCAAATTTTTTTTTACATCTTTGCGTTTCATGGATGAAGGAAGCTCATAGCCACTACCTTCGTCACCAGATTCTGTTTCTGTGCTAGATAAAGAAAGAATCATTTAGAAATTATCTGTCGAAGTAGATGGTTGATTAAGAGACAATACTCACAATTCTTCCTAACTGTACTCTGAATATTTTTCTCTGATTGGATTTCACTGATATTACAAAATTGCCATTTTCCTAACTTCTTGGCTACTAATGTGATAATTTGTTTAATACGCGGGTCTTTTGTATTGCGGTTTTTTTTTTTCTTGCCTAAATGAAACATATTTTGTAACGTCTTTATAACTTAGCGACACTCGTTCACTAATGGCGCAGGGTGTGCCAAGCAAAGGACTTTCAAATTCTTGACGCGTTCTAGGTTTAAATGCATTAATTAAATATTGTTATAATTTTTTTTACCTATTATTTAGCTCTGAAATATAATAAAACGTGTAAAATATTTATTGCACACAATAAATAACTGTTATTAAATACAAATAGAAGAATGTGATCAAAATAATGGACACTAGATAGAGCCACACACACACACACACATGCACTCTCAACGATATCCTTCTCGCTACTTAAACATAACTGTGACGTACACCTCTATAATATATCCTTGAGGAGTTGAAAATCGTTTTATTTTCAGTTTTCAATGGCGTTGAGGTAACTTTAAAAATTATTATATCGAAATATCTTTTTAGGAGGGTAAATTTGATAGATACCCCATAATAAAATCGTGGTTGGTAAATAAATTTCCTAAAAATACTTTTCGCTCCACACCTGGAATGGATTATGAAACGTTAACAAAAGCGAATTTTATCAAATGTTTTTATGTACCTTAGTAACAATTACACTTAGGTAATTTACAGTATACAAATGACTAAGTTAGGTAGTTTTATGAAATCATAAACTTACCATCGGAACTACAAAAGGTATTTTTGACTCCGAACCCTTTGTCCGATGTCGCAGTCTTTCAATGCATAGAGTGCAGGCTTTATGAGGAGTGGAACCCATGATTTATCTTGATCCCCCAGTTTTATGCCAAAATAAGCTGAGTGATCTCTTTTCACGAATCCGTTATATTTCCTAGTTGATGTGGAATTGTAAAATTTCCACATATGTAGCAAAATGAATCAGGTGAGTATTTGCAGGAGAACTTTCTGGAGCTTGACTGTTTTGTCAATTTGTAGATGGATTTCTATCCCTTATTTTCAAAATCTGAAATATAAAAGCAAACATTAGTTTAAATAGGTACTAATAAATAATCACAACTATAATGTGCAACTGCAAAAAAACTAGGCAGGTATTGAGAAAATATCCTTTTATAAGAAGATGAAAGAGGAAGTGTATTGAACAAAATCAGGACTTGATAGAGCAAAACGAAGTAGATATTCGTGCAGAGCATACCCAAATTACGTATAATTAACTGTTAAATCTAAGTAAATAAATAAAATTCGAAATTTGTTTCCCAGTGGATTATTTTTAATTCCAAAAATTCAATATTTATTCAATATTATTTACTAATTTAGTGATGTATAAAATTTGCTAGTGCTTTGTATAGTGAGTCAGCAGGTCTATGCCAGTGTCACAATAAGCGAATTTAAACGAAGTCCTCCTAGGATTAAACATTCTATAATAAACACTCGACTGGCGCATTTGAATTCATATTTCCCAAATATTTTGTAACTGTTCAATAATAGGCCTTGGAAAGTAAGTTCCCTATTTTTAGCAGTAAAGAGTTTGTGAGCCTGAGAGACATCAAAAGGTAATTAATAAACTTTACCAAAGACATTGAAACACAAGAGATGTCAAAATTTGTTTTGCTTTCGACCTGAGAGTCTCGACATTATTCCATTTCTATTTTTCTGGCTTTTTTCTAGCTCACTGTGCCAAAATAACGAGAGTGGTATTTTTTTGCTTTTATTTATTTTACAAATGATTGGACCTGGTACCGTTATAGAGAGAAAATATTCCTGATTTGCTTGCTGGTTTCTTTGCTTTTATCCTATTACAATTTATTGTAAAGGAAGGTGATTGATGTAGTCGGTGAGCGTCGTATTTCTCTTTTTATTATTTTAGGTACAGAGGTAGGATTACATTTATTTCGATCAATATTCTTAGGTATTAGGAAGAATTAAATTATAAGATAAGTTACTTTGTGAAACATGAATTATACGGAATAAAAACGCAAATTAACATTTTCTTTTGTATCTAGGCGACACGTTAAAAGGAAAAATAAAATTTCTGCTGGCTATATCTAAATTGGTGTAGAGGGAGTAGAATAGGAAAAGTAACATGAAAAGAAATTAAAAATCTCGATCATAAAAGTTCGCAAAAAGAGCAAACAAATACTCTTAGAATTTCAAATTTATCACGTATTTTAAATAATGATCGTGAAAAGACCTGTTTTAAATATCTTAAAATGGTCAGTACAAAAACTTACTCTGCTCACTACAGCAAATAAAGAATAACACTAATAACATCTATTTAAAATAATAACGCATGAAACCATTCTCAATTTACAGTAATTAGAAATTTCTATATAACTTCTCTTTGAGACATTTTCAAACATGAATTGAAATGAATAACAAGTCGCAAGTAAAGTTGTTTCGCTAATTAGAGAAAGGAACATGCGATGAAATATAAAAACGGCCTTTATAATCTATCTCCCTCTTCGAAACAGTACACGTAAATGGGAAATAGATTCTATTTATTCGTTAAAATGAAACGCTCCGTTCGTTTTGTTATGAACGGCACCCTTCCATCCATTCGTAGTTCCAAACAAATCCAGTGCTAAACAAATCATTTTCTTCTAGAGAATTGATAGTTCTACCTAGCTCCATTAGGCTATCAATGCAAATGACTAGGTATAATGAATTAAAAAATGAATTTTCGTTATCCGCGGCGAGGAATTGAACATTTTTTCAAATTCCTTACATAAATACGCCTTGAGCTCAATTTCCCCCCCTCATAACATTTTATTTGAATCTGGATTCTGATTTTTCAAGTGTAAAATATTATGGTTTGTGGCATAGCCTTTTTCAGTCTGTTTACTATTACATTCTAATCTCTTCCTTACCACCATATGTGCTTCTTCACTTTTGATATTCATTCATCAATAACTTAAGTCTTTGGGGGGAATTATTTTTATTCCTTATCCTGAGGCCAAATAGTGTAAGCAATTGGCGAAAACCGAATTTGTAAATCTTAAATTTTGGAAAACATTCCAGTGGCTCGTTAGTGTCCGATTATGAAAAATAATTATGAAATATGTCTATCCTCTCTGTCCCTCGATCCAAATGCTCTCATCCTTCGAAGGACTTTTGGCCTTGGGAAGGGTTCACATTTTTTATAAAGCCATTTTTAATATATTTGATGTACATGCGCTTTTTTAGATAAACTTTATTAAATAAATAATGTATAAATTTTAGTAAACTATCCGAATACTGGCTTTTCTGTCAGACATCCTGATATATGTAATGCAGGTTTCCAGCAACGAAATGTAGAGTTTTATCATCGTCTTCTTCGTTTACAGCTGCTTGAGACTTTTCCATGTTAAGAATTTAACAAACTTCCAACTAATCTCAAACTAATTTTAAAATTCACTCAAAGGTCGAGAAATATTCACGTTGATCTCTATTTTATGCTATTAAACTTTTTTCATACTCGAGTTTTCGGGTAATTTCGTAGCTGTAATGATATGTCATATGACCATCGCCAAATATCTATCCATTATCAGTTCTTTACTTAGTGTTCACAAGAAACTTCATATCTTGGAAAGTAAGTTAACTTATTGCCCTAAAAGCTCTTAGTCAAGCCGTCCTTAAGCACTTACATAAGTGTGCGAATTAATATTACACAAGATTGGAAATGGCTGGGATTTCTTCACAAAAATAATTGATTAAGCTGCTTGGATTTAATTTTGGAAAAGAGGATAGATAACATAATGGAGAAAGCAATCTAGGTAGTTTGACGAACAAACGTATTCTCACTTAGTTTATAATTTTTGCGTAAAATAGATTAATAAAATGGTGTATTAATAGGAAAAAAAAGTAAAAAGTTACGTACGTGAAAGAATGCATTTGGAAATCACCTAAGCCCTAAATTCTTGGCAACTGGGCTATAAGAAACCTTCAGAACTTACCTTATTCAAATGCCAATAATTGGGAAGATGAATTTTCTTGTGACATAATAGGAATAATGATAAGAAAGGGATACATAATTACTATGATCCATGAAAAAACGAGCTTGACAAGCAAAAAATGGTAATGAAAATGAAGAACCAAATGACTTTGTAAAAAATCCAAATTGTTTTGATGTGACAGTGGTAAATTTGAAGAAGAAAATTTTCACGTGTGATTTTAACTTGAGATAACGCTGATTGGTAGAGAGCAGATCGGCCAGTATCCGCACGAACATTGTTACACGGCATTCATGTAAAATTGATGCTTGGACAATAGTGAGGCATGAAACTTTGAAACGTTATAAAAGGACGATCTTCAATTTGTCTTGAGTCTCAGATAATTAATACCTGTGAAGGGATCTGGCCTTTTGAAATACCGTGAGTGAGATGTCTGAGCTCTCTTTTAGGTTTTTAAATTTATGACTGTTAGCCTTTGGGAGAAAAAACTGTGGCTTTTATTTCAAAAAGAATCCTCAGTGAAATTGCAAGAACTTACCGGAGAGTATTCGGCTCATCATGCAAACTTTAATTTTCTTTTACTTCTAATTCTTATTTTGGCGAGGTGGTTTTAGGGTCGGCATTCGCCTGTCTCTTGTGGCGCATTTAACTTTTTAATCACCCCCTTCCAGCAACGGGGAGTTTATAGTCCCTTGTTGCCACATCCGGTAGGGAATACTTTTGAAAGTGCAAAAAGCGGCGGATATTGCAAAATTAAAGGGTGTTGCCCCCTCCAAATCGAACAGAGAGTAGAGGAGCGTAGATGTCGTGTTGTGAGAGGGGTTTCGTCTCTTGGCTAGAGCATGGCTCACCATTAATGTTGCTAGCAATACTTGAATGGCACTCGGCGAAACTAGAACCAACAGACGGTTTCTAAATGGGTGCGGGAACTACCACGCTTGTTGCTTTGGTTACACATATTAACTAGAGTGGTGTAGAGGTTTCTTGGTCTCGTTGGCACTGAAAGAGAATAGGTCCAAAGCCTGGGCAACAAGAACCTCCTTTTATTAAAAAAATGTTAATCGGAAGCCTTCGAGAAACAACATTGTTGTGCCCTGTTTTATAGCAGTTAGAACATATTTTGGATTAAAGTGATTTCAGACATCCAAAATATGTACATATTTTATGGCTAAAAGGGTAGCAGCGTAATGACTCCATAGTAACGTCACAAAGGCCTTTGCGTTCTATGTTAACATTACTACATCCATCGAATCAAGTAGCTTATCTCTAGGCTACTCAACCCTGCACTCAGTAGTTCAAGAAGCTAATTAGTAATATATGCAAGGGATTAATTTTCCAATTTCCTAGGATTATAATATTACCTTTAAAAAAATCATCCTAGACCATGCATTGACTCACAAGGTTGTGCTCTCGAGTGTCTAGCAAACGTTCTGTTTTGAATTGGAACAAAGTCAGCCACAATAACAAAACTATTAGACACTTTTTGTGACAGAACAGTTGCCCTGTCGACGGCCTTGTTCCATTATCATGCAGACGACTGAAACTCGTTTAAATCAGCGGGATATAAGGCGCCCCGCAGCCTCTCTCACAGCGGCTCCGGCGTTCCAAAGACTCCAATCTATGCCTCGTGTTAGTGTTTACTTGTATCGAACCTGGTGGATGTTTCAACTTGTTTTTATGAGCTTCTCCAGGGTAAAACAACAGCTCGAACAACCCTTCCTCGGACTGATCTTTTGCCGACTTGACAAAGTATTCTCCCGTTATCACCCTTCACCTCCCTCGGAAAGAGGTAAGATCCTAAATATTTATGCTCCCTTGGTGTTGGCCTCCTACGGAAAGAAAACTTTTAATTTGGTCGATGACACTCTAGTCCCGGATAGAATCCCCAGAGACCATCGTCATTCCTTCTTACGTGTCAACTATTTCACTTCAACCTTTGAGTCGGACACGTTCTGTCGTCGTTAACACGGAAATCTAAAGGTACTGTCACTCTCGACGTAGCTCTCCATAGGAAAGTCTTACCATACAAAACTCGATGTTGGTCATGAGGGGTAATTGAGATTAGGCTTTTAAACAAATATAAAAATCAAAATGTATTTGAAGGGGTAAACCCAAGGTAGTCTCAACCTAATTTGGGAAACACTATGGCACTGGAGGTGAGAGGGTGTGCCGTTCCTCCAGAAGTGAGGTACAATAGTCTACATGGGTACTTCCTTGCGTGAGGCGTGAATGAGATGAAGTGTTGATATACAAATGATCATTGTTATTTACTTTAAACGAAGAAACAAAAATCAATGCAGTCATCTTCATTAGTAAGGTTTTCATAAGTCTAGAGTGAAATTTGTAACGATTGGGGAAGGGGAAAATTGCTTCGTGTGAGGTAGAGCAGGATGGAGTGTAAATCATAATGTTAATGAGGGGAAAAGGAAGCGAGCGTGGAAAAGGCTGCCTCTGACCTACTTAAGGATATAAAAAGATACGAGGGAATCAATATTTTTAATTCGCAATTGATGGAAGTTGTTAATATTGACAAGTCACACTTTGTAGACAATGAGGGAATACTTTGACGTGGTCCAACTATAGAAAGAATTGGCAAGAATCCTGCCGTGTAGTGTAAGTTCCCTGACTCCCCTTCCCGCTGATTATTTTTTATCCTAGAATCTAAAGGGCAATAACAGCAAAACCGTACGAGGCAGAAAGTTTATAAGGTTAAATATGTACAGAAAGTGTATAGGGGATAACCGCAGATTCTCCTTCAGCTTTGCTACCAGCAGCCTGTGTCTTCGTGTTTTCCTTACAATCCATCATCACTCATACCACTTGCCCAATATTCTTCAATGTCGACTTTGTTCATCGCTCTTTTTAGTTTCTCAGACTTCAATTTTGCGTTAAGTTGTTGCCCATTAAATATACCACCCTGGCCTTAGGCTCAGAAACCTTTGAAAAAGGAGATGTGATTTTTTGAAAGTTTTTCTCTTGCAATACTCAGGCTGGCAAACTAGTTATCAATACCAATTTATGTCAAGATTGGGTAATAAAAGTTAATTAGGCTCCAATAGAGACTGTTTGACAAGATTCAACTTTCACTGGCTGTAATTAATTTCGTACGGCATTCTAAACATTTCGGTAATTTGCAAAGTTTTCACACGTTAAATATGGAAATCACAAAAGAAATATTCAGTCTCTGTAACAGAAGACGACTATTATTTACTATACTATATTTACTTTTTTGTGCATTTTAATAAATTTCCAGGCAGCATTTTTTGTGCTTTAGCAGATGCTGTTCATTTTTTTCGGGGGGGGGGGGGGAGACGATCAGAAGGAGAAATGACGCAAAGCAAAACAGGAGTAAACTTAGATTTTGCCACATTTCGCCTTCGGCCGCCAAAAGTTAATTTCAGATTTCAATAAATAACTTAACATATTTCAAGAAAAGATAATCTGAACTAACATAACCTAAGCTCATCTTTCAAATTATCAGTTTGTAAAACCATATTAACTTTTTATACATACTTAACAATGGGGAGCTTCTATGACCAAAAACTTCCTATTTTTCTAGTTAACTCGTTGTATAAGCAACTTGAAAGCATAAAATGCCTCAATTTATTTGCATTTTGCATTAAAATCACCAAAAAATAAGAACAGATTTAAATAAATAACTTAAAATGTGCTTGCAAATTAAGAGAGTAAACATGCAAAACCGGAGGCGCTTTTTATTCCGTCAGAACGTGAAAACTGCGAACTGACGGAAATGCCTTGCATTACGCCCCCCAGTCGTGACAAATGAACGAGTTGCGAATCACGTCATGTTCCAAATAAATTCTAAGGCACGATTGAGCACTATAAAAGTAAGCTTTAAATTTTTAGATGTGCCGGATAAATGAATCTAATGCTAATTTACTAAAGAGATACAAACAGAGGAGATCTCAAAATTTGTTTTATTTCGATATGACAGTTTGTCGACTTTTTTCCATTTCTCTTTTACTTGCTTAATTTAACGTAAACCTAATGAAATTCAGTTTCCTTTTTTACTTGGCCAAAATAACGAGAAATCATAAGGACGGGAGTGAATTATAGAGTTAAATTTTCAGATCTTGTTGCAAATGAATGCGCTGTGTGGCAAGCGTTTGCAGACAGGAGATTTAAGGAAAGATTCCTGTATCTCGCCTCTCCGCAATTTAGTGTGAAGGAAGTGGAATTATGTATAGGGTGATTATGTAGTTTTCATATTATTATGGAATACCTAAGAGGACGATTCAAGTCATTTTTTAGGTCAATATTTTTGGGTATCAGAGGAATTGAATAATATGAAAATTTGCCCTTTTCCACATGAAATATACAGAACATAAACGCAAATTAACATTTTCTTTTTAATCTAGGATACGTGTTAAAAGGAAAAATATAATTTTGCTACTTATATATAATGTGTTGCAAACGAAAGAAGATTATAAACGGAAAATTAAAGTAAAAAAATTAAGCTATGATGATAAAAAGTTCGCTAAAAGGGCACAAACAACAATAATGAAAACTTCACCAGCTTGATGTCATATTAAATTAATTTCTATTACTGATCTGAAAAATGCCTGCTTTAGACATCTGTAAAATATTGGTAAAAAACGTTCTCTGCTTAGGATAGCAAATAAAAATATAATAAACTAACATCTAAATAACACTTAAAACTATTCTCAACTCACGGTAATATGAATTCTATGCCAAGAAATCCCTTTGCTTTGAGACATTTCCGTACATGAATAGACATCAATAATAGGCCCTGAATAAAGCAGCTCCACTAATTAGAAAAAAGGACCATGAGATGAAACATAAAAATGGTAATTAGAATCGAATCCAGAACAAGTTATCAAGACGTGGCTTGGAATGTAAAATCTGGAACACAATTTTATGAAATCTGCAGAAATGCAATACACTTTGAGAATTTGCGTGGTCATAGAGAAATTATGCCTTCCTTACTGAGAAATGTCGCTAAATAGCTGATAACTATTGACAACGAATCGTTGATCAAAAATAAAGGTGTTGGTAAGGCGTTCTTTGACAACTTAGAAGACAAAAGGAGAGAATAAATTGATGACTTTAAAATTGTGAGTGATACTGGGCACCAAATATCTCTAGTTCGAGATATTAAATTTGTAGGCGTTTCCTGCGCTACTTATGATGTGATTTACTTACGTATTGAATAAATTTGGGGCAGCATTTAATGTATAATCTTTTACCTTGAAGGGATTCAAAGAAATAGATTAGATTTGTCGGTTCATTACAGAAAAGAATTAAGTTAACTATATTAATTAAAATTCTAAGGTATTTTAGTGAGATAAAAATAGACTTCAATTCAGTGAAAAGGGATTTCCAGGATTTAATTACCTAAATTCAGAATATCCTTAAGACTGTAGCCAAATAAATTAGTTGCTTTTTTGAGATAATTTTGAATCAAATGCTTGGCTTGCATTCGCACTTAAACCGACTTTTAATTCTTTATTCTATAATACAAAAACAATGCGTTTGGAATCTCGTTCAACCTTTCACCCGATCTATTTTCTCAACAGCAATAAGACCGTATGGCTATCTCTTTATACCTGCTTTTGTATGTCGAAAATATTTTTTCCTTTATGACTGGTATCAGTTTAGGCATTTTTAGAGTTAGGTTTTTCTGTCTTATCTTAGTTTTCAGAAATTTGTTCTTTCAAGGATTATCTCTTCCACAGAAATGTTTCTTTTCACTCCCACTCTTTTAATTCATCTCTGAAGAACTCTATAATTAATTAGCGTCAGAGGGGTTCAATAAATGCGAAAGATACTAAGGGAATAGAAAAAAACATACTAAACATAGGACTTACGATGTTAAATACTGAATGAAACAAAGTAAATAGAGAAAACAAACACTTGGATTTCCTGTTTCGTCTTCCATATTGAAAATCTTTGCCTTCTAAACTCCACAAATATATTTTTTCTTGATATTGAAAATGCATTACATGGTACAATAATATTCTTTCTGCGCAAACTGCCTTTTTCATGTAAGGATAACACCATTAATTGTTCTACTAGCCACTTTCGTGACCCGAACACCTTTCCTCTAAAAAGAAATTCCTTCTACTCTCCATTACTTACATTTCGGATTACGCGACTCTTTAGCATAGAATATCTGCCGCGTCTCTAAGGTCAGTTTTGAGTTCGCTATCCCATGGTGTGTGACTCTGAAATTTATAATTTTACACTGCCACATTATCATCCTACTATAATATTGCTAAGTATTTCATTATATAGTAAGTTTGTATGAAAAATCAGTGTCATATATTATTTTGGTTAATACCAAAAGATGGAAAAGCTTCATCGCCTGTTCCAGAAAGTAGACCTCACTCTATCAATAATTATCAGTTTTTTAAAAGTTATAAGGAGGATTAAAGGGTCATGTCCATTCATTTTCATCCATTCCTAGGTCTATAAGAAGTGTATTGTGATTTTGTAGTTCGTGACCAGTGAAAATGTATTTTGATTTGAACAGCCAAAACTCATTAGTTATTAAAACACGAAGAATGAAATAAAATATATCCCTGAGTTTAGTCGTTAGTTTGATAACGGAGCCTAAGTTATATGTTCAGGCTAGGTGGACGTAATAAAAAGAGAGAGAGGTCACTAGCTCCGTGTTATGCTTGTAAAGGAAACGTAACCTAATGTATATCTTTTTCAAGATGAATTCACTATAAAAACCGCCCAATTATAATTATCAGGAATATGGCTGAAAGATTGGAAGGATTGTGTTCGCAGAAGATTCATACTTTAAATAGTCAGCGTTTTCCTGCTCAACCAGAATTGCCCCTTCTTGAATTCAGTCTCTAGAATTAGCTGCCAATCAGGAACCTCCGGAATGGTACATTATTTTATTAACTGAGAATTGGAAATGATGACAAAGAGTTCTTTATGCACTTATTCACCATTTTAGTGAATTAGAAGCAGGTGAACTTCTTTTGCTGGCTCAAAATAGCAATGAAAGTTCTCTGTTAAAACTACTTGTGCAAAATCAAGAAAGAAATTCTTGTTAGAAATAAAATTAATCTACTCTTCAGAGATTACTGTAAAAAAGTATTCCACATCAGTGAATATGAAAACGAAGATTTAGCCATCTAGTTTGAAAGTTAAAGCATTAACCCCCATATCGAAAAATAGGAAAAAGACAGCCGCATGATGTTGTTGAGAGAGGAAGCGAATTGAACATATGAAGCACCTGCTATTAATGGAAAGAAACTATCATCTGCTTCATGCAGAAAAGCCTCGGGCAAATGGTCTCAAAACAAGGCAATACATTGAGCAAAGCAGATATTAAATGAGTAACTATGTACTCTGCTTGAAGAAGACATGGTAAAAGGGACATGGAAGTTATTATGGAAAAGATCAGAGGAGCGAAAAGAGAGAAAGTGAGCGTGAATATTGTCTGCAGAGAGATAAAAACTTATCACCTCGAAGAATGCCCCACATAATCTTACAACTGGGAATATACAACAACCTAAAAATAATTGTTTTCTATTACATCATGGAGAGATAAATTTTCACCGATTAAGGCGACTACTGGGGAACTATTTTAAAGCTCGACACCACGCTTCCACAAGGAGCCCTCCTCAGCCCTACGCTTTACTCTGTGTACACAAGTGATATCCAGTGACGAAAAAACAAGGGATATCTTAATATTCATTCGCAAATGACGTGACCTTGATGATTGTGTCACACCATACGAACACATATATGCATGCCAGAAGCAGGGTAAGTGACAGAAAAAAGATACACGACTATGCACAGAATGGAACGAACATAATCAAGTTACGCGTAATGCAAATGTGCAGGATGAGTCTTGTGCGCATTGAAGTCGACGACGTAAAGTAAAAGTACCAGCAGTATCACTTGACTATCATACACATAAGATACAAGAAGTATGTAAGAGAGATAGATCAAAGAGGATAAAGAACTATACGATTACTATAAAATTCCCTAACCAAGAATATGAATAACAAGAAGAATAACGCATTACTTATTTAATTGGCAACAGTATACCCAGCGATAGATCTCTACAATATCTCCAAATCAAGTATAAACTTGCTTAACAGAATCCATAACAAAGCAAACTACGTGATTTTAAGGACAAGACGATGAGAAAGACGCTATATCGTAACTTATACCATCGAAAGAATCCTGCCTATAAACAGAAAATAATATAAAAAAGGTTAAAAAAACAATAAGAGTCATCAGAGAAAACCTCGACTCGACATTTAACATAATTTATATCAAAACAAAGAAGAAGAGGTATCCATCTTTTCCGGAGCCTTTTCTATCGAGGTTATTAAGAGGAAGAAAAGAAAATATGCACCTAATAGGGTGACCCTTTTCTCCCTTTCACTCACGACCTACCCTAAGCCTTAGGAGAAAATTGAGTTACAACCCCTCCACAAGCCACCTTAAAGTCCATAAAAGATTAAAGCAGAATAAACGAGGAGAACCAAACGAGGCATCATAATGCTGAACACGTGCTCGAAGGAAATTCCGACCAAAATTAAATACGCTGCTAACGAAACCGACACAATAGCTCTTTTAAGGGATTAATCAGTAGACTCGACCATTTCCACTAGAAACAGATTAAGCCACCTGAATAAGTATCGCTTAATCATTTGTTCTTGTGAAATGGAGAGTAATAAATAAGCTTGCATAATTACTAAAGGCCTGGAACTATTGAGTGCCGATGAAGGTAAATCGTTTTATTTAGGGCATATTCTATAGTGAATTTGATACTCAACAGACTAGTCATGAGCAGCGGTTGTTTAAGCCTACGCCGGTTAGTTCTACATAATTGTACTTTTACTATGTGTAACATATTATGGTAATTAATAGCCTAAAAGAATTTTGAACAAGTCTTTAAAGCTTAGTATCCTGGTATCACGTGAAAAGAGACCAACACTCGCAAGCGAGTTTGATAGTCTCTATGGTTCATCGACGGGCTAAGTTTTGTCCCTGGCTTGCACCAATTCTTCCATTCAATACCTTTACAAAGGCAATAATTAGAGAGGAGTTGATGCTGTAATCAGAAAAAAATGTAAAACGAAACAATCAGTTTCTGAGATAACGCAATGAGACTAATTTGAAAGATCAGGAAGCGGATCAGGATTTTAAGTTTTCTCGATATTCCTCCTAAATTTTAGGAATTCCGAGGAAGGAAACGAAATTGAGAGAGGGCGGTTAAGTTGCTTCCCCAATTCACATCTCTGAATTGCAAAGCAAAAGAGAAATTACTTGGGATGATAATATAATGTACACGCAGTTTTTCACTGAATCAATTAGTTACCCGCTTAGTGCAATCTTGTACAGTATGAAAAAGCGACGAAAGACTATGTTCCAGAAGCATACGTTCCAGGTTGTGAATTCCATCTTCCACCTTTTTATTTTTAGTAGGGTACGACTCTATATCTCACTATGTTAGTCGGTAGGTCTGTCGGTCGGTCTGTTCCGTCTGTCTCTCCCTGTTTTGCTTTATATAGTTTTGCTAATAGCATTGTAACTATTCTGCCAATTCTAACGATATTTGACATCCTTATGTTATTTTAAATTCTCATTCAAATAATATAATTTCCTAGGTACTCCCAAAGTTAGCACGGAAATTATTCTGTTTTAACAATAACATCATAACTTCTTGGCGGGTTCTAACGAAATTTGAAACCTTGTGTTGTGTTACATTCCGGAAATTATTGAAAGTTTTGAAGGGCATTAGGTCATAAATTGGATCAAGTAACAGCACGCGAGTTTGGTCAGCAGAACTTGCTCAAAAATTGGTTATTAATAATTCAATTTATAGCATATTTTTTCGGAAATTTCTGTTTCACTAGCATGTTTTATTTTTATATTAAGTTTGGCATGTTGAATATGAAAATCGCATTATTTTTTCTAGGCAACATTGATATGCATAAAATCACATTAGGTTTGTATACCAACGAGGAATTGCATAAAATCCTGAAAACTAAATATTTATTTTAATACCAACTCCATTATATAACATTTTATAGTAATTATATGATATTATATAACTAAAAGCAAGAATATTGCAACAAAATTTAATTAATATGGTGAATCAATGAATAAACAATATCAGTAAGCTCAGAAGTGAACATTGGCCGTCGTTGTCTCTTGTGGTCTGTACTATTATCTCGAACAAAGTTCCATACCTCTTATCCCGTCATCCCTTTAGACCACTTCAACTGATATAGCTTCTACATATAATGTATGCCCTGATAAAACCGTTTACAATACTCTCCTGAAAGATTTAAAGTTTTGTTTCGAAGAAGTCCAAATGGTAGTGCAAAGATTGCAATTCATGAAGAGTTGACGACAACACTAGGGGACATTATTCTATCTTATTTCACTGTCAAACGTTAGGCTGCTCTCTCCAATCAGGTCAAAGACTCGTTTGAAGAATACTCTTGAAGTGGTTATCCGTCAACTGCAGTCATTAAAAAAACTGTGGCTATGTTGAAGAGCATGGTCCTGGATAATCGCCAAATCTCAGTGCGAAACATTGCTCCTTAACTAAGGAGAAGTAATGGATCCATTGTTACCATCTTGCACGAACACCTCAACCTTTCCAAGGTGTCTGCCCAATGTATCCCAAGAATGCTGACTCCTGACCAGAAGAAGAGCAGGATAATAATGACTTCAGCGGTTATATGGACTCTCATAAGAGCGGATCTGGAGAGATTCATGCCTCAAATCGTATCTCAGAATGAAACGTAAGTTCCTCACTTAGATCCGAAAACCAAAGCCAATTCTAAGCAATGGAAGCAATATCTCTCTCCAACACCACGGAAACTCCAAGTCATGATGTTATCCTGGATGGTCATCGTGACAGTGTTGTAGGACCCTGAAGGTCTCCTCTTCGTGTACCATTAGCGGACTATATTATGTAGATCTACTTGGGAATATTCAAGAGGCACTCCTTTAGAAACGCCGTGGTAAAGTGACCCCTAGGTTTTTTTCTCTTGTAGGATAATGCACCTGCCTACAAGAAAACGGTGGACATGAAAATATTGGTGTCCTGCAGCTTCAAATTGTTGCCCCATCGCCATTAATTCCTTGATCTGAGACCCCCAGACTTTCAACTTTTATAGACATCAAGAAACAGCTGCGATGACGAGGAGAACAAGGAGAAGGTCATGGAAGTTTTGGAGGGACTCAACCCATTATTCTTCAGGGACAGATTTTTGCAATTGAAGAAGAGACTAGAGAAGTGCATAAATATCAAAGGCGATTACATTGAAAAATAAATAAAAGTAGTTATCGGTTAGGCCGATAAATTATTGAAAGTACTGCTGTAATCTTCATTCAGTTCTTTTATAAAACTTTGTAATTATACACAAGCATTTTTTCATCTAAATCCATTAACAACGTTTGTGAGCGTTTTACAAGCACTTTACACCACCGCTGTCATTTTAATTTGCAGAGTTTCAGATACAAGGATCTGCTTCACTTGACCAACAAACAATCCAGCAGTATCATGTAAGATACTTTTCAGAATCATTGCTCGAATTTTGAAAGAAGCTTCATCATTATATTTGTAGAAATCCATTGTTACCCAGCGTAATCAACATAAGACAGCTTTTATCTTCATTTTGGCCTCATTTGCAGTGTGTTCGTGAAAGTACCAACATAGGCGTAGTGCCTATACCTTTCAATACACATTGCTTAGTTATTTTTCGTTAACTGTATTATATTCTTATACTCTATGCTCTTTCTAATTTATTATAATCTTCCGCCAATTTGTGACTTAATTTATGTCATTCTTGCTCGAGAAATTAGCATCAAATTGTGTCCTTTCTAACAATTCTTATTTTTAAAGCGATATTTTGTTATATACATCAAACAGTAAACTCCAGTCTATCAATAATCATCTTAGTGAAAATGACTCTATTTTCCTTCCTCGGCTCTTTGTTCGATAATACCAGACTTAACTCCGATTTAACATGATTTTCTGTTCTACTCTCTTAAATGCAACGACTATTTCTTATTTCACCAAAGATTTTAGACAACTGTGTTTACCATGTAGTCCATTGCCCATAATTGACCAGAAACGGCATGTCAGGTGACATCCGAAAGCTTGTATGCCCTCCGGTCCGCAACACAAGCAGGTTTTTCTCCTAGCCCCATTGCCCTTAGGAGAATCTGCTGTTATCTCCCTCACACTTTCGTTATATCTATCTCCACTAGTTTCTTTACATTATAAACTTTATGCGTGGTGCGGCTTCGCTGCTATTGTGCTCTAAATTCAGGATAATGAACAGTCATTAGGGGGTCATGGAACTTATACTACACGAAAAGATTAATGCCACTTCTTTCTATAGTTCGACTAAGTCAAAGCATTCCATCATTGTCTACAAAGTGTGACTTATTGATAGTAAGAACATGCATCAATTACGAAATAAAAATATTGATACTGTCCGATCTTTATTCATTCTCAAGTAGCTCTTTTATTCAGAGGCGGCGTCTTCCACTCTTCATTTTCCGCTCATTAACATTATAATTTGCGCTCAATCCTGTTCTCCATTATCCAAAGCAATTCCCCCCCAAAAAAAATCGTTACAAATTTAACTCTAGACTTATGAAAACAACCACCCACAATCCTGCTTCTAAATTCAAAATAGAAGCATGAAGTTAATTTTGTAGCGTAGTTCATGGATTCTTCGGAAGTCACAAAGATCCAAACTACAAGCGGATGAGAGCAAAACATATTGAGAACTTCAAAGACTTCGACTGGCAAATGTCCTGGAAGGTGCACATTTAGCATTTATATCTCGTTTTCTTTCGTAAGAACTTGGGTGATGTCACTACCTCGCATTTGGACTAAGGGCATATCCTCGCAAACCCAATGCCAGAGCTAAAATTAGATTAAGAATCCCTTGGCTTTATTCCTCCTAGACATTTTAACTTTACTATTTCCAATTTGTTTAAAACTTGATTCTCAATTATCTATCATAACCAGGGGGACTTTTGTAAAGTGAGACTCCGCTATTGTGAGCCCCATCCAGATCAACTTCATCTTTCCCTTGTTGTTTTAATGACAGCAGAAATTTCCGAGAAAAGATTGGTAGTGGGAAGGCCGACAAGTAAAAGGAAATGATGATCAGCAAAGATCCGATCGGAGAACTAGTGTCCTCAACAGAAGTATAGGATCTGTTCCTTTGGGCAAACATAGCTTAGAGGAAACTGCCCCCAAAAGTTCGACCTCGATCTTGAACAGAGCGCTTTCAAGGGTACCGAGGACCATGAGGAGAAAATATAGAGGATCTGTCCTACTTCCTTGGGAGGTGAGGTCTTTTTGATGAAAGACACACCTTATTTTCGGTAGAGGATCAATCTGAGGTCCGTTCATTTGGTTCTTGCTCCCTCTCAGAGCAATAAGGCAAAGAGTAAGACGAGAAAAAGGAGTGGAATCTCTGAAACTCCGGAGCCCGTCAAAGTAGGGCTTCAGGCCCTTTTCTTGCCAGTCGTTTTCGAACGAATCCTAGTCTTCTGTAGGACAAATGGAACAATGCTGCACAAAAAACATATATTCTTACGGGGAACTGGTCTAGTTTCGTTCCTCGGTCGGGAACCAAGGTTTCCCCTTTTCTTGACGGAACATTTTCGTTAATGTGGCTAACTTTTCTCACAGTGATTACATAGAATCAATTGCGAGTCAACGCACACCCTAATATGATTTTTTTTTAAGGTGGCAGTACGATCATAACAAGTTGGAAACTAATCCATTACGGCGATTAATGAAGGGCTGTTTGAGCGTGAGGCTGCGAGGTTAAGGAGACCTTGGATACGCCCCCCTATTTAGTGCGTTTAGGCTTGTAAACATAGTGCGCCGAAGCATTTGTGCCGTTTTGAGTGAGGTGTTACGCTACTACCGTTAAAATAAATAAATAACAAATAAGTGTTAAATCGGGTCAAGTCAAACTCTTTCCTAACTGTTCTAAGACAGGTCACAACAACGTTGTTCCTCTATTTACGATTTGTATTTGTTTTCTTTAGAAAAGAAAGTTCTGCCTGCCAAAAGTTCAGAATGAGTCTCTTTAAAAGAATCCAGAAGCACAGACCTGTTTTTCTCGAAATGACAGGACACCTCTGCTCCTCCCTAATTAAAATAAGAAAACAAGACAACTAATGCTGTAGCTTTCGCCCCTTTTGAAAATCTTCTGTGGGTTCTACTCACGCGGGGACCACTCCACTATAGCTATCAACATCAAGGCTGAACTATACTCTAGCCAATAGACGAAATCTCTCTAAACAAGGCAACATCCACTATCCTCTAAAGAGTCATTTGATTCAGAGGAAACAATGCCTTTGGAAGACCGCCGTGGTCGCCTCCCTTGGCACTTACAAACCGTCCCTGAACTGATATAACACTAAGGGTCTGTAGGCCCCTACAAAACTCTAAAGGGTGCCTTAAAAGTTCGCTAACCTGCTAGGTAGAGACTGCTACCCAACTACACTAATATATGTATATATATATGTATATATATATATATATATATATATATATATATATATATATATATATATATATATATATACAAAAGAAAGAAAATTTTTAAATTTGACGCGTATAGGCAAGGAGAAGAAAGATGAGTTATTTGATGGTAAGAGAAAGTGACATTAGAAGAACATAGGATCAAGGAGAGCAAAGGGGGGCACAATGAAGGCAATCCTCACTGAGAAGACAGAAATAACGTAAGTGAAAAAAAATTTTAAATTCCAGGCTTGGACTTGAACCCGGATCTAACGATTGCCGGTCACATGCTCTACCGTTTAGCTACCAGGTACAGTGACTCTACTTTGCTCAAAGTGTTATCCCATCAAACCCACTATCACCCTAAGCTAGGAACCTCCAAGGGATTTTTATACTATATCTTTCTACCTGCTCACAATTTAAAAGCTCATTATCTATGTCACATACAAAGAAAGAACAAATAAAAGTTGCTGGTTGGTAACAACCACCACATGGCTTTCGCCCTATTTATTTTATGGCGAAAGCCTTGTGGTATTTTTTACTACCCGCAGAACTTGCATTTGCTCTTTCTTTATATATATATATATATATATATATATATATATATATATATATGGTAACATTTGATACTCTATTGATTTTATATATATTTTGTCATCTTTTTGTTTTGATATTTCATTTTCAATGAGCGAGACCTCTTATTCGCTCCTGCTCTTTGTAAGCATTATACTTTCTATTTACTATACTTTCTATCTCGTTAAGACCGTGGTCCTTAATATTAAAGGTGGGGGTCCTCGCATTATATTTGAGTTTTCACATCTCCCCCTTTTATTGGCAGAAATTTCATCTCCAGACGTTGCCCCGAATGTCTGACGGAAATTGTGCCTAGATTTCAAATCACATGTGTGCAATTTTTATTGTCAAAACTACCACACTACTTTGCAAAGCAAGAAGACCAAATATACAAATTTTTGAAATTTGATTTAATAATTGACTCTTATGTAGTTTAACCCGTAGGTTCTATTTCTGGCATTGGTTTGCGCCCATCTTTCACTCGTTTTGAGTTAGAAATTGGCCCCACACCGAATATGATTAACATAGAAGAAACACCGACTATGCAAAATACAGAGATTAACTACTGATTATACGGAATATTTGGCTGTTTCATTTGTATGTGACACGATATTTAGGTGTAAAACACCGAATACGGAAGCTTTCTATCGATTTATTGCAGCGATTCTCATGCAGCAACCTCTTTTTTCCTGAACAAATTGTGAGCTACGCGTCTGTACTGAAATGGACACGAGTGTTTTTTTCTGCCTATGTCAAATTTTATCAATTTTAATTCAGTCGGAGACCATCTTGCCGTTAAAACAGAAGGACTGGTAGCCATGGCTTGTAATTACAATACACTATCAAACGTTTTCCAATATTTAAAAGAACAGTCAGTACAAAACATATTAAGCTTTAATTTGAATTTAGTTTTGTTTTCTATCACAAAATACGAGTACGTTTGCCTCTTTATTTTATTTTAGATTTATAATTATTTTTTAAATTTTTATTTATTACTCTAATTTTTTTAATAATATGACCTCTGTTATTAATAATAGTCATAATTACTGGAATGAAAAAGAAATAAGAATTCATTAAATCTTTACATTATTCATTTCAATATGAAGTTGAAGGGTTTAGCTGGTGATAGATGATTACTCGTAGTCTGTGTTGTCTCTCGTATCAAATTGAAATCTTTAATCAAATTAAATCATATCAAACTAAATATGAGCCTGCAAGGGGTTTCAAACTTACACTTCCTTGTGTGTCTGTCCCTGAAGTTTTATGCGCCCTCCCGACCCCAGCATATTTTTCTGTTGCTGATCTTCTTTTTGCTTGCTTTGCTTCATCTGTTTGTTTAGCCTAATCTTCTTTGTTTCTTCGGTAGCCTAGACTGCTAGACCAACTATATGAGAATGGTCGGGCTATAGACCCGTATAATAATAATAATAAACTAAATATGAAGAGTATAGAATATAATAAAGATAAAAATTTATTTCTCAAAGATTATTATGTTGTGTTGTGTTTTTATACTAATTTATACGACTTAAAACTGGGTACAATGGGTGGATGTTTACTGTGAAAGAAATTTAGTTTTCAAATTTGTCTTTAAATCATGTCGCAACTGATTGAATTTTCGGTCTTTTCTACACTACCGCGACACTAATTTAGGATGATTTTGTAATTTGGATCTAGATTATGTTCTCTTTTGTGGATTATTTGTGTGTGGCATGTTCACGGCCCCACGCGGCTGCCTGCATCCCTTGCTGAATCAGCGTCATTTTACTTTCAATACCGTTTATCTTTAATATATCATTGTTTACATATATATATATATATATATATATATATATATATATATATATATATATATATATTCATTCAGGAGCAATCGTTAAACATTTGTATGCCTGTAATTTTTGTGTGTGTTAATTTTTTAACACAAAAATACTCGCACCGCTATGCTGTGTGTACAAGGTAACAAGCATAAATTATGGTGCTAGTGAGAGAGGTAAGGGATGATGATGATCGTGATGATTATCATTCTGATAATGCAGTAATTCACGAATCTATTGTATGTGCTAATTGAAAGCAATGTATAAATATTTGTTTATTTTTCCTCCTCTCAGATATGAGGCGAGCATGGTTGTCATGCAAAGTAACAAGGATAGAAGTAGGAAGAAGGCATATTCAGGAAGATTTATTTATCAAGGTAGAAGTCATCGTATGTGTATACACTGAGCGATGCCCAAGGACAAGCAATCAAAGCCTGTCAGAATTTTTTCCCCAGCACTTTAGGTTACAGTCAAGATCAGGATATAAAATCATTATTTATTTCCATTGATGCAGCTTCTTCATCCACAACTTATTTGTTAGGAAATATTCAGTGCCAGATAACAGAGAAAAACTTGAACCTACCACCCGAGTTAATTAATAGAAAAGTAATAATGATTCACGTCGAATCTTTCAATCCAGTTTTTATTCTCATTTCAAAATAGACCATGCTCTTAATGTAAGATACCTTCAAACAGCTATCTCCGTTGCTTTAATGTACAAACTATTTCAAGTAAAACATGCATCAGTCCGTTGTTCATATGAATCCTATCGGATTCATAAGTTTTTCTGAACCTGGTGTTGAAAAATGTTCCACATGTTTATTTTATAAATTGAATATGAATGAATAAAATGCTAAAAAGGATCAATTGCACAATGAAATGCAAAAAGCAAGCAAGAAAAGAATACAATAAAGATAGTGAGATACAGGAATAAATGGATGTCTCGAATCCTAATATTTGCCGTCGATATGCAAAACGTTTTGCTCCTGACAAGGATGCCTGATGATAAAGGAAGTTTTTTTCTGCTCGAGAATGCTTGTGTTTAATGAAAAAGTTGCTTCTTCAAAGAAAAATCAACATCACCATTGTTTAGTTTGTAATAAAAGTCTTAGAGGTAGGAATGCTCCGGATGTTGCATCATCCTATATCAAAGTAATTAAGGAAAATAAAGATGCAAAGAAGTTTATATTTTGGACAGATAAGTGCGTTGCTCAGAATAAAAAACTACCATTATATTCAGCATTCGCTTTACTTGTCAATGAAGATCGTGGACCTTAGAAATCACGATGAAATATCTTGTCACCGGTCACACATTCTTTGCCGCAGATGGCGTTCATGGAAAATTGAACAAGTAATCCGGAAAAAGAAGAATCTGTATGATATGTGAGATCTCTGTGATTCACAGGAAAGTTTAACGAAGAGAACAACGGTCTTAGAAAGGCAACTTTATGATTTTAAGGCCTACGAAAATCTGTCAAGGTTGAGAACACCCCGAAGAGCGTCTTCTGATTATAATAATCCTCTTTTACAAGAGTTAAGTGAAGTCCGATTTGAGAAAGGTCTACACGAACTGATTTATAATAAAACATTTCGGGACTTTGGAACTAAAGTTAAATTTCTGAAAGAAATTATTCCACTCAGTTATTCGGAGAAATATTCATCAAAGCCAAGTGGAATTCCAAAAGAAAAATTGGAAAAAATTCACTCAGGTCTTGTTATGAGAATGACTATTTCCCGTCGAGCATTTTGGAATAACCTCCCTAATAGTGATAATATCACTGATCTCTTAAATTCTAGAGTAGATTAAACATCAAGGTCTTATGAATTTTTCCGTTAAGTTTTAAATGCATTTACTTTTTGTGTATTTAGTCATTTTTCCTTAAAAAGGGATATAACTACAGGTTTTGTGAAGTTTTATATTTTTACTCAGTTTTAAATATGACTTTATGTTCACTATTTTCTTTGTTAAATTAAGAATATTTTAAATTAATATTAACATGCAAATATAAAGATAAATTCATTGCATATTTTTAAGATTCTGTTTGGTTTGTATTTTTATGGTCAAAATATCACTAAAAATTACATAAATTTATAGGATTGTTTATACCTTCCTAATGACTTGCTAAAAGTTCTAATAATAAACAAGGACAGTGATGAATGCATAATCCAATGTGGTTTCAATAATTCTAATGAAGTCTGATTGCTTAATATTGTCAATAATACAAAGTGAAAACACCAAATATACGTAGGTATCTTTTTTTGTCCTATTTTTCACCCATTTTTCCTCATATCGTTTATACAAACATTCTAAACTGAGGGAAAATACCATCGCCAAACCATCAAACTTTCTTTATCCTTTAAAAATTAAATCCAGAGC
This sequence comes from Ceratothoa steindachneri, assembly GCA_963969495.1. NCBI lineage: Eukaryota > Metazoa > Arthropoda > Malacostraca > Isopoda > Cymothoidae > Ceratothoa > Ceratothoa steindachneri. The sequence goes on from OZ018336.1 coordinate 48,295,481, forward strand.
TTCTTCATCCGATATTTTGGGGAAGAAATCCTAGCCCATAAAAATCATCTGCAAAAATAATTCGCAAACTCATAAATATTCTATGTAGAAATGACATTTATTGTCACACTTAGTAACAAACTGATAATGGAGAGGTATTTGACGATAGTCATATGTCCTATCAGGTTGAACTACGATATTGCTTAAAAAGTCAGAATGTTAAATGTTTTGAAACATAGAAAAGAGACCCAACGCGACTATTTCTCAACGTTTTAGTGAGTTTGAAAATTAGTTTAAGAATGGTTGGATGTTTGCCAAATTCTTGACGTTGAAAAGTCTCAGCCAGATTTAAACGAGGAACACGTTGATAAAACCCAACAATTCGATGGTGGGAACCTGCATTACATATATCGGCAAGTTTTAAGAAAAGATCCGCCTTTCAGATTGTTTACTAATATTTTTAATTTATTTCTTTATTTAAAAACGGTTTGATCAAATAAAGGGCATGTACAACAAATATATAAAAAAATGGCTTCACGAAATAAAATATGAAACCTTCTTAAGGATCTTAGCCTGAAAACGGATGAGATCATTTCGTTCAAGAGGAGAGAGACGGTTGATATGCTTGCACCATCTGGCCTAAGGATTAGCAAGAGAAATAATTATTCTGATGGATTTAAGTTAGTCATGGATGATAAATGAAAAGAATGGAGATCAGGATCTAATAGGCAAAAGGACGAAAATACCCTGCCATCATATTATTTTAAACTACTTTGAACTCGGGCTTTAAATATAATTTTATGAGGGAGGCAAATCGACCTCATTGCAGATCGATACAATTACTCTTTTGCTTCATTATACATAGTTATTTGCATCATTAAGCTGGTTAATGTGGTTTGTGCTATCAATACTTACGTGATAATGATTTGCTCAGCCCTGTGCCTACTACAAACCACGGATAGACGGAGGGGTCCAGTTAATAACGAAAGAAACCATGCATTTCATTTTGACGAATACATAGATTTTATCTCCCATTTACGTGTAATAAATTGAAAGTTGAGATAGAAAATACTCTTCTCCGACATCTGACGTGGGTTGGCCTAAAAAAGAGCTGACATCCTTAGAAGTCATTCTCTCGATCCCGGCCAAATTCCATAAAATCTCAACTCTACACAAATTTCCCTTCTATCTCCTTGATTTAAAAATAGGACGCAAAAAAAGAACCTCATTTCTCCTGTAAAAGTTTAAGTTCATATGAGTTAAGTACTATAATAGTGGGTTGACTACTTCGGACATGAACGAGGTTAATCCACATTGGGTGTCGTTGGTCATCTTATTGAATGTTAATTCTGGTCTACTTTTGGTGTGCTGACAAATGGGGTAGATACAGGTTGTTCAGATGCAACAATAAACTCTATGTCTCACTTGGAATAGCTTAAAAAGACAGGATAATTCACTCTCACACCATTAAAAATTTAACCATGAATAAAAAAGCGGAAGAATTTCCTACCTTCAGGTAAAGGGATAAATTTAGTTTTCTTTTTAAACTATCAATACATATTTCCTCAAACTTTTAATTTTGTCCGATGTTTATAAAACATGAACTTTGATGTTTCTTCGCTCGACGGTTCGATTAATTTTCTAGCAGTCGTGTTCACTTGTGTAGAAAGCCAGCTCTTAATTTTCCCAATACGATCTTCCTATATGTACATGGCTCCTCCTATGTGACTAAGCAAAACTTCCGACGAACTCATAGCTGCAGTTATAACAGAGTTAAAGCAAAAAAAGCCTTTTATGCGGATAACCAGATAAAGACGTGGGTAATATTTTTTTTCATTTTTCGCCGGAAATTAATTTGCCTTGGATAGAGATCCTTTTCCAGACCACCCCAATTTTGTTAAGAATGAAACCAGCATGTCGAGTGAGGGATTCATTCACTCCAGATCTGTTCATTTGAGCCAAGTCATTTACTTCCTCCGTAAGAAGAGGAGGCAGAAAATAAAGTCTACCTTAACTTTGAGACCTCTAACTTCCCACTGGTGTCCATGCTAAAAGTCTTCTGCATTTTAAAGGCAAGGACACAAACTGAATCACTCACTACTTTACTCATCATCAATGGGCTCCAAACCAAGCCTTCTTCTCCATTTCCCCGCCATGTTTTTCTCTTACTTCACTGAACTTAAAGACTGATTAATTCACTTCGCACGTCTTAATATTTTGAATAAAATTATAGTATTTTCATATTGCTTAAATTTAAGCTACTAAATTTGTTGAATTAAAGGCAATTTAATGCTCAGTAGCAATTATCATTAAGGTGAAGTCCATCTTTAAAGTTAAATAAATATATTGAAACAAAAAGAGTGGGTTCATCACTTCTCTTTACAGGAAGAGCTTGGTGCTTCACAGGCAGACTTTGTTCTGTTGTCTAAGGTTTATCTGGTTGTAGCACAGTTGATCTGGTCTAAAAAAGAAATTAACTGGTTTTCACTACCTATCTCCTAATAATCTACTCTTGGACTAGGTTTTTTTTTAGATCCATTCTTATTTTCCTGGCCTACAAGAAAAATAACTATTTTTATGATATACGAAAAAACAATCTTAAAAACTCTGTTTTCCCTATCTAAATTTTCTTTTATGTACGAAAAATACAACAAAATACAGTCATGCCTTACTTTTAATAATTTTTTAAAATTAGCGATTTGGAATTATTTTCGTTTTCAATTCCAACTTATTTGATATTCATATTCATTTTCTCTGAACTCAGAAAGAAATTTTAGGAATGCTTTAAATATACGAAAAAGCATTCCTACCGAGAAAGAACTTGGATAAAAGCTTCAAATATACATTAGTAACTCGCACATAAAATTCAAAATGTTAAAAAACTGCAATACCAAAATATTGTATCATGGTACAATTATTTTGTGTAATTAACCACTAATTCTAATCTTTTACTTTAAAATGCGCTAAAAAATATACTCCTATGCTTAAATGAATCACGGCAAAAGTAAATAGTGCCAGCAGTGCCTATAAATTTAATATAGCGAACTGAGCACGTTTTAGTGCCAATATCGGCCGCAATTTTAAAGTCACCATTTTTTTCTCTATTTCTATCTTCTAGGTTGTCATAGGACCACCCCAAACCTCATTTTAATAGCAAGGGAGGCATTGTTGCCAAAACTTTTAAGCTAGTTGTTTCCTTTTGTTATAAGTGGAGCCATAATATATGTATGACTACGAAAATTATCAAAGTAAGTTGGTGACTTTTAGCTCTGGATGTGATTTGTCAGCTTATTCAACCCCTCGGAATAAATTACTTGTGTGAAATCAGGTGGAACCTTTGTCTATATTTTCCGGCCTTAGGATGCTACTAAAAGAGTTCCTGAGTTCAAAGATATGGATAATGTGAATCACTTATTCATTGAAACTTTGCTCAAGCCTCAAGTGATGGAAGCGCTTGAGTGGATGTGGTCCTAAGCTAAACTCAACCAAGAGCAAGGCCCCCAACGGCGAGCAAAGCAGACATGGGCCATATAAGATTCCAATGTCTGGCTCTGACGGAGGAGAGCAGCGCCCTTCGGGCAGTTACGACAAAGGCATGTCTTGAGAGACCAAAAACCAGACATCCCCATTCAACCAGCCACGCCAAAACTGCTTACATTGTATCTTAAGTCATATACGACAAAAACATCACCCGATGAGACCGTATAACTGAAGATGAAACCGATGCTCGAACAAGAGCTTGATCCGATGACGATTAAGTTCGTGTTCCTAATTTTATTCATTCTTCCTCAGGTTCATTGATATTAATTTTTTTATTCTTTAATAATTTAAAAACGATTTTAGATATTATTAAAAATTATTTCTGGGGTAGTTTTTTTTAATTAAGCATGGGGTACATTATCATATTTTACATTGATTCCCTGGGAAAATTTCTTCCGCTTAATGAGTGTTTCGCATTACGAATACGATTGAGAAAGGAATTATGCTCGTTAAGCAAGGTTTCACTGTATATTTAAAGCTTTGAATAAAGTTTTTCTAAGAGTTCCCCAAAATAATTAGGAATCATGAAGTTTACAAAATTCATTAAAATGAACTCGTGGATGGTTGGTTGTTTTTGTATCTAAAAGTCAATTTATATAAAAAAGAGTTAGTGTGATTGTTTTTAACGTATATCAAAAGAATTATTATAATTTTTTTAATGCCTTTAGGGCTATAAAATAAGTATGGGTTTGGAGAACCCATAACCAAAGGTCAAATATTTGGCGATAGGTACTGGAAACCTTTTACTTTTTTTAAAAGCACAACCCTGTTGCTAGAGCCAGATAGGCCGTACAGCACAGAACCAATGTCTAACTGCGAAACACAAGCTCGTTCCGTAAGGAGGAGTAGCGAAGTCGCTTCTCTTGTTCTTTTAAGAAAAGTATTTTTTAATACGAATGATATTTGGTTTCGAAGATTGTTCACAAAGACTACTTCGATAAAATCCCCTTATTGAGAAGCACCTTTTGACCCACTATATAAAACACTTTCAAAGTTGAAAATAATGTATAATTTGGAATCCCGGGAAGGCTGGAGTCTGTATTTTCCATTTGTCTTATTAAAGCTCTCCTTTAAATATTTGTTTCTTCGCCGAAAAAATAGATAAATCATTTAATTTTACCAAAAATATACTTGGTTTTCAGTTCAACCTAAATTTAAATTAAAAAAAGAAGAAAATTATAGTAAGAACAAGCTCGCTCCCCTTATTATTTGTGAAATCATATTGGTTACACTCTTGGATAGAGAAATTTTACAAGCTATTGGGTTGCCTCTGATATCATTTGAAGATAATTCAACGGTTCAGAACTAGATAAACCAACATCATCTTCTTGCAACTCTTATTAACTGTTGCAGCTCTGATTAAATTATAACCTGGACTTATCATTCTTCAGCTCAAGACAAATTTGCATCGCAATGTTATTTGTGCGTTGTAAATCCTCTTCTGCTAATTTAAATCTACCTCCCATGTCATAGATATTCGCTATTTATCAATGGAGTAAAAAATAACAGTCAAAGAAATGCTAGCAGTCAGTTTTATGTTTCTGAAATAACATTTTCAGAAAGGTCCGTGAAAAAGACCTTATAAAAATTCAGCACAAGTTGTTGGTCCTGAAATTTTTGTTCAAATGGATGAGTCATGTTTTTCACACAAGCTAAGAAAACCCCTCGCAGGAGAGCTCCAAGAACGGCCAAGTGAGCTTCTCGAAAAAACTTCTTGCACTCCTTGATCTTTTTTATTTCTCGACGGACCAAGACCCCGCCTTCCACCTTTGCCGCAGATAGATTAGGAAATAAATCTTGGAGATACTTGAAAGCTGCAAACTCCTTATCTAGAGTTCTGGCGAATTGTTTCATGAGGTCTAATTTTAAGTGCAAAGGCGGAAAAAGTACCTTTTAGTGTTTCAACAAATGCTTCCATTTAACGTTGTTTCTCGCCACACTAAACTCGGCCCGTTGTGGTCAATCACGTTGATGGTAGTGTGCCACGGTGTCCGTGCTGTCCCAACGCCAAAGATAAAAATGAAACTTAGTAAAGCGGCCTAGGAGACCTATCAATAAGGACACCATTTTGAAGTCTCCGATAACCTCACAACCGCACTCTTCATATTTCAATGCATCTAGCAAAATCTTGACACTTCTGTATTCCTCTATGAGCTGGACTGAGTAAGGAAGGAAAGGAGATTGATACATGTTCCTGTCATAAAGCAGCACTGCTTTTAGGCTCCTGGATGAGCTGTCAATGAAGAGGCGACACTCGTTTGAGTTACCAGCAATTCCGATTGCCTCAAACAGACCTGTCACATTGACGTGTAAAATAGTTTGAAAAACACTGGTTGCGCTTTTTCTACACACTTACTATATAATTTCTTATACCTCAACGGATATCAATAGGAACTCCGTAGTATACAAAGTGCCCTATAGCGAGTGCCCCTTGACTTACTTTAGTGAGAAAACATAAAAAAAGAGAAAATCATTTGAATCATCGGTCATAGAAACATCATAATGCTTGAACACTAGCGCCAGCTTCTTCACCATAAGTCAGAAGGTGTCATAGCAAGTGGTCTCGCCCATTCGTTTGCTTCGTTTCCCGTGAAAAGATGCAGTAAATAAATTTCCAGCTTTGGACTGCCCAATATACTAGGCTGGACTGAATAATAAAGAAGATTGTACCACGTGTGGTTTCTCTTATTTTGCCTCTCCATTTGTTGTCAAAGACACCCATCAATATATATATATATATATATATATATATATATATATATATATATATATATATATATATATATATATATATATATATATATATATATATATATTAGTGTAGATGGGTAGCAGTCTTTGTTGAATGCAAATGATCTTATTCGATCATCTTCGGATAAGATGGAATAAGATCGAAAGATCAGGAATTTAGTTTGTTTTTTACCCAACCCATTTATTTAAAAGAAAGATGAATCCAGGACAAATGATCTACTATCTACAGGATGGAATAAAAAAGAGAGTTAGAAGAATAGAAAGTTGCCAGAGCAAATTAACTAAGGCGAAATACACCATAGTCTTCAACAAAATGTGCATATATATATATATATATATATATATATATATATATATATATATATATATATATATATATATATATATATATATATATATTATATATATATATATATATATATATATATATATATATATATATATATATATATATATATATATATATATATATATATATATATATATATATATATATATATATATATATATATATATATATATATATATATATATGTGTGTGTATGTGTGTGGAAAACTCACAAAGTATTGCGTGAGTAAGCAATCAATGCAACAAAGTCAAGAGGAAAAATTAATACGAGGATTCCAAGTACTCTTCAACTTTATTTCGAGTTTTTTATCCTTGATAAAGAACTCGAGATAAAGTTCGAAATTACTTGGAATCCTCGTATTATTTTTTACTGTAGGCTTTGTTACATATATATATACATATTGTTGAGAGACTAAAGAAGCCATAAACACTTCTAGACAGAAATCCTTTAGATAAAAGCACATACACTTCTCTAACGCATGAAAGACACTAGTAAAAGTTAAATTAATTTATTTGCAAAAAATAGAAGAACGCCTCCCTTATGAATCATGCATCTCAAAATGCTCCCCCCCGATTTTTTTTCTTCTTTAATAACAATGAAATCAAATTTGTCTAAAAAAAAAAGACGAAAAAATAGATAATGGACGATCTTGGCCTAACCGACACTTTGGCTCGATATCAATTATATATGCTTCTCCTCTAGACGTGCCACCCGAGGTCCCCAAGAGGTGAAAGCCCATTATTTCAAGCCTATCCTTTTCTATGAGCAAAAATGGAGCCTATCACTTCTTAAAAACCCATTTTTACGCATTTAAATTTATACACAAACAATATTAAGGGAAGCAAAATCATGTCCATACGAAATAGTAATTAATTTAGATAGTTGTTTTTATTTTTTCGTCGAAAAATTTAAATCCGAAATTAACATCAATTGTGATAGGAAGAGGCCACGGAACCCGAATCCAGGCAACATTTTTATTTTTTATTCAAAACAAAGCTTTGGCGATTGCATCCATTGATAACTGAGTGCACCGAGCGGCACAAATGTTTCATGACGAAATTCCTGAAGACAATGGAAAAATGATAAAGTAACCGGTGGCAGTTCCATTTCTAGGAGATCGAGATAGCGGGCCCCAGTGAGATAATGGTTTCCAATTCGCGACGCTCGGTCATGCCACCTAATATATGCACCCTACCCGCATGTGCCACACTACATATGACAAAAGATAACACAACCTTGACACAGTGGAGCAATGACTCAATTTATGTCGAAAAGGGAATACTATTCATCCAACTTTGGCTCAACATCCTGAAAGAAAAGCGACAAGATAAAAACGGCCATAACTGATGATTTTATCTGTCTATTCGCATGACAGCAGACTGGATACAGCCTGATCCTTTGTGGGTAGGTTACTAAACCATTATTATCTCCACACTCTCAACTCCAATATTGCTTTAGTGATTGACGACTAAATCAGAGCCAAATTTCGTTTCATTTATCTTCAACATTGTTTTCGTTTTAACTTGTCTCCCTCGATGATTGTCATTCCATCAGTTGGGGAAGTCTTCTCTGCAGCACGGTGATTATACAATTCTTTCATGCCACCTTCGTCGACCAATATGTCGTTGTTTGTTTATATCATAGTTTATTGCTATAGATTTTGAATTAAATTTCATGATTACTCAAAGACAGGGTTTTATATGTAATATCAGTGGTTGGTCGCTTTTTAAAGACGGTCAGAAATGATTTTAAAATTGAAATATAATTAAATATTCTGCCAACGCTACTCTTTTTTTCTGGTTAGCATTTGCAATGGCAAAATCTTGCGCCCCGTCGTTTTCCTGCTGCAGTCCTCAAAGACGCTTAAATAAGAGGCTGCTTCTTCTATTGACGACCACTTCGTTCTCTCTCAGTCACTTTTCAGCAGTGTGGCATCTGCTTCTGTCTCACTATGATACATTTACCTTCCCATTATTAAACTATGCTCATAAACAGCTTTTTTCGAGATATCCTTGATTTGAGATTTTTGATTCCATCGCCGTTGCAGGATATTCAATGATCATAGTACCATTGCAATTTCCAACTTCATATTCATTTTACTATTGACTTGATCCTTTCTCTTGTCGCTTATGATTATAAAACGAGAACATAGATAGTAGAATTGCGTGCCCTTGCCTCCCAATGTTCTATTTAAATTCAAGAATTTATCTATTTTTTTAATCTTTCGCTTTTTTATATTCGCTTTCACCCTCAGTAGAGAAACCTCCTCAAATAATCCTTTGATAGGGAATAGCCTCGGTGGATAATTTTGTTCACGAAATAGATAAAAAAACGGCATTTATTTTTCCTTTTATAAAGAATTCTCTTATTTACTTAATATGAGTCTCGAAAAATTATAATAGTCCCTATTCTTTATTGCATTAATTTATAAATAGTAAAAAATGGAAAAATTCTCTTGTAAAGGGTGAAATCACAAGTGTTTGCTGTAGGATGGAAAAGGTGAAGGTTAAAATAACTAATCAAAATAGTTCTTTGGTTTATTAATTGGATGCAGTCTTTTGCTTTACGTGGAAAAGGAGAGGACTGTCAGGCGTGCCCGGTGGAGAGTCAAGGTGGATAATCATTGAGTTACTAAGCGCATATGAAAAATCAATAATATTCTGTAATCAAACTAAGGAACTCATGCGTGCAAAGCGGAGGTGTTACCAACGAGCAACAATGAACAAAGTTATTACTGTGTCTTTCTCGCAGCTTTAGCTACATTCCCTTTTTCCATCATAACTTAGTGGAACGCCTAATTTCACAAGCGTGAGTTAGCTTGCTAGAATTCTGCTGAAGGTTTATATGTATTTAGACGCGTGAGAATCTATATTTCACTATGTAGGACGATCGGTAGTTTCGGTACTAGGTTTGTGTGGTTGTTATTTTGGTAATTTAAAATCCTTATCTTGTTTTACATTTTCTTTCGAATGATATAATTGCTAAAGTCCTCCCAAGATTAGCCGGGGAATTATTTGGCAATAACTTCATAACTCTACGTCAAATTCTAACTAAATTTGAAACCCTTATGTTGTTTTACATTATATATCGAATGACACATTTTCCAAGGTCCTCTCAAGGTTAATCCGGTAATTATTGAGTTTGAAGGTCATCGCGTTCTTTTGTTAATTCAAGTGATAATCTCTGAAGTCAATCAATTAGGACCAATTTAATTTTATCTATATAATCTGAAGATTCTATTTGCGGTCATTCAATAAACAATTATTAGAAACCATTTTCAGAGGGTAAGTAAACTTTTTTAAGAGAAAAATAAGGATAAATAATTAGCATTAGATTTGGTAGATAGATTCACATTATAATTCAGAGTAGGAGATAGAGTTTCAGCTTTAAAATAAAATGTATTTATTCGATCCAACTCGTCATTATTGCCTTTGCAATTGATATGTTGGACACTGAACCTAGGAAATAAACAGAGACCAACTTGAAAATCCTAGATATATGTTAGGAAAACCAGTTCTGGTTCATAAACAGAAATTCATGGATAACAAACCAAAGACATTTGAAACATATTAAAATGTGTGCTGGCAATAAGTACAACATAGCCAAACGGCTCCACCTTAGCTGCTGAGTGCCCATAGAATCGCAGGGGCTAATAAAGGGGGATATCTTAAAGATTGACCTCTTCCAAGCACACTTTAATTTTGAACCATTTGACTGTTATAAAAGCTTTAGAAATTACTCCGAAGATCAAAATAACTACCTTTACCGAGAAGAAGAGTATCGTAGTGGCCACTTTGTCAAGAGCCGTCAAGGAGGAGCGTGGAAAGAACTTGAGCTGCGTTGAAAAGCTTCAACTCAGCGACCTTATTCGAGAACAACGCCAGAGCGCTGCATCGTCTTCCCAACGAATTGAAATGTCGAAGCAATCAAATTTTCATTTTTTTTATAAACAAAAACCCTTATGGTCGCTGTGTTTATCAATAATCAGAACGACCGTGTCGTAAGCTTCGGCCAAGATGTTTTAGAAATCTGCTATGTATCCAGAAACAATTAGCCAGCCTCTGGGATGATGTTAGACGTCGTGGCTTATAATGGCGAGAAAATGTCGCCAGTGTGTTTCGCAGCTTGTTACTGGCTCACCGCTGCCGTTTACAGGGACACATTGGTCAGAAAATTTCTGCACTGGGTGAAAAAAGTCATAAAGAAGGACTACATCTTTTATTTTGATTGTGCCCCGTGCAAGAGTAGATGGGTCGAACATGAGCTTCTGCTTGAATGAAATTTGGTTCCGACAGTCGCCCGACCTCAATCCCCTCAACTGCTGCTGTATGTGGGCACATGTTGAGGGCAAGACCTTCAAAAACACCCCAACAACGTCCACGATCCAAGGTTCTCCGTCAACCGCGTATGGGCCAACATGAGGAGGTTTCATCCACATCGTGTGCGTGGCAGCCTTCCAGTCTCACCTAGAACGAGTCGGCGCCGCCCCTTGGCGGTCAGATTGATTAATTTTACAATTTAAACATATATTTATATGGTAAAACAAATAAAACGAGTTTAACTTCGCCAAAACTATCATTGTGTACTTTGTTGAGAGCATCGTAACGAGTGTAACGGACTTTTGAACTATTCGTTATCGAAGAAACCAGATGAAGACCGCAGAGAAATTAGCAAAATGGAATTAGCTCAATGGCAGGAAAGGTGGATGGCAGACTCGCTCGCTCGATCCGGATTTTCTGGCAAATTCAGCAGAAGTCTTTGCCTTGCAGTGGGGAAATATAAATCCCAGATAAAATATGAAAAGTAAATTCCAACTCTTTTCGAACCTCATGAATTTGATTTTACAGAAATCAAACTCGACAGAACTTTGAATCTGCTTACCATCTTTCCACTGCCAGATTTGAAGAGTATGTAAGCATATATGTATTTATAATGTGTGTGAGAGCTTATGCAAGTAACGGGATTTCAGTAATTCTTTGATCTTTCAGGCAGATAATTTTGCTTACAAACATCTGATACGATTCATTACGTTAATTGTTGCTGTTTGCGAAAACGTGCATAATTAATGACAGCGGTGCTGACACGCGACACCAAAATAAACAAGGGTTAATAAGAAAAGAAAAAAAGCTTAATGGACAGATAACAATTTCTAAAGAGCGAGATTCATTTCCCCTTAATAAAAAAAATTGTTTTATAGTCAAATGTTGATAGTTTCTTAATTGTTCGTTAGCATTTTTTCTCTTAGCAGATTTAATCTTTAGATTTAAAGCTATCTCTATTCTCTCGAGTTAATTGTTCTGTAGCTTTAAAGCTATCTCTTTTCTCTTTGAGTTACCTGTTCTGTAGCTTTAAAGCTATCTCTTTTCTCTTTGAGTTACCTGTTCTGTAGCTTTAAAGCTATCTCTTTTCTCTTTGAGTTACTTGTTTTGTAGCTTTAAAGCTATCTCTTTTCCCTTTAAATATAATTGATCATTACATTAAAAACTATTTAACTTGCTCTTAATGAAAGGGAGATTTTATGGCCTTAATTAAGTCTTCAAATATGTTTTTAGGGAAACAATATGCAATGTAAGGCTAAAACAAGGAAAGATAGCACCCCACTGTCCCCAGTGATAGTCCATTTTTATGTTCGATGAGAAAAGATTGAATTAATTGACTTAGGTAAGCAGGTAAATGTTTAATATAGAGTAGAGTGGAAAGGATTAAATAAGAAAGAAAAATTTGGGCTTACTATAAAGAATAGGTAGAACATTCATCCATCGCGTGTTGCGTGAGATCACAACACCAAATCATGAAATGTAAATAAAGATCAGCCTGATAAGTGGTGAGCCCGAGAGAACCAAACAAGGGGCGATGATCGTTTGGGGAGAATATCTTTGGGTCCCGATATGTCTTTTTGACAAAAGCTGACGATGGGCGGACCCTTCGGTAATCCAGAGGTGCGGGGTTGGGTGGTTAGCAGTTCCATATCAGGGATATCTTTGTTCTCTCATGAAGACAAGGGAGGGATTATAGGGGTGTTGGTGATTCGTGATAAAGCTCCTTTCCCCTGTGGAGATTTGTTTCCACGCAGCTTTGATTGATCCTCTGTGCTAAATTTGGAAATCCACTTCCGTATCCACCGGAATATCGAGAACTTAACTCTCTAATTCATTCCCAAATTTCAAAAGGTCGAATCTACTCTCCAATATTTCAAGATCTAATCCATTATCAAACGACGTAAAATCTAATCCCCTATCAAATTTTCTAATGATTAATCAATTATAAAATGTTGTAAGTTCTAATCCACTATCAAATGTTAAATTGTTAAATCCACTATTAAAAGTTGTATTGTCTAATATACTTTAAAATTGTATAAGGTCTAATACACATTCTGATGTTGTAAGACATAATCCACTCTTAAAATTTGTAAGGTTTAATCTACTATTAAATATTCTAAGCTGTAATTCACTATTATATTTTGTAAGGTCTAATTCCCTATAATATTTTATAAGAATTTACCCACTGTAAAATATTGTAGTTTCTCCTCTCCTATCAAAATTAGCAAGAGCTAAGCCAGTATAAATTTCTTAAGGTTTAATATAATATCAAATTATGTATTACTTAATCCACTAAGGAATGTTGTAATATATAATCCTCTATCAAATGTTGTAAAATTTATTATATATAAATTCTGGCAAGGTCTATTATTATAATACCAAATGTTGTTAGGTCTAATTCACCTTCAAATGTTGGAAGGTATAATCCAGTATCAAATATTGCAAGAATAATCAACTAACAAATGATATAAGTTATAATTTACTAACAGACTTTGCAAGGTTCAATCCACTATCAAATGTTCTCTAATACACTATCAACTTTTATACGGTCTAATCCAATCAATATTGTAACTTTTATTCCACTATGAAATTTTCTGAATTCGAATCGACTATAAAATGTTATAATAATTAATCCACTCTCAAATCTTATAAACTCTATTTCACTATGAAATATTGCCATTGTAATTACAAATGTTGGAACGACTAATCCATTATTAAATATTCTTTAATTGACGATCAAATTTTATACGGTCCAAACCACTATCAGATTTTCTGAAGTCTAATCCATTATCAAATGTTGTATGGTCTATTCTAATATGAGATATTGCCTAATGCCCTATCAAATGGTTTATAAAAATATGCCACTATTTTATGTTGTAAGGTCTAATCAATTCTCAAATTTTGTAATGATTAATTCATTCTCAAATGTTGTAATGTCTAATGTACTATCAAATGTTGGAATTTATAATCCACGACTAAATATATTATGATCAAATCCACTAACAAATGCTAATCCACTATCAATTTTGTATGGTTTACCCAATTATCATATGTTGTAAATTCTAAACCACTATCAAAAGGTTTAATGTTTTATCTAGTATTAAAACTAGTATGTATAATCCACTAACAAATTGTGTTAAGTCTAATACACTCTGAGGATTTTATATTTAATCCACTAGTAAAATTGTAAGGTCTATTCGACTATCACATGGTTCAATATCTAATTCATCAACTAATCTTGTAAGGTCTAATTCCCTTTACTGACTAGTATTGTAAGGTCGATTACAATATCAAATGTTGGAAGAAATAAGCCAGTATCAAATTTTTAAGGTCTAGTCCAATATAAAATTTTGTAATGTCTTATCCACTATTGAATGTTGTAATATAAAGTCGTTTATCAAATAAAGTAAGGTTTATTCAAAGTAAAAATCTTGTTACAAGGGCTAATCCACTTTTAAATAATGTATGGTCGATTCCAGTATTAGATTTTCTGTTATAATCCACTAGAAAATATATAACCAACGCTCAATTAAAATAGCTTCATTTTCCTTATTGCGTTACGACAAACATTAGCATAAAATTTATTATTCAGACTATGAAATCTAACTGTCATATGATTAGAAAAAAAGAAATTATTGTATTCTTTGACTATTTTACTATGAAAAGATCATTTGGTGATTTTTAATGTCTTTGTTTAACAGGAACAAGTTGACGTAACTGTGAACACTCAACGGTATTTAAGAGCAGAACTTTTATGTTTTAGTTCGGAAACTTTAGCATATATAAAGGGATGGAAGCAATCTTAATAATGCAAAGGTGTTACCTGCATCATGATGATACAAACCGGATAGCAGAATTCACAATGCCTAAGAAGGAATCTTGAGGCTGTAGTGGAAGATGAGGGCGGCAACTTTGAGTAAACTGTTATCTCACAGCCATAATCTAGTTGATATTTTTGAAATTTTATAATTTATTTAATATGAGCTGAAATATAGCAGGTAGGCATTTTTTTATGTAAACTGTTAAATTTAGCCCAAACACCCTTGTATAATAAAAAAGTTTACAATGGTAGTCCATAATTAATTCTTCTACAAAGACTTTCGAACCTAACCCGTACTTAGAAAACTTGTAGGCATGTCTAGGAGGATAATCGTGAATAAAGACAAGTCACTACATAATTATCACTTGCTGTTTCTTGAATGAAAGTGAAAGTTTATATCCATGCACCTCGCTGAACTCTTTCGAGTCCATTTTGCGCCATCTTCCACTTTTAAGCTTAAATCGTTAACCCTCTTCCTCTTTCTTTGGTTTTGCCTATGGTTCTTCTGACGTTCACTGATAATTTAGCCATTTGCCTAACCATCGAGCCTATTCAGACTGAGTCTAGAAGATAATTTTGCAAGAGTCAGTTTTAATTTCTGCCTCTAACCAAAACAGAAGTTTTTATTCGTATTTTTGGTGAACGACATTTTCTTTATCTTATTATTAAATGTAGAAAATGACTTTAATGCTAGCATGGGGTTTTAGCTACTTTTTTTTTATTCAAAAATGCAATTCTATACAATTTTCATGACAGCGCGATAATGCCGTTTTGTTTCTTTTGAAATTACCGGAGACTTTTCCTTACTTAATGCATTACAATACCTAATTCCTTCCCAATATATTTATTTGTTGTCTTCTATGAGGAGTTTTATTTTTCTGGGCATTTTATCAGAAAAGTCTTCTTACAAAAGATTTAGGGACGGTCATTATAATCGAATTTTACCAAATAGACTATAAACTATGTGCTTATTCCATTCATAAGCGTATCTAAAACAATCAAATTTTTCAAACATTTTCTGGAAAATGGTGGGCGATAAGATGTATTGTATATAATATCTAGACACACTTTGTAGAAGTATTAAAATTGGTAACTTCTCTATAGTATTTCCCTATAACTTTACATGTGGCAATCATTGTCTCAATTCAGAAACAAATGAGGAATCAAAGTCTAAGAAGTGGAATTCACAACCTGCCGTAAATATTATAGCATCTTTAATGTTAAACAATTTAACATCTTAGTTTACGAAGCGGTTTAATAGGAGAATTTGTTAAAAAATGCAATTTTTAAATACTCGCTTCCACCTTTTCAATCTGTACCAAAGCATAACTCTTTTGATGCTGTTCGATGAAAAGAAAGGAAATATAAAAAAACAACTTTTTCTCCGTTAAAAGAGACCTGAAAAGAAGTATTTACATTAAGTGGAAATAAAGAAAGAAGAATAACCTGGACAAGAATTGGTAAAATTATGACCTAAAATGGTTTCCTTAATATTTCTTGAAATAAGTAAATTTAAGTTTATGAAGACTTCAATACTATATAAGGTCGCTTGAGAAGAGTTACCGTTGCAAAAATAAAGAATAAGACTGCAGAGGCGTAAATGATACTAAATCTAATTCTGTTTCATATAAATCAGCTTGTTATGTGCAATAGAGAGGATAAGGCAATGCAAATAAACATTCTGAACCTCCAAAATACAGTGGTAACCTAACAGGCAATATATTTATAGACCAGGTTGTGAGTTGTTTGAGGAATGCGTATTAATAAAGAAAACTGCTCTTTATTAATTCATGGATTATTAGAATAAGCCCATAACTGTGTACCTGCGTCTTATTTTAACTCAATATGCCAGTGATTACCATTTTTATGAACGATATTATTTCCTTCTCTATCGAAATAAGTAAAAAAAGGTGGTAATTCATTCGTTCCCCAATTATAAAGTTAAATGACATTTATATTGATTTTTCTCTGGTAGTGAGCAAAGGTTAGTCGGTGTGAAAATAGTGATTCTTTCCAAATTGAGGAATCATTACACCTTTGCGATAAAAAAGGGCGATCACACAACAGTTGATCTCGGATAGGCCGTGTCGGGAGTTTAGAAGAGGTCTCAAACCAAGGAAGAAAAAAGAGAGCAAATGACCACCTAAACTGGCGATGCAGTTATTCGGATCTGCCTCACGCATCCAACAGAGACCATAAATATAAAACAGACACATGATAAGGAAACAATTTATTTAACCTGGAGAAACTTTACAGCGAATGTCTGGCATCAACCCTTTCTAAACTATGCCATGAACTTAAATATTACAAGATACTAAATCGTGCCTAGGTATAAATGCGCTTATTAGGTTTCTCATGTCCAGGATGCGGCAGAGTTCTTGATGAGATCTTAGAATTAGTTTGATGACTGATGTTTCCTACTTTGACACTAATGTACCGTTTACCTTTTATGAATCCTCAATAACAGCGTAGGGATGGGGGCTCTTGAGTGGAAAAAATATTAAGGCCTAAACTTTGGTCATAATGCTATAGGTGAGTAAAATATAAGAGAACTTGAATAGAAGGATCGCTGGCCACTACTCAAAAGGAAGAATGCGTATTTATCTTTTCGTATATAAAATATCTCCATAAAACAAAAGGATCCAGATGAAAGGAATGAGAGGGGTATTTCGTAATTTATATGTCAAGAATTGAAAGATGGATCTGGAATGATATTGAAATTGCTTTTAATTTTTTATGAAAACAAGTTATCTTTGTTATTGGGAAATTTAATAGCTCGATAAATACAAAAGTGGTATAATTAAAACTATTGATAATAAAAACCTGTTTGGCTATGTTTTTGCAGCATTTCTGTATAAATTAAGATAACATAGGTAAATTAAAGAACGGAAAGACAAAAGTGGTATAGTTTGGAAAAAATAATCGATTAAGGTCGTAGCTAAATCCAAATAGAGACAACGCATGATTTATCACTGTTTAGCAAAACTAAACGAGCAATCTTAATTCTACGATATGGATTTCTTTTCTTGTAACATTTTTCAGTCTAAGGAAGCTAAAGTCATTTCTAAAAAATCTTAATGTTCGAATTTGAAAATTGCGATAAATTACCAACTAAGAACTATGTATATAAATCCTTTTCAGAACGACTTAACTCAAAAATGCTTTGCTTGGCCGATATACTCCCAGAATTAATCGACTCCAACATTTACGCACAGGATTTCTAAAGAAGGAAGTAATTTATCTTTCAAGCCTGGTTATCGAACGGATCCTTCAAATTGAGGCAATAGTATCATTTGCCTCGTCGCTCCCGAAATAAGGCAAGCGCAATTCCAGAAATTTGAGGATGATATTTGAAGACAAATTTCGATAAAATTAGATTATTATTCAATTAAGAAGAGACAATAAGGTATTATTATACATTGAGCTGCAGAGTGAATAAATTTTTTTTTAATAATGAAATCAGTGCCAAACAGAGTAATTCCACTCTTTCCTAAAAAGGTTCGTAAAAAAAGTAGAAGAAAAAATGTGATGAGTTATCATAAAAAAAATCTCTCAAGAACTTACTTTAAATATACACAGACAGAGTTATTGAATTCCTACCAATGTGTTGATATATCTTGTACTAACTCTGCTGTGTAGAAGTTGAATGCATCATTATTGCATTTTGTGGCGATGAGTTATGCAAATGACAACTCCTAAAAAACTTCTCTGCTTATATATTTGTGCAAAATCATTTGTATTTCACTTTCCTGCATCTGTTTATTTGTGGGCATTTGGTTTGACGAAAAGCTGCTATTTTGTCACTCATAATACGTGCAATTTTATTCAGTGTTAAATAATAAAGTCGATCAAGGAAAGATTATTTTTTTTTCTATTAGAGAAGGGCCTCCTTATAGGTTCCGAGAAGAGTATTTCTTCATCTTCGGCGAAGACGTTATTGTGATCACATTAGAAAAATATCGGTTTGCACTAATATGAACATTATACCGTGTTCTAATTATTTTATTAATAATTGGTAGCAAGTTTAATCGAATTGCCTTGTCTACCTGAATTATTAGACCGAAAATCAGAGAATAAAAGCTGTGTCAATTTGTATTCGAATAGTTTTCAAAGCACTATTCAGTACACTGTGGTTTCGAGATTAATCATTCAAAGCTCATGAGGAAATATATGTCTAAATAGAAGGGATTTTCTGACATTTTACAGCCTCTAAGTCTAAGAGACATAATAAGGAACTTAAATAATTTACTTGATAATTTGCGTAGACAAGTAGAAGCTGGATGCCAAAATGATAGTAGAAAAATACAACAAAACAACTATGGAACTGAATGGGGAGTTGAATTATCTTGGATACAACTTCAAACTCGAAACCTGTAGAATGCTAATGAAGAATATTAGAAATTTAGAGACCTTCTCCAACCTAATCCGTCAAAATTACAGCATTCTTAAAAGGGGCTAAACCAAAAGTGGTTGAGAAACTTAAAATCGAATTAAAATGTTATATCTTAGTTATGAACGTGAAAATTATAGCGAGACAGTTGTAATTAGAGACATCTAGAAATCTTAAACAATTCAAGAAAATAATATGCAAAAACAGAGTGATTTAATAAAATGATTGCAAAATAGAAACTCTTTGAATTCAATCTGTTTGGTACCAGGTAAATAAAATTTTATGTATTAATATCTTGACCTACTAGAATCGACAAAAGTTAGAATAAATAAAACTAAAATAATTGGAATTAGTATTAGATTTTGAGCATCATTGAACTTTTCACTCAAAAGTATTTACATTAACGACTGCATTATATACTTTGTTGAGTAATTTTCTTTATATGCAAATTGCCGCGAAAAATTTCAAGACCTCTCTCTCTTTTTGATTGCAAGTAATAAATTTAATAAAGTATACTATAAAAGATTCAATTTAATTTACACAGTAATTTACTGGAAGCTAAGGCCCTATTAACAAAATGTTTATGTGCCAATATATTTCTGTGAAAATAGAGTATATGTAGCGTATTGTGAGGATTCAAGAAGGTGGTTTTACGAGAGATTCAGTAATGATTTTTAAATTTATAGTCTGACTGGTTCAGCATTGCTCGACGTTCGTTCAAAGAATGGTCATGGGTGTTATAGAAGAGCTCAATGAGTATTCAAGGGGGTAGGGGATGAATATGGTTCGCGGATGTGCTCATCAATTGCTCAGGGAAGGTTGACTGAGTGTTCAAGGGAATAGTTCACTGGTTGTTTAAAGAGCATCTTTGCCAAAATATTTGTTGGCTGGAATATACATATAAAATAGTGACAATACAAGAATTAAAAGTGTGTTAGTTATAAAACTACAGATCATTGCAATCCCAAATGTTGTCCTTACGACACCATTCAATCCCCTTTATTTAAGAATTAAAGAAAAACATCCATTCTAACATCGCCAAAGAAATCTGAGACTAAAGAACAGATCGCAAGAAATTAAAAACAGAAAATCACCAACAAAAGAAGAATATAACAAATCCAACATCTCAATTCTCGCATGGATAATCTAAGATATACTGATAGGAAAAAAAACATAGTTTTTAGTATAGCGCCCGTCTTGCGATTGCTTTTATGGATTTTATTCACCTGATACTAGGTTGCATCAAAATAAAAATAGGTAAAACACAAAAAAATAAAGGGCAAAAGACACAAGAACAAAGCATATTAGACCACAAAACTACGTCAACGCAAAGATGTACAACCCATAAAAAAATACAGTACACCCAAACCTCACTCGTACATGTGGTTCTCTGACTAAGCACGGCAGCATACTATAAAACACTGATTTAACAACAACTCTCCACCCAAGCTCAGTTAAAGAGAAATCCATAGAACCATAAAAATACAGAAACAATTAGGCATCAAATATCACAAAAACTCAAAAGCCTTATTTTCTGGCAATATTCGCCAGTATTTTACAATTTCTGTCAATATTTACAAGTATTCCCAGAATTTAGGGAAATAGTCACCAATTTTTCCCTAATTTTTGGCAATTCTATATAAAGCAATTTTCAAAGTGTTTGGCAATTTTCACCTGTATTCATGGTTTCTCACCCTATTTTATCAGTATTCTAACATTTTCTGGAAATATTTCCCATAGTCCCAAAATATCTTGCAATAGTCTACACTTTAGACGATATTCACCAGTATCATCACACTTTTTGGTAATACTCACCAGTAGTCTACATTTTCTGGCAGTATTCCTCATGATTTCCACAATTTATATCAATATTCACCAGTATTCCCACAGTTTCTGGCAATAGTTCCTAGTATTCCCATTGTTTCTCTCAATATTTGCCAGTATTCCCTCAGTTTCTGCCAAAATTTACAATCTCCCGTCAGTTTTTTTCAATATTTAGCAGTATGCTCATAGTTTCTAGCAATATTAACCAGTATTCTACTGTCTTTGGCAACATTCACAATGATTCCCACATTTTCGTGTAATATACCCCAGTATTTTACAGTTTTCATCAGGTTCCCACATTTATTGCAATATTCGCTTTATTCCAACAGTTTCCGGCCATATTCACCAGTATTTATACAATTTCGGACAATATTCACCAGTACTTTATAGTTTCTGGCAATATTTACTGTAATTCCTACAGTTTCTGCAATATTCATCGTTGTTCTATAATTTCAGTCAATATTTGCCAATAATCCTAGAGTTTATGCCAATATTCACTACTATTTTAACAAGCTATGAGGTTATTCAACAGATTGACATAGTGTGGCAATATTCACCGGTACAGTTACCTCCCCGTTGCCTCCAAAACACAATTGAACTCATAGAACAACTCTTCCTCATAAACTCAAACAATTTCAAGCCAAACTTCTAAATGAACCACTTTTCATGCAAAAGCTCGGAGAAATCACTAGACAGGATTAAAGACTTCAACTTCCTCAAGTTTCCCAGAAAAAGTACGAAAAGAGAAAATAGGAGCTTGTGCCACAATACAACTAAAACTACACACTTCTTTCCTTCCTTCATGCTCTAATAATCAAAAGGCCACTAAATTATTTTTTACCCTCCAAATTGGCACTTGATAGCTTTTTACCCGCAAGTTTGACCTCCTACTATTTATTTCACAAAGAACAAAGAGATAAAATTTAATATTTTATAATTAGAAGTTGCTATAAAAAGGAAAAGTCCGAAGACGTGCCGAGTCGGAGGACAAAACGAGAATGGTACCTCTTAATGTTGATGAATACTCCGCAAGTTTCGCACTCCTGCCCATTCAGGAACAAAACAGGGTGGAGGTCCCTGGGAGACCCTTCTCACTTACCATCCCTTTACAGGTCCTATTTGCTTGAGGGGCCTGAGGGAGAACCAATATAGGGTGCCATAGCATAATTATATAAACATATAACGGCCTCTTGAACCGGGCGAGAGAGAGAAAGACTTATTGAGAAATCTCGAAATTTCAGGAAACGTTATTAGCAACATTGAACTCAAAACTGTCACCGAAGGTCGATAACCGAGTGTTGAAACACGCAGTGGAAGTCAATGCAGGACCTCCTGGCCATTTATCGAGGATTTTCACTCGCACCTTGCCATTGTGCAAGTGATGGATGAGGGAATGCATTTCAGATTGAATCCACGCCTAGTAAACACTCACGCACAAAAGAGAGCTTGATTTTCTGTAATGTATAACATTTCGTCAGGTTGAACATAGCCCTAGGTCAATCTAAGGAGGTATACCCACACCTGATGGCCAGATCGGAGAAAAGAACATTAAAGTATACTGTAAGCAGGTTATCACATGCCCGCCCCATTGTCTCTAATTGCTCTCAATGAGAGGGATAATATCTCTCGGGTCGAAGGTCGAACTGTAAACGTATTTGCGGTGTCACATCTTCATCTTGATCATTGGCATAATGAAGTTCAAACAGCCTCCCATTTGTTTCAAAAAGAGGCCGTTAAATTTTCCTGACTTAGGGAGGTTCAAAGCCAGGATAACCTTGACTTCTCTTGGCACCGAGAGTTCCTTGAGCTTCGTATGCTGGCACTGTCTATCTTGATTCAGATGAAGCCAAATGTCTTAATTGGCATGAAAATAAATTTCAGACTTTAAAAGGAAAGAGAATTGCCAATAATGGCATCTAGCAAATCCAATACCTCGTTAAGGCGGCACGAATGTAAATGCGAAAACACCTGGACCAGGGATTTAAAACCGAGAAAACGCATATCTTCACTTGAGAGGGACAACTCTATTATGGTACGCTTATAACTCCATGATCCCTTAAATTGGGGGCCTCAAGGGCCAAATTTAGATGGTACGACCTCTCTGAATCCTCAACAATCCTGCTGCTGATGGGGTGCTCGTCTTGAAATATCCCACTCCCCCTTTACACCTTTTTTTTGCATTGTATAACTGCTCCTTTCGGCGCTTTAAATTTTCACATTTACCTTTCCTTTTTTTACAAATATATTCGTCTGTTTGTACTTCTTGATGTATAAAGAACAAATGGATCATTGGTGGAGAGAGGGCTTAATATTTTAGCACACCAGCACAAAGCTCCCCGATGCATATCTGTCGTCCACAATATTATCTACTCTGTAATGTGTCCTTTCTCTCCCTTACAATAATTCATCTAATCAACTCGAATTTTACGCGGCCTTCCAACCATTAGCCACATGATATTTATTTTCCCTCTTATATTTTCTTTACAATTTATTCATGAGGCCTCTTTTAAGATGAAATGCTCTTTTTATTCAACATTGGAAATGTTTTTTTAATAGGGAAAAAAATGCCTACAAAGCAAAAAATATACTTCATAACCTTCCTGAGATTTATTTCTGAAATACTTGGAAGTGGTTGAAAAGATGCCTCAAGGTTCAAGTTCCCTCAAGGCCGAAGTTCCTTCAAGGCTCACTTTGCAAGAGATAAGTCGTGAAACTTTTGGGAATAAAATAATATTGTTTACTTAAACGAACTTTAAAATATTTGGACATAATTGATTAATAAATGTTTGGCGGAAACTTTTTGAAACGCATCTTCTACAAAACCATACCAACCGTTAAGCATGAGTAGTAAGCATAAGGTTTTGGAGTTGCATTGATGTGTGTGGCAACAGTTTTGAATAGGACAATTCAGTGCAAAGATATAAAATTAAGGGTAATAGAAGCTGTATGTATAACTTTACAGCATTTATTAAAAAATGTTTTTAAGAATAAATTAGGGAAAAACTAAGGATTAAAAACTTTAAGGGATACATGTAAAAATTTATTTGTGAACATCAATTTTATAGCTAACAACCCTAAAATAGTACATTTTATTTACGATATTATTATACTGTCAAACTACAGTTTTTATAGCTGTGTATGCGCTCTTATATTTAGAGTTCTTCTTTCTATCATTATAACCAACCGGTAACTCAACCATTTTTTTCTCAGTGTGGTCTTGCTGTAAGCAAAAAATCAATCAATATATAAATGTTACTATAACTACGACCTAGACAATTGCAGTGGTATATATACTGTATATTTTACAGAACACCCAAATTTTGCCCACTCTGTCCTCTCTCAGTTTTATTCCATTTAACTCTTACACATATCCCTCATTTCGCACACCACACTCACTCAAACCCACTCCTTTCATATATATATTTCCCATCAATTTTTTGACATGCCTGTTCCAGCTCAGAATATCTTCAATGGAATGATTTCTGGCACATTTACTCATTATAAAAAAATGCAATTCTTTAATTTTCTTCTGACAAAAATGACTATTGACTACAAAAGAATTTCGAGAAACGAACCCCACACTTCTTGAAATTTTAAACTATTAACAACCAAATCGAAGTTCTAGCCATTCTTCTTTCAGAAATTGGCTATTACGAGTAATGACTTTAGCCAAAATAGAAATGCGCATATTTCTTCCTACTATATAGCCCCCCCCCCTCTCCCCCACACCTCTGTCCATAAGCTAAAAATTGAATCGCTGGAAGAGAAATTCCCTTTGACATCCGATGTGGGTCAGCATAGAGCCCTACCTTCCAATCAGAAATAGAATTTAGTATAAAGATCACGATTCCAGATGAGTGGTTTGGCGTGGTGGACAAGACTTGGCCGTTGCGTGTTGAGCATTAATGAAGTGTGCCAAATGGACGTGTTTTTATTGAGAGAAATAACTTGTTTGAAAATGAAAACGGCTGTGTGGAAATCCAAGTGATTTCGCTCCTGTTTCTTTAAGTAAATAATTGTATATAATGATAAGGTAAACCAATGTTTCATTTCGGTTCTTTTTGCGCGCAAGTATTAAGATTTCATAATTTTATAATAGAAATCAAACAACTATTTATAATTATTCACATTTATTTATTAAATTAATAGGTAATATAATTTCTGAAACTAGTTTTCATCTTTCCTCTAACTTTTCAATACCATGTTGGGAAAACCGTTTGAAATTGATATAAATTATTTTTCGTTTTGCCCTTTTCTCTTGTTTAGCTAATTAGGTGATTAGCTAAACTCATAAAAAGATAGTAAACACCTTAGTTCCCAATCGTAATTGTAAGCTTTTATATGGCATCTCTTAAGATAAGAGCTCGCGCGTTGTCTTGATGAAATAATACTCTTCTCCTCTTGATTAATGTTGGTCTTTTTACTTTAATTGCTTTTGCATGTAAAAGGTCCAATTTTCGACAATACACTGCTCTAGTAATAATCTGGTTTTGATTAAAGAGATAAATTGGATTATGTTAATTATATTCCACCAAAGTAACAAGAGAATCTTCGGTGGATGTGGCCCTTCCTGGGGTCTTGGCTTCTACTCAGGTCCTGTTCATCGTCTCGATATTTTAAGACTAGTTATTTAAGTCAAAAATTCTAATGATTATTAACACATGTTATCAAAATTTTAGTACAAAGATGACCTATAATGATAGAAATTCCTTGAAGTTATATTACTTATAAAATAATAAATAGTTATTTATTTAAATATAAGCCCCAAGAGCTTTGCTCCTCATGGGTTTGATTAGAAGCGTTACCTATATATTCCTGTGACGTAATTTTGTATAATTATTTTTATTTTGTAATGTTTTTAATCAACAAAGATTTGAAAATAATAATAAATTTACTAAAGATGCTGAATTAGTTTTTAACTACAATGACCACTCATTGGGCGTTTCATGCGTTACTAAAATACAATGATTTAAATAGTATGATTTATACAACAAGCTTTCACCAAAATGAATGGCGATAGCTAATCCTCAAAGTATTAGTATACAAGGGTTCATCCACCATCAATACTAAGTTCAGACATGAGTGCTACCATAGATAATTGATCTTCGTAACGCAACTCTAACACCATGTTAGCCATATTAATATTTTTTAAGACACTTTTATAAAGCACAGTGTATGAAATTTAAGAATGTGCAGATGGTATGAGGGTACTTCTGAAGTTCCAGTAAAGAACGATTCTACAAGAGAAGAAATTGACGATCATTGTATAATTAACGATGAAATTAAAGACAGATAGATTATTGGTGAAAGGAAAAACAAGACACAAAGGATTAATAAAATTTTAAACAAAATAATGATGAAGTTTGACGATAACAACAATTGATGAAAGTGAAGATAAAAGACGAAATTCCTGCATGAGTGAGCCTACCGTGATATATCTAGATACTTTCCTTCGAAGGCACAACGTTTTGTTTTCTCTGGATTAATTCTTTGCTCAGACTTCTGTCTCTTTTATACTGTGGGTTTTAGTATCCAAATATTCTGTGTGTTTCCTTAGTTACAGCAATCCATTTGTTATGTCAATTTCCCTCAAACTATAAAATCCATTCAATTGTATAATTTTTTGTATTTCCTTCGTTTTTATTCTTACTTCTCTATGAATCCCCACCTTATGTATAGGATATAGGCTACTAAGAGGGGAAGAAAAATAAGGTTGTGAGCGCTCTTGGTTTTATTAAAAAGGCATATTGAACAAAGTCCTAGTGGATCGCAATGTTCTTTAAAATGAGGATGATTTACACTTTAGTCTCATGCGATTAATGTGAACTTTTTACCATAAGTATAACATGTTAACTAAATATGTATTACCCCGAATCAGTAATTAGGAATAATCTAATTTAACAGACATAAACGATTTCATGGTATGCGCGAATGGAGTTTAGGCCACAATATGAATCTGCAATGAATGCAGAAGAAATGTAATTTCCATTCAAAAATTTATCGAATCTGACGTCGTTTCCAGTGGCATTTGTAGCTGACCTCAGTTCCTGTCTAGGATCTAGACCATGATTGGGCAATTTATACGATACCATTCGTGTAACGTTAGAGGCAATCTGAAATTTTAATATGACTTCTTTATAATATATGTATATATATTTATATATATTTATATATATATATATATATATATATAAATATATATATATATATATATATATATATATATATATATATATATATATATATATCTATATATATATATATATATATATATATATATATATATATATATATATATATATATATATATATATATATATATATATATATATATAAAAATCCAGAAAACCGCAAGAAACAGAAAAACAGGATAATTATTCTTCGGGAAAATTTATTTTCTAATTCGCAAAGATTTCGTAGCCGAGTTGTCTAAGGGGTGGTTTATTAGAGATCAAAGCGGTTGCTCGATGCCTCTGTGTGCTTGGTTGGTTCGAATCCCACCCCTGTACGGAATTTTTCCAAATTAGGAAATAACTTTTTCCTAAGAAAAATGATCCTGTTTTTCTGTTTCTTGTGGTTTGCTGGATTCACTTCATAATTCTTTCACTATATATACATATATATATATATATATATATATATATATATATATATATATATTAATATATATATATATATATATATATATATATATACATATATATATATATATACACCCACATCCTTAGCCAAAATTATGGGACAGTTATGAAAAAGTGAAAAATATGATTGAAACTCATTTATTTAATACTTGACTTAATACAAATAAGCATTTTGGCGTATATTCTATCAATAATTACTATTTGATATTTTCTCCTTTCGCTTTACTGACCGCTTTAATGCATTTTTACATACTTAAGACTAAGTTGGCACAGGTGGTTGCCTCAAATTTTTGCCACTCTTCATGAATTTGGAATATTAATTCGCTTTGTGGTCAACATTTGAGCACCCTCACCCTTATGACCAAGTCTGACCACGAATGTTCGATGGGGTTGAGGTCTGGAGATTGAAGGGGCAATTCCATCTACATCACCCCTTTCTTTTTAAACCAACCCTTTAAGACTAGATGTGTGGCATGGAGCATTGTCTTGTTGAACTATTACACCATCTGGTATGTCATCATTTTAAATTCCACCCAAGCAAGGTTAACAAACCTGGTCTACAATGCTGATGTTACTGTTGGAATTCATTCTACCATCACACGTGAACAACAATCTGGACCTGAAGACGAGATGCAGCCCAAAAGCATTACACTGCAACCTCCAAATTAGATTGTTGAGACAAAACACCTCGGATCATAAGCTGCCCAAACTCATCGACGAACATAAACAGTTCCTGGGGTTCCAAAGATCTGAAGAGAAATCCAATTTTACCTATCACTTTTGGTATCCAATAAAATGTGTACAAGAGTAATAAATTTGTGGAAACTAATGTGGGGAACTTACCTTAATGATTCTTTCATTAAAACGACCAACTTTAGCACAATCATCATCAGTCCAATCTTCATGCTCTTTTGCCCAAGATAATCGATTCTTATTCATTCACTTTTTCATACATGCCCCATAATTCTGGCCAAGGCTGTATCTATATATATATATATATATATAAATATACATATATACATATTCTTTTAAAGTTAAACTTGAGGTTCTTTGATGTTCTCGACCTAGCGAACAGTTTTTAATGAGAAGTAATTTAATTTCTCCAGGCGAAACTCGGGAGAGGAGGTGACTGTTCAAAGGATGATCGTGCTCATTAAAATATAGATATAGTACTAGTTCGAAACATTTTAAACCAAAGATCTTGGTTTTTCCTGCGGTCTTTAGTTTTTTGTTAAATTCAAGCGTTAAAAATTAACAACTTTTCTTCTGGGTCTCATATTTAGTGGCTATCCTCAATAGGTGTTCCGACTGAAGTACTCGTCCTATTTTCATTGAATCTATTTTTACTCCCCACATCTTCATCAGTTCAGAAACTCTTCAAAAGCTTTCTAAGGACGTGGTTGTCGTTTATGCCTTATTTCAACCAAGGCCAAGAATGAGTTTTGGCCAGATTTTGGTGGTTGTAAACTACTCTGTAGCCACAGATGTGATATGTTCGTGTGTTTTATCATTAAGTGCAATGCAGTTAAAACTTGTATTTTAGATGGTATTCCTCTTGCATACGTTGTACATTCAGTAGAAAAAAATTCCTCCATTTACGTCCCTCCCTCATGAAAATATTTCTTTTGTGTGTTTGCAATTATTGGTCTTCCGAGACTAATTACTTGAATCAGAGTAAAGAGTAGAATAATGAAATAACAATACGTGTACTGAAGTTATTTTGGCAGTTTTATGAATTTTATTTGTACCCACAGGTTCCCCTTTTAAGCCTAAGGTTTGAGAATAAATCTAAACAATTAGGGTCTAAAGAAAGGAAAGAAACCGCAAATTCTAGTGTTTTATGATGTATTTTCAACACTCGATTCAGTCCCAAAAATTAAAGACAGGGTATTTTGTTTCTCTCAAGGGTCTATTCAAAGGAGAGAAGCATTTGAAGCGGAGACAATGCGTAAGTCGTAATTGTTTTGAACAGGTAAGTATTACTATTGCTACAAAGTGGTTTGATAACAAGAATTAAATCTACAATCATAGAACACTGGAAGAAAATCGTTTGATAGTTCAGTTGAATAAATATCGAGCGTAACAAAGTGGTAAAAAGTAAAAAAACTTTTGACTTAAAGGAGTATAATAAATATCTAAAGATGGTTGAACTTTCAGATGTGTTCATTGTGTTAGAGTCTCAAATCAATTTCTAAATTAAATGTAGCATCAAAATATTTTCCTACCTTAAAAATTGTCTATCAGATCTTTTGGGGGAACCTTCTATATGTGTTGATTTCTATTTAGTTTTTGATCGAATTTTAGCTAACCAGATATTCCTATATAATTTCTGGCCTACGCAAAAGAACACCTCTATCCTTGAAATCTATAAGTGTAAATATTTTATTTCAGATCTACGTTACGAGGGCATTAAATGTATCTTTTCTTGAAGTCAAGGTATCAGGAATTAAATTGCTAAGGATATCATCTGAAAATACCCTAACAAATTGATCATTGGCTAATTCAAATAATTCTATGTTAGATTTTTGATTTATTTTATAATACCTAAAGAATTTTCATGGATCTTTATCGTTATATTGAGGCAATCGAATTC
The DNA here is from genome assembly GCA_963969495.1 of Ceratothoa steindachneri. NCBI lineage: Eukaryota > Metazoa > Arthropoda > Malacostraca > Isopoda > Cymothoidae > Ceratothoa > Ceratothoa steindachneri. The sequence continues at coordinate 48,325,688 of OZ018336.1, forward strand.
TAGATCCTGAGCAAAGTGGACGGAACAAAGGGTTCACACCCAGCCCCGGCTAAAACCAGGCCTCCCCTACCTTTTACAACATGACAGTTTCCCTTAAAGGGAAGGGCCGCGCGCCTCTACCGAGTAGTTAGACTCACAGGAATTAATAACCACGAAGTTGGTTGTCAGGCCATCTTCCGTGGTTCATAATGCTGTCCCCAGAAAGGAGAACAGCAATAAGTGGCATTGGCTCCTACGCCCACACTCAGTTGTATGCTGGGTGACTCAGATACAGTGGATCGTCCAAAAGAGGGACCCCGCCTGCCTAAAGTTTCGAGGCGGATAAGAAAAGATTCGCATGGCAAGCTCAACCTCCCTGGATAAGTCCTCAAATGAGACAGTGCCTTCAGCTCATTGACCGACTAACAGTGCTTAGAGTCTTGCCTCCCGGAAGCATACGGCCATTCCCTTGAGGGTCTTCTCTTCGCAGAGAGCTCCGCACCAGACCTCCGAGCTAGGCCTGGAGTACATATTTCGTTGACTTGAATTGCCGCGGAAACCGTGCCGACTGGGAGGAACTGCGGAGGCTCGTCTTCTCCCATTTCCCGTTAGCTATCCTTTTGCAGGAGATGATACTGGGTGCGTGCTTCCTGCACACCGTCCCGGGGTATAAGGGTTTTGCGACCCCAGCACTAAGGGATAAGGGCCAGACATGAGGATGCACTATTTACAACCGGCATAATGTCTCGGGTCTTTGATTTGCTCGTGATACCTCCTTTCATGCACTAGCTCTGCAAATGAACCTAGGTACGAGGTATACCACGTACATTCGACCGTCAGCTACCTTCGACGCGGGGAACTTCCGCCGCGCCGTGGCACTGTTGCCGAGTCCATTTCTCTTGTTCGGAGTGATGAACGGTACACACTTCCTCTCAGTTGATTACTCGATTAATCCTAGAGGTCAAGTTCTAGCCGACCTAGACAACGAGCAGGAGATAGGTGTCCTGAATGTGGATGAATTTACGCATCACTGCCCGAGAAGCGCTTCATTTTCCTGCCTCGATCTATCTTTGTGCTCTCCGGATACACAAGCAAATTTGGGGTTGGGGGTAATCGATGACATCCATAGTAATGATCACTTTCTTATTCAAATATCGTTTCCTCGGTCGCTGCCGTCCGAGAGCCGGACGCGGTGGTGCTTGGCGTGGGCGCGTGGTCCGCATTTCATGAAATGACTGATTTCTCTGTTTCAGTTGAGGACTTTAGGTTGGTAGATAAGGCCGGTGAGCTCTTGTTCAGCAACCTCATGGCCACGGGCCTAACTACTATGCCTAGATCGTCTGGCTATTTTTCCCAACAACCGGTGCCGTTGTGGTCAGCCGAGTGAGCCGAATGTGAGGCGCAGCATAACCTCTCTCGCTATGCCAAAGCGCACAGCAGGCTGTAGTTTTCCTTGACCAAGACTAAGGTGGTGCATTTCTGCCACTATCCATGGCCCAAACATGAGCCAGACTTGTTTTTAAATGGAGTGAGCCTGTAAGTGGTGGACTTGCACCGTTTCCTTTGTCTTGTATTTTACTGAAACCTCACTTGGGAAGCTCATATTCGTAGCCTTAGGGTCTCTTGTAACCATGTCATGGATATTCTTCATTCCGTGACGTTCAAAGACTGGGGCGATGATAGGGCTATCGCATTAATTTTTATCGATCCTTTATTCTTTCGAAGCTTGACTACGAATGCGCTTTCTATGCCTCCTCAACCAAGCGTGTATTCCCGGAAGGTTGGCCCCATCCACCACACCTGCCTTCGCCTGGCGACCAGTGCCTTCTGCAATTCCCTCATTGAGAGCCTTCTTGTCTATGCTGGGGAGATGCAACTTGCTCTGCGCCGTGCACAGAGCATTATTCGCCTGTAGGCAGAGAATCTCCTTCGACAGATAGGAATAGCTCTCGGACCGGTGGTTTCCCTGGTTGTGTCCAGGACGACACCCTGGATGGTACCACCTTTGACTATTTGTTGCCACGCCTCTGCTCCAAAAGCTTCTACAGCGCCCGGAGTACATATTGCGTTCTTTCAGCCTTTTTGGAGCACACTTGGTGTCACGGTGGAAACGTGCCAGTGTATACGGATGGCACCAAGTCCCATGGGTGTCCGTTTCCACGCAATATCTCCTCTTTTTGAAGTTAGTGGGGCTCTCCTATGCACTGAGTCTCTCTTCACGGCCGAGCTGGTTTCAATACGTCTCTCGTTACGGGAGATAACGCGAGGTGCTCGGTTTGGAGAACAGATTGTGATTTATAGAGACTCACAACGCGGCCTAAAAGCTTTTGTGTCATTTAAATCTCCGCAACCCTTGGTTTTCCATATCCGTGACGTCATGGTTTCGGTCGGTGGGTGGATTTCGAGATTATGTTCTGCTGAGTTCCTGAAGATTTAGAAATTGCAAGGAATGAGCGCGCCGATGAAGACACCAAAGAGGCTGCTTGGATTAGGCGACAAGACCAGCGTTTTGCTCTTCCCCACCCTGAATACATAGAGGGCATAAGGGCAGCTCTACAGGCTTCTTGGCAGAGAAGGTATGAGACGGCCGAAGGGTACTTAAAGTTACGTGCCATTAGGACGCGACTGTTTCCATGGACCTACCCCAAAAATTTGCGACGGTTTCAAGTTATTTTCTGTCTTCTCAGAATTGGATACACTCGGGGGACTCCCAGCATTTGATAGAGCAATCGCCTACGCCTTATTGTGAAGAGTGCGTTGTCCCCCAGACTGTTCGGCACATTCTTTGGTAAATATGTAGATAGCGACTCGTACGAAAAAGTGTTTTTTGGTAAATATTTTCGTTCACCCCTACCAGAATATTCCTGCGCGTTTGAGTCATCTGACGCCAGACCCCACCCCCACCCCCATTATAATTCGCAAAACGATTAAAGGCGCTGACATGATTTGGTTAAATCCTTCACCTCTGTAAACGTTAGCACATTAGTCTATAAATAATTAGGGTTATATACTGGGGGGCTGTGCCCCCCAGACCCCCCTCTTCAATGAAACTCATGATCATCGTAGTGTGCTCCCCCCATTGTGTTTACCCCCACACGAACCGTCCCCTTTAATGTACTCCAAAAACGTCAATCATTTTGGATGAAATAGTACGTCCCATCGTTCGAGTCGCTAATCTACATATTTACCCATTCATTTTGAATGTCCCAGTCTGGGTGATCTTCGCGCACGTTACCTATCCCGGTAGCGGGACGAGCAGTGGGGTCGCTACCACTTGTTCGTGCACACTGACCTTTACGCTTTTTCATGTCAGCCGGCTTTAACGCTTGCATAAGCCGAAGCTTGTAGGGAGTCAGTCTGGAACAAGCGTTTTCTTATGATACGACAAACAGTTGATTTGGAGGTCCGTGTTTGCAGGGTCGCTCTTCGTAAATATTTCTTTGGACTCCAATTAAATGTCTCCAGAAGTTGTTTCACCCTCTCTTCTGAAACGGAGAGCCATCCATATCTTTTTAGTCGACACAAACAGGATTCCTCCTAAAACTTCTTATACCACTTCAAAATCTGCTCCCCCATTGGCGCTTGTTTATGGAATCTTCTAACGAATCCACGTTGCGCATTCACATTTGACTGAGTTTGGCGTACTTCAATACACAAAACGCCTTTTCTGTTGCAGTAAACAGCATGACTAATTCTAAAAGGATAAATATACATAAGGTTATATTTTAGAAATGTATTGAATTCTAGATATACTACTGCTACAATTAAAGACAGTTTGGACGAAAATTGTTCACTTTATTAAGTGTTGAAATTTTATTTAATTTGAGGGACATCCGATAAAATGATTAATAGTGTAATATATATTAAAAAATACTAGAAAATATAGAGATTAATTTTATAAAATGTACTTAAAAATACTTTAATATTTAATGATTCATGATGTAATATATAATGCTTACTGCTGAACTACTCATTTTTAATTCAGTTCAATAAACTGTGGCATTTAATCTCAGACGAACAATGGAAAATAGGATGCAGGTGATATTCCATTTTTAAAACTACCTGGCCATTTTGTATACCAATTTGCCTCTGACAGTTACAAATTAATTTTAAAAGGAATACAAAGCAACTTTTCTGTGTCGAGGCCATAAATAGGAGGAAATTTATCTTAAGTTGTCTCCAAGAAAATTGGAGGAATTTGAAAAAAAAAGAAATTTAGAGGTCCTATAAATTAAACTATTAGAATCAACAATAAGACCTAATTTTAGTCTTAAAATTAAAAACAAAAATGGTTTTATCATATAAGTTAAGGACTAATTTTAATACAAATTTTGATCAAATGTGGCTGAAATTTAGAAAAAATTTCGATTTTTTACTTTATAATGCCGGTGTAGACCCTTTCAGTGTAAGGGCGCGTACACTTGCACTGGCAAATAGCCGATACGAGGCCGTCTACGATGGGCTTTGGAGCAATAGGGAGAGTGGATAGCTACCATCCTGTTTGAGTCCAAGAGATTTTAAATACAACAAAACATATAGATAAATACAGGCGAGTGCGTCTAAAATTGGCCGGGGTTTATCTACTAGCCTGGCAAGTTGCGATTCAAGGATATATAGAGATCAAGACCCCAAAATATAATTTAAATAATAATAAAAGGGAAGAGGGAATATATACAAAGGGGAACAAATTATACTTTATTTGGAAAGTTAGTTAGATCGGGACAATTTACAATCTGACCGAGCTAAGCGGGAAACGCTAAATTAATCCCAATAATTACGACTCTTTAAGTTTAAACGGTAAATCAAGTAAAGGGGATGCTTCGAGATCCAGGTAACGAATGAACGAGGGTGGAACCATGGGATTACAAAGCAAAATCGCTTCTTCACCTTGAAGCTTAGAGTTGTTCAGAGGGGGAACACTTCTGAGGCTGTTGACAAGGAGGTCTCTAGGTGGGGTTGGGAGTACTTTTTGCTTAAGCACGAGATTTTCTCTGCTCCAGAGAGATGTGATCTCAAGTACGAGACACTGTTCTGCTGCACGGCAGGAAGTCTCCGACACCGGGCACGGGAGTCTTGAAGGGGGTTGTGAAACGACGGGGACGCCCAGTTCTCCGTGAAGAAGAAGACTCGATAAGCTTTCCTCTGAACAGGTAATAACAAGACGACTAGAACAGTGGGAAACAGCCACACGGTCTGAACGGAGGGACTGGAAGGCTCTCAATCTCCTTGAGGAATGGCTGACACAGGATTATATAGCCAGGTGGCTTGTCCGTTAGATAGCCCCCAGGTCATAGCCGTCACAAGAGAATTCACGATGCCAATCTGCTCAAACTTTGTTCGAGATAAAGGGATGGATCGAGGGCGATTTTTTCCTCAGGATGTAGGGCTAGGTTTATACGAGCGCGGTCGCAGGGGAAGGAAATGTCCGCAATGCATGGAGACGATAACTCAGCGTTATCACGGGCGGGGGGGGGGAGCAGAGCGATGTGCCTCCCACTTAAGTAAATACAGCCGGGTAGGGCGGCTCCGCGCGAGATGGTTTCTTTTTTGTCGATTATAAAATGCCTACGCCAAGGAGCACGTGGTTTGGGGTTCGAAGGGGGATGAAAAGAGGTCCTTTGAGGGGCTTCTTTTCACACTGGTCCTTTAAGGGGCTTCCTCTCACACTTGCGAATGCCAGATTTATCTTTCCCTCTGATTGCATTGAGCTAATTAAAACCAAAGAACAAAAATATGTCGTAATCCGATTCCAATTGCTTACATACATTTTTAATGTTTACGGAACTTTAGAGCTGAGCTGTTTGAGCTGACTGCGTTAAGTAATCTCATCTGGCTTTGTAGTTTCACTCTGCAATTCGGCCTTGGAATTAAAGACAGATAAGTTAGTGTCATTCTTGAACGCTCCTAAGCTAAGGCGTTGCATAGCATACAAATGAAAGTTTTAGTTGAGAACATAATTAGCAGACAGAACGATTAGAAAGCTGTATGAATAGTGTAGGGGAGTCGTCACCTCCCTTCCCCATGTTCTCTCGTGGTGGAGTCACGAGAAGGTTACCGCAAGGACATCCGGCCCCAGTCACCGGCGGGTCAAGCACGTAACCGCAGCACCGCACCAATCGGCACTATGAAAGACATAAAAGTTATAATGCCAGATCTCCCCCAGGAGAGTGAGATTCAATTTTACGTCAAATAAGACATTGGAGACGTGTTTCCTCCAAGCTCGAAGGCTAACGAGGAGCCGATGTAAGACTTGATGGGAAAAACCGTTTGGCATAAGAACACTCCTGGGGCCGTCCTCAAGCCCCTCCTCCCCTTACCACTCCCCCAGTGCGGTGACAAGGCATTATTGAGGAACACTGAGGAAAATCGATGTAGTATACGTCAGTCTCTAGGTGACGAAATCCCCGAATTAAGATCGGGCTACCGAGACTGGGGAGGTAGATTACTTAGCTCGCCAGACCAAGAAGTACCCTGCAAGAGAAGCAGGGTTACCTACCTTAAGGCGCTAAGAAGCAGCTCATCTTTGAGCTAATCCATGGTTAACAAAACAAACGTTAAGTTAACTTTGTTAAGTTCAACTTACTCTCGTCAGAGAGACTCCTTATATCCTGGTGCATCTTAAACACCAGGGGTATTCCTCGTCCTTGAAGAATTAAGAAAAGAAGAAGGAAAAGGCTTTCCCTCGAGCCCGTTACTCAGTGGCCTACACCGAACTCATAAATTAACTTGGTTGAGGAACCAAGTTCACCTTATTCTCGTCAGAGAAATCCCCCTCCGTCATACTCGCCCTTGAAGAAGACTGGAACTAAGAAGAAACTCATCCTCAAGCTAGTTCCTGGTTATCAAACCGAACCTGAAGTAACTTATTCTCGTCAAAGAACCCCATCCCCCTCTGCATTGATCCTCGCCCTTTGAAGAAGACCCTCCCCAATTTCAGTCCTCGTCCATGAGGAATTAAGTAACGAAGGAGAAAAGCTCCCCCTCGAGCTCGTTACTCGGTGGTCACACCGCTCTCCAAGTTAACTTGGTTTAAGAGTCAAGTTCGACTCACTCTCGCTAGAGAGACCACGACTACCTTGGTGCCGCATAAAGCACCTAAATTGTTCTCGCCCTTGAAGAACCCCCCCCCCCGAAATACCGTGTGGACCCCCCAGCTGCTACCCTCGCCAAAAGGTCGTAGTGTTCCTGCCCATCTTCATCTGGCCAGACGGCACGCGTCGTGAGACAATAACAATCCTGAGGCATTTAAACTCCAGTAGAGTCCGTAAGCCTAAATCTTATATTATTGAGGTGTGTAGCGAAATTAACCAATTTTAAAGAGGCAAACTAATTGAATTAATTTTTGTTTATGATAATATTCAGAGTATTGCTGTGGTTAATGTTTAAATGTTGTGTATTCAATTGTTAAAGTTAAAATATAATTTTATTTTTGGAATTATTGTGCGTTTCTCTATATCCTTACTTGTTTCCAACGGCTCTATTCTTTATGATATTATTATAATATGAAAATGTTAGACACTTAGCACTCTTAGAACAAAAAGGGGGGCATTCTACGACCAATAGTGTAAAGGTCCTACCTGCATCATGATGATTCTCCTTGGGTATTACAATGCCAACATCACTGTTCTGTTAATATTGAAAAGACGTGACATAAGCAGCTGTAAAAAAAACATTGATAGCAGAAACTTCTGTCAAGATCAGATCCAAAAGGCCCAGAACTACAGGTGACTTTCATATAATCCATGCGACGTTCCACATATCATGAAAACTAACTTACCCCACCCTGTGATGGGCTTAGGGTGTCGCCATTTCGCTTCAATTGTTTCAGCAGGGTCTTAGGCTCAATTTAGACGGCTATGTGGAGCTGATGGAGATTGTGGTCAACCCTTAGCTGCAGAGAGTTGCATCTGGAAGGCCATACATCCAGAGAGAGCAAAAAATGTTTATCGAAAAATTTATACAACTTCACCTTCCCCCCGATTTTAACCCTATAGCTTATATTTGAGGGACGCGGTTGAGAAGATCAACGAAGTTTTAAAGAACTTCTCAGATACACAGTAAGGAACGCCTGTTCAAGGTTAAGGAGCCAACTTGAGGCTGAGTGGAAAGCTGAGTGTGGCTACTTTGAATAATTTGTTATATCTTACCATAATCTAATTGCTCTTTAAAAATAAAATAAAATAGATATTGGGGGTTAGAGGTTTGGTATTTTTCTTTTTATATGCAAACTGTCCAATTTGGCTCAAACACCTTATATATATATATATATATATATATATATATATATATATATATATATATATATATATATATATATATATATATATATATATATATATATATATATATATATATATATATATATATATATATATATATATAGATGATAGTGAAGCCACTGTATAAGAGCATAGAATTTATTTACGAGACAAGTTTCAGTATAATGTTTACTATGCACTCTTTATAATGGGAATGGAATGAACAACACAAGTTACTAAATATCTAAAAATCCCAGCCATTCTTTTGCTGCAATTTTGGGATATGTAATAACCTGTGGTGTTCATTCCATTCTCATTATGCGAATGAATAGGGTATGATAAACTTCATACCGCAACTAGTCTCGCAAATAAATTATATGCTCCTATACAGTGGTTTCACTATCATATATCACAACTTGCTATTGAGTTCTTTCCCTTATATATATATATATATATATATATATATATATATATATATATATATATATATATATATATATATATATATATATATATATATATATATATATATATATATATATATATATATATATATATATATATATATATATATATATATATATATATATATATATATATATATATATATATATATATATATATATATATATATATATATATATATATAGAATAGTGCTTTCATGAATTTAGTATTGATCTCAGAATTAAATGCAAGTCTTGATCGATGTGAGTGTCCAGGGTTCGGCTGTATTGAATGTTATTTTTAATCTTCTCTCATTCTATCGAAATCGCAACACTCTAAATTACTCTTGTGATAAGTGGTTCAAATAAATACGCGTTCATAAACAATTAGCCACTGAAAAATCTTAGCATTATAGGTAATTAATTATCTTCGGACTCTGGCCGAGCGATGCATATCTTTTTTATTAATTAAAATTGTATTTTCGTATAATTTGGAAAGTCTTTCAATATGCATAAACTTACTTCTACTATCTATATAGTTGATAAAATAGATATAATAGGATCGCTTTCTAAAGTGTGTTGTCCTACATTAATGAATTTGCCCCAGGTAACAACATCAAATAATTAAAAAAATAGGTAATTTATATTTATATTTTAGGATCGAATCTTTGTATGCAGACAGTGACTCATCAGCAGCCCCAATAAATTGATCGATTCATTTTTGCAAGTCAGGTGGGGCTACAGAGAAAAATCAAATTGTAATGAATGGTCTGCAGATAGTGTTTCTAGGTCATCAGCCACCAGCGGTTCATAAACTGCCACTAACAATCGGATCTCAATTGCCCTTTGATAGTATTGAAGATAAGTGTTTATTTTTCTGCTCGCTTATAGTCTGTAATTTATAGATGATGGCTAACGTTACTACTGTAAGATCGGCTACGTGTCCAATTTATTAATGAGAAAGAGTTCTCATTACGCTGTTTGTCCCATGTGAAGATGTGATGAAATACTATAATCCTCTGAAAATTTAGTTGATATCATAAAAGAAGGAACCTATATTAAAAAACATCGCTGCTGTAGTCACGAAGACATTAGAATACTTGAAGAACCTAGCCTCCATTCCAACAGTTTTGACGGCACGGAAAATTCAAATTTTGAAACGTTAGCGTGATAAAATCAGTGAACTCTAAAAGGAACAACATGGATTGTAGAAAAAGCTAGAAGCCTTCAAGAAAACAACTATCACAATCTGATTTGACATATCGACCTGTAAATGCCCTGATTTCACAAAATGCAGCTGCCCTTCTGAACGAGGAGTACCACTGAAAGAGCATAGGTTTTTATTTGATAAAAAAAGTGATAGATAAATAGCAATAGGAACTTTGGATATTCAAATAAAAGAGAGAAATGAGTCGACTCTTGAAAGAAGATTTGCTATGCTGGAATTAGTAAACTACAATAAACTTCTCAAGAGCAGCCTTCTTCGCCATCCTGCAGTAAAGACGAGGATACATCTATATGTTCATAGTCATTGTATGAACCAAAATCCAATGAAAGATATGACAGAAAGTTAAAAAAAATTTAAATCAAGGTAATTCCTGAAACTTGGACGATATTGGTTCAATGCCACAGGGTGATGACAGTTCAGTGATGGATCAAAATAAGATAAGTAGAGGCAGAAAATACGTTTGTTCCGATTATCAGTGAGAACAATATCATTACAAGGCATTTTCTTCGATTAACGTTAAGATAGACAAATGATGCACGATGCTATTGAAGAGCACTTAGTTATATTTAAAAGAAACAAAATACATAATATGGGGGATTTATTATCTACAGCAGGTTCTGCCACTGCAATAACTTCCGGTATTATCAGCTTTCAAGAAATTAACAATTTTAACACCAAAGATATTGTGGCTATCGGTTGTGATGGGGCCGCAGGGATCTCAGATAGAAGGGGTGGAGCCATTCGCAAGATTGAAAGAAAACTATAAAGATAAGTTCAGTGAATCATATGCTTAATACACTGTATTGAATCACTACTGCAACACCTCATTCAAAAAGTGGGTGGTAAGCCAACTGGGCCATTTTATTTTACTAGAACATCTGCAAAACAAGTTAACGAAAGTGAAAAGCTTCCAATTACAAAATTCGATGCAATTCCATTTTCCGACATTAAAATAGATAATGCGGAGTTGAGCACTGACCAATACTATTTTTAGCTATCTACATATATATAAGTGTCGAGCCTTATCTGCTTTTCGGCTCAAGCAGCTCGATATCCAGGAAAGATAATGCATTTCCCGGTGGCTAACAACAAAAAATATATTAATTTGTCTTTATGTTTCAAGCAGTGAACCCTCCAGCCCCTTCATGGGGTTTTCCCCATTCATTATACATTTTATGCACAAATTTGGTATAAGATAAAGAAAACTCTTCCTTCATATATTTTTTAAATGATCCGTCTCTCTCTGACCATGCCTCAACGATTTAAAATAATTGCCAACAATGTTCTGTGTAGAAATTCCTACTTTGCTCACCCGACAAATATTTTGATCTCCATGCTACTTGACGAAAAACAACGTATAATATGAGTGGTAAAGAGGAGAATATTAAAAGCAGGAACAAAACAATCAGTAGGGGGAGAACTTTGAGCCTTCATCATGCCTGAGTTGATCTACTTTAATCGAACCTATTAGGAAATGATAAACTGGCAGAAGGCTGAAGTAAATGAACCTCCTGTAAGAAAAACAAAATATGATACTCGAATAAAGATTTTGTTTTTATTGGCACGCAAGACCAACCGGAAAGACGGAATTAACTATTTCCTTGCCATAAGCAAGCGGTTGAGAGACTCATCCAGTTAGTAACATATGCCTCTCTCTTTGTTAGCGGGATTGAAGATAGGAACGGATTCATCCGATCCCGTCATCAATCTCGAACAAAATGTCGACCATATGATTTTAGAAAAGATTATCTTATGTGAATTGACATATGCCAAAAGGAGTGTTGGTTGGAGCTCGATAGGGTGGAACTCGAAGTACGACCACATCTTCCTGGTGTTTTCCCGGTTGCTATTTTTCTAAAACTACCATTTTCTAAGATTAGCAAGCGAGGAACTGTACTTAGTAATTACCTTACTTATAACATCATATTAACGTAAGTAAAATCAATTTTTAAAAGTTTTGCCTCTATAAATGGATAACTGAGGCGAAGCGCCAGGTCTGAGCGTCGCTTTGGTTTGAAAAGAGTAAAGTTCAATTGTACCCAGTTAGAGCCTGACCCATACGAACAAGGTACATAGGGTTATTTACCCTAGCGATTTATTATCAGCCATCAAATTTGGCGCTGGGTGGCGCAATCTAGTGGCAGAAGCTTCATTTAGCCATTCAGCCATTCAAAGGCACTTGTAAGTCATTTGAACCATGGCAAACCACCAATGAAATAAAATAACCATTTCTCATCTTTTCACAAAACGCCGCAGGTCATTGGAGGAGTTTCCCTCTCGTTAAGACATGTTCTTGCTCACCAAAATTTTAATTTGACTACCAATTTAATTAAAATAAAATGTTAGTAGAATTCTAAACATCGTTTCCGATATTATGAATCGTGAAAAGGAATCTTTTTCATATTTTCTTTAGAAAATGGAAGCTTCAAAGACACATCCCTCTTTCTTACGTCTTCACTCTAAAAAGCGTCCCCACAAATATAGGTGTTCTTACTGAGGAGAATGATTATTACCTTTCCACGTGACTACTCGCGACGATATTGGAAGAATTCCTGATAAAAAATACTTCGGCTATAAAACATTGTTGCAGGATAAAAAATGAAATTTTAATAATAATTCTATCAAAAGCTTTCAGCGAGTGTGAATCGAATTTCAAAATTACTTCATAAAATATGGTATTCAGAAGTGTGTTAAGAAAATTAATATTTTAAAAGGAAATATGAAATGGATACTTTCAAATTTTTAGCCACAATCGCTTTTCTGTTATACAAAATATGAATATCTTTTCATTACAATGATGAATAGGAATACCACAAAACGCTTTTTATGAAAAGCAGCCCAATGGCTGCCAGAGATGCGCTCACAAAAGAGCAATAACGACAGTGTCCGGCAACCTCATAACGGGGCTAAGTCAATCTAAATTTTCTAGGGAAATTAGACTACACAGACAGATTCAATCGTCAAACTAACACAGGCATGGTTAAGAGTTTGATATATACACGTTATCAAGAGATGCAGTTATCGTTAACGGATTTACTATAGATAAAACTCACAAGACAATGTGTTTGAAAAATGATTTGGGATATGGATATAACGTAACGAGGAAATGGGATTGTGAAATCAAGGCACAACCAAATAAACGCCACGAGGTAAAAGTGAATATGAAAAATCATTTTGGAACTGTAATCAACAATATTATAAAGTGCGAGATGATCTTATATTAGTTAGGTGCAATCCTTTCACCGTTTATTTTAAGATTGTACATGGTTGAGAGGATTCATCACGTTTACTTTTCTTCTCTTCACCCTTTCGTTAAAAACAATCCCTATAGCTTCTAGGATCAGTGAGAATAATAATTGGTGGACAACTCCCAACACTCGATGTTTATCGAAATAATATTGACAGTGATTACTTAGGGCTAGTTAAAAATTATATACTTTCTCCTAGGAATATGTTCATCCATGTACTATATAGTAATTCAATGGTAAGTTATGCTTCACCTTGTGTGTAAAATGCACAGCAGAAAATAGCGGAAACTGCATTCATCATGAAGAGGAAGGGGTAATCAAGGAGGTCTATACTACACCTTAACTACTTTTGGGCTTGGGATGAGAGATTCATTTGTAATTATTTACGCGATTTGGGCTTTCTAAAAAAATGATGATTCATCGAATGTATAATTGAGATAAAATGAGATAAAATGTCCTGAAAAAATTGGAAAACGTTTCAGAAATTAACCTTTTTACTTTAGAGAGGGTTTCTTATATTTTTTTTAGCGTATGAATGCCGTTTTTTCTAATTATTTTTTAAATAATGACTTTTTAATGAACCTGCAATAAGTTAATTCTTAGAATAATTATTCCTATACTGTAAAATTTAAAAACGAAAAAAATGAGTCAAAATATATATTAGTTTCAAAACTTTTGACCATGAATGTGAAAGCCAGAATCATAAGATGAAATGGTGAAGATTTTAGGGATGGATAAAAACTCTATCAGAAAAATAACATCTAAAATTATTTATTAAATATCCATAAAATATATCTGAATGATAAAAATGCTTCTTCTTCAGGGAATAACTTTCCTTATAGAGAATATTTAGAGTACTTTTTCAATTTTACCGGGGATATAATGTGCCAGGTTAAAGACAAATATTCAAGATGGTCTACTAATAAAAAATGTACTCTCTTTAGTGCTATATTAACTAGGAGTTTGGAGAATGTATCATTTGGTCCTTTAATCATAAATTATATTGAGAATGATTAATAATAGTTAAAATTTGGGAGTTATGATGCTAATAGTTTTAAATTTAAACTCTTCATTGACTCGAAACTCTCTGATTAAGTTGGTTATTACAAAATAAGGTGATCTAATGATATGTATTAAATATAACCTAAAGATTCAATTGCAACAATAGCATACTATGCACATAATTGAAGATAAGGATATTGTGAAGATCAAGGTAGAGGTATTTTTATTCATGACAAGGAAAATGTAGCTTTGAGATTAACAATAAATAACAAATATTATTTCCTTTGATAAAATTCTGTTTGGAGGGAAAGACGGTAATAATACTTTATATAATAATATTAGCCCATTTTTTCAACTAATTATATATAAATTAACTCACTAAATACGAAAATGATCATTATTTTCACCTATTAGGTCATTTTTTCTAGGGGAGATATGGGTTATATCCATTATTATGTTCTTCTCCGCAGGCAATTTTTGCATATATCATATGTTAACAGCTAGATTACAAATAGCTCCAATTAGATTCGAAGCTAAAAAAGTAAAGTTGAATTGTTTAAAACACAAATAAATTCCAAAAAATCTTTTATAATGAAAAACAACCGTAAATTGGACTATTAATTAGAAAGAGAAGAAGAATGAAGAGATTTCCTATTTTGTCTGTCTCCTGGTTCATCACTTATCCAAAACTAACTGTAATCTGCAATTATGTTGATGTTTTATCGTCTGAATATCCTGAAGTAACCTGTACTCTTTTAATTCACTGTAATTCTGCAATTTTTCGGAAATTATACCAAGCTAGAGCGCATAAAATGAAAATTTAGGAAGCTTTCCAAGAGCCTACCTACGATGGCCTTCTAATGAGGACTTGGTTGCTTTTCGAGAAAGTTACTAACAATTAATTTAGTATCAATTAAAGTGTTCTTTTCTATTTCGTTTATAGTCTTCTTAAATTTAAGATCCTTCATTAAGTTTGTAATTTTCAAACCATCAAAAATACTCACATTCCCATTTGCATCACTTATATGTCGTAACTTTCGCTGAATATGAAGAAAAATTGACTTCTGTTTATCCATTGAGTTCAAGAGATTTTTCATCTAAGCTTGTTTTATATACTGTTAGAATGCGAGGTAAGATAAGGGCAAATTAAAAAAGCATGGGGTATTCTACGAAAAAAAAGTGTATTTACATATGTTGATGGTTTACCATTGTTCCACGATTTACCCTTAGGCAAAGGAAAATGTTTCTATAAATAGCCTTTTCCAGCTTACTCTTAAATCAAGGTTCTAGATATTTAAATTAGTGAGTTAAAACGAAAAGTTTTCTCTTTGAAAAAAAATAAAATAAAGAATACATAAATAATGGAAACCTAATGTATCTGAGATGGAAAACTTTACTGAATCTTTATAACATTTACGATGTAATATTGAGTGTTTTCCGAGATAGCACAACCACCATTTATCTAAATAATATTTTCTCATGATGGAATGAAGTACAGAAAAAAAAACTGTAATTAGAAATACATAGTGAGTAAAAATGTTGCAAATATATCTGCGTTGCTACGCATTTATTTTCGATGTTATGTTTATAAAAAAGTTGGAATGTAATACTTATTCTATGCCGATGCACTAATAGCCTTGAAAATATGTTTTAATTGCTTTTTGATCTTATTTAGCTTGCATATTTTTGAGACATCTGGCATCGTTTTTCAAAACATTGCCAGATAACGCTCTTATATTTTAATGCGTATTTATCTCATGAATTTTTAACCAATGTGAAAATGAAATAAAGAATAAAAGAAACTGGGACCTTTGACCGTATATATTTTGATGACGCAAGGTAAGTTATATTTTTGGTATCTCAGTTTATTTACTAGTATTAATTTTCAACAAGTATGATGAAAAGAATAGAAATAGAATATTAGTACATGCGCATCATGATATGCAACTGTCACTTTTGTTTACCCTACAAGCCCGCGTCACCTCTCAGGCAACTGCCTCTCGGCCTGAATTTGAGAAGGACCTTTTTAAAACACCATATTTCATAGTCTTTGGTAGGTTAAAGCTTATAGTTTGTATCCTTAAAATACCTGATATTTCTCAACATTATCATCAAACCTAGTTTTAATTTTTATGGGTAATGATATGGCATGGAAGGATGTGGAGCATTCCAACCATAAGCAGTGTAGATATTTGTAGATTTCTTTTCCTTTGAAAAAGTTATTAATTGGTTCCTATATGCTTAATGAACAGGAAGGGGATGTGAGGATATATGCTGTAAAAAATATGATAGAGGAGTATCTTGTGATCTATCAAATAATTGTTGGGTTATATATTGAAGAGGTGAAACAATTGTTATCATAATTGCTATTTTTACATGGGTCTTTTGAGGGGAGATGCTGGAGGTGGAGGAGGTTAAATATCTAAAAACAATTGCCATGAGCATATAATATTGGAGATAGGAGTGAAGATGTTTGGCAAATCATGAAATCATTAGAAGAGGTGGTTAGATTATTTATTTTAATATTTGGAGGGAAATCAAGGTTAACAACAACCAGATATATGCTGTCAATTGATGGTGTTGTTGCCACTGACTATATTGCTACATTTAATAATGGCTTAGCTATGTGGTTGTCCTCTTACTACAACTTTAATATAATGTACCCTCTTGATTCTTTATCTCACTGGAGTTGATTCAATGGTATTGCATTTTTTTAAATAGAACATATGGTTAAATATGTCCAGAACCACTCCAATGTTAACGGTAAACAGATTTTCCTTTTATTTTGCTAAAATTACTGAGCATATTTTTTTAAAGATTCAAGTATGTTATCGTATCCAGTTATAGCTTACATATTATAATTGCAGTTTATAACGATATTGTAAGAGCAATTTCAAAATTTACAGTATATATGAAGTACAATACTGTCCTTCGTTACAGATATTTTGTTGGAATCAATCCAGAGTTTGGGAGCAAGATAGAAATAAAGAACCATTGCAAGAGGTACTTTCGAGTTCCTCCCAATGTTGTGTCCCCGATAAATGCTTGTGCTGATGTGGAGTGGTGGAGCTAAATCTCCCAAGGTAATGTTTGTTACTTATGAAAACTTTCTTTTATACTTATAAAGAATCCTCATTATTATTTTCTTACAAGAAATCTTGGAACACTTTTTATTAGGTTTGCTTAAGTGAAAGTAATCTTCCAAGAAGTTGCATGTAGTTCATTTTATCATTTAACATTTGTCTTTGTCCAGAATCTCATTAGTGTTACCTTAAAAAACATAAATTTGTTTTATCCTAAGCTGGCGAAGAGGGAATTTAAGACGACGATACCGCTGCCTACTTAAGGGCTATTTTCACCATAAATCAAGATTTTTTAGGTAGTTTCGAAATGGAGGTAACTTAAGTGTGAAGGGTTGCACCTCATATACCCCAAAACTTAAAAAAAATCGTAATATTCTTAATTTTAATGCCTAACATCAGATTGGAAAGCAAAAGCCGATTGCTAAATGTCGTTAGTCCTCTAGTTTTTATACCGCGTTCCTTGACATCAGTCATATATGCCTTACTCCCGAATTCAATTTAAATCAATCATATTTTTTAAAAAAATATATTAATATATCCCACAAGGACACACCCCAGGTTAAAATATACCTCACAGCACGTTTGGTTGCAATCGGATCAACGGTACGCCCACACATAGGTAACAAAGTCACATACAGTCTCCTTACCAGATATAGATTTTGTTGTAGATGTTATTAGTATATTGTAACAGTTTGATTGGTTCAGTTGTTTGTGTCTGGAGAAGGGGCTGGTCATGCCCCTCTGAAAACTTATTGGGCTCTTATTTTTTTATTTATTATGTTTTACCATTTACTTAAGCAGAATTAAACATTTTACCCTGTAGTATATACCTTACTGTTAATCAAGTAGTAATATGGTGTGTATAAGACTGAAAGCAACACAATGCTACATTTGTATCACATTTACATCATCGTAATTATTAGCTTTCCCATCAATAAAGGCGAGGAAACTAGTAATGGAGATCCTCAAGCGCATGAAAGGTCACTCCATGTTTGGTGATTGACTTAAATGTCTACAAGTTTGCTTCATCATAATATTTTTGGAAAGCTCTTTTTTGTAAGGAAGTGTCAAGTAATTTATCAAATTATTATATAATACCATGTGATTTAGTGGAAATATTTTTCCGGTTTGGCAAATGCATATATTTTACGGAATTATAGTTTAATTTACTTTATAATCTCCTTGTGTTACCGCACATATATTTATGTATCTTTTGTTATAGACTATGTAGTGTATATATATATATATACATATATTGAAAGGATGACTTAAATCTATTTATTTTTTTCTAAGTATTCAACTACTTTGTCTGGCATTTCTGGTATATATCATTTGTTTCATTCCTTTTAACAATTTTCTTAAACACTTTCAGTTCAAATAATACCTTCTATATTTTTTCTAAGAACATTTTAAGACACTGTAATCGGTGAATTTATCATAATATATTTTGTTTCAGTTGATGTGATTTCCCACTGAGGTAGAAAAATATTTTTATACTTTTGTATTTTGACACATCAGGTAGTCTGTGATACTCAATTTCTTTTAATTAATTAAAAAAAGAATATTTCATATTCATAAAAGGCCCTCAAATTGCACTATTACATGTAAGTTATTCTTCGTCCTGAATTTTAATTTTAGTAATTAATTATGTAGATATATTGTTAGTAAATTTACAAAAATCTCATGAGTGCTGAATAACCATCTTTCCACTGTACACCAATCCCTCCCATATCCGGACTGTCAGTATCTGGATTATTCATTATCCAGACAGCTATCCGGTTTGCTATTGGGACAGTGAGTCACTATTCAGACGCTGTCATTATCCAGATATTGGTGAGATTCAGAGTTGGCAAATCTAAAACCTGGTTTTTTTTTTAGGTTTTTTTTTGAGTGGTTCTCAAATGAAATTTGAAAATAAAACTTTCTTTTAAATTGCACTTTTTTAAAGAAATGAACGTTACTTATCATTATTTTAGCCAAAATGCATATTTATGTTGATAATTTCAACAAATCTGTATAAAATTAAAGTTATTTCTCTGAAACTGACTCATAATTCATCTCTCCTTCTACAGGTTAGGGCTATCATGGTTACCCACAATTCTCGATCAGTGATCTGTTCTTACTATTATATAATTATTAAACTAATTAATTATTAATATTATAAAAATATACATTCTTTTTCTACGTTATTCTAATGCTTGTAGTGTTTGTTTTTTGAAAAAAAAGAATAAAACCCTGGTTTTGGGGAACTTTATTAAAATTTTGATTTTTTGCCAACCCTAGTGAGATTACTGCATTTTTTTATGGTTATTGTTGTCATAAAATCATTGCTGTTGATTCATAATGTAACCTCTATATATCAAATTATGAAGATTTCTTACAAATTTATATTGTTCAAGTCCTTATAAACTTAAAATTATGTTCGCAACTACTGTAATTCAAGTGAAGTAGCGTGTTTGTTTTTCTTGTTTACTTTTGAATGATAAGATAGTTTTAAGGTAATATTTAAAATGTTTAAATTATTTAAAAGATGTTGAGAACACTAGTTTACTTCATTTTTGAGACAGGTTTAATTATAGTCTACCAAAATTAGTATATATTTTTTAGGTTATAACCGATCGGATGTTCTAAATTTCATTTGGTAACCAAGTACCAACCAGAATTTTGACACGATTTCATTAAGCCATTATAAGCATTGTCTTAGAAATAATTTTCACTTATATATGCCAAATAGCTTTTAAATTTGAAGAAACTTAAAATGCTCACAAAATGGGTATCTTTGGGTTGATAAATTAAGAAAAATATGAACCAAATTACCTCTCTTTTACGTTCGTCATGAGAAGTAGCAATCTGTCACACGGTTATTTCCCCCTCTAAACCATAGGTGGCGATCATTCTCAGATTTTTAATTAGTAGAAATACGTAGTTTTCAACCTAAATATAAATTCTGGCTTCCATTGCTCTATCGTCTAAAGTATTTGACACAAGTTGAGCAGCATGGGTGAGGAATAAAATCCTTATCCTGATCTCTCATCTTCCTGCCAAAGTAGGTAAGATAGCAGGTCTTACAACGTTTCTGATGTTCGATTTATACCTACGCAGTACGCAACGTTTGCAATTTTATTTCGTGCTGTATTTTAAAAAAAAAATGAATAGCTTTATCTTTGTGATGTAGAGTCCTCTGTTAACATTTCATTCAATAATCTACAGTTATGTAGAAAAACTTTATGAAAAAAAAGTGTAATAACAGTGTCGTAGAATGCCCCCCCTTTTTGTTCTAAGAGTGCTAAAAGTGCTAATATATTGATATCTGAATATCTTAACAAACGGAGCCGTTCCGAAACACGTTAGGATATAAGAGAAACGCACAATAATCCCAAAATAAACTTATATTTTAACTTTAACCATTGAATACACAACATCTAAACATTAACTACAGCAATACTCTGAATATTATCATAAACAAGAATTAATTAAATTAGTTTGACCATATAAACTCAGTTAATTTCTCTACACACAACAATAATATAAGAATTAGGATTACGGACTCATCTGGAGTTTAAAAGGCCTCAGGAATGTTATTGACTCACGATGCGTGTTGCCTGGCCAGATGTAGGTAGGCGAGATCACGAGGGCGTTTTGGCGAGGGTAGCAGCTGGGGAGTCCACACTGTATTCCGGGGGGTGGGGGGTCTTGCAGGACGAGAACCATTATGGTGTTTTATGCTGCACCAAGGTAGTCGTGGTCTTTCTGGCGAGAGTGAGTCGAACTTGGTTCTTAAATCAAGTTAACTTGGAGTGCGGTGTGACCACCGAGTAACGAGCTCGAAGAGGAGCTTTTCTCCTTCGTTACTTATTTCCTTATGGACAAGGACTAAACTCGGGGAGGGTCTTCTTCAAGGGCGAGGATCGATGAAAAGGGGTTTCTCTGACGAGAATTAGTTACTTAAAGTTCGGTTTGGTAACCGGGAACTAGCTCGAGAATGAGCTTCTTCTTAGTTCCAGTCTTCTTCAAGGGCAAGTATAACGGAGGGGGATTTCTCTGACGAGAATAAGTTGACCTTGGTTCCTCAACCAAGTTAATTTATAAGTTCGGTGTGGCCACCGAGTAACTGGCTCGAGGGGGAGCCTTTACCTTCTTCTTTTCTTAATTCCTCAAAGACGAGGAATACCCCTGGCATTTAATGTGCACCAGAATATGAGGAGTCTTTCTGACGAGAGTAAGTTGAACTTAACAAAGTTAACTTAACGTTTGGTTTGTTAATTAGGGACTAGCTCGAGAATGAGCTGCTTCTTAGCGCCTTAAGGTAGGTAGCCCTGCCTCTCTTGCAGGGTACTTCTTGGTATGGCGACCCAAGTAAACTACCTATACAGTCTCGGTAGCTCGGTTTTGATCCGAGGACTTTGTCACCTAGAGACTGACGTATACTACATCGATTTTCCTTAGTGTTCCTCAATAATACCTTGTCACCCCACTGGGGGAGTGGTAAGGGGAGGAGGGGCTTGAGGACGGCCCCAGGAGAGTTCGTTTGGCCAACGGTTATTCCCACCGAATCTTACATCGGCTCCTCGTTAGCCTTCGAGTTTGGGAGAAACACGTCTCCAATTTCTTATTTGACGTGAAACTGGATCTCACTCTCCTGGGGGAGATCTTGCATTGGTTTTTCATGGCGCCATGTGGTGCAGCGCTACGGTCACGCGTTTGGCCCGCCGAGGCCTTCGGCTGGATATCTTTGCAGGAACCGCCTTGTGACTGCACCACGAGTGAACGGGGGGGGGGGGAAGTGACGATTCCCCTACAAACAGGATTTACATAAAAATCTCCATTGAAAGCTGAGAAATGCGTAAAAATATAATGGCTTGTATGATCAAAACAACACATAATATGCAAAAATGGATTTCATATTCAAATTTAAGCTGAAAATTAAATATAGCGAATCATTTAAAAGATCTATTACATAAAAAAAATCCCACAGACCAGTTTAATAGGTTAAATCTCGGTAGTATTCAAAAGATAAATAACAGATGAACTACTCTGTCAAACTAATTGTGTAAATTGGCTTTCTAAAGCAAAAGTCTCCATAAAATGGCCTAATAATCAGACAGACTCTTGGAACTTAGACGAGATGAGAAGAAATTAAAATAGAAAAGGAAAAAGGGCAATAAAGGAGGGTTGAAATAATAAGGCTCGATAAGCCCGCTTAGCTCGCTCAGCTCACACTTTCTGTTCTATTGACCGATTTCTCGCTCTTTGTTCAAATGACCACTTTTTCCATTTCACTTTGTGTTCCATTACTACCCATGTTTAAGCTCGTGTTTAGAATTACGTACTAACTCTTTTTCTTTATTCATTAATCAACTTTCTAGCTCTTCTAATGACTAGCCAATGATATAATATGCTTTTTGTGAATTCGTCTTTACTTTCCTTTCTAAAGTCGCACGTATCTGTTTTGCTCTCGAAAGAATATTTTCATTTTGCATTTTCCCACTACGTACGTAACTTGTTCACAATGAAAGGTGAGTACTACTCGCTGCAACTCTGAGTACATACCTTTGGCTGGTCTCTTTATGAAATAGGACCGACTGTTGCAGTTTTTCCTGTCGTACGGTTGCTTCCCTCCAACGAGGCATACATATACATAGTTCTTGGACAAACTTATTAAGTGATCGAACGAGCCTCGCCTCTCTTATCAAATGAGTTGCCACACATCTAACTAAACGTGCGTTTACATGTTAATTGTTAATCGTATCAAGTGATAATATAAAAATATTGAAATAAATTAAAGTTCTCCTAAAACAGCAAAATATTTCTATAGCGTTCTTTCTTGCCCGAATATATGAAATTCAATTGCTCTATGAGAGTAAATATGTAGTTATGGTTGGATTGACTATTTTACAGCTAATAGATTATTCGCAGGTTTTTAGTTAATAGGAACACATAGTTTTCAACCTAAGTATATAAATAAATCATATAATAACAAAGGATAACAAGTTTAAACATTCTTTAAAAAGTAATTTAAAGAAATAGTATGAGAAAGATTAGACGAAAGATAAATTTCAATAAGATAAATTTTTCAACACGGTTTGAACGCTAAAGATATAACAACTTAAATACAAGACCAAAAGACTCAAAGCATAAAATTTAAAATCGCTATTTTAAGATTATACTCACTAATTTAAATTTTAATCTGGCAACACTTTGCTAACCTTTACCTCCTTAAATTTCAACAATGAATCTTTCACTTTCTCTCAACTCACACTCATTAGGCTTAAAATTGACGTGGAAAAGAAACAGAACAAGGATTAATAGAAAGTACCTATGGAAAAAAGTCACACCGTTGTTGGAATTCCAACTTAAGCTGTCGGTAGACTGACAAGCTATTTTACTTATTTTTCCTCCTCTTCTATACTTGGAGCTGTTTTATCCTGAAACATCCCTATTCCACTCTCTGCCATTCTCGCCCCAGAGAGCCTTTTCACTATAAGTTGGGTAAGCTTCTAATGGATGGAGCTCGAAGGAATACAAGGAAATAACTGACAGTCGCCGCCCCCGAGCACTGGCCACTCCAAAGAGACTAAAGTGATAGTAGTGACTGAGGGTAAGAAAATCTAATTTGCTCCTGAACAATGGGTATGAATGTATCAGTATTCTCCAGTGAAACTTCACTTCATTATATTTCTCACGAGTTTTTAGAACGTTAGCTTTTATGGACTGCGGTAACGGAGGAAAGGAAGCAAAAGGGCCATAATTGTCGCGCGCCTAAATTTTCTAAATCCATATAGTTAGCCATCAGCTGTCTTGGCCTATTTGCTGGCATTCCGCTGAGATGCATCTAGACAAATGGCCCCTGCGCCCCCACCTTTCATCTCTTCATTGTTGCGCTGGAGAGTATCAATTCATTACGAGTCTTTTATATTTATTTCTGTTTTTTAAAGCGAGTGACTGACTTATTAGAGAATACTCTTGTTACAGTTTTGCTGAAATTGTCAGAAGAAAGCGTTGTAGCGAGGACGGAAGTCTGATTGAACATTCTTCTTTTGCCTGTCTTCATGAAAGAGTGGTATATGTTTCTTCATTCCTTGTAAAGTATTCCGTCGGTCTCTTAGCAGGTGATCAGCATACTGATTAGAAATAGCACAGTGATAAAATTTAAGATTTTTCTGTTTCGCTCTTCCTTTTAGATGAAGGAAGCACCAAAGCGAGCACTAATGGAACTTTGGTGATATTACTGACAATAGTAAACAGCATGACCTTCGGGTCTTCTTTCTGGATAAATGAGACGAATTCTCCCCCAACACCAATACTTTAGAAGTAGTATCCAGCGATCTGAATTGTCTCATCAGGGTGGTACCAAGATAAACCACTATGAGCAACACTCAGAAAGATTTAGAGGTTCTAAGGTCATAACCAGAAGATTCTATGAAAAATAAGCGTCCCACCCCCTCAGTGAATGCAAATGGCGGTAGTCTGGTCATGAATGCTTTACAGCTTGGCAGTAGCAAAAGGCTCCGACCAAATCCAAGAAGTACCCATGACTAAAAGAACCAGACTAAATTCATTATTTCATAACGTAAAAGGCTGCAATTTATTATTAAAAATATCAACAGTGAAACATTGGACGGAATAATAATTACGATAAGAAACTACTTACACTTCAGGAAAGAAATAAATATGGACTGATCTTTCATGATCAGAATTAGCCAGTTCATCCACTTTGCTTTGAGCTGCAACTGTGGAGTATACCCAAGGTCTTTACAAAATTGCTTATAAAGTCAAGCTTGATATGATCATGGGGAAGAAACATCTTAAGTTCAAAAGAGGATCTTTGGACACTATATTCTTTAGTCACGAAATGCTGTCAGGCTCCCAGAGATAAGGGAAAGCATCAGTAGTTCATAGTACTATGGAGACGAACGACTTCGAGGTTTGCATAGAGACTCAGATAGTGATGCTGATGCTTAAAAGGTTCCAGAAGGAGCTCCATATTGTCATATGGCTGTTTCAAATGAAGTTAAGATTGAATGGGGAATGCTGATATATTCATACCCATTGTTCAGGAGCAAATTCTGGAGAATTCGCTCGGAAGTTTATGAAAATACGTCATTCTGAGGGTTAGGGGAGCAGAGGTAAGGAAGGTGACAATGCTAGTGATACCTATGAGGTAGCATGGCCTCTTTCGCATGTCCAAGAATGAGGCCATTAATGTGTCCTGAAGCTAAAGATCTTCACATTTTCCTTGACCAAGTTGCATTGCTTAGGCCGTTGTAGCCTGGGACTGGGGTTGCTACTTCGATAGGTACAAATCAGGTTTTCTGGACGACTAAGTATATGTACCTCAATGCCATTTGCCCTTAAATAAACAGGTGTAGTCTTCAGAAGAAAAAGATCCTTATCTGCTGGAGATCATGGAACACAGGGATCATCTACTGAGAAAACAGTACTTATAGCTCAAAAACGTTGGGATAATTGTTTTTTTTTCGTTAGGAATTAGAGAAACTACTGATATTCGTTAGATAAATTTACATTGGAAAAGAAAATTTGAATGCTCTTTTCTTTCCACTAAACCATTTATTTAAACCATTATATTAGGGCATATACTAGATGCGTGGATGCCAAGGTTTGTCTTGATCTATACTTTTCCAATCAAATTACTGAAAGTAAGAAGTATTCAGGAGGTGAGTATATTTTGGATGTTGGGCAATCGTCGTGAATACCCATATAGGTAACAAATGAATCAGTTTTGTTAAAGCATTCGCGGTGTTTTGAAGGGCTTGAAGCCATTCTAGAGTTACATATGTAACAGCTCTCAAATTTATGACAAACGAAATAAACAATTAAGATATTTTAATGTAAATTCTCACAAACTCATAATAGGTATATATCTATAACTAAAGTATATAATGGTTGTATTTACAAATTCCAAATTGGGGTAGAGAAGGCGTGGGTAAATTATCCTGCGTTAAAGACCGCACTCATAATATCTTAATTAAATATACAGCAAGTTGTATATTATTTTATATATAATTGATGACTATAGCTATACACCCACGTAAAAATGTAAAAGAAAATTTAGCAATTGTTAAATTAATTAACCTGTAATTACATTGTTTACATTTTTTTATTTAGGAAAGCAAGAAAATGAATTAATCTACAAAATTTGAATTCATTAAGAAATGCACACATAATCGAAAAGAAGGCCTCTTGCAGGCTAAATAACGAAGGTTCCCCAACACTAGCACGGAACAATAGACATAGTGGCAGCCCGCGTCATTGATTCGAAGAAAGGTTTATTTAACGATTATACTATTGTCTTATTTCTAATATGTATATAATTTTGCGGTTACATTATCCATATTACTATTAAATAATGCACATAAAAATTTACTATTAATATAAAAGCAGCTAATTTATATAAAAGTATCCTCTTAGCGGATATTTTTAGACGAACACTAACTACACTCTTTCAACGACAAGAAGCTATTAGCATTGCTAGGTGCGAAAGTGCACATGTTTGACCTATGGGAGATTTGGGGTAAACGCAAAATAGAGTCATCGTCGTGCCCAAATTTGAATTTGAATTCTTTATCTTTAAATTATTCTAAAACAGATATTTATGTAGTGTATTATGCATATATTTAAATATTGGGGGCTATGCCTATGTATACGTGTATATTTATCAAATTAAAGATGTTTCGTGAAAAAGAATTTCCTATCTGGAATCACCAACCCAAACTTAGGATAGAACACGTACTTTCAAGCTTGCCTCAAACATTTTGAGAACCCGTGTAATTATTTAATAATTTAACCCAAATAAAATCAGATTCGTCCTGAATAAATTTGAGCAAAAATGAAATTTATTATTCTATAATTGAAATTCGAGTATCATGAAGTTTCATTCTGGGTATATTTAGATTTTGAATGATGAAATTTGCCAAAGAAATTTGTAATTGATTGTCGCATATTTGTAAATTTATTCATAATTCTAAAATAAATTATTTACTTTTTAAAGGTAGATATTTCATTAGAATTTTTAATAAATAATATTATAACTAAATATATATCCTCATTTGAAGAATAAAACAACAATATAGACCTAAATCACTTTACCCATGTAACTGATTTCTTACTTTGGGCTATTTAAGAGGTCTGTCTCTGTTTCTCTTATTTTGGCTTTTTTTCAGTGTTAGTCAGCATTCTCTAAAAGTTTATTCTTGTAGAAACTCTTTCAATATTCAGACTTGGTAAAACAATGCAATAATTACTTTAGAAGTTGAAAATAATAACACATAAAATACTGCAACAAAGACCAGGAAAGTTAATGACGAACAGAATGAAAATTCTAAGTTCTTTCTTTTGAGTGTAAAGATAAATATGGTTTTATAGAACAAAATACAAATGGTTTTGCTGTATGTCAGGGATCAATTCTTACTCGATCTTTTAATATTATTTAATATTTTGAAAGCAATAATCAATATTTATGATAAGGGATGGATCCTGAAAGAAAAGCAGATTTCAGAACGTGACTGTATAAATTTTCAAAGAATCTTTAAACAACAATATTTTGGTAGGGACGTTTCGGGTATCGTTAATTTTATTTGATACGAAAAGACCCTTTCTGCTACTAATTATTTGAAAGAAGCTGTTATCAACTTACTAGATTATAAACATTGAATTAGTGTATCCCTCTTATGCACTAACAAGTTGCTCATGAAATACAGTGGTAACTAAAGAAGTGACTCCGTTATTTCTTTCTAAATTTTAAAGGTAACAAAAATGAACACGGGTGCATTCTCATCTGTGGTTGAATGTTTTTGAGCAATTTATATATATATATATATATATATATATATATATATATATAAGATTAATACAAGTTTTGCAGGTTGTAATACCTAAAACAGAGCTTGGGCCAAATATAGATTCTGATCTTTCAAAAGACCTTCATAAAAAGAGGAAAAACAGTACCTCAACCCTATATTGTAGGCTATAATATCATATAATACAAAAGAAAGAGAAATTTGACATTGATGACCATGTAACAATAAACCTTATTTTTAAACAAGAAAAAATGACATTGGAATATATAAGGATCGAGGGAAGCAATCCATATTGACAAGACAGATATAACACCAAGATAATTCAACATTTTCCCTAGCATTATTTTTTTGCTCTCTGTATGGATTGCCTTCCTTGTGCCGGACTTTACTCAGGATCCATTTAAGGTTTGTTGACTGTATTTTTCAGCATGATAGATTATTTTATCACATAGTAAAAGCAATAACAAATTTCGCGTCCTAAAATAACATCGAACCTTTTGCAACCTTAGTAGAGGAATTCGATAGATTTAAACCCAATAAAGAATTTGCGGGCGATAAACAAAATCTCGTTTGTAAATAGGAGACATCCAATTTTGAGCAGGTTCGTGGGATTATTAAACAAAAAAGATTAATATTATCCAACATATCATCAAAATTTGAACGTGATGTGACTCTTCGAATAATGGATTGATTATAAGATTGGTTTATTGTCGCATTGACTAGCATCAAGGATACTCGACTCCAATAATATATTATGCGGACGTATGTAAGTCCAACATTTTCTTCGACAACTTTAAAATAATCACTGATACCCCAAATTTCATAGATCCCTGCATTTTTTAATTTCTGTATATTGTAAATTAAAATCCAAACTTAAATCCCAATAAAAAAGCTTTCTTCTTCCTTGCAATGTGTATCATAGAGGCAGAGCTTTTTCCCTTCCAGAATTTAACTCACCATAATTTTAACCTAATTGGAATAAGAATTTTATTGACAACCTTTTAGTATTTTAGTGGAGACCATGAAACTGCACCTCCTGCTAGGTCTTTATCCTAAATCCTTTATTAAAAAATTGTCTGTCCATAATAGGAATTAAATAAATTGTTGTCGTTAATACTAAAGTATCCACTAACTACCTGTAATTTATTTTTTATTTTTTATTAAATTTGGAAAATTCGTGTTCTTTATCAAGGATTTATCTAGATGTATCAATATTTTTCGAAAAAATACAAATACTTTTTCAGTTTTTCTTCTCTATAATTTCCATTTATTTCCAGAAATGTTGCAAAAACTTGTCATTTTGTTTCCCATAGATTAATTTCATCAATACCTCTCATGTCTGTATTTATCGCAATAACAATTTTCTCCCTCAAATAAACTATAAGATACGATCGCTCCAACTCGAATTTACGAAGACATTATTAGCAATTTTACAGGTCTTGTTTAGTTTTCCATCCATGCTTTATGTTAAGAATTGATCACCATTCCCTATCCACTCTACGCCTGTTATCATCTACGCAGCAAGACCCATGAATTACTGGTCCTACTACTACATTTATTTTGAAATTGCACTCCATCATATTAATTTTGGCGAAGTTTGTGCTCTGATGGCTCTTTCCAGGGAACTCTCATCTCCAACATTATTTGAGTGACCATAAAAAGCAAGTGGCATTTTAGTCAAAGTAGAAAACTTCATTCATCAAAATACATTTATGCTCATATTAATAACACGCGTTGCTGTCGTTATTACAAGAAAACCTGAAGAAGCGTATAAATACACAGATGCGCGTTAAACTTGTGTAATATTTAAGATCATGGCCTATTTCAGTGAAAGTTTCGGCCATCTCTTTCGATGATAACTTGTTCTGGCCAAGTATGATTGATTTTCATAAAATATTTTCTATTTTATGGTTTCGTTTGAAGGCAAGATGTAAGTTGTTAAGAAGAGGGTATGGCCTTTTTATGAAAAGCGATTGGAATCTTCGGAATTTTGGTAAAAATTATATTTTTGCCTGTGGAGTTTCTCCCCTTCCTTATTTTCGTGTATTAACTTAGAAACGAATATCTACCCTTTTCATCTGTTCACCAGACCCCTCTATTGACCGCGGGTCTAATTTATTTTACTCACTGGTCGTTATTTTTATTACGTTTTTTTTCGAAACCTTGTTTAACAACAGGGCTTAAATCCACTTTGGTAAGAAGTGTTGTGTGTTGATAGACTTGACATGCGAGAATAGTTTCCTACACTCCTCTTTTATTTAAGACTTCGGTGGAGAGTTTTCATTTCTCTGCGCGAGTAATTTGGTATGCACTTTAAAATATATAGCAATGGCGTGATTCCTCGATCTTTAGGCTCCCCTGAAGATTTGTTCTATGTGGGGAGGAATTGGATCCTCTCGGTTTATATTAGACATTTTTTGAAGCAAAGAGAAAAGAGTTTTTATACGGTTAACAATGCTCATTGTTTCATGGTGCAGTAAAAGCCGCTGTCAGAGGAAGAAGAGGGTATCGGTTTCAAACTACCTTTTCTCTTCCTCTTTAGCTTTCTAGTCTCACCCTCCAAAGCATTTTTAATATTGTTGGTGATAATGGTAAGTCTCACCTCGTATCAAAGTATTTTTTTAGAAGTTATTTAACTCCAACTCTGTTTCAAACTCACTACTAGACCCTTACTTCGGGGAGATTGATATTAACATTTATTTTATTTTTGCCCTAGATTTTATTCCAAGTCTAGATTAAACAAGTTTGTAGTAATCCTCAATTGATGTGTGATCGCTTTGATTCTATCAATCTTCAAATAATGTAGGTCTTCTACATACGAGAAATTCAACTTCAAGATCATATTAGAGTCTCTCTAAAGGAAAGAATTCAAAAGCAGATATCTAAATAGGAAGCACCTATTCGACGATTACGAAAATTGCCCTTTTTAATCAAACTGCTATGCTATGAGATTACTATAATTAGGCTTTATGACAGGGTAATGTAAAATAGACAAACATTTCTCTACCGAGTATTTGAACCTATTGTTTTCTCATCTCACCCTATGTTTTATAGGCTGAAATGCATTATAGAGTAATTTAATACCTTATTAAATTTAATAGATCCCCACTATGGACCGTCCGCGTGTCCTTCAGGCTATAAAGTCTGCAGGTCGATCTGCTTTATACCTTTCCCTCACAGTTTTACTTCCACAGAGCTCTACATGATCACACAATGAACCCGCTCTGACTACCCTTACGCTCTCCCTTGAATACGAATTTTGCCCTTTATGAGTCCAAATTAGCACCTGTCAAGCTCTCCATGAGCAGCTATTAAGCTCTCTATGAGCACCTATTGAGTTCTCCCTGCGCTTCTATTTAGCTCTCCACGAGCACCTGTCGATCTCTCTATGAGGATCTATTGAGTTCTCCATGATCACCTATTGAGCCCTCTATTTTCACCTATTGAGCTCTCAATGAACACCTATTGAATCATATATGAGTACCTATTAAGCTCTACATGAACACCTATTGAACCTACTATGAAGACCTATTGAGCTCTCCATGAGCACTTATTAAGCTTTTCATGAGAACTAACTGGCTCTCCTTTACGCACGAATTGAACTCCCACTGATAACTCATGGACTTCTTACAGAAAATTTGAGCCATGCATGAGCAACTCTTGATCCATCTCTCCATGAACTCCTAATTAGCACCAAGTGATCCCTCTCGTAGCCTCTATTAAGCCCTTCCGAGGGCAATGTAACGCAGCTCCACATGTTTAGTACGGACAATATCGTCCATTGAAGCCCCCTGTAACACCTATTGAACCCAAACGAAAAATGTGGCAGTAGTCAAAAGTTGACATTGATTGAAAAACTATTCTGTTTGAGATGAAATAGATTTCCATCCCGAGGTGGAATACAAATCGAATTGTAGCAAGGCTTCATTAATATAGATGAAAGTATGTAATAACTCTTGTTTATTTGAAAGTACCTGATGATAGGCAAGTATTAGCCTATCATATAATATTTTATTTCCACCCACACTATACGAGTATATGTGGGACACTCATTTCTGCAATCTTAATTTGGGCATCACATTTTTCTTAAAGTGAACCTTTTCCATTTAACATTTAATCCAGAAATCGTTTGTCATACGTACTGGAATTTGAGACGGAGTCGAGGATTAGTATGATGCCAAATTTTGAAAACTTCAAATGCTCTGAAGACTATTCCAGGAAACGCTATTTAGACCCATTCTCGGCCAAAGAGCTGAGACTACGTGAATTAACACCAGGTTTTTCATCCGAGATTAAAAATGAGCTAAATTGCAAGCCTAAAAGAACTTTTCTTCCATCTTCTCTCTTAGTTTTGTTGGCTCTGACACACTCAGGCCTTCTTCCCCAAATTAAAAGATTTGCACCAATTTTCTCCAAAGCACGATGACAGCTAGGGACTAGTACTGAATGATGCGATTACATATGGAAACTAGAACAGAATGGTGATATGACACCATTATACATATAATGAATGATGATATATCTAGAATCGTATTAAATAATGAGGGGGTATATTGGAATAAGTACAGTATGATATTATGAAACCTAGAAACGTACTGAATGATCATATGACACCTAGAAACGCGTAATAATGAGATGATACTGAAACTAGTACTGAACCAAGAAATAACACAAAGAACTAGTAATGAATGATACGAAGACTCCAAGACTCTTCTTCTGAATGATAAGACGACCCAGAATCTTTTACAGAATCATCATATGAAACATAGAAACTAGGGCCAATAGATGAAATGATACCTATAAACTAGTACTGTATGATGATATGACACCTAGAAAGTAGTATTGAATTGTAAAATGACGCCTAGAAACCTCGTACTGAATGATGATACTACACCTAGAAACTACTACTAAAAGATGAGATGAAATCAGGAAACTAGTCTTAAAGAATGAGATGACATCTATAAATAGTATTGAAGGATGAGCTAACACCTAGAACTAGTAGTGTATATTTAATTAAACAAACTTTGGTATTGCTTTTTATTTTGATTTATCAGCTTAAACAGAAGGTTTCTAGAGCCTTCCAAGAGAAAACTCCAACTATATATGAAATTCCCCATCAACCCAAACAGGTGAGCAACTGGTATAAATGAAAATAAAAATTTTGAATAACCTTTTAAACATTTTTAAACTTACACTACTGAAAAACGCACAATGAATTCGGTTCTTTCCACTTGAAATTCTTTTAAAATTAATTTCCATAAAACAAAGGCCGTCAAAGTAAGATGGAATAATCCATTAGCGGACAACGCAATGGATCGACAGAGTGTCACTCCGCCCGCCCAAGTAATAAAAGGTCGCCAGGTGAAAGAAGAAACGATAATAATAAAACCCGTTAGGCATGTATGAAGGGGTGAAAGAGGGATGACAGAGCAAGAGAACATTTGAAAATGTATCGTGAGACGATGGAGGAGGCATTTATAAGAAAGGTGGTGGGAGATCAATGCCTTCTTCTTGCGTCTTTCTCTGGAGGATGAGGTAAAAACTGTGGTCGCGAGAGACGGAGGACGTTTATGCCGTCTTGTTTGAAGCATAATGGAAACGAGGCCAAATCTCATAGAAAGTTTTTAAAGAAAGAGATGTGAAGGAAGTGGGGAAGCTATAGAAAGTGGTAAGTGTGGAAGATATCTATATAATTTTAGATCACCATTATAGCCATCATGGTAAACTAAGTGTGTTGGGGCTAGGAGGGCACACAGGCCAAAAGATTTCACATGGAATCCTTTTGCGTGTGCATAAATTAAGATGTAAGGACAATAAACATGAAGGGGGTACGAAAGAGAAAAATAGGCAATAATGAGGGAATTTTTAAAACGAAACTCAACAGAGCCAAGAACGAAAGGTGACCCCTCTCCCGCCCCCACCTTCTAGGTCTTGGTAAGAATGGACGAAAGGAATAAAGCACAGGTAGTGTTAATCTAGTTTGTAACTGCCAAAGACACTGGGACCGAAAGAGCGTACCATTCCTCCATGTACCATGTGTAATAAGACTACTAGTCTACACGGGGTAACTCCTAACTGGGGGGGATACCAAAAACAATAATTATCTGTGCCACTTATGGTAGGTTCTTTCCTCCTTTCTATAGGGTTTCTATGTAAGCGTTTTCTTTTTTATGCAGGAGGTCACATAAGGGGATGAATGCTCTGATATCGTACAGGGTGAATTAGCTCTTATCCAGGGGGAGTATATCGTGTTCTTTTGTAACTTACTCCGTGTGATGGTAACAAATGTTTCCTTAAAATATTGAGTGGTATATCACTTGCCGGCTTTAGCCAGGCTTCCCTCCTGGCTGGAGCCTGAGTGGTACCGGTCTGAAATATCGTCGGTTCCTTATGAGGCCGCCAGTGTCCAAGTGTCTTTCGTTTTCGAAATTGGTACGTCCTGATGCATGGATTTATTATAAAATTAAGAAGGGATCAGACCTAAGAAAACTCATGCTCCTCCTTACCCTCAAACTGATCGTAAAGCTGGGGAACCAAGGTTATCTTTAAATTGGAACCATTGCAGAGACTGTCAAGTCAGCCAAAAATATGATCTCTAATTTTCTGTCAACATATAATAAGATAGTTTAAAGTAATGTTAGTAAATCAACCGGCTGGCCAAGGATGACGCTATAAAAGAAGAACGAGCCATTACACAAATTGTAAATAAGGACTATTATTAATCCTTGTATCCAGACTAAACGTAAGAGGTCCGCTGGAGGAAGACAATTTTTAGGTAGGCAGACCTAAGGTCAAGCCTTTGATTATTCCGAAAAATCAAATGGCTCATTTTGCATTCGTCTTTTTTTATGAAACATGAACGAATGATCAATGAACCCCAGTCCTCTTCACTGACCAATTTAAGTTAACTTTGTTAGGGTGTGATGACCAGAGATTCGTTCCTCACGAAGTAGGCGAAAATTGTTTATCAATTGTACCAACAAGATTTTGAAGTCTGGTGGAAGAAGTGTCATTTCCTTTGGCGTAATTGCGCTAAAAGGCATCATACCACTTGTGCGCTTACGGGGCACAGTGAATGCACAAGTGTAAAAAGAATTGCCTCTGAAGCCCAATCCGCAATTTTCATACAGTCTAACGCCCCCTGCCATACAGGACATCTCCAAGGACTTTCATGGACATCGAGTTTATCACCCTCATGAACTGGCCTCCACAGAATTCGGAACTTAATAACATTGAAAATGTTTGGAAGACACTCCGCGAGAGGTCTTAAAGAGAGGAATCCGAAGCAGTTTAGGATGTTGCGCAAGTTTTATGAGACGAATGTAGCAAGATTATTGCGCAACAGTGTTACAAAGAGTTATAAGGAAGTAGGGAATCCTCAAAAGCCTTATGGCCTACTCGACGAGATTTCGATCATCATGTATACTATTTACAAACAAACGAGTAGATGCCAGCAATTTGACGCGAGTCGACGCTACATTACTGCATCTGCTTGGGTTAGCTACTTTCAACAGTTTCATTTTCTCTAACTTCCACACCAAACCTCGTTGCTAGAGCCAGATATGGCGTAGGCCAGAAAGCGAAAGTCTGCCTGTGAAGCGCAAGACTCTCATATAAGGAGGAGTGGCGAAGCTGCTTCTCTTGTTTAAATATAAATAATTTCAAAAATTTGTTGGTTTTCTATACATAAACTAATGAGAATGATTAAAAAGGCTAATTACTTATGAGATGACTTATTAGAATTTCATAAGGTGTCTTGTTATTTGTTAAAGTAAAAGATCAGTTCACTTTTGTGTCTCGTAGTCTATTGAGTTTTTCAGTTTTTGAATTTTAAATAATTAATGCTAGATCAGTTTGGGTTTATTTAAAGATTGGGTACTATTACCAGAACTTAAATCATTCCTAAACTAATTAACATGTAAAATACAAACGCCTAGATATTACAGTAGCCGACGAGAATAATAAAGTCCCCTAATTCGAAATTTGTTCAAAATTAATAGATCACTGATGTTTATTTTTCCATGATTATAAAAAGGTAAAAGTAGACTTTGGATCAATTTTCCGCACTGTTAAAGACTGAAAACGGAATATGTACCTTTAATAAATGCGCAATCAATGACCTCATATGGCAGTCAGTACTTTCATTCACCTCGCATTTAAATTTGCTCTTTACAATTTAATGCATAACATCAATACTTCTATACTCCATTCCACCGCTCTCCTCCGATCTAATGAGCTATAAAGAGACGAAAATAATCCTCTTTCCCATAATATGCCTCTGAGCTCGAGTCATTCCGTGGGGGGAATTTTTAATATGTTAGAATAATAGCCTCGATCGAATCTCACTAACTCCTCATTGATCGCACATTTCGGTTTTGGCTTCGTTCTAGAGGTTTATTAATATTTTTTTATTAGTTTGTCGAACAGAATTTTAATTACTAATCGCGAAATGGGTTTGGCGGTCGATGCTCGTGCAACCGATGAGAAAGAGCGAGATTTATTGGCTCTGAGGTTTGGTCGAGAAAGGAATTTTGAACCCTTTTTGAGACGATTTGAGGGTTGGTATCTAATCATTTTGACCAGCAAATGCTTTTTGAATGTTGTTTGACTTAATGACTGGGTAGTAACTTTAATTATGTATTAAATTAAAATTTAATTGAACTAATTTTAGCATCAATGAAATCTCCATATAAATGATAACTATAACCAGAATTTAGTGCATATATATCTTGTCTATAAGTAAATTCTTTGGGGAATATATAATTAAAAACTAATCGATTTTATGTTTTAATATTTATATATTTTCTCACTTATCCTTATCCTTGCACGGTTGTCCTCAACTATTTCTAAGTCGAGGGAAAACATAGCTTCTTATTACAATGAATTTATGCAAAATAGGAAGTGGTTCATCGTTTGATGGAATTCCGCTAAGTGTTTCCTTCATAGCGGCCTCCATACGCTGTATATATTCATTGATCTGATCCCTAGTTTCCTTGTACGGTTAATATTTATAACATCAAAATAGCCTCTAAAGAATTTTAATCACTTCTATTCTGTAAAGCACATTTTTGGAGGCGAATCCATTTCTAAAGAATTTATCGAGCTGTCGATATTACTATTAATAAAATAACAGTTTATAATTTTAAAAAAATTATATTCCTTAATTGTGATTACATCCCAATGGAAATGTATTTTCGCAAAAAAAGAAGCTATAGTGATTTAACTTTGTTTACATAATTCCGACCGAGATTAATTTGTCACATTTTTCTCTGTTTCGGATTGGAAAGCTTTGCGTTATGACTTGTAGTGGATGTGTCTTATATTTCAAACACCCGCAAAAGTGTTCACAGTGTTCCAATCGTGCATTGTAAATTTTTGTTGAGGTTATTTATCCAAATCTGTTCTTCAATTTTGGTGGTTGTAAGGAGAAATGCGGCAAATTCAAATTCGAGGTTAACTCCGATTTCGACCTAATCGTATTTCTCTCTCCCCCCTCCTTTCCAAACGAAAAACAAAAGAAAAGAAAAAAAAACGATATGAACAATGCAGAGAAACTGCTACAGGAGGAAACAATCAAATGTACAAAAATTTATCAATATATCGAATGATATACCAAAAACCAGACTAAATAGCAATTCTCTGAACTTTTTAATAGAAGCAAAATAAATTGGTAGATATTGTAAAAAGTTGATAATATTATATAAGTAATGAATTTTTTTTATAAGTACGCTAGATTAGTAGGTAAGAAAGGAAAACTAGTGAATAGGTCTAGTAGAGTGGTAAATAAATTGCGGATATTGGTAAATAAAAGCAAATTATTGGTAGATAAGTGCCAAAGATTGGTCGACCAGTGCACGAGATTAGTAAATAAATGATATTTAGAGGAAGTAGATTAATAGATAAGTGGACTAAATTGGCACATGAAGGCATAAATTTGTAAAATAAGTACAGAAGATTGCTATAAAATCGAAGTATAAAATGAGGTAAATTGTTATAAAATTGCATTTCATTGGTATATAAGTGCAGTAGACCGGTATATATTATGTAAGTGTAGAAATTGTTTAGATAAGTGTACATAGATGTTTGGGGGATAAGTAGAGAATATTAATAAATGTGTATGGGACAAGAATGGTAGATAAGTGTATAAGAATGGTAGAGAGGTAAAAAATATTGGTGGATAAGTGTATGAAATTGGTTGGTAGATCGGTCTCCGTTTTACTTTTTGTTTTGCTTTGGCAATAACATTGTAACTATTAGCCGATTCTAACAAAATTCGAAACCCTTACGTGGTTTTACATTCACTTTCGAATGATACAATTGCCAAGGTCCTTCTAAGGCTATGTGGCGAATTATTTGGCAATAACATCCAAGCTATTTGGCCGATTCTAGGAAAATTTGAAACCCTTATGTTGTTTTACATTTTCTTTCGAATGATATAATTGCAAAAGTCCTTCTAAAGTTTTGCCAGGGAATTATTGAAAGTTTTTAAGGTTGCAAGGTCATAAATCAGAATAAGTGAGAGCAGGCAATTTTGGTCAGCAGACCTTGTTTCTTATTATCCTTCTCTTGTATTTCTTATCTCCGCTCTTTTTCATATATTATTTCTTATACCAACGACGCTTTTCAACATCCAGAGTTTATTTAGTCAAGACACAATTGATCCAAGAGTTGGCCCTAGCTGTCGTGGGACATAAATAAGACCAAGTCTTTAGAGCAAATGCGCACTATAAGCCGCGAACGGAATTCGGCTTTAGGCGATGTGATTTTATTTGATTTGCAAATTAAATATTCCGAATTCGACTGTGGAAAGTAAATTTGCCTTGCTGCCTTTTTGCACTCTAGACATCGTTAAGGAGGTTGTGAGTGGAAATATTTTTTTCCGTGTTTTCCTCTTACGACGATTTTGATCCAATAAAGCACCCCCAAAATCGATTTCTATAATAGTGGCTGTAGTTTTGAATGAGTCATCTGAAGGTTTGCCGCTCTTTATAAATTTTGTTTTACTAAAGTCGATTAGATTGCTTAAAGAGACACAATGTTGCCCTAAATGTAGCTTAAAGTGCTTTTATCTAAAAAAATGTTCCGCCAAGCACACTGTTGGTTGAAAGATTCGGTTGAGAATTTTTAGTTTTTATTACAAGAATGACGGTGAGTTTGAGGGCGTGGGGGGAGGCAGTGATTACGGACAGACATAAAAGAAAATGAATGTTGCC
The DNA here is from genome assembly GCA_963969495.1 of Ceratothoa steindachneri. Taxonomy (NCBI): domain Eukaryota; kingdom Metazoa; phylum Arthropoda; class Malacostraca; order Isopoda; family Cymothoidae; genus Ceratothoa; species Ceratothoa steindachneri. The sequence goes on from OZ018336.1 coordinate 48,364,960, forward strand.
TAGTGTCGTTTACTGGTTGGCTCTTATAAAGCGGAAGAAATATATTTTAAAGTGGCTGGTAGAGGCTATTTCCCAATTTATAATTGTTTGACTTTTGTTCACTAAATTATTAAAGAAATTGGAAGATAAAATTAGCATAGTTTAATTTCTAACTTCTAATTTTTATTAAAAGGCTAAAAAGACAGTTCTAAAGTTATACAGTTAATTTTAACAAATTGAATGACGGAAAAGAGAACAGGCATCACTCAACAGTACAGAAATCGTTCTAAACCATTTAAACTAGTTACATATAAGATCGATTTTCAGCCTCTCGTTTCCTAATTTGCAACGAAAAATGTGACATAAAATTATACATATACTTAATATTTCTCCAAAATAAAGACAATACACGCATATATTTTTAAAGTAATTTTCAATAAAACTTCGATTAGAAATCTGAGTAAAAGAAATATTATATTGAGTATTTTCCATATAGAGGTTAATTAACCAAGTCAAATATCAAATTTCACTACAATTCTGAGTTGGCCGAATACGTGTAGCATTAGGCTATAAGAATATATGTATAAGCCTTATAATGAAAGGCGAGTCTTAGTGGGCTGCTCCAAAATACAGTCAAGACTAAAGTAAATTATTGCCCTACTTTGGCGTGGTTAATTAAAGTATTCGCATATATCAAATATGCAACGTCTTGAACACTTAATAATTCAATTTCTATTGAAGTTGTGGCAACCATAGTCTTAGTTTCTCCAAATATTTTACATAAATATGAGATACTATGAGTAGTATATAATCGTTTGGGGAAACATCACGAGGCTATGGGAGTCTCGTATTATGAAAATCAATTTAATTCATTCAATCGTGGCATTTCCTCGAAGTCTGGATAAGAGTCTTCATTGTCATGAGACAAACATTTATGAAGGCACCTGTACGTGATTTTCTTTACAATGTACTTACTACTGCACCTTCAGTAACCGCACAACTTCACAAGACCTCAGCTGTCTTCAATGGCATTGGGAAACCGAGACGATCGTAGCTTGTTACTTTTCGCAGCCTTCTTCCACCTTCACTGCCGTTGAGCTATGAGGACTAGACAGGGTTTAATTTAATATCGGAATTTCATTTCTCCTAGCCTTGGCCTAAAGAGGCTCAACTTACCAGGCAGCAGGAACTCTAAACAGGTGCGATCACCCTGAGTCAGAGTAGACCTGGGAGCAATAGCAGATTAAAGGGTAACTCCACCATTCCTAATACTCTAAATGTCTCCAATCAGAGCCTTGCCACCGGATGTAGTTCAGTTTTAAGTCATACCCTGGAGATTCAACCAGGACATCCTATTCAGAGTTTTGAGCTCCACCTAAACAGGTGCGATCACCCTGAGTCAGAGTAGACCTGGGAGAAATAGCAGATTAAAAGGTAATTCCACCATTCCTAATACTCTGAAAGTCTCCAATCAGAGCCTTGCCATCGGATGTAGTTCAGTTTCAAGTCATACCCTGGACATTCAACCAGGACGTCCTATTCAGAGTTTTGAGCTCCACCTACCCGTCCCCACTGTGATACCCAGTCACGGAGGTACCCTCCCTAGTAAATAGAGTCAGCTTTTTTAAAAATAATTCGAACGGAGATTCGAACTGCCGGCTAAGAGTGCTAAACACTATACTAGCCGGGAGGGTAGTATCAAAGGAGAAACTGATTTCCTGATAGAAGTAAATTGGTGTAAATAAACGTCTAGCAACTAAATATGCAAGCATGACAAAAAATAACGTAATGTACTTGATAAATGTTACCCAACACAATCGGTTTTACTATAGTCAGACTTCAAAACTGAATAGAAAAACAAGAGGATTCAAAAATTGACATGACTGAGATAAAGAACGTGTTATGTTATGAATATGCGATAAAAACAAAAAAAGTTAATTTCTATTTATATGTATGAATGATTCCTGAGAATATAGAAGGTTCTTTAGTCAATTAAAAAAAAGGTTCCTGGCATTCAGATGAAGCAAAGAATTAACGAATGAATCATACTGTTTATTTTTCGCACTGAAGATAAAGGACAAATGAAAAACATGATGAAAATTTTTTTTAGAGACAGCACAATTGGTCGTTGGGCCTTGGAGAAAGAAAAAGATTAGGGCGATTATTGACTCATAAATGAATAGGATGGACCGAGAACTGCAGCTCACCTGAAACGAAACACCGCTTTTAGATTTAAGCGAAGTTAAACCACATCAAATATGGTTTGTCGCAGGATGGCCCTTATATCCGAGTGCTGGTTGACTGTAACGGTTGTGAGATAATGGATACAACGCTAATATATATAAATATATATATATATACATATATATATATATTTATATATAATAAAAATGAAGTCTATCTCTCTGTTTGTGTTTCTGACCATTTATAGGAAGAAAGGTTAGACAATTTACATACAAATTAAAAGTGTATTTTTATGTGAAAGATTCATTGGAAGATAATCGAAGTGATCTTAAGTATCTGTGTTCCCTTAATGGAGGTACGTGCTTTTACCCAAACCTGCCCAATATGGTCGATCGAAGGAACGTGAGACAGGTTTAGACTCGTAAGAAAGGTTAGTTTTACCCTACATCGTTGTTCACGTGTGGGAGGCAAAAACAACCTTTTGGTCAATGCACCACAATGAAAGATGAAGAATATTATATATCATAAAAGTATTGTGATGTAACATTAGTTAAAGAATAATTTGTGATGAATATAAAAATTTCAAACCCTATCCTGCCTATGATTTTTTTTAGCCGGGCAACGCCGAGTAAATCATTCAGTGGCTCATAAAGAAGCCTTAGGAGTAGTAGGCAGGATGATGCTAGACAGCAGGGATTGTGATTTCAGATAGACACTTCCAATGATCCCTAAAGGAACCAGGGCAGATAAGGTTCGGGCTTGTCTAAAATCATCTTCTTTTGAGTAGGAATATTAGATGGAATTAATCTTCCGTGGTAGTTCATAACCTGATTTTTTTTTCTTTTTGTACCTTTTTATGGTTAGTTGTTACTGTGTCCGTTTTGTCCCGGATTTCAGAGAGGAAGAGGAGTATTCTAAATTCGTTTCCTAGTACCACTTACATTATTCTTTTTAGTTTCCTCCGGTTTCCCGTTAAATATTTCTATGACAGAGCACATTGTGTTATATACTTCTATTTATGGTCTACTATTTCTGTTAGTTTGATAACGACTTGGTTATCTCCTTGATTTTCGGAAGCCCCGAATCCGTAAATGTAGTTTCTTTTTAGGATTTCTAACGTAATTCAAATCTATTATATAATCTACATTAATTATTAACATAAACAACCTCTCTAAACCCTTTTATCTAGGTCTTTACGATTCCGAGATATGTTTTAAATCTTGTTTTGCTCATAATTGACTGAATCTATTTTAGTGTAAAATAATTGGAAACAAACATATCTTTCTTTATGGTGTGAATTTCCAACCGTTTTTTCTATTAGCACTGAAATACATATGTCCGTTTGCTTCCCTCAGGAATTCTAGTGTGGCATACAAAGAGTGAAAGATACGAATACAAATAAGGTATAAGCAATGCGGCACAACAGAGGATCGAAATGTACTAACTAAATTGGATATTTATTAAGAAGAGAGGAAAGAGGGAATAAAATAGTTATAAAGGTTTGTATAGTTAATAGGAAGAAAAAAGATAAAGTTGTTTATCGAAGGTAATATTTCATAGGATTGTGCATTTATTCGATAGGAGATTCACATCTTTGAATTTTAAAAACGTTTAATTTTATTTATAGACAAATAAAAATTATTTTAGTAAAGTAAATAGAAGAGTATAACTAAAAATTTAACTGTTTGCAACATCTTATGAAATTAAGATGGCACAATATCACGTTTGTCTGAGCGATCTTTCTATAGAATTAGGAGGCCAAAATGAAAATTAGATCAAAATGAATATGTTTAACTAATGGAAACTAATATATTAATCATTAGCGTAAAGATATTAGTATAATAGGAACAATGTTTCCCAAAAAACCTTTAAATAAATAATAGTCAATATTGAAAAGGACTTACGGGAAAAAAGATTAATCCATTTATCTCACTCTTCTAAATTTTGTGTCTAGAATTGGGAGATAAATTCTTTATACAAATCAGTTTTTAAACGTGTGCAAACCCTGCGACAAGAGTCATAATTAATAGTTAAAATGGCTGTTTGATGCACCAGTCTTTCCTTTTGAATCGACATCGCAATCGGTTGTTCTCCCTGAAGTTCCACTGCATTATCATGAATCTATATATATATATATATATATATTTATAAATATATATATTTTTATATATATATATATATATATATATATATATATATATATATATCCAAAAAAGTACAGTAGCGTACGTGTAACTATTGGGATAAAACAACAGTAATAGGACTAATTTTATATGCGAAACCAGGCTTCGACGAAAACATCCGTCATCGTCAGGCGCTGGTGGACAACTGAAATACAGAAGTTGCTTAACGTACAAACGCACAATCATTGGGTCTAAGGTGGAGAATGCGGAACTGTAGCAGCATTTTTGAGAAGCAAAAGTATGAAGCTCTTGCTTATTAAGATATTAGTATTAAACTTGCTGTCATAAGTTGTAAGTTGGGAATTTCTTTTATAAGTGCTGATTCAATTAAGTGTCTATGTATATAATTATGAGAGTTATAAACTATTTTAGCATTATCAATATCAATTTGATGGTTTCATTGGACATATGTACAAATAGACTCTGGGAGAGGGCGCCACGTCGCATATCGCATTTATGTTCATCCATTTTCTTGGAAAATCTGCTGCTTTCACCGATATATACTTCATTCCATGATCTGCAGGGAACAAAATAAACTGCCTGTTCTTTATCGATCGATCTATTTTTGGATTAGCTATTTTTGATCGTATTCTCGTACTGAAAGGAAAAATTGATGTTGTTGGTCCGTGCCAACTTTTTAAATTTGATTAACTGGAGGGAGTATGGGGAGGTAACATAATATTTGTCACATCTATTTTCCTTATAATTAGCTGACGAATAATAAGATGGTGCTGGATTTATAGTGACGCTTTTCTATGAACCAAAGGGAATATTGCAGCTCAATGAATATTTGGATGATTGTATTAATTTAGTCTTGCAAGAAACAAGGATCACAAATGCGATATGCACTCAGGAACATGGAAGAAACTATAGACCTTTGACGGATACATCGTGACAAGAGAAATAATGAATATAGGCATTAGAATTAGTTGATTTCTGGTAGACGGAACAATATGCTTTGTCCTTTATTTTATATATTTTTACATCCAGAATCGGCAATGAGTTGTTCAGTTCCCATTCTACTTTATATGTAATACTTAGGTGGATCTTATTCAATTTTTCAAAGAAAGAATCAAATCGCTTATCATTGATAGGCTATGTGGCACATATATCGTCTGCATAGCGGAATCACGTTATGGGATTGGGTAAACTGGGGGGAAGGAGGTGCTTTTCCAAATCCGCCATAAACAAATTGCCTACTCATGACATATTTCTGCCTGTAAAAACAATCTTCAGCTCTAAACAAATTGTCCGTCATACACAAACAAACTAACTTTATAATTTTATTACCCAGTTAGCGTAATGTTAGGTTAGACAAAGGCAAGTTTTTCTCAATTACATCCAGAGCTTCATCAACGAGAACTTTTGTGAAAAGGCTATTGATAACAATAGCCAATCCCATAACGTGGTTGTAATAATATTGGGGGAGTCAATTCGGTTGAATGTTCTGTTTGTCCAAGTAAATATTTTGGAATGACGGGAAAGCAATTATCTGTCCGTATTAATCAGCATAAATACAATGTTAGGAGAGCTGTAAATATTATTGTGTTTTTTGTGCATATGTCAGAAAATAACCAGTTATGTATTTGTAATTCAGCAAAAAAAAGAATTCGCTCAAATGACTCAATTAAAAGAAACCTTGTTAAATATTCATGTATAAGCCAATTTGATAACTTTAACATTTCCCCTTTCCTTTTTAAAATTCATGTTATGAAAAAACTCATTCTTAGAGGAATTAGCTTTGACTTATGTTTCTAATTTTGGGGGTCAATTTTCTTTATTATGGGAACCGGATTATTCAATTTCATTATTACTTTGATTTTGTATTAACATTACTTTATTTCTCTTCCTCTCTCCTTGCCCCTCTCCCCTTCGTTTCAATTTACTTCTCGTGTCTCTCCAAATCGCACTAACCATCTACATACTATCGAAATATACTAACATCAACCCTTTTCATGAAAAAACCCAAAACCTCCACCTCAACCCAAACAAAGTACCCATATAATATATGAGTAGACATGTACCTTAGGAAACGGTGAGCTCTTACCTAACTGGTATATCAGAATAACCGAGACCACACTCTCAAGAAGGATACCATACAACATCAGCAATGGTGCACCTAAAAAACATGGAACATGCCTTAACAGAAAAATGATGGAAAAAACAAAAAATTTAGACTATGCTCCCAATAGACACCAATTACTCCTTTTTGAAGACATATATATTCAAGAAAACGAACCAACTCTCAATATACAATCTAACTCACATAAATTCCTGCCAACTGCAAGACGAGGAAATCAAGGGACCAGACACATTTAGGACAGCTACCTGTACCCGCTGAATCACCTCTGGCAAGCAGCTTAACCCTCCCCTTCTCTGGCCACTTACACTTCTTCGAACAGTCCTTATCTGCACCTCGTCAGCCCGCTATTTAGCCTACACGTGTCTAAGTTCCGTTGGTCTGTTTGTTAACACATCTTTTAGAATATATATATACTGAAATACATGTATTAATTTCCCATTTTAACTCTGAAGATGATACTTGTCGTATCTAAACAGGTTAGTACATTAAAACAGAGCTAAGGTGCATTAATTTCCTTCTAGCTTTTTGGAATTATTTAATATAAGTCTCTAACGAACTTCGGTAACCATAAAGAAAAAGCGAATATAAGATAAATCGAGAAGATTGAAAAGAAAATTATTAACACGAGACTAGCGGTCGCTTTCAATAAAACCTGCTATAATGAATAAATATATATAATTTTAAGAGTGAATCCAAGGACCAAAATGAAAGTAATTTCCATTAAATTAATTCTTTAATGACAACCTTTCAGGCTCCAAGCCTATCTTCAGGTCTGACAAAGAGAAATGAAGAAATATTTAAATTCTAACATTAAATTATCTTTAGCCTGAAGTAACTACCTCCAATATATATATATATATATAAATATATATAAGAAAACGACTTACTTTTCCTAAAATATTTTCCATATATGATGAGTAAGTAAATGAAACTTCCATCATACATAACGGCAGGCATTAAATATATGTTATTATTTTTATACAATTTTTTTGTAATTATAACTTTGGTTAATAAGAAAATAGTAAACAATAAGTCTTCTTTAAATTTATCTGCAGTAAGTTCATGCAACATGGTGGTAAAAATGTAAGTAGTTTCACTCATTTAAAGATGGTGGTATCTTTATAAATCTGATTTTCGTTAATTAAAACTTTTTCAAAATTATGATGAGTATGTAAAAGAAATTTTCATGTTACATAAAGTCATGCATTTAATTATTTTATAAAGAATTGATATTATACTATCGTATATTCAAGAAATTATATTCAATTAACTAACCAATAAAATATTTATACGCGCAAAATAAGAGAAAGACCTTTCAAAGAATTGCTTAACAAGCAAATACACTAAAAACAAAGCAAGATTTTACAACTATAATTCTATAACACTAAATATCGTCTGTGGATACCTTTGTTTTCTATTATTTCGACGCAACATCAACCACAGTACCTCAAAATTTCTTGCAAATTCTGGTGGTAATTTGATCCATTCTTGCTTAATTTTCCCCCATAAATCCGTTACAGTTGACGGATGCTGGTCTTGAACCTTGACTTGATATTTCTGAGTTTCTTATTGGGTTCAGATGCGGGTTCTGAGCAGGCCACTTCATTATTTCGATGGCTTCTTGTTGGAAATAATATTTTCCTCGCTTTTCAGTATGTCATGGCGCGTTTTCATGCAGAAATAAAGCTGGATATTTCAGAGATGCTCAGAATGAATGTTTAACATGTTGTTGTAGGAGATTAGTCGCACTAGCGGACCAACTCCTTCAGATAAAATCCCATACCATGATGCTACTTCATTCAAGCTTTGGCAGACTTTTAAAACATTTAGGGTTAAATCTAACACCTGGAACGCGTTGATCCAAGTTTATGCCATCGGATTGCTCTAAATTCGAAAATTTTTCATCGCTGAAATGAATTCTCTGCCAATCTGTATTCCTCCCAACAGCATGATCTTCAGCAAATTCAAGTATCGCCTTAAGATTCTTCTTACTGATAATTGTTTTGGTTGCTGGGTAACTAGCTTTTTAACCAGATGTATTGAGGCGAAGTGACACAGTGCACCTGCTCACTTGTTTGCCATTATTGGAGTTATTTTTTTGCGAAATTGCTATTGCAGTTATAAAGGGATCCGTAAAAGATACTGCCTAATAGCTCTATCTTTTCGGACGACGGTTATGCGCGATCAACCGAATTTGCAGGAGATTTTTATGTTTCCTTTTCATTTTATAACTTTAAAACGGGCCAAATCCAACTCTGCGACCTTCCTGCCTCTCTTGAAATCACATTAGAGAAAGAATCCTTTACGAAGCTTTCAAACGAACAATTGTCTAGTGAAGCTTAGAAGTCATATTCACATCTGTTCTGAAGAGTGCGTACGACAACAGTGTCGGTTGTACAGTTCTTAATTACTAAGTAAAATGTTACCAGATGATTTCACGAAATTTCAAGAATGTCCTGAAAAACGTTCTCTTATATTTTTTTTGGTTAGTATATTGAGTATAATTTCGTGAATATACGATTGTATCATATGAAATCTTCATAAAATTTATTAAATTCATGGTCTTATGTAGTGTAGAAATTGCATTTACCTATTTATCATATTTTAGAAAATATTTGATTAGAGGAAATCTTTCTCTTATTTTGCTCGTTAGTCTATATTTGTATGTATACATATATATATATATATATATATATATATATATATATATATATATATATATATATATATATATATATATATATATATATATATATATATCGATAAGAACTGGTTCTGGAAAGCCTAAATTTAATACCTCGCAGAAATCCCAAAGGTCGGTTGAAATAACTGGTGTGCGTGGGCATCATCTGTAGTACACAAATTGCAAGGTAGAGTAGGCCTCTGACACCAAAATTGTAAGCTAAGCTAGGCCCAAAGAGGGAATTCACAAATAAGCTCGAAGTTGGAACTATGAAGTCCTAAAATTGAGTACACACGTTAATTTCTGTGATAATATGCCATGTAATGAGTAATGAACCAATGTAAAGTAGTGAAAAATACTAATATCACAAATTTACATTTACTAAGGGAGATATTAGATAAGTAAGCGAATAGCTGGAGTTGCCACGCGGTTACACAAATTTACACATGCAAGGACATAGCTGCAAGATGCAACGGTCTCAATGATAGATAACAGGGGAAAGCCGAGAAAATATAGGGTGGTTGTTCTTTGACCAGTTAAGTTGTTGAGGAGCTGTGAAATGCAAACGGTCTTAATGATATATGGTGACAACCCGGTCTAGGAAAAAAGTGTGTAATTACATTAAACACGCAAACACCGCTTGTATTTCCGCCCAACAGACAACAAAGGAACTAACAAACATATTTCTGATCTTTAGCTTCCCCTCCCAAGCCTAGATTAAGGAAAAAGAGCTCACCCTCTCTGCAAGTGAGGGGCCTATATATAAACGTACTTAAACATATAAAGAAATTTATGATAGATAGAAAGAATTAGTTAAGTCATTCGTCATCTTTGGCCTCCCAAGTCTGTCTTCTCGCCCATCCTTTCTTAGTCTTTAGCCTAGACAACAGGTAGGCCCGAAGAAGAAGGCCTTGCCACCAGAATGAGGTCCTCCTCGCCCAAGTAGGTAGACTCTGTGAACGGTGACCCCTTAAAGGATGGAACGTGGTAGTCCTGGTGAATTTTCTTCCTAAAAATAAAAAGTCCACCTTGGCCCGGTCATCCCCCTTTACCCTTACTCCTATAAACCAGTGACCCCTTGGATGATGGATAGAAAGAATAAGTAAACTTTGCAACACAAAGCCTACTTTCAGCCCAAGAATAAGTAGGTCTATCTAACTCTATCCCCATTGACATCAACGAAGCGACGGTGAGGATGGTAAGAATATCATATCTTTTCTACACACCCGACCACTGCAAGCAGCTGGATGAGCTAAGATGAACCACCTAAAGTGGAAGTAGGTGAGTACCTAATCCGGCAAGAGATTGGCAGGTCTCCATATGCGAACAAGGCGCCAATCATCGCAACTCAGAAGGATAACACTTGAGAAAGAGGTAACAACAGAGGAACGGACGACATACGGTCGGGTAATTTTGTTTTTAAGTTTATAGTAACAATACGAATTTTGTGGGGGAATACCAGTAATGTGTATAAAGATTCGAATGTAGACCAATTTACCAGCGTATAATAAGTGCCTATTGTACAACAAAAAAGAATCCAGTTTCCGGTGGTGTAAAGAATATCATTAATTTTAGTAGGTAGAATCAATTGTATAAAGGCTTTAAAATTGTTAATAACCCAGTATTAAGTATACAAAGTCTATCAAATAATTAATTTAAAGTTAACACAATAATAAGTGTAAAAATGTCAGTGTAAATATTAATTTCAAGCTATACCCGTATTCTTAGTTCTGTGGGTACACAAATTATTGTACATAAAAAAAAACAGGTTTTTTCCCAGATTAGGATCTGCAGGTTGGATATCTAGACCCCCAAATGTTAACAAGCTTGGCATTTCATTGTTTGAAACAAAGAATCGCAGGATTTCTGCCACTTTAAGACTCATGTGTTGCAACTAAGCATAACAAAAATGGAATAAGAGATGAGATTTAATATATGTAGTATGCGTGCACAAATCTGTAAATGTAAACAATAATAAGGCAGTGGCGTGCACACACACCTGCACACAAAGTTTAGTCGCAGCAAACAACTGCAGTTGCCACATCCCAACGATCCATAGAACCGCTAACTACCTGACGTAATTATGGCTTAGAAAAATAGTATATAAATAAAGTATTGTAAGACTCTGTAGGTCAAAGAAAATACAATTTCAAGGTAAAAATGATTTAACATAAGAGTTTACCTCTCATTCTTTTGTTAAAAACCAGTGGCATGGTAAGATAGGGTGATCTAAAGAAAATAATATATACGCGTTGATTTGATTGCCATGACCTATAATAATAAAAGAAAAACAGGCAAATCGTTGGCACGTCTTGATACCAAACTGTATATATTATGTGTTATTGTTACATATACATAGTATAATCATAGGAACTATTTAAATACCCCTAATTTTTAATTGTATATATATATATATATATATATATATATATATATATATATATATATATCAAAGCCATGTAAAATTGTAGCGTTATTAATGGAACAAATTTTGGACCCCAAGTCGATATATATTAGATCATCAAATATATGAATCCGTGACTCGAGAGGGAGTTTTCTACTAATCAAATTGCAAGGTAAATTACGCCTTTTGCACCCAAATTACAAGATAAGGTAGGCCCAGCGAGGAAAGTCACAAAGGAGCACCCAGTTGGACCAATGAAATCCTGAACTCGCGTACACGCATTAATTATTAAGATAATCTACTATGAATTAAGTAATGAACCAATGTAATATAAAAAAATATTTATATCACAACTGTTCATTTATTAAGGGTAACATGAGATAAGCAAGTGAATAACTGGAGTTCCTACGCGGTCACACAAACATACTCACTCAAGATAACAGCTGCAAGACGAAACTATCTTAATGATAGTTCAAAGGGGCAATGCGAGCAAATATATGTTGGCGTGAGCTTTGAACGGTTTATTTGTTGAGGACCTGTAAAATGCAAACGGTCTTACTGATATAGTGTGTCATTCCGACTTGGGGGAAAATGTGTGCAATTACATTAAAAACGTAAACACCGCTTGTAACTCCGCCTAACAGTCAACAAAGTAACTAACGAACATATTTCTGATCATTAGCTCCGCCCCACACTTAGAATATAAAAAAAAGAGCTCACTCCCCTTGAAGTGAAGGGCCTATATATAAGTCAGAGCCGCTTTCATTAAGAATCTATTAATCATATAAAACTATTTAAACGAATTTCAAATGGAGAATTAAAGCGAATTACTAAAACTTACGGTACAAAAATACAAACTTTGCCAACGCACAACATGGCAATATTATCGAAAATTTTAAGTCCATCATTTGAACAGAAAGACGCACAATTTCTCACATATATCAAGCAACGTGGCTACACTATCATCTAATTAGCAAACCCGTAACTTCATGATAACTGTGAGTAAGGTAAAATCTTTACATTTTAGAACTAAACTCTTTTGCCTAAATAGACATAAGCAATCGAAGATACCTTACTATACAATCAGTCTAGTAAACCAGTGTTGAACTATTATAAATATTTGTTTATATTTCTAAAAAGATATTTTTACTCTTGCTGATTAGAATACAGACAAAAATATTTTGTCAAATGTAAACAATTAAGGACCATTTGCAGCGTTTTTTATCGTGATTAAAATGTTAACGGTATGTTTCAAGCCGTCAGATTTAAATGAATTTTAGATATCAATGATAGAAAAGAAATAGGATCATTTGGCTAGCGAATGGTCTGTCAGCATCAATTTAGCGTAGTTTTACTTATACAACCTATGGTTCACCGTTCTTTGGATTGAAGCTTCGGGTTAATGCATTGATCTTTTATAGATATCCAAATTGTGTGATATTCAGATGCTTTATTGGCACATCTTTCTGGGTTAACACTAACTAGACCATGACCTTTGTAGAAGAGGAGCCTCTGTCATAGAATTGTCAGAATATGTACAACTTCGGTGATAAAATTAATGAGAAAGCTGATCTAAAGGCCGTCCGCGTTGATAATTTAATGAGGAAAGAGGGAAACAAACCCTGACCCTTTGCATCGCGGGACCTAGATATGATGTTACGGGCTGGCACTCGAAGTGAACCCTAAAACTTTAGTGACTCAAATTCTAAGGCGTTTTATTCATAAGGCATAAATAAATGTTAGTTTAGTTGGGAAAAGTTTTTCGAAAAGGATTTAACCTATTCGGGTGAATAAATTATATGTTTTAACCGTATAGGTAAAAAAATATCTTTCTTTGTCACCTGATAGTATACGCGTCTATGTAGTTTGCGCACATTTTCACTAGCGCTGCTTTGAGTATTTACTTTATAACGCCTGTCTTAAATCTTTCTCTCAGCAGGTATTTTTTTCTTTCACTTTAAATAAACTAAAATTATTTGAACACAATCAACATTAAGTGATATTGAATAAGTAAACATTGGAATTCTCCAGTTATTATAAATTAGTTATTAGTAAGTTATTACTGAACTACCTTTAATTTTAAGGTAATTTTCAAAACTACTCTTGTTCATGCATATTAAACACAATCCTAAAGTACAAATCCAAACATCTAATTAACAAGGGAAACAAATTTGCCAAAGACCAAGGTGAACAGACCTAAGTCACGTGCTCTCAATTATTCTGAATTATGACCTTATGACCTTATGACCTTCAAAGTCTCCAAGGAGTGGAGCTATCCGACCCATAGATTAGTTTTCTTTTTAATAATTTCCGGACTAACCTTGGAAGGACCTTGGCAATTTAATCATTCGAAAGAGAATTCAAAACAACATGAGGGGTTCCAAATTTTTCTTTTCTTCTTACCCCTTACCGAGGTGAATAAAGAGTAGGAAGATGTAATATGAAATGGGAAATAGTTTTTTTTGTTTTAGAGGAACGCTCCACCAGAATAAGCAACCTGCTCAAATGCATTCAATTCGTTCATAAGTACATAATTTGAATAATTTTTTTCCATGGATGTCAAAGATAGAGAGATAGAGAGACGGGTAAGGCGGAAAAAACCCGCGATCGGCTTCTTTTTAAGGTAACTTCCGTTTGATAAGACGCACTAAAGCGACCCTAATTGTAACAACGAGGGGTTCCGCGAGATGACGTAGTCTAAATTCACTCTCGGTGCCGCTGGATATATTAAGTCAAATCCACTTCCGGCGCCTCGTAAAAGTTCACTTCCAGCAAACCGGTAGAAATAATTAAGTGTTGGCCTGGATAAGATTAGTAATTTGCCCAAGAGGACGCAACGCAGAAGAATTCTTTCTCTCGGCCTCCCTTACCTAAAGAGCCTGAAGACAAGAAAATTAAATAAGAAGAAATAAAAACTAGGAACGAGAAGATTCCCATATTGTTGTATTCGACTCAGCTTCTCCACGGCGAAATACTCACTCGATCCTCCTTTTGAGGTTAGAAGTGGTTTTTATAAAACAGGTTGCATTCTCCTTCATAAATTTAAGCAGGCCGAGTACTAATCAGCCAAGTGCAAACCCAACCTTGGCGTTGAAAAGACATTGAGCTCAACACTCATAACCTCACCCCCATCCCAAGCCTTTCTCTCGGGTACAAAAATCCTCGGGCGGCAGATACACTCGGAATGGTAGTTTACCTTTTGTCGGTAGTGTACATTTGTGTGTACGTGCTAACGGCTCCCGCCGGGAGTTGATGTGTGTAATCCTTTTGCTCATTTATGTTTTTTGTATTTCTCTATTGTAGTCAGTTTTTTATTTTTGTTTGTACAGTAGTAAAGATTATTTAGTTTCATCCAGTTTGATATTCAGAACCTTGTAGTTAGTTGATTTAATTCGGCTAAGGAAAAATAGTCACTCTAACTCGATTGAGTGCAACCCACGTTTAAAGTGCATCATTCAGAGTTAGGCCAATCGCAGAGTGTCCTGCGAGCTTACCACGTTCCCTTTCAAGTCAAAGGAATTGTGCGGAGTTCGGGAAATCTAACCTGACCAACGACAAAGGATAAAGACCCCTTTACTCGCTTTTTACAGCCTGCTGCTGACACGAATGTTAACTTATTTTTTGAAATTGAAAGAAGACTGAAGAGGAGAACAACCACATCTTGTTTATGTGAAGAGTAAACTTTAAGACTTATGTTACATCCGACGGTCTTGACAATTTCCGGAATCCGCCAATGGAGCAGGAAGAGGGTGTGCCGCAGGATAGTGTCCTCAGTGTGACACTCTTTGCCCTGAGCATGAACGTCATCACCTTCATGCTGCCGTAGGATGTTTTCGCTACGCTCTACGTAGACCACGTTTCGATCTCTTTAGGTGCGGCTTAGAGCCCAACTCTTGAGCATCGACTCCAACGAGCATTGAACCGCGCCTCTCGCTAATGCTGAAGTGCACAGGCTTCGGGTTTTCTTGGCTAAGACAAGATTAAGGAGGTACTCTCCACCCTGACACAGACTTTTTTATATATGTGTTGCGTCTGGACGTGGTGGACTCGCACCGTTTTCTTGGTCTTCTATTCGACCTAGGTCTCACCTGGGACGCTCATATTCGCATCCTTAGGGTCTCTTTTACCTGCGCCATAGATATTATTCGTTCTCTGAGGTTCAGCGACTGGGGCAGTGATAGGGCTACTGGCTTACTTTTATATTGCTCCTTTGTTCGTTCGAAGCTCGACTACGGATGCGAGTTTTAGGCATCCGCAATCGAGCGTGTATTGCAGAAGATGGACACAATCCACCACACCAGACTTCGCCTGGCGACCTGTGCCTTCCCCACTTCCCTCATTAAGAATCTACTTGTCGATGCTGGCGAGATGACGACACTCGATTTGTGCCATGCACAGTGCATTATTCGCCTGAACGCGTGAGCCCGGCACCTCCCTCAGTCGCCAGAAGCTCTCACTGCTTTCGCAGCTGATCTCGATGGTACCTATTTCGGCGAGAGACGCCACTCATACCTTTAGCCCTCCGGGTTTAGGGCCAGGAAGCTCCTTCAAGAGCTAGGTATAGCTCTTGGACCAGTGGTGCCCCTGGTTCTGCCCAGGACGCCATCCTGGAGGGTACCACTTTTGACCATTTGTCGCCACGCCTCTGCTCCCAAAGATTTTTCAACGCCGGGAATATTGCGTTCAGCCTTTTAGAACACACTTCTTGTCCCGCTGGAACCGTACCATTGTAAACGGATGGCTCCAAGTCCCAAGATGCGGTCCGTTTCTACGCCGTATCCCATCTGTTTGAAGTCAGCGGAGCTCTGCCAGGCACTGCGGCTGTCTTAACGGCCGAGCTGGTTGCAATATACCGCTCGATACGGGAGATTACCCGACGTGCCGGGTTCGGGACTGAATTGTAATGCATAGTGACTTACAAAGCTCCCTGAGTGCTCTCGAGGGATTGAAATCTCCGCATACCCTGGTTCCTGATATCCTTGACGCCATGGTTTTGGTGAGCCGTGCGGATGTCAAGATTATGTTCTGCTAGGTTCCCAGACATGTAGGAATTACGGAGAATGAGCGTGCCGATAAGTAGACCAAAGAATTTGCGAGGCATGGGCAACCAGACCAGCGTTTTGCTCTTCGTTAGACCAATAAGATTGCTGGAATACGGGCAGCTTTCCGTGCTGCTTGGCAAAGAAGATGGGAGACGGTCGAGGGGAGCCTAAAGTTGCGTGCCAGTGCGCCGCGAATGTTTCCATAGACCTCCCCCCATTTTTACGACGGCTTGAGGTTACTTTCTGTCGCCTCCGAATTAGGCACACTCACGGGACGCAACGCCATTTGATAGAGCGATCGCTTGCGCCATACTGCGACGACTGCGTTGTCCCCCAGACTGTTTGGCGCATTCTTGTTGAATGTTCCCTTGTGGGTGATCTTCGAGCACACTACCTGTCCCAGTACCGAGATGAGCACGGTCGCTACAGCTTCTCCCTTGTACTCGGGAGAAGTTCGTGCACACTGACTTGTGTTTTTAATGACTTTTTAGAGTAAGTTGACCTCCTCCATCCTTATAAAACTTTTCCTGCGCCAGGGTGAGTCGCCTCCCCCCCCCCGACGCCGGATGTGCTTTCTGCTTGTTACCCTTTTCTTTTTTCCCTATTTTCCTTTTCCTCTATTGTTATTCTTGTTGTTTTTTGTTTTGTTTTGCAATTGTTATTTTAATGCAGCCTAGTACTAGGCTTTCGTGAGTACGATGACTTATTCACAAGGAGGCGGTCGCCAGATGGGTTCCTAAAATTGAAACAAAAATCGAGTCAAAGCTTTCACAAATTGCTTCATGAGTACAAGTTTTTATGTATTTTAGTCTAAAGAACCCTTTTTAGTGTAAGTTTATCCAGATTTTGCCACTATTGTAAAACAAATCGAATTTACTGGCCCAAACATAACATATGGTGCCCTGACTGTTAAAAAATTAGCATATAAATTATCTTCAAGTCACCAGAAATTATCCAACTGTAATTAATCTTATTAAAATTAACACCAAATACTCATAACTCTCTTTTATGATCACTGAGTGTTAAAGTTGAATTGAACCATATTTATTACCATTATTTAAAAGAAATGTGTTAAAATTCTCTTGGAAAGGCTAATAAACAGTTTCCATTCATGGGGATATAACTAGCGGCAAACATTTTTTAGAGTCCCTTTGGATCTGTGCAAAACCTAAATAACATCCTTTTTCTGAGCAAAATTAGGAACAAATTCTTTTTCTCTCTTTTAATATCAAGAAAAATTTTCGGTGCTGCAGTTTAGTACCACAAAGATCTGCAAATACATTTACATGGGATAAATCCTTCTATATATCATTTGACCCATAGTGATAGAATACTTGAGGTTCTTCCTTTTTACGGTCATAGTGTAATTATTCATTGCACTTGCTTATTTCTAGTTCAGAACTGAGACTAGAAAACATAATCCATTGACAAACAGGGCGCAATTTAGAGGTGAGATTTTGTTGGAGGATATATTTTCTTACTCATATAGCTGTGGTCTTGCACAGTACATGTGAAAAAAATATCACTTATTCCCATATCATTGGAACACCAAAACGATGACGTTTTTATATCTTTTGTCCATTATTTTAGTTCTTAAATACAAATTGAGCAGATTTAATGAATCACCGATATCGTATTTATGGCTCTAATTTTCACTTCTAATTATGGCTTGTAACCATTTTGAAAAATAGTCTATAGTGTTTCTTTATTGTTTCCTAATAGCAAATAAGCAGTCACAATATTGGGGCAGTTTGTCCATCCTGTTAATAATTATGCTTAGGTAAAGAAAAGAAATGGTATATAGCTATTTCGTGATGCGGAGGTCGGTAAAAACGGCAGATGATACGTTACTTTCTTCATCATTTTTAAAATCAACAAATAAAAATGAGTAAAATTTAGGCAATAACCTTGAAAAATTTCGGTTGCAGAAGTGGAAAAATTGAAGAAATAATTTTAAGTGAATTTAGGCCGATATCCTTAAAACTTGTTTCTAAGGCAAAGTGTATATCACTAGAAAAAGAATTGTAGATCATTTGGTGTCCAAAGACTTGACGTTAATCCGCATGGTTGTTGACAATGCTCAGCTTTGAGAACCTGGAAACCTTAAAAGAAAACAATATGAGCGGCAAGATTATCACCATTTATTCTTTTATTTAAAGTTTAACGGCCAACTCTTAGCAAAGGTTTCTTGAAGTTCCTGTTATTAAAGAAATGAAAAGTTACCCAGTGGTAAGTGTGGCACTAATGAAGAGAGTTATGAACTACAGGAATCTTTCCTAGCGAATTAAGGAATTTTTACTATTATAATTACCTAACAGCGTATATATATAGCGGATGGCATCCTCTCAAAATAGGAAATTTGGAGGAAACAATATCGCAATAACTATTGCAGCTAAGAAGTGAAATAAACAGAAATGAAGGAAGAATTCTTCAATTAAGTTAATTAACTTTTAAAAAGAGAATGTAAAAACCATGCTATTTTTTATTTTCTGAATTGAAATCTTTAAAAAAGTTTAAAATTTTCAGCCAAATTTAAATTTTAATGAAAGGGCCGATATGCCTTTCTTTATGATCAACCGCTCTTTCCTCTCCCTAGCAGATCAATCAAAAGGTAAAAAAATGTTTGGTACATCATTTATTTAAAGGCTAATTGACTTATTAAATGCTTTTGAAGGGATTTTTACAGGAATATGTTCTTATAGATAAAAGACTCATCTTTTATTTGATTTATTAATGTCATGTCCCTAGCTACAATGGTTGTTGAGATATTTGTTCTTAAAAACGGCCCAAATTTCGGCGGGGCCATCCAGTGTATATATATATATATATATATATATATATATATATATATATATATATATAAATCTTTCAACCGAATATATATATTTATATATATATATATGTATATATATATATATATATAGAGAGAGAGAGAGAGAGAGAGGAAACGAGTAAGATAGAAAAAACAACCATAAGAAAGGAAAAATCGTTTTCGAGTGTTTTTGCCTTCATCTTTCAGGTCTCTTTCAGGGAATAACATAAATGAGAAGTTTAAATAGTAGAAGATAAAGGTGGGCAGGGATATATTTCGTTAACAAAAGCTTTTTTTTTATTTAGATATTTTTAATGTTTAGAGTAAATGAATCCAGGGAAACGAGTGAGCTAAATGAAGTGTTAAACACGAACGTATCTTTACCCCCTTCTCTCGTTCGAGAGAGCCCGGTAAAGAGGTGCTTATGCTGGGGGGAGGGGGGATCCATTCTTCCGATTATCCAAGAAAAACAAATTTCTATCGAAAAAACCAAGCTGCTCCCGATTTAAAAATGAAACAGTGTTACTAATTACTTTTATACCTTTATATTTAGTTTCTTCTCAAGGAAACTAAAAAAAAAATATATTAAGAACATATATAAATAAAACAAAAGTTTCATCGCTGCTTTGGAACAAGCAATCACTACTGGGGACGAGAGGTTAGTTGTAAACTAGCAAGATAAAACCAAAGATCAGCGGAGGCAAAGTACATTGCCAGGCGCAATAAATATAATAATGCAGAAGCGATAACCTAAAGGCGAAGAGTAGGGGATAGAAAGAATAGGAAAAGAAAGAAAAAAGAGAAATATATATCAGCTTTTCCACCCCTGTGATCATCCTTTCCTCCTCCAATCTCCTCCTTTTTGGACCGGACTCGAGGATCTTGGGTCTCTAGGGAGCTGTAAAACTATTCTTGTAATGAATCCTTCGACTAATGTTTCTTCCTTATATTTTAAGTGAGATAAATTACGTTATTTACGTAGATTTTTTGTCAACAAAATACAGCCATTGAGATTGAGTCAAGTGTAAATTCAATTGCGCTCTTGGAACAGATGTTAAAATTTGGGTTTTACAATTTAGTATTCTTTGGGAAAAGATCTTCTCTTAGTTGTAATTTTGATTTTTCACAGCAGAAAATTTCCTTTAATCTTCTACTCGTCATGAAATGTCTTTTGTCTTCCGATAATTTTAACTTCATTTTAAGGTTTATATTCCTTTATTGCTCTCGTTCAATAATTTACCTAAAGTAAGATTTACAGGTCTTTTGAGACCGATTCGCTAAGATTATTATTCTACTCCTAATTCTTAACTTCTTGAATTGAGTCAATCTAATAGAACCTTGATTTAGTGCCAAATGTGATTTCGGAGAGTTGATCACAAGATCCTTTGAGGCGGAAATCGTCTCTTTCTTCAAATTGATTTGGAAGTTTTGATGAAGGGATTCTTATCTCTAGCCTGTTATCGCCAAATTCCCGAAGCTAAAGGGTCTTTTCTTCATTCAAAAACTATGTTATGCGTTCTTTAGTCTTTATCTTTCTTTATATTCTTTAGAATTGCAGAATCAAGTCAACAAAGACGCTTAGATCCGCTGTATGCTTACTCGTGAAAGAGTGGGGAAGGTAGGATGTGTTAGTCTTGACATGACCTTTAATTATATTCATCAAATTGCTCCTCGATTTGCGTCTATCATTCTATTCTAAAAGGGTTTACTCACAAACCCCCCAAAATCTAAAGTTATGAAGGAAAGATATGTACAAAATAGGGTATTTCAAGCATTTCCCTAAGGATCTGCCTTGAAAGGCGAAAATGTATAAAACTAAAAAGTGTTGTAGGAGAGAGACTACACCTACTCTGGAAAAAACGGATCGCAGATTCAACTTGAATTGTAAAAAGTTGATAGAGAATAATATAAAATATCTCAGACAACCAAAAGTACGCAGACTAGTGTAATTTTAAGGGCTGCCGGTGAACGGAGATAACTGCTTCCGTTGAAAGCAGACTTCATTTTGTTACTTTTGGCTTTAACTTCTTTTTAAACTTTTTTTGGGCAAATTACTAAATGTTTAACAGAGTTAGGAAAAATAACTTAGTCAAAAAACTAATATCTAGTTAAAAAATTGGTTAAAAAAATCTTTGCAGCATCGGATATGAATCATTCCGCACGTACGAGGATCGGTCAATAAGTTTTGCGAATCGGTAGGGCAAAACAGAGGAAGAGAATGGCTGTTTGTGAGGGTGTTAGGAAAAGTTATGAAAAGTCAGGTCCAGCAGCCGCACGCTCCTGCCTCGTCTATTTAAGAAGCAGTAGCTGATCGCATATCGTCAGTCACAAATTTTTCAACAATGAAGAAGGTTGAGCACTGCGCAGTGATTAAAGTTTTGACCAAAGAAGGCAAGAATGCAAAAGAGATCCATGAGCGCATGGTTAGAGTGTACACCGACACAGCCCCCTACTATGCAACTATTGCTCGCTGGAATAGGGAGTTCCACTATGGTCGTGAGTCCCTTGAAGATGACCCCCGTCCAGGACGCCCGTCAGAAGTGACCAACGAGGAAAATGTGGCTTGTGTGGAGAGGATGATCCTCGAAAATCGACGAGTGAAGTTCGAAGAAATCGAGCGAGAACTTGAAATATCACATGGAAGTGTTATCAATATCACCCACGACAATTTGGCCATGAATCAAGGTCTCTGCACGGTGGGTCCCTAGAAACCTCACACCCCATGATCGAGTTCAACGTCGTCAAAGTCTACAAGGCCAGAGTTTCACAAGCTGCCCTGCGCGATTGCGAATTCAAATCGCTCAACCATTCCCCCTACAGTCAAGATCTGGCCCATAGCGACTACATTTTATTCCGCCAGCTCAAGGCTGCACTGCGTGGACGCCGGTTTGGGGACGATGAAGATGTCCAGCTCGCCGTCCAGGAGTGGATTGAACAGCAGTCAGGAGATTTCTGGTTGTCGGGAATTCGAAGCCTCTTGGACAAGTGGCGCAAGTGCATTGAAGTCGAGGGTAGTTCTATTGAAAAATAATAAAACACTTTTACTCATATCTCGTTTCCTTATATCCGAATTGCAAAACTTATTGACCGCCCCTCGTAGGTTTTGTTTTAATTTAAAGAGAAATCCAGCAAAGTTTAGAACTAGAGATCTGCCAAGAAAGTGCGAAGAGTTAGGAAGCGAAAATGTGGGAAAGATATATAGTGACAGAGTCACCTTTCGACATTTCGCTTTTGAATACACAGGGCTTCAATTGTTGAGGTATTTAGGCAACGCAGACCAGCAGATATAATATTCTTGAGTTGCTATTAAAACAAAAAATCCAATTTTCACAGCACCAACGTCATTTTAATTTTAATACTACATACAATGAGGTGAAAACTTTATATCGACTCATTTAAAATTGTAATTTAATATAGATTTCAACCTAAAAAATGAATTTTAATATTAAAACAAATGTATTTTGATATTTTTAGAGAAAATGAAAATTGTTGATACAAACGAATATAATGTATTTTATAAGTGGATAAATAAAATGAAGTTGGAATAAAAGTTTGGACATTTAGGGAGAATGCATATACTGGTAGTACAGAAAAATATGAGTTTCTATCTCTCTCTCTCTCTCTCTAATGTTCAAAATGTATTATCTGATCAACTACAACAAGGTTACTTATGTATATTCTTTTCTAACCTCATTGACATATGAACCGTCATACTAGCTACACATTGTGCCATTATGACTATAAGTAAAGAGCTCAAACTGATTAAAAAATCCAGATAATTGTGTGCTGCTACGAAAGTGAAAGCTCTTGAAGTATTTCTACAGCTTTAACTGTTCCTCTCATCACTCTAGTTTGGATTAGTAAAATATGAAAGATTTCCATATATTTTACTGGACATGATAGTTGAGAAATGTTGGGATCGCTATCGAAGATTCCTAGGATAACTGTGGTAGAAATGCAAGAGAACGTTCGTACGACTGAACCATCAGTTACGAAAAAAACGAGTAATAAAGAGTTCAATAGCAAACCTTTTAGATCTCTAAGAAAAGCTGCTTTGTTAGCACGACATAGCTTTAGTAAAGATAACTGAACAATTGGGGATGAGTTTGCTTTGGTCTTATCAGAGCAAAATTAAACTATTTGGCGGGAATGCAGTTCGTCATGTTTGGTTACCTGATGAAACCACCTATGATCGCAAGAACATTATCCGGAATGTAGAGCAAGGAGGCGACAACATTATAATGTGGGTCTGTCTTCCTTTTAAATAAACTGTAGTCTTAACCCGAATTCTACTAGTGTGACCATATGGTCACGAGACCCTCAAATATTATAAATGCGCATATATTTCTTCACTAGCGAGTACATGTTTAAATGTGTTTGAACAAGTATCGCTAATGGTAGATGAATGAGGTCCGCTGAACTGCGCAGTTACTCACTCGTTCTCTTATCGCCAACTCGAGAAGTATTTTTTCAAAGAGAAAAAAAATGTCAGGAAAAAAAATAGGTAAGACTTTTTCCATATTGCACTAATTATTTTACTTTTTTTGAATATGTACATCAAAGATAAACTAAGTAACTATTTTCTTTAGTATATAATGCAATATATAATTTTATGTTTATAACACCTTCCAGAGCCCCAATTTCTAACAGATGAAGATTTCAGCAGATAGTGGAGAAGAAGCTAACAACATACAGTCAGCTCTAAGTGGTAATCCGTTACTTTCGCCAGCTGAACTTCGTCAAAAGAAAGGTAATCAGCTTTCACCTGATTCAGATGACCGCGATGATGTTGAATATGATATAACACTAGCTCACCTATCTAAAGTAGTTCATTCCTTCAATTGGATGTTGTCAAAAGTAGAAGTACTTTCTCCAATATTTTCTTAGCCAAATCTGTCAAAATATAATCAAATATGTATGATATTCAAAAGAATCTACCAAACTAAAATCTTAGTTTACACGAGCTGCGAGTTTTCTTGAGTATTTTGATAGTGTCTGGGTATAGTAGTACTTCAAGTAAAGTAGCATATTGGAGTAATAGGGACGTTTTGAGGAATAAGGCCATTTAAAATGCAATTCGTCGCAACAGGTTGGACCAAATCATGAAAGCATTGATTTTTCAAGACAATCCAGAGCATGAGTGTAAAGATAAATTTTCTAATTTGTTTCTAATTACGTTTACGCAACGTCGTTTCATGGAACATTACATGCCATCTCAAAGTGTCTCTCATGATAAAGTTATGTTGGAGTAATTTGGAAAGTATGGTTGCAAACAATCAATTTGCAATAAACCAATCCCTTTCGGCGATAAAATATGGTGTCAAACTTTTCCCTCAGGATATTTGAACACTTTCGAACCATATCAAGAAAAACTTAACACAATTGATGATACGTATGCAAGAAGGGATACTTTTGTTTTACAGAAAATTAAACAATTTGTTTTATATATATACTTAGTTTCTATTAATTTGTAGCACAATCTCAAATTATTTTCATGGCATCAATTTAATTGAGGAGCGGAAACATTCATGCTGTAATTTTTAGAATTATATGATGTTTTCAGGTAAACAAATTAATTTTGATGAAAGTTTGTTTCTGCCCAATATATGCTCCGTTCAATTTTTGTATCCATATCCTCATAGTGTGATCATATGGTAACGTGTCATATCTCGCACAAGATTAAAGTTAAATAAATTATACTTGACATGGAAAGTGATACTAATTCGTATGTTATACCGTGGGAAATTTAGTAAAATCAGATTTTTTAAAATTATTAATCCGAGAGGATTTGGGTTAATATTATTGAAGTAATGATGAATGGAGTATTGGCAATCATTATACACATCAACTGTAGAAAAGTCGAGGTCCTAGGTTGGTTGGATATTCCAGTGTCATGTTATACGGCCGAGTATGTAGGTACGTTTGTTCCATACATTAATAACTACGTTCATTTTTTCTCTAAAAGTGCTATACTTACTTTTACTTTTGTTTTGATTCTTTAAAAAGGGAAGATTTTTAATATTATATATAAATATATATATATTGCCATATGCAGCGTTCGAGAATTTAATTAAACAACTAGGGCAAACATAAACTTTTAATTACATCAAAAATGAAATATCAAAACTTTAAATATACTTAGGCTATATAAGAGAATCTAAATAAAAATTAATACTACCAATGAGTACTACGCGATGGTTCACGCAAAAATTCACTTTAGTACGGAATGGTAACTAAAGAACATAAATATGTCGGATTATTTTTACCTTTACCTAAGAGAGAGTCTGGCGTGGGATGACCTTGAACGAGAACCTCGTTGATACGATGATCCAAGGGATGATGCTGAATCGGACACACAGCTGTTCGTCTCGCTGTGCGAAGGATAACGTTGGTGGACGATATTCGAGAATAACAGCTGATCCTGAAGTAAGTAAAGAGCGTGTGGCGATTCTTATTGACTTGACGATATAAGCAAGGGAATTGTGGATGTACGATTATTCCAATCATCGGGGTACATTTGCGAACTTCTCGATGATTAGACTTGACCAAGAGGGAAATCTTTTCTCCAGTGGAACTTCACATTAATATTCCACAATGGTGAGGGATATCTCTGGTTTTATTCGGAAAACTGAGATAGGGGGTTTCTCTGAACGAGATTAGTATGAGAGTGATTCTCTATACCGCTGGTCTACTCTTTGATGGGACTAAATGAACAGACTCGGGAAGAAAAATCCTGCTGGGTTCCACTTCTTCTTGATTACCTGTTTTTCCTCACGGACTGCTCTTCTTCTCTCAATTGCTACCTCTTATCTCCTTTTCATTTCTTCAGATCGAACTATATATACGTCCATTATCTCCTTGGGTGTCGGGAGATGAGTGCCCACCTTTAAGCCTCTCTCCTAGGGCATTACTTTTCAACGAGGTGACCATTCGCTTTTCTGGTTTACGTCGGAGAAAGTGAAATTTCGTCTATTTGGCAAAAATAGACCTAAACAATATTAGGAGACAGTGAGACTGTTCATAGGTTTTTATTCTAATGGCTATCCCACCCTCCTTTCTTTATATTAACGGAATACGAAATCTGCTGATGGTATTTCTTCTTTGCGAACGATCTCGAGGATTATTGGGACAGCGGGGCAAAGGGGAGGGAGGTAAAGGATCGGACCATATGGAACGTAACTGTTGACGCTGTCTAACCAAACTAGTGTCTGTTTGTCCTCGTGATATTGATTTTCCAACATTTCTTCCCTTCCAAAGAAGGTACGGGGAGGAGGGAGAACTCAAGTGCCAAAAAATAAACGACAAAAAAACATGTCTTGAAATGCAATTCCAAGTGCGACAGTTACCGTGAAAATAGAGTGGTCAACATTCTACTAAACTAAGTCTTATTGACATTGTACACACACGCGCGCACGTACATAGACAGGTGAACGGCGGACTTTAACATTGACTCGTAATGCCAAGCAGTCCAGATCATACATTTCAATTTAACGCCGCAAAAAACATCGATTACACCAAAGAGCAAGAAAGAGAAATTGACTATTAAACTGTACCTAGGTAGTTAATTCCTTAACACCTCAAATATATACATACACAAAAAAATGGTTTTAACACTAACAGGAGTTTAATTAACCCTCGGTGGTGTTTCGGCTCAAGTATCTTCTATACACTTATCGTTGCATTTTATATAGTTTATGGTAAATTGGTATTCGATGATAAATAGACTCCAGCGCATGAGTCTGCCGTTGTGGTTTTTGTTGTTACGCAAATATGCCAAGGCCGGTGATTGAATTCCACGTTAAACTCATTACATTTTACATAGAAAGTGAATTTCTTTATCTCCCTGCTAACGGCTAGCGCTGGCTGTTCTATAGTTGCATAAGCTATAGTAAAATGGGTATCATCATCTTCATTTTGTACCCAGACACTACCGATTTCTTCACCACAGGCATCGGTTCGGATTCCAAAATTCTTTTGGGAATTGACTAGTCGAAGAATGGGGGCTGAACTTAATTTTTCCTTTAATCGAGCAGACACTAGTAAATCTATTAGTGGGGCAAGATGGGGGTTTAAATTTAACTCAGTGAACGGGTCTTCCAGGGAAAGTCTCAAGAGGGTGTGGGATACTCGTTATCCGACTATACGGACACCGTGTTAACCATCTGAAGAGGTTGACATGGGTATAACGCTTCTATGGTTCCTTCTTAATCCATCGTTATAATACTTTGCTAGGGTTTCGTCGTAGGTACTTGCGTAGCTCAAGGCCGGGATAATACGGGCTTGACTTCCACCTGATTCTTGCTCAATGCCCTTTCATGTGCATTTATTCGTTGTCTATTTTCTCTTTCAGCTTGTGCCTTTTCTCTTTCTATATGTATACTTCTTTCTTATGCTTCTATTTCTATCTGTATTCTTGTTTCTTCTGCTTCCTTTTCCATCTGAATTCTTCTTTCTTCTGCTTCTCGTTTATCTGTATTCTTTTTTCTTCGGCTTCTCTTTCCGCTTGCCCCTGTTCTTTTTACCTCCGTATTCTTCTTTCTTCTCTTTCCGCTTTTTATTCTTCTTGTTTCTGGACGTAGGAAACTAGTTATTTGCCTGCTAATCCAAAAGTTTGGCCTTGTTGGTTGGACCTTTTGAACGACGACATTTTACCTATGTTTGTCAAAACGCACCGATGTACGCTAAGGTACTTATGCAAACACGAAACATTTAGAGCTTCGCCTAATCCAACCTTACCATCCACACTTTCTGTTAATTTGACTACTACACAAAAAAACAAATTATATCCCTTAACGGGGTAACGACAGACAATTAACAACAATTTATCTACTGACTTTATCCTGTTATTATTTTATAATTTACCTCGAACGCTTAGGCACAAATTTTTTACTAGTCAAGGGGATGCAACACAATCACTTATTATTGAGTTCTTCTGAATCCTAAAAACATGACACCAATTTTTATATGTCATGGTATACAGAGAGTATTAATGTACGTTTGTTCCGTACATGAATAACTACGTTCATTTTTTCTCTAAGAGTGCTATACTTTTGTTTTGATTCTTTAACCAGGGAGGATTCGTAATATTATATATATATATAAATATATATATATATATATATATATATATATATATATATATATATATATATATATATATATTGCTATATGCAGCGTTTCGAGGATTTAATTAAACAACTAGGGCAAAAATAGACTTTTAATTACATCAAAAATAAAATATGAAAACTATAAATATACTAAGGCATAATAAGAGGATCTAAATAAAAATTCATACTACCAATGAGTACTACGCGATGCTTGACGCAAAAATTTACTTTAGTACGGAATGGTAACTAAAGAACATAAATAAGTAGGATTTCTTTTACCTTTAACTAATCGAGACTTTGGCATGGGATGACCTTGAACGAGAACCTCTTTGATACGATGATTTGAGGCGTGATACTGAATCGTACACACATATGTCTTCTCGATGCAGAAAGGATAACGTTGGTGGAGGTTATTCGGAAATAACAGCCTATCCCGAAGTGAGTGTGAAACGCGGCGCGATGCTTCTGGATTCGACGATATAAGTGTAAGAGGATTGTGGATGTACGATTATTTTAGTCCTTGGGATACACTTGCGGGCTTCTCGATGATTAGACTTGAAAATATAAGCGATACAACGGTGGACATTTTCTTTGCATTTAAATGCGTTGGATAAAAAATATTTGAGCCTAAATTCCTATACTAATTAGCTGTTTGAACACAGAATCAATTCATCCCGCTCTAACGTTTGTTATAATTTTACTCGGAAGCTCATTTCATGGGGGCAAAATCTTGAGCCAATTGCAAATCATATTTTGAATGTAGTTAAGGCTCATCGCAACCTGGAACTAATTTGAGGGGATATTTTTGCATTTGTGTGCACCGTTGATGGACACTAGTACTGTGGCAGTATTTTTGGCATGCCTTCCGTAAATTTTGAAAATGTGTGAATAGTCCATTAGAGATTTATAGCTCCTTAGAGCGTGGAATTTTGTTATATCCTCATCTCTATCAGGAATCGGTTATTTTCCCTCGTTCGTTACAAGATGCTCTCGCAATTCGAGAGTCCATCCACGGTTGGAATTTCTGCGAAATTCATTTTGAACCAGAAACAAGTAAATGCTCAATTTAGGTTTTCAGACTTAAATGATGGTCAAGTGATCAAAGGAAGAAAACTAAGTGTCATCGATAAAGGGATAAATAAATGGAAAGCTCGCATAGATCATTCAAGACAAAAACATATTTTGGGGATGATTATTTCAAAACAAGTAGCTAAATATGAATTTGTTAGGCAAAATGGGGTTCCTACTCACTTATTTTCTACTCTCTATTCTTTTCCACGTATTTTATCAAAATCTTTTAGAAGATCAATACCAGAAAAAGTTGTACCTGCAATATTTGCTGTAAAATCAGAAATGAAAAGAACTTGGTAGTAAACAGAGTTAGTGACTCTGTTCAAGCTCAAAACACACACCGGCCTGTAAGTGTCATTTATCTTTTAAACTAGGTGCAAAGAAGACGCCTATGTGGATCGATATTTTTTCGGTTTGACTTCTTTCATTTTCTAAATTTCGCATTGATGACCTGCAGTTTAGCAGTCAATATGCGACTAGGACTTGAGGAGACAGGTAGGTCAGTAGTTGGAATGTATTCACTATATGTGTTTTAGCTAGTTGCTTAGACTCAAGGAAAGATGTAGGAAGCTTTGTGTTCATGCGAAAATAATAGAGTGCATAGTTGAAAGTTCTAACTTCGAAGTTTGTAAGTCAAGTTCCTGAGCAGGTAAACTCAAAGTGATACGTGTCGAATGGAAGTATGAGTCCTAATAATCAACCACCGGAAAACAGTCTTGGTGAGCACATCCTTTCAGATCAAGGATGAATTAAATATATTAGAAAAAATGTGGCCCCCAAAGTTAGGCGGAGTGACATCTGTAATCGATGATAGTTTTAAGTTTACTTACGGTATATATGTAGTTAAAAGAGAATAAATCTATGGCTGTCATGAAACTTTCTGAGCAGATGATGCTAATAGAGCGGTCGCCCTGTTATCTTGCGCTACCAAAATAAAGGATAATATCGAGATGATGTCTAATCTCTTTGGGGTTTCCGTTAAAAACTTTATTGGTTTGATGCCTGCACTGCTCCCACGGGGAAAATATAGGTAGGATGATTGGTTCTCAAATCTAGACTTACATGAAAGAACACATTTTCTTATTTGATAATGGAATATGCAATGACAACAGCACCTGCTACAGCGAGAAGAAACCCCCAAGGTGGAATTGATGTCGTTGTAGATGGCACTAATGTCTGAAATGAAGGCGGAGTAAAAAATCTCTTGGAGTTTTGATTTTATCGCAACGTAAGTTCTCGAATACCTTCTTCGACAGCTACAATGAACTTCTGATTATTTTAGTTACTGTACGAACTGTGTGCACTGTTTATAGCTCATGCACTGTGTGATCCCGAAATGACTTGGTCTCCAATGTCTCGGAGACAGATTTAGCTGTTTCTATTCATAGAGCCATGAAATGATAAG
The DNA here is from genome assembly GCA_963969495.1 of Ceratothoa steindachneri. Taxonomy (NCBI): domain Eukaryota; kingdom Metazoa; phylum Arthropoda; class Malacostraca; order Isopoda; family Cymothoidae; genus Ceratothoa; species Ceratothoa steindachneri. The sequence goes on from OZ018336.1 coordinate 48,395,913, forward strand.
GTCCGTAAGGTCATGCAGTGCCCAAGGAAAGTAAAATAGCGTGGCTATATTGGTACAGTATAATTGAAATAGAGTTCTAAATATCAGTTTGTTCGGTGCCTTCGACTAGTGTCACCCAAAGTGAAAACGATAGAGTGGCGAATATAAATGAAAGAGAGAAATATAAAGTCAGAGATAGGGAGCAGAATACCAAACACATTTAGAAGGAGAGAGAGGACATGTGTGGGCAGAACCAGAAAGTCATGGGTCAGACGCAGCAGTACCAAATGTGACCTTTTTTTCCTCGAATCACTAACTTTATCTAGCACTGCCATCGCGTTATATTCGATTTTCTAGCGACCATATAAAAGTTGCATCAGATTAAGATGCATTGATTAAATAAACTGTCTTGAGCATAGATATATGTTGCTTCTGATGAGGTCGAGTACTTTTCCTAACAATCTTGAGTCCAATTTTGTTCTTCTACAGGCTTTCTCTTTATTCTACGATCACGAATCACAAGTTATTCTATATATAATGTTCTATTAACTCTCTAAATCTTCATCTTTAATCCTAATTTCGCTATCATTTTAATGATTTGAAGAAAATCGTATCGTAACATAAGAGCAAATGGAACATATGGAGTGGCTTTCAGGTAAATCGATACAAATTGTACACAGAAAAAGAAAACAAGTTATGTACCAAAAAAAGCAATATATGCCCTGCTTAGGAACCCGTTTTCAATCGGAATTACTTTCTCAATGGCGGCCCTCAGAGATACAAAATGATTTTCAGCGGACTTGTTGATAGCCTTCTCAGCAACGCCCTGCATAAAATAATCTAAGGATTTTCAGGATAGGGAGTTGGGAGGCCCCATGTCTGGAGACCAATGGTGTAGTACGTGGTTGAACAGCAACACTTATGTCTTCCTTGCCTGTGTGCTGAAATAGAGTACTGCTGGATAAAACAAGGCCTTCAACTAGCTGCTTGGTCCATGCAAGGAATTACTACACTCTCCAGCCGCTTAATATAAACGTCACTTTGACCTTGGGATTATTATGGAAGATGTAAACGAGCATAACGTCTCCCTTACTGATGACCAAGACAAGAACCATAAAATAGCAAGAAATCTGCTAGGCAGGACCATAGCTACTTCACCTTTTACACATCTTCCTCACACTGGCGATTCACTTTTTAAACAAGGGTCCTCGGTTAGATAAATAAAGTCACAATCTTCCCTACGCTTTTCAAGTTGTGCAGAGCTGCTAGTAAGGCCTCTATCTTTTCGATTTCAGCTAGTATTCTTAGAAATTCAGCATATAACATTACTTGCATGATAACTAAACTCTTACTGAGATTGCAATGGTCAAGTAAGCTACAATAAGGGTAAATAGCTCTAGGACACACTTTCAACTTTGCATCAATATACCAGTAATGGAGTGTATATCTCCCATTAAAACCGATTATATTTTTGGTGCCATTCCACAGTTTTAAAAATCTTCCCTAGCAAAGTTGTATACAATTCAGTGTTAAGAGCATATATCTGTATTACTCTCTTTTATTTGTATTCTATTATTATGCAAGGGACAGCCCAAATGACGATGTTAAGGCTGTAAGTTCGATTCTGAATCCCTGCATGAGCGGACATAAACGTCAGTGCCCTCGGTTCGACTAGCGATCGTAATACTGACCTTATATAAATTTTATTATCCAGTCGGGGATCCTCTCAGTATCATGGAAGGATTGCCCCTGACAAACTATGTATATGTGATAGAGTATTTAATTGCAGGTTTAAAAAATTCATTTTTCTAGACTTCTCTAAGACCTAAAACTTTGTCACATTTTTAATCCAAAGCTTTTTACTCTAAATCATGGAAAAGGTATTTCATATAGTTTTGTTCTAGGCAACAATTATTGACATTGGGTAGAGAGTGTAATTTAGAAGTATTTATTTTATTATAGTTTGCAAGTCAAGTTTCACCCTGTTTGGGTCCCTCATAAGTTTGTCTCTCTTTGTTTTGCATTTATTTTGATGTTGCTCCTAGGCAATTTGTGCAGCTAACTATAGTGAAGGATCTGATATATTCCTTTAGTGAAATGTTTGTTAATGAATAGTATGCAAACTATCTCATTTTTTAACATTTTAACCCAACTATGCCATCCTCTTAATTGCCTATTTATAATAAACGGGTTCATAATAAAAAGTATTGGATCATTTGCAAGTAATACTAATCTATTTTGTGGTAAGTTGCAGAACCTAGTGTAATTTTTCCTGCTGAAAGAATTACCTATTTTTTCTCCAATCTAAGCAACGAAGTACTTCATAATAAAATGAAGTGATGGTTTTCATGCCTGTGCTCACCCCCCCCTCGGGGAGAGACTCGAACATAAATATAGTTCGACTTCCATGAGAAGACACAGAGTTGAGAAGTCTCGCCTAGAACCCAGAAGATTTTTCGATGGTTCCAAGTCAAGTGCTAGCAACAAAGCAAAGTGACAGCTGGACTATTTTGTGTATTTGGAATTAACCCCAGCCAGGAGGTATTTCCACTGAACAATCGCTCCGAGTAATTTTCCAGACTTCTTTCATCAACTCCTGTCGAAGCCTTCCTCATTTCGGATAGCCAAAATACTCTCCCCTGGACCGGAAGTTACCTCCCCTTGCTTTTGGAGAACCGTCATCACTCCAACCTCCCGCTTTGAAGTCCGAGCGGCCTCACCTCAAGTGCAGAAGACATCCGTAAGCCAACCCCTCTCCCCCTTTTAGTCACCCAATTGAGTTAATCCCCCACCCCCATTTGAATCGTCTCCTCCGGGAATACCTTAAGTTCTAACTTCATAGCCTGATTTATAACTACAATTCCCCCTTTCGTTTATTAATGTGATTTTTGCCCGTTAATTCTCTGAGGTAATTTTACCATTCAATTCTCTTATTATTTTTTGTGTAAATAAAATTCTATTTACCTGACCTCGTTGCACTCTCCCGCTACTCAGCTCGTCTGAACTTGTGGTTTTCCGTTCCTTTTGTCGCTTCGCTTTCAAGTTATTGGTCCCTCCCTGCTAAATATAATATGGTATTGATATAATGTAATATCATACCATGACACCTAAAAATACACATTGAAGAAAAAAGCTTCTCCATAATCAACAGTTTTCCACCAAGACTTCGTCCACCATTGTCAAATAAATGCCTTTCTTGAAACAAGCTACTATGAAAGAAAATGAAAAAATAGCCTAAAGTTATTTTCCTATGGGACAGCACTTTAAGGCCAAATTCTTTACTTCGTTTGCCTTTTCCTCTGACAATTCCCCAAAAATATTTCTGAGACCAACGCTATACTCTCACGCAGTCGTCCTGTACATATTTTTCTCTGTAAGATATGGTGATATTCTAGTAATATATTCAAATAATGACCTTCCAAAAAACGATTTTTGCAGTAAAAGAGGTATGGAGTTTTAAAACAAACAGAACTTAGAAAAGAATGTCTGGTAAAAACGTTGTTTATATGTCAGAAAAATTAACGTATATTTGGTATGCATCTCAACATTAAAAAAGTCGAAGCTCAGTGGTATCCTATATTCGATTAGTATGTTTTTAACCTTATAGAGAAATATTTGTAGTTTATAAAAAAGTACTAAGAAAAGGTACAGTGCATTCCTTAATTATTATAATACAGTATTGATTTCAATGTGACGGACGGCTTCGGTCCATTGATAATAGACTGTATTTTGAATCCGTATAAATTTTAATTAAAAATATAGTGAATTGAGCAAGCTTCCTCGGAGAGCGACTAGCAAAAGAAGGAATTTCCCCTCGTTTTACAGGCAGTGTGTGAGTGTCTGTTGAGCATTTTCAATTTTCTATGGTGTGATAGATTTCTTTAATCTTTTAACAGAGGAGGTAATAGAGTAGAAATCTATATGGGTATGAAAGGGCGTTTTTGTTTTTCAGTTTTGAATTCACCCTAACAATACAATTAATCCCTACTCATTAAGCCTAGGTGCATATAGAACGAGAAATAAATGGGTGAAATATAAAGCAAGAATTTGAAGAGAGAAGTTGATGAAAGACCATAAGTAGACATACATTATCACAAAAGCCATCGCTGAGGGCCCAAATCTAGAAGCTTAAATAGCACGAAGAAAATGAGATAAATTATAGGCCACAAACATAATAAAATATAGCGATTAATAAAATCCAATATTTGACCTAATCCTCGTATACAAGTACAGAAGAGGAATGAAAAGGGAGATAGAGAGGAATAAAAACACGTGTGTATACATCAGGGTACAGAAAAATGAAAGTATCTTCATAAAAGTTACATATTATGGTCACCATGTTATGGTAGAGATTTATGCTAGGAGCCTTTCAATATTTGAGGATAAATGAATTGGAAAGAAGAATGGAAGAGATTGTTAGTACTTTTTTAAGGATCTTTGAAATAGGCGAAGAGAGATTTAAGGTGCCTCCTTAGATAATCTTCCAACCTACTAAGATGAACTAAATAATTTGAAACACACATTTTTTCAAGACATAATGCTAAATCATCGTAAATGAAAGATGCTGTGTAACTATTTGGATCTCCCTTATTCAAAATAAAAAGGTTCTAACTATGCTTCTTTGACAGAACTGGTATATGTATCCAAATCTAGGAACTAGTAGAATAATTCAACGCGGGCATTACCAATAAAGAAATAAGCTTTATGCCAAACATATGCGCGAAATATGAAAATGTGTGCAGTGGAATGCACTACGGCTGAATGAAAATCATTTTAGATATTTGATCCAATCGTTTAATCTAATGTTAGATGAAGCAATTGATTACCAAGACCAGTCCATGAAAGCGTTATTTGTCCAGGGATACCTTCGAACAAGGCCGGCGGTATTTGCTTAGGGACACATTTTCTTCGTCTCACATGGCCTTTAAGCCAGCCTTCCTGCCCTTTGGCATGGATCAAAACTCTTCAGACATTCTTCGCCAACCTTATCTCGGTTCTCCCGAAGGAGTTGCTGACTTTTCCCCAAGATAGCGCAAGTCGTGAAAGCTCCCAATAAGCCAGTAAATCTACCCCGCAGACCGTCTATATAATCCTTCGACTCGGTTTAGCGTCTAGCCCTGTAGGATTTTCAGCCAAATCCCGCTTATGAACTAAGGAAACACTCCCCCTTCGTGATTGGAGACAACGGCGATTTCATTTCGTAGGCGAAAGTTAAGTCGACATCCGTGAAATCCGCCATATTTACCCGGCGACTTTCTGCGAGGATTTTCATCGCCCAAGGTCAAGCTACGTGTGCTCCCTCATGCACCCAGTGCGGTAACTTAACTTACTCATTGCAGTCATCGTATCCCGACTGTCCTTCCATTTAACAAACATGTAAGCAGTACAGCCGTTGACACCTACAGATTATTCTATAACCTGACCTACCCGAATCGTCTCATCCTTTGTAGGCGTGCCCCGGTTTAAAATCCCCTTTTAATCACCAACCTGAAACTGACAACTAATCCTATAATGATCCCTCCTGGGTCTCGTGCAGACATTAAATTTCGCCTGTGCGATCATCCCTTTTAAACTTTATATTGGTGTGTGTTCAAATTGTATTTCTTTTGTTGTTAGTAAAGGTATATTTTCGTTAGATTATAGATTCTGGCCTTTCCAACGACAAAGATCTTGCGCACCACCTGTTGACTCGTTTTAAAGAGGAGCCTTTGGGTAGCACTAGTTTTTGGGGTTAGATGAATATTTCCTCATGTTTGCCTCTTTCCGTGACAATTCAGCCTGATGGGACCGAAAGGAGAGGCTTTTAAACGAGTTGATGAGGCACGTCTCTTAAAAAATAATGTTAGCCGAACCAATATGTATGAATTATTCCTAACATGCCTGATAAAAAAAATAGAGTAGGCTGTAAAAATGATGAAAATCTTTGACAGTTTGGTGCCGATGAAACTGGCCATCAATTCACGTTTTAGAAAAGGGTAAGCATCTATTCTAGAGAAATTATAAAGAATAAATATTTGAAGATTAAATAAACACAGATGATTAAATTGATTCCCTTTTATATTTAGAAAATATGAACTGGTTATCAATGCAATTAAATGATTATGATCTCACAAATGCCTGAGAACTCTAAGGAATTCTTAGTTCTGAGTGATGAATAAAGCGATTCATTAGGGCCAAAGGTAGCCGTAACGACCAATTATGAATTAAAGATTCTTCAATGAGAGTTTGGTGAAGGCATATTAGAGGTCTAGTTTGTAGAAATGGTAGGCCACATAATTAAGCATTGGATGGTATTGAGGTGTGAGATATACATATTATCTATCAGGTCTAGATCGAACTTAGCTTGTGTGTCGATATTCATTCGATGTCGAATGCTCGAGCATCCTGAGATGACTCTTAGATTATGTCTTCATTTTGTATTTTCAGAAAATCTTTCACTATAAACTTTAGTTTAAAGGGAGGAGAACAATTTCAGGAAGAGCAGCAAAAGAATTTCGAGATGGCTGCCTGTTAGGTGATGCACCAACATATCCATGCTGGGGTAGATATACTTACATACCTCATCACATACTCTTAAAATTATATCCTTGCCATCATTTCCCTCCCGTTCATTACAGTGCCTAAAATGAAACGTTTGCACTACATCCCACACTCTTTAGAAGAGTTTTATAATGGCGGATTTAGTTCTAATACACAATAAAATACAGGCACGTTTCCCCAACTCGCGTTACTCTGGTGTCTTCGTGGTGACCATTAATTGTCATTCTGATCTTTACACGTGAATTTAATTATTCAGGGCAGGTGGATTTCGTCCTGAAAAATAGGGAGGTATGATGCAATATAGTTCTAGTAATAGATTAATGGAACTTCGTTTCTTTTGTGTCAGCATACCATTTATCTTTTTATTTATAAGGATGCTCTAATCATTCTATTTCGGAGAAATTTGATCGACCCGAAGTGTGTAAAAGCAATTAGTTGAAAAAAGAGTAACATTATACAGCCAACATTCAAACCTCATAATTCTCAACGGGTATAATTTTATGTAATAAAACTGAGACCCTGAATGAGGAACAAGGCTGATTGGGAAAAAGAATGTAGTAAAGAATGATAATTGGAAGAATCTTCCGCAGTCAATTTTATGACTGAAGAAATATGTGGGAAGTGGGATTTATGAACATTCGTTGATTGTTCGGCACTTCACTAAGTGAACGATTCATCAGTAAGGATAACCTAATGAAAATAAATTGACGCATGACATTTGGCTAAAGATTACTTTGATACCTCGGACCTCCACTCGATTTTTCCAGAATCACCGAAGCCACTAGATATACCCGAAAAAAGGAAGCAAGTTCTAAATGGAGTATGAGCCATTGGTAAGAAATTGCTTCTGAACTAAAGTACCTAATCACCGACTATGAATTCCTTGATTTTAATCAATATATTGCGTCCACACTGCTAAGTCCATTAAATAAGATTAACTGCAATTTTAGTAGTCACGACTAGTACGGGTTGAATACCCTTCCCTGTGAAATATTTCCATGCGAATAAATAATTAAAAGTAAAACAATTTTTAATCAAAAGATGCCTTTTCAACAGGGAAATATGAATAAAAAGGAATCGATTTATGGCATTGGATACGTGGCAAAAGTTCATCAAATCACATGGAACCGACTCTCGATAATAAAATAAATTTATTATTTACCTTTTTGTTTAATTTATACAATACACATTAGAAAACTCCAGCACTTTGTGGAATACCTAATAAATAGCCGAGTCAATTCCGAATGACAAAACTCGTCAATGCTTTAAGCAAGGTTTTCTTACATTTAAAACCAGACCTACAGGTTTTTATAGGCTACAAGTGTTTTAAAGAATAAATTTGTAAATCTTCATATGTGAAAAATTCTGAAACTTATTCTATATAGATTCATCAGTAAGGATAACCTTTTGAATATAAATTGACACATGACATTTGGCTAAAGATTACTTTGATACCTCGGACCTCACTCGATTTATTCCAGAATCACCGAAGCAACGAGATATAAACCGAAAAAAGAAAACAAATTCTAAATGAAGCACGAGCCATTGGTTATAAGTTGCTTCCGAACTAAATAAATTTGCAAATCTTCATATGTGAAAAATTCTGAAACTTGTTCTATATAGAAAAAGGAAATGGAGTTTCAATTTACATATCAGGAACAATCTTCAGTTACAAGATTTTCAACAGTATTTTTTGACAATAGGTTATTACAAGACTGGAGATTGAGTTAGGTCTTCAAACATCAGAGTGGAACTCATTTTATTGTTATATAAAACACTCAAGTGCGATGGAAATTTAGCTGGTGAATAGATAACGTTGTATTGCACACAGAGTAACAAACCTTTAATTTTTCTGCTGATGTAGATCGGACACAATTGGAATATACTATCAGTTCGATCAAAAGTAGTTAAATTATTTGGTCTAGAGGATTCTTGGTTCGGATCACATTTTGAACTATACTTCCTCAATGATATATCTCCTTATCAATAGGTATAAATCACCCCTCATAGATTTATATATTTAACATATTGAATCAAACTTTTTAGAATTTAACTTATTATTTATGAATATTTTAGATAATAAAGTGTATTTTAATAATATGTTTGAATATTTTGTTAATAGGCTGTTGCTATTTATTTTTTCACTGAATGGTTTGTACCCTATATACATAATATCATAAAATCAGAATTTTAACATTCTTTTGTTTTAGCTTAAATTTATAAATATTAAGTAATCAATATCGTTCTAAATATTTACTGACTAAAATGAAAGAATTTACAGAACCAAAAAGAGCACAAAGACATCCTTTACATATCCAAGGGGTATTAAACCGAGAAATTGCAAAATATGAAATGTTAAAAATATAAGGTCCAAAGAACTCTAAATATTAGTGTCAAGGAAAAGAGTTCTCATAAAACGTCATACAACACCTGGAGCCAACCTGTTTTATTCGCGCTTCAATACAGAATCGCAGATAAATAACTATTCAACCTCCTGAATTTTCAATGAAAGGTCAAGTCAAAAAATATCATCCAAATTTGTTAGAAGAAGTTTAAATATCAAAAGCTAACAGAATGAAAAGCAATAAAGAAGCAATAGATATCTGAATCAAAATATAAATAATATGAGTGTGCGAAAGATTGCAAAAACTGTATATATAAACAATTGTCTAAAGTTATCCGGCGAGATGAAAGTAATTATCTGTTGTTTTACATGTAATTGATTTAATTCTATTTCAATATATCTTGAAGGAATATTTTTGAAATAATTAAGATGTTTCTAACAATTTTTTGTATTTTCAGTCCTGGGGCCTATTTTGTAATCGGGAATGTTAGAGAGGTTTCTTCCTAGCTTGAGGCATACCAAATGTGAAGCACTGAGGTATTTTTATGATCACATGGGACTCCATGTCTACACGTAGGCCAGAGGGGGATGTTTTATTCCAGATTCAAATTCATCTATCAAGAAATGGCTTCCCATAAGCGCAAGAAATGTGGTGATAATTGAACATGACAGTGTTCTATCTCATACATCACCACAGCAAGAATTGGTTTAGACAAATGTGGCTCGGCGCTATGGATTGGTCACCGCAGAGTCCAGACTTTAATCGAATAGAACAGTTGTGGGAAGTAATTGGAAAAGCAATGATAGGTAATCCAAGTACAAATAAAATAACTGTATGAAAAATTGCAACCAGAGGGAGGAAAGTTACGTCCAAATTTGGGAAAATATTATTTTCCATTTCTATTTATCCTATTTTCGTTCTTAAGCTTTCAATGGTTCACGTAATATTTTCCTTAGAGTTTTTAGGGGGTGAGAAACCATTTTTCATTTCATGGGCACTTAAATACATTTATTATATATCACGTGTCATATGATTTTCAATTTTCGAGGCATTTCCTCAAGGTCGAGGATAATAGTTTTCATTGTCATAAGACAGCCTTCTGCTGGATCCAGTTGCAGGGTGAAACCGAGACGATCGGAGCTAACAGATATGTTGCAGCCTTCTTCCGTATTCACAACCGTTGAGTTTTGATGAAAACTTCGTCCACCTCTTCTGCCATTGAGGACTTGGCAGGGTTTTGAAATCAAAGTTATCCTTCTATTAGGTGGTATGACGGTCATTGTTACGAGTTCCATCTACCGGTCCCACTGTGATGCGCAGTCACGAAGATAACCTAACTAATAAATAGTGTCAGCTCTTTTAGTAACAGAGAGAATCCGCATAGGATTCGAACTGCCGAACCAACGATTGCCGCGCAAGTGCGCTAGCCAATATATTATAGACAAAAATGCCCGTTCCCCCTCCCACCAGAAAAAAACTTGTCTTGTCCCTCATTGGATAAATACCTACACCTCTTTATTCAAAGGGCTTCTGGAATCAACCTTTTTAGGGATTGAGGGTAGTTTGCTCAGTTGATTAACGTCGTGGTTTTGATAGCTATGATACAGGTTCGAATCCAACACGTTTATTCACCTTCAAATAGCGGTTAAAATGTTTCACCTATTATACCCGTTTCTATTTCTCCCAGTCTTTCTGAAGGTTTCAATGGTTCAGGCAATATTTTCTCTAACGTTTTACAGGGTTGTGATACCAGTTTTCATTTCTTTGGGCATTTAAATGCATCCATTATATATTAAGTGTCATGTGATTTCCAATTATTATAAACAAAAAAAGCTGCTTTGTCTCTAACTGGATAAAAACATACAGTTAATTATTCAAAGGGTTTATTAAATCGACCATTTTTTAAGTTTTGCAATTCGGATATAAAGAAACGAGATATGAGAAAAAGTGTTTTATTGTTTTTCAATATAACTACCCTCGACTTCAATGCACTTGCGCCACTTGTCCCCTTAGGGTTCGAATTCCTGACAACCAGAAATCTCCCGACTGCTGTTCAATCCACTCCTGGACGGCAAGCTGGACATCTTCATCGTCCCCAAACCAGCGTCCACGCAGTTCAGCCTTGAGCTGGCGGAATAAAAAGTAGTCGCTAGGGTCCAGATCTGGACTGTAGAGGGGATGGTTGAGGTTCTCGAATCCGCACTCGTGCAGGGCAGCTTGTGCAACTCTTGCCTTGCGTACTTTGACGACGTTGAAGTCGATCATGAAGCGTCGGGTTTCTAGGGACCCAACGGGCAGAGACCTTCGTCATGGCCAAATTGCCGTGGATGATGTTGAAAACACCTCCATGTGATATTCCAATTTCTCGCTCGATTTCCGCGACCTTAATCCGTCGATTTTCGAGGATCATCCTCTCCATACGGGTCACATTGTCCTCGTTGGTCAAGTCTGACGGGTGTCCTGAAAGAGGGTAATCTTCAAGGGACTCACGACCATCGCAGAAATCCCTATTTCAGCGAGCAATGGTTTAATAGGAAGTGGCGTTGTCGGTGTACACTGCAACCAGGCGTTCATGGATCTCTTTTCACTCTTGCCTTCCTTGGTCAAAAGTTTGATCACTGCGCGGTACTCAACCTTCCACATTGTTGAATAATTTGCGAGTGATGATCTGCGATCAGGTACTGCTTCTTAAATAGACGAGGCAGGAGCGTGCGGCTGCAGGTCCTGACTTCTCATAACTTGTCCTAACACCCCCAACAAACAGCCATCCCCCTTCCTCTGTTTTGCCCTACTGATTTGCAAACGTTATTAACTGCCCCTCGTATATGATTAATAGGCTATATACTTACCCTTTGGTTATGGATATAGACCTTTAATCATATTTATGGATTTGAAGAAGTTGAAATTAAATCCTGGACAGTTTGTGTTAAGTAATTTTTTCTAATTTTATCACTTTTAGTACTATAGTTTTTTTCTGGTAATTTTTTAATTTTGTTATATAAATATTCGACTATTATATACAGTTTATAGCCATGGATGTAGTAAAAGTAAAGTATTGTTCGGTTTTTAAATATCTAGTATGAATATTTAATTATTAGCAATATTATCAAAAGGATTTGGTTAAGAAATGTTTAAAAATTCATGCCATATGAAAGAAAACAGAGTTTAGTCACGAATCACCATTGCATATTTGTTTTCTTCACTAATCAATCAATTTTTTCCATTGCATTTGTACTTAACACTTGATTATGGCAACTCGAAGCAAGAACGAAGTCTGGCTCATAGGCCAGCCAAATAAGGATATCCTAGGTAGCCGTCTGCCAACCAAGCTGAGTGTCATGAAGAAGTGCTTCTTTCATCAAAAGCAGGAACAGCTAGGGCGTAGAAAGTCTGTGAATCTCTGTTTGGATGCTATAATGCCCTTTTGGGAGAATGCTAAGATTCTTACCAATAGGAGAGTCAACGCCCTTCGGAAAATAGAATCTTTCCCCAAGCGTTATGGCAAGCTAGTCCAAAATAAAAAACGATCAAAGGAGAGCTGTTGTGTTGCTGGAGTAATGTTAATGGAAGAAATTAGAAATAAAATCCTTTATATTGGTCATTCAAAAGCCCATTTTATGATGAAAAACAAGGAAAACAAGAATTTCGACATTAGTCAGCAGCATGACCCAGCACAGAGCAGTATGGGATCAGTAGACATGAAGATAGCCAAAAAAGAGAGTATGAAATGGAATCGTTAGGAAAAGCAGGTTGAGAGACAGACCGGGAGATTCATCAGTCCAAGATATTAACATAGACTGGTATTTTAGAAGACAGCTCCTCATCATCAGATGAGCAGCGTGATCCTGCCTTGTATGCATCTACCTCTTTTTTATGTCCTAAAAAGAAGCGGTCAAAGAACTTCATAAATCAAGATGTGGCTGTTGTTTATTGCGTATGAAATCAGTATCCGTGATGCAGCAATGTCCTACGTTGTAGGGGAAAATTTGATGAGATTTACATCTCTGTTTCAACAATGTACTGTGCTCGTTAGTCGATTTGGAAGGAAGTAGCAGTGGCGTAGCAAGGGGAAGAGTTCTGTCCTAGTGTACCATTAGTGTTGTATTGGGATGGGAAAATGCTTCCTAGTTTCTGGGAAGGGTCAAGAGAAGCTGCTTGGGATTCAAAAAGTTCCAGCTAGTATAGGAGCGGAGATAGCACGTATATACATTAAATGCGTACAGGAACACCACCTGTGAGATAGAATCAAAGGGTTATCATTTAACACTACAGCACCGAACACTGGAATTTATGTAGGGACGTGCACCAAGATTGAGGATACTCTTGAGAAACAAATTCTATACCTAGCGTGCAGGCATCATATTTATAAAATTGTACTAGTTAATTAATTCCACCTCTCAATGGGCCCCACCAGTGGGCCTAATATTGAAATCTTTAAAAGACCCCAGAATCAGTGGAATGCAATCGATAGATCCCTGACAACCAGCTGCACTATTGCCGAACCTCTTCAGGGTCTCAGGGACAGAACTATTCTTATTGTGAGGAAATGTCTCGCTGTCTATCAGCAGCGAGGTGACTATAAAGTACTTCTTCAGCTGGTTCTTCTCTTTCTTGGAGGAGAGAAAACTGTCAATGATCCTCTGCAGAAGCCAGGAGCATATCACAATGCACGATCGATAGCGACATGTATCTATGCATTAAAGCTATACCGTTTACAAGACCAGTTCAATAAAACAGAGTGGAAACTTAAAGGAGTCACAGAAATCTGCATTTTTGTTGCCCTGGCCTATGGAAAGGCTTGGTGACGTGCAACAAGAGAAGAGCAGGCTCCAAGTGTTAAGCTAGAGATTTCGCAAGACATGGAAACATAATAAGAAGAAGCAGTGATCACCATTGTTGCCAGGAAAGCGCAAACAGCCATGAAACGACACTTGTGGTAGCTCTCAGAGGCACTGGTTGGCTTGGCATTCTTTAATAAAGAACTTAACCAAGAGAAGTAAAGAAGGATGCAAGATAACCTACCAAAGCCAGCACTGAAGAAAGTAGCAAAGCGTATTGAGGCAAAAACATCCTTGGCTTATTTAAAGGAAAAACGTTATCCGATTTTGTAACCTCGAGGACGATGGATCTATTCACCACTCTCGACAGGTACCATCGGTCCACTTTAATTCTTATAGCTGTCTGTATTCCTTCATTAGAGAATCCGTTGTTAACGAGTGCCTGGGTAGATCTCTCAAGTTCATTGTTTGTCTTCTCCCATTCACTCCAGGCAGTGAATGCAGGGTTAATATACGATGTGATCTCGCTTGCTCGGTAACGTTTAGGACATATTAAAGCCATGTTAACTTATGTTAAAGCCACCAACCCGGGACTTTGCATGAATGCAGACAGTGAATGCCAGAAACTTTGCCGAAAATGCATGATCATATATATATATATATATATATATATATATATATATATATATATATGTATGTGTGTGCGTGAGTGTGTGTAGAAAGATTACAATTCATTGACACCCAAATAAACAAGAACTCTCATGCGCGGGATAATTTTCTCAGGCACAAATCTTCCGAGTGACTATAAAGATTTGCCTGTCTGTTTCATTTCAGTCAAACATCTTCACTAGCACAGTGCAACCAGAAACATCATTAGGACTGCCGACAAGAAAAACTCAAATGATCTGCACAACTATGCAATCCCATAAGGCATAAGATGGCTCAAATTTGACCGGAACTTCCTCCCGAGATTTCAGACCTAAACCTCATCAGCGACCACTAACGGCAGATCAAGAGGACGTTGAGAATGAGCTTAGTATATCGCACTCATCGTCTCACGAATGCTCATCTTCAGCTCCTCTTATTTCTTCACAACGCCCACAATTCATCCAGCTAACTGAAAAAGAGGGTTAACTTCTAAGCAAGGCCATACAGTGTGTACGGTTTAAATTCTTAAATAGGGCTTACAAGTTACTCGACCATTCTTCGTTAATCAAATTCTCTATCAAATTATAAGCTAAGCAGAAGCGATTCTAAATCAATGATCAGCTCCTCTACCATTCACAATTTTTGAGGTTTTATGTATTCTGTCATGTAAGTCATTCTTGTTTCTACTCACTCATGTACTTCAGTCCTTCCATTAAAAGGCGCACAATTACTGCCCATGAGCACTCCTCAAAGAAAACAAAGAACTCGTTTTTCAGTAGTTTCGCTATTTTATTTTCACAAACACTTTTAATTTAATTATTTCTTTTTAATTAGCTGTTTTTCTTTTTGGCAAACTCTCATTTTATCTTTATAAAAGAAAATGCGCCGTCAGCTAATTATATTTTGTTTTTAAATATACACACCGAATTAACTCACATGGATTCAGGTGACGTAGACGTAAACAAAAATGACCTTTTGACCAACGCGTTATACTGGAAATACGTAATTTTTATTTTTTAAAATGTATCGTGTAAATATTTTGAAATGTATCATAAAGTTATAAAAATGGAGCTTGGGAGTTAGAATTTCTTGAATTACAATCATATAAATGCTGCAAAAAGGATTTTTCTGTCTTCTATAAAAAGTATAAATTTCTTGGCAACTTAATAAATATCAAACAATTAGTCTAAGTAGAGTTCACATGAGATAAAAATGGGTATCTGAAGTAGAAGAAAAAAATAAAAGATTTTTATCAACTTCTGAGTAAAAAATGTGAAAAAGTAAATCTGAAAAATAAAATCGTTATTCTCTTTATTCCATCTATGAAACTTACCCCTCTCCTAACTGAAATCCTTCATGCCAAACTTCTGAAGTTTCCATTAACCCAACTTGTCATTCTTCTCCTTTTAAAGGAAATCTTATTCTTTTAATAGACTCGAAATAAAACTGCAATACTCTCGTTGGAACTAACATTCAAAACAGAAACAGAAAACATATACAATTTTCTTTTAAGAAACTTCTAGGTGGAAAAGAGAAAAGTGAAGGTGCGACAGATATGAAGTAGTTAACTTTTGAAGGACTTTGCTGTGTATTAATATTTTGGCACAATGGATTTGCTTCGCTTACGTAAAAATGATAATCACATTGCAGAGTATGTTTCTATGTGCTCATTTATGACTCATGTGAATGAGTAATAATGCTTGACAATATTTTGTGTCCCTATTACAATCTTTTGCCGATAGCATTCGAGACTGAAATAGTTAGCCTGTTTCCTCTATTTAAAAAACAATCTGAATAAGAAAATATGAAAATATTTATCACTCCAATATAGTTTGACAAAATCATGTTATAAGCCCTTTAGAGAATTTGTTGATTTTTGTAAACCAAAATTTAACTCTTCTTTAAATCTAAATATAGTAACTTATACGATTTATTATAAAAATGACATATATTATACACTGCCTGACCAAAATAAAGGTGGTTCACTGAGTTTTGATACATTGTATGTTTTTTGTCATTAATTTGTTTAGAATCCTTTAGTTTAGAGTAAACCTATATGGCAACATTCAGTAGTTTCATTGATGTAGCAACCACCTGATATAGATGTTATAACTGTCCTAATTTTTACAGGAGCTTCAAGAATCAAGACACGTGGGAAAGAAATTACACCATTTGATAAAGGACGCATCATAGCCTTCCATAAATGTAGCACATCAACACCTGATATCTCTACCACAACAGATATAGGCATGAAGACTATACAAAGAACACTTGCACGCTGGGTACAAATTGTGAAGTCGGTTTATCTGGTAGCACATTTGGTAGGCATCAAATTCTTGTCGAAAGAGACAGGCGCTCCTTAAGGCGTTTTGTCAAGATAAATCGGCGTTGCTCGACGTAGCAGTTAACCAGCATGTTCTATGAAGGTCCAAAAACGATTTCAACGATAAATATGCGTCGTAACCTGAACAAAATGCATGAAAGAATCTGCGCCTCCATCAAAAAGCTACTTGTGACTTCAACAAATCAACAGTTCTCCAAAGAGCATAAAACTGGAGTGTAGATAAAAGGAAACGTGTCATGTGGTCGGATGAATCTTGGTTTACCCTTTTTCAGTCGATGCACACATTAGAGTATGGCAAGAACCTCATAAAACATTATATCCATCATACCTCGTCCCAACCGTGCAGGCATCTGAAAGGAGTGTGATGGTCTCGGGCTGTTTTACCTGGGCCCGACATGGATCTGAATTCCTCTGCAGCAACAAGATGAAGTCCCACGAGTATTTGCAGATCTTGGATGATCAAGTTCATCCCTCAATGGACTTTTTTTCCTAATGGCGATGAAATATTTTAGGACGATAACGCGCGCATCCACCGGTCTAACATCGTCACAGATTGGTTTACCTTGCATAAGGGAACATTTTGGCATATTGAGTGGCCACCACAGTCCCTAACATAAATGCTCAAATGTGTTCATGTCGGGTGAATAGGTTGGCCACGTCATTCATGCGTATGTTCCTCAAATAAATTCTTGCCAATTTGGACAGGATGAAACGGTAAACTATCCTGCTCGAATATCCCATCTTTTTAGAAACAAGTCCATTAATAGATTAAAATGGTCACAAATAGTGCATTTCGGCTGTCATTGGTCAATGGCGGGTTTAGGATACCCACTTCACACAATTCCCTCACCAGTATTGAACCACTACCAGTCTGTAATTTGCAATGTTGACAGCTTATGAATATGGTTTTCAGAGTGTAATAATACCAGACACGAGCTTCGATGCCACGCTGTGTGAGTCATTTTGCTGTTAGCAGGATTCCAGTGCTCCCATATTAAATGGAATGTAATTCATGAATTGAATGCGGAGGCGATTTGAGCCGGTGTATTTAATCCGTTACCATGGACAATTATTTATAAAACCCACTACCTACGATCATTAAGGGGCCAGGATTATGGTGTGTGTTCCATGAGGTATTCTTAGTACAAATTTGACGCCGTATATGAGATATTTTGAATGGTGGCACAGTTTCAGAAATGGAATGTATCATCATTCTATCAACTATCATCATGTTCTCCCTAAAATTAAGGTAAGTCACTCGCCTTAACTTCAGTGGTCTGGTGTCCACGCTTGCCCACAAAATAGCAGAAACACCTGAGAAAGGTATGCGAAGTTCAATGACGTGATGGTATGGTGGCGCTGCGACCTTTAAATTGACATACTGTTATCATATTTCCTATTCAAATTCATATTGTGAAAATATATAAGGTGTGGAAGAATTCAGGTCACATGTTGTTCTTGTTACACTTAGGATAGTATAGGTGCACTTTAAATTTAAACTAGATCAGATAAGATATAAAGGTCACCCAGAGCGACACATTCTCCTCTCCCTTCAAGCGGCCGCCACCTGGTCCATTCTTTATGTGACGTTGGCAGCCAGTCAGGTGGATTGGCCTTTGGAAGTGTCTGTTTTGTGTCTAGAGGTCACCACCTTCTTCATTCTTTTGGTTGTAAATTGGTACAAACATTACTTGTTGTTTGGGGAACTAAAAGTTATCATTTTTCAGTCGCGATCACTAACAGAAAAAAGAACTTCAATATTCCCATATTTCTGCTCATAGGCGCGATAGTTTCTATTCGCAAACAGTACGGGTTGATCTATTACCCGAAGGAGAACATGACTGAGATCCGTCTCCCCTAAACAGGGCAAGTGTTCAGAAAATCTACTTCCAAAACGGTCTAGAAAAGAAAACAAAGGCAGAGCTTGTGAAGAAGACCGTGGAGGGAGTCCTGGGAATTTGTTAGACTGCAGGTCTCCCTACCTCCACACTGCGTTACAGCAAGGCAAAGCAGTTCAAGTTAGTCGAGACCTACGAGAGTCTTAAGCAGCACAAGAAAAGAGCTTAGGAAACGGCAAGGATGAATGAGATCTTTCAAAAGGAACTTGATGACTTGTTCGATGGGGCGCACAGAGATGCCCATCCGAATTCTTTCTCTCTATTAAAAGCTGACACTATTTATTAGTTAGGTTATCTCCGTGACTGGGCATCATGGTGGGACGGGTAGAATGAGCTCGTAGCAATGACAGTCATACCACCTAAGAGAAGGATAACTCTGATTTCAAAACTCTGCCAAGTCCTCAACGGTAGAAGAGGCGGAAAAAGTTTTTATCAAATCTCAACGGTTGTGAATGCGGTAGAAGGCTGCAACATGTCTGTTAGCTCTGTTCGTCTCGGTTTCACCCTGCCATTGGATCCAGCTGCAGGCTGTCTTAAGAAAATAAAGACTATTATCCTCGACCTTGAGGAAATGCCTCGAAAATTGAAAATTACATAACACGTGATATATAATAGATGTATTTAAGTGCTCACGAAATGAAAGCTGTTTTCCCACCCCCGAAAAACTCTAAGCAAAAGATTACGTGAACTATTGAAAACTTAAGAATGAAAATAGGATAAATAGAAACGGAAAGTAATATTTTCCCAAATTTAGACGTATCTTTCCTTCCTCTATAGCAATTTTTCATACAGTTGTTTTATTTGTACTTGGAGTACCTATCATAGCTTTTCTAATTACTGCTTACAACTGTTCTATTCGATTAAAGACAATCCGGTGACCAATCTATAGCGCCGAGCCACATTTGTCTAAACCAATTCTTGCTGTGGTGATATATGAGATAGGACACTGTCCTTTTTAATTATCACTATATTTCTTGCGCTTATGGGAAGCCATTTCTTAATAGATGAATTTAAATCTGGCATAAAATGTGATGGTATGGAACGTACACACTTACATGCCGCCAGGCGATCGTGGGAATGAAAAAGATTTGTCGTCTAAGCTGACCTTCGTCTCCTCATCCCCCCCCCCCTGACATTCTACCGCTCTCCTCCGCCTTCCTCTTGACCTAAGTCGTTATCCGCCCCCCCCCCCCATTCCCAACAGGTGACAGGAAGTATGACAGAAGAAGGCCTATCTCACAGAGGAGCCCAAATTCTATTTGCCTTCTTTATGATACCAAGGAGATTGTCCAGAAGGCGCCGCAAAGAGCGACTTGTCGTATAGTAAATTTCTCTCTCGATTTCACACAGCCGGCGGTATAAATGGCAACGCCGTTCATCCCTCAGTAGAAGTGTTCCGGACCTACTCGCGTAATCCTCACGTTAAGCAAGAGTCGTTGCCGTAACGTATCGACTGCCAACGCGCGCCCGCAGAGTCAACCTGGACGCTGTCTCAAAGAATTCCTGAGGCAAATCTCGCCCCGCAGACTCTGTGACTAAAATAATACTCTTTGTTGCTCAACGTAACTTGAAAAAGAAAAAGGAACATCCAAATAATTACTGGAAGTAACTATTTGTTAGTATCACATCCAGTTAGTAGTGAGCTAACCTGAACTGCAGTCAGCAGCTCCGAACCCGCGTCTCATCCCCCATCTCCCCGAGAACTCGTGTTAACGCCACCCGAACCACACCGTCTGGACCTGAGTAGTCGTCTCTCAAATCCATCACAATTAATGGTAATCTGTAAACCCAGTGTCCCTCTATTCTTAAATTACCTATTTAATTAACAGTGATTGATACGCCAATTGAGTCATTATAAATCTAGGTGCTTAACGTCAGTGTCATCCTCTTTTTTTTAAGGAGATTCAAGTGAGTCACTCCCTGATATTATTATTTATAATTGCTGTCAACACAGACTAATCCGTTTAACTATTGCTACTAATTATTATTTTGTTGTAAAGTAAAGTTTATTTTTGTACGTGTGTTTATTTCGTGGCTCCTCCTTTTTAACGTCCTCTTGGCAAGACTTCAATTAAGAATCCCTTCGGCTAATTTATTCAACCTCTATTATGCACTCTTAGAATTTAACAATCACAAACCTCCCCCAAGTAACAAGTGGGACTTTTATAGTGAGAATTCTGGCCGTGGCACAACCCGCCTCTAAACAGCCTTCGCACGTTCAGTAGGAATTAAAGCATATATATATATATATATATATATATATATATATACAGATCGTAGATTGAGTCATAGGGTCTCAATACCATCGACTCAAACAAAAGCAAGGTGTCCAGATCAAGTTCTAGAATAATTATTGGACCGGACTATAAGCAATTCTACGAGATTATACATCTCCCTCTGGCCTACATGCAAACATGGAGTCCTATGTGATCATAAATATACCTCAGTGCTTCACATTTGGTATCCTTGAAGCTAGGTTAAAGCCTCTCTAAGATTTTCTCTTACAAAATAGGCCCCAGGACTGAAAATACATAAAATTGTTAGAAAGATCTTCATTATTTCAAAAATTTTCCTTTAAGATATATTGAAATAAGATTAAATCAATTACATGTAAAAAAACAGATAATTACTTTTATAAGGCCAGATAACTTTAGACAATTGTTCATATATACAATTTTTGTAATCTTTCGCACACTCAAGATTATTTATCTTTTGAATTCAGATATCTATTGCTTCTTTATTGCTTTTCATCCTTTTTGTCTCTTAATATTCAATCTTCTTCTAACAAATTTGGATGATATTTTTTCACGTGACCTTTCAATGAAAGCCTCAGGAGGTTGAATAGTTGTTTATATGCGATTCTGTAGTGAAGCGCGAATAAAAGATGTCGGCTCCAGGTGTTGTATGACGTTTTATGAGAACTCTCATCCTTGACATTAATATTTAGAGTTCTTTGGACTTTATATTTTTAACATTTCATTTTTGCAATTTCTCCGTGTAATACCCCTTGGCTATGTAAAGGATGACCTTGTGCTCTTTTTGGTTCTGTAAATTCTTTCATTTTAGTCAGTAAATATTTAGAACGATATTGATTACTGAATATTTATAAATTTAAGCTGAAACAAAAGTATTGTTAAAATTCTGATTTTATGATATTATGTATATAGAGTACAAACCATTTAGTGAAAAAATAAGTACCAACAGCATATTAACAAAATATTCAAACATATTAGTAAAATACACTTTATTATCTAAAATATTCATAAATAATAAGTAAAATTCTAAAAAGTTTGATTCAATATGTTAAATATATAAATCTATGAGGGGTGATTTATACCTATTGATAAAGAGATATATCATTGAGAAAGTATAGTTCAAAATGTGATCCGAACCAAGAATCCTCTAGACCAAATAATTTAACTACTTTTGATCAAACGGATAGTACATTCCAATTGTGTCCGATCTGCATCAGCAGAAAAATTAAAGGTTTGTTACTCTGTGTGCAATACAACGTTATCCATTAACAAGATTAATTTTCATCGCACTTGAGTGTTTTATATAACAATACAATGAGTTCCGCTCTGGAGTTTGAAGACCTAACTCAATCTCCAGTCTTGTAATAACCTATTGTCAAAAAATATTTTTGAAAACCTTGCAACCGAGGATTGTTTTTGATATTTAAATTAAAACTCCATTTCCTCTTTCTATATAGCACAATTTCAGAATTTTTTAAATATGAAGATCTACAAATTTATTATTCAAAAACACTTGTAGCCTATAAAAATCTGTAGGCCTGGTTTTAACTTAAAATGTATGAAAATCTTGCTTAAAGCATCAACGAGT
Organism: Ceratothoa steindachneri; assembly: GCA_963969495.1. Lineage (NCBI taxonomy): Eukaryota > Metazoa > Arthropoda > Malacostraca > Isopoda > Cymothoidae > Ceratothoa > Ceratothoa steindachneri. The sequence continues at coordinate 48,418,288 of OZ018336.1, forward strand.
TTTTCAGTCGGAATTGACTAGGCTATTTCTCAAGTATTCCACAAAGTAATGGGTTTTTTTAATGTGTATTGTATAAATTAAACAAAAAGGTAAATGATAAATTTATTTTATTATCAAGAGTCGGTTCCATGTGATTTGATGAACTTTTGCCACGTATCCAATGCCATAAATCGAGTCCTTTATATTCATATGTCCCTGTTGAAAAAACATCTTTTGATTTAAACTTGTTTTACTTTTAATTATTTATTTGCATGGAAATATTTCACAGGGAGCGGTATTCAACCCGTAGCAGTTGTAATTACTAAAACGGTCGTTAATCTTATTTAATTGACCTAGTAGAACGACGCAATAAATTGATTAAAATCAAGGAATTCATAGTCGGTGATTAGGTACTTTAGTTCAGAAGCAATTTCTAACCAATGGCTCCTCCTCCATTTAGAATTTGCTTCCTTTTTTCGATTTATATCTAGTGGCTTAGGTGATTCTGGAATAAATCGAGTGAGGTCCGAGGTATCAAAGTAATCTTTAGCCAATTATCATGCGTCAATTTTGTTCATTAGGTTATCGTTGCTGATGAATCGTTCACTTAGTGAAGTGCCTAACAATCAACGAATGTTCATAAATCCCACCTCCCACATATTTTTTTCAGTCATACTACCTAACTTCCCACAACAAATCATTTTATGGACTGTTCGATCTGGTTATGGCATTGTAATTGGAACTATGTTGCAATTCAATATAAATTACTACTCTTTGATGCAAATGGACATTAAACCAAGGTACATATGGAATTTGGGATTTCACTATTATGAAAGAGAGGGCTATTTGCAATAAAGAAATCAGTATTAGCATGGCATATTAATTTGAAAAGTATTGGTGTTTCGTTTCTTTCAGCCTTAAAGTAGAAAAATTCTGGGAATGATGTCCATGTTAATTTCCATTGCCAAAAGATTGTGGTGTAAAAGAATTCATATACATAATATTGATTCATTTCTGGTACCAATAATCACATTAACTTTCATAATCTGTCTGTTAATTGTAATCATTGGTAGTAAGACTATAAATCACCAAACTGATTCCATAGATGTCATTTTGGGGTCGTTTGGGAAAATTTACGGGTTCTTATTGTGTCTTAATGAACAGGTCTTTACTAATGTCTCAGCTAGGCGAAAATTTGAGAGTATGCATAAAAGTTTTTTCCCGCTATTTGCCTTTTTGTAACCTTAGTGGGTAAAGTGATAGTGGAAAAATTATATGACTCTAATTCAATCCTTTAAATTAGTTACTCTAGCAAATAATCGATAAAATTCAGGAGTTCTACGAGTCTATATAGATTAATCTAACTTATCTCTTTAATTAATCAATCAACGAGAGCATAAATAAAAAGGTTAAAGGATGGATCAATTTGCTGCCTGAAATTAAGAAATAATGCAAATAACAGAAATTAAATGAACTTTAATTCCTCTGAAATGAGATATAACTTAGATGCTTAGTGAGGTAATGTCAGAGGAAATTTGCATGGTCTCTTGGTGCCTAGGACACAGGCTTTGTATATTTTAATTATTTATTCCCACTACACTTTCTCACAAGCCAATTTTGGAAGGATTGCTGACACCAATGCTCTTTTCCCTTTTCACTTACATCATCAATAAAATAATTACGGTGTAAATCAACACGACCACTTCTCTCTTTTTTCGAATTTGTCTTTTAAACTGCCCACAAAACTATAGGAATATTTTTTAAAATTTTTTTCTCCATTTCAAAAATAGGGCCAAAAGTAAATATCGTCTGCTACCATCGTCCAATTTCAAGATCTTTAGAATCAATTAATTGTCGTGAAGGTGAGATCGATTTCCTGTATCCTTAATATATGGCAAACGGAGAATATTACCTCTATTTCTTTCTAAGATGGCAACCCCTAATAAGAAAAATCCAATATTTTTCATGAAAAATCAGCCTCCAGTCCATTTCGAACTATCAACCTCCAGCGTGCGAAACGCGGGCATTAGGCCGCTCGTTAGAATCCCGTATTCGCTGATATTTCATTATTCTTGAGGCACGCGCTTTCATGGCTTAATGGAATCGTATTCCACTATCTTTGTCCGATAAATGATGAGAGGGATTCATTTCACCGGTAAATATATGAAAGTTTTTTTGTTCTCCTATATAAGGCTTTTTAACAACTGATTTTGTATAATAGACCATTTTCATCGAACATTTCCCGCCCTCTTTCATACTTTGCTGGGTCTAATCAGGCACAAAAAAGAGAGTAAGAAATTTAAAAGATTATCCGACAGAAAGTTCCACTTTCTCTTGGAGCAGTGAGGACAGGAGGGCTTGGCGCTACACTATCCACCCCAATGTGGGGATAATTTGACCAAGCTGAATTAAACAATAACTTTTCTTTTGCCTCAATCAGAAGTTTTCTATATTAGCCATTTATTATAAGTCCACTTTTAATCTCAAATATATTCATTTTTAACGCTTAAGGACTATAGATAAAATGGGACTAAATAATTTTATCCGTACAAATGAATATCAATAAACAGTTTATTGAAGAAGGAATTTGGATTTGGGGGACTTTTCCGTCTTTATCAAGAGAAACAGGTCCTAAGGTATTGAATCAATAGTAATGCCGATTGACTTTCTTTCCCAATTTTTATTGCCACATCAATTATTCCAACTCACTTAAAACCACCCATCCCTAAACAAAAATTGACTGCCGAAGATTCTTCCAATTATCATTCTTTACTACACTCTTTTTCCCTATCAGCCTTATTCCTCATTCAGTATCTCATTTTATTACATAAAATTATACCCGTTGAAAATTATGAGGTTTGAAAGTTGGCTTTTGAATGTTACTCTTTCTTCAACTAATTGCTTTTACACACTTGGGTCAATCAAATTTCTCAGAAAAGAATGATTAGAGCATCATTATAAATAAAAAGAAAAATGGTATGCTGACATTAAAGAAACGAAGTTCCATTAATCTATTACCAGAACTATATTGCGTCATACTTTCCTCTTTTTGAGGACGAGATCCACCCGAATGAATAATTAAATTCACGGGTAAAGATCAGAATGACAATTGATGGTCACCACGAAGACACCAGAGTAACGCGAGTTGGGAAAACGTGCCCGTATTTTATTGTGTTTTAGAACCAAATCAGCGATTGTAAAACTGATCTAAAGAAGGTGGGGTGTGGTTCAAACGTTTTATTTTAGGCACTCTAATGAACGGGAGTGAAATGATGGCAGGGATCTGATTCTAAGAGTGTGTGATGAGGCATGTAAGTATATTTACCCCAACATGGATATGTCGGTGCATCCCCTAACAGGCAGCCATCTCTAAATTCTTTAGCTGCTCTCCCTGAGATTGGTCTCGTCACATCGAATTTAGAAATCGAAGCATTTGATTACTTATAACTCGATGAGATATATCATTAAGACAATGCTACTCATTTCCCGTGATTTTCGTCCTACCCTGATCCTCCCTTCAAACTAAAGTCTATCGTGAAAGATTTTCTGAAAATACAAAATGAAGTGTCATCTCCGGATGGTCGAGCATTCGACATCTAATGAATATCGAGAGCACACGCAAAGTTCGATCCAGACCTGATAGATAATATGTATATCTCACATCTCAATACCATGCAATGCTTAATTATGTGGCACTACGATTTCTATAAACTAGACCTCTAATATGACTCCACGAAATTCTCACTAAAGAATCTTCAATTCATAATTGGTCGTTACGGCTACCTTTGGCCTTCATGAATCGCTTTATTTAGCACTCAGAACTAAAAATTCTTCAGAGTTCTCAGACATTTGTGAGATCATAATCATTTAATTGCATTGCTGACAAGTTCATATTTTCTAAATATAAAAGGGAATCAATTTAATCATTTGTGTTTATTTAATCTGCGAATTTTTATTCTCTGAAAGACTCGCAGAATTCGATATCCGTCCTAATATTTCCAGGAGACAAGTTGGAGACAAAATACTTATTTCTCTAGAAGAGATGCTTATTCCTTCCTGAAACGTGAATTGATGGCAAGTTTCATAGGCACCAAACTGTCAAAGATCTTCATCATTTTTACAGCCTACTCTATATTTTTATGAGGCATGTTAGGAATGATTTAAACATATTAGCTTGGCTAACATAATATTTTAAGAGAAGTGCCTCATTAACTCGTTTAAATGCCTACTCTTTTCGGTCCCATCAGGCTGAATTGTCATGGAAAGAGGCAAACATGAGGCAATATTCATCTAACCAAAAAAAACTAGTGCGACTTAAAGGCTCCTCTTAAACGAGTCAACAGGTGGTGCGAAAGATCTTTGTTGTGGAATGGCCATAATCTATATATATATATATATCCTTTTGTAGTTTTAAGTTGAAAGTTAGCTTAAGGTTTGACTTGGCCGGTTCTTGACGACAAATAGTTATGAATTCAGTGGGGGATGGTTTACTTTTAAATTTGTGGGGAACTTTTAAAACAAATAATTCAGAGTGCAAGTTCGACAAAAGTTAGCTGGTATACGTCCATGGATGCAAAAGAAAGACAATAACGAAAATATACCTTTACTAACAACAAAAGAAATAGAATTTGAACATACACAGATATAAGGTTTAAAATGAATGATCGCACAGGAGAAATTAAATGTTGGCACGAGACCGAGGAAGGATCATTATAGGATCAGTGGTCAGATCAGGTTGGTGATTAAAAGTGGATTTTAAACCGGGGCTTGCATACAAAAGATGAGACGATTCAGGTAGGTCAGGTTATAGAATATTCTATAGGTGTCAACGGCTGCACTGTTTACATGTTCGTTTAAAGGAAGGCAAGTTGGGATACGATAACTGCAATGGGGAAGTTGGGTTACCTCACGGGGCGCATGAGGCAGCACACGTGATTTGGCCTTCGGCGATGGAAATCCTCGTAGAAAGTCGCCGATTGAATAGAGAGGACTTCACGGATGTCAATTTAACCTTCGCCTACGAATTGAAATCGCCGTTGTCTCCGATCACGAAGGGTGAGCATTTCCTAAGCTCGTACACGGTATTTTGCTGACAGTCTTGAAGTGCGAGACAATAAACCGAGTTGAAGGATTATATAGATGGTCTGCTGGGTGGCTTTAATGGCCTGGTGGGAGCTTCCACGACTCGTGCGATCTTGGGGAAAAGGCAGCGACTCCTTCGGGAGAACCAAGATAAGGTTGGCGTAGAATGTTCGAAGAGTTTCGATCCATGCTGAAGGGTAGGAAGGCTGGCTTACAGGCCATGTGAGACGACGAAAACATTCCCCTAAGCAAATACCGTTGGGAAGCAATAAAACAGCGTGAAACAGCTGCGCTTTCAAAGTTCCATGCGGTGATCTCAAGACCAGGTGGGTATAGAAGGGCATGTGGTCAATATTCGACCTTATTCTTTTACTAGATTTAATTTTCCAAGTTGTAACTTTCTTCTATGCAATAAATCTCCTGGCATTGTCCCAAGATTTTTAAAATTTTTGTAAAAAAAAGTGAAAAGGTAATAAGCGACCTCTACTTCTCTAACTATAACCCCTCTCCCTGTTTCTCTCTCCATCTCTCCCTCTCTCTCCCTTCAGCGACTCACTCCTACACTTTCTCACTTTCTTTTTCTACCTGCCTTTCCCTTTCTATGACATTTCCGCCAGACTTGTTCGAAGGTATTCCTGGACAAATAACGCTTTCATGGACTGCTCTTGGTAATCAATTGCTTTATCTAACATTAGATTAAACGATTGGATCAAATATCTAAAATGATTTTCGTTCAGCTGTGGTGCATTCCGCTGCACACATTTTTCTCGTTTCGCGCATATGTTTGGCATAAAGCTCATTTCTTTTATGGTAATGCCCTCGTTAAAGTATTCTGCTGGTTCTTAGACTTGGATTTATGTGCCAGTTCTGTCACAAAGCATAGTTAGAACCTTTTTATTTTGAATAAGGGAAATTCAAATAGTTACACTCTTCTTTCCAATTCCTTAATCCCCAACTATTGAAAGGCTCCTAACACAAATCTCTACCATAACATGGTGAGTGACCATAATATATAACTTTTATGAAGATACTTTCATTTCCCGTAGCCTGATGTATACATGCGTGTTTTCGTTCCTTTCTATCTCCCTTTTTATTCCTCTTCTGTACTGCTATACGAGGATTGATCAAAATATTTGATTCTAGTAATCGATTTAGTTTATTATGTTTGTGCCCTATAATTTATCTCATTTTCCTCGTGCTATTTACACTTCTAGATTTGGGCTCTCAGGGATAGCGTTTGTGATAAAATATGATTACTTATGATCCGTGTTGTGCTATGAGGGCGGTAAAGGAAAGAAAGCAGTGTTGTGATAGGCTATGGGTGAGGTGAGAGGTGTAAGATATACGCACCTGAAAACGGGGTGAGCACAGCGCTTCCACTAATCGGTAACCAGATCTCTACGTGCGCTGACGTTTATGTCCGTTCATGCAGGGATTTGGAATCGAACTTACAGCCTTAACATCGTCATTTGGGCTGTCCCTTGCACAATAATAAAATACAAATAAAAGAGAGTAATACAAATATATTCTCTCAACACTGAATTGTCTACAACTTGGCTAGGGAAGATTTTCAAAACTGTTAAATGGCACCAAAATAAAAATCGTTTTAATGGGAGATATACACTGCGTTACAGGTAAATTGATACAAAGTTAAAAGTGTGTCCTAGCGCAATTTACCGTTATTGTAGCTTATTTGACCATTGCAATCTCAGTAAGAATTAAGTTATAATGCAAGTAACGTCATATTCGGAATTTCTAAGAATACAAGCTAAAATTTAAAAAAGGTAGGCAACACTAGCAGCTCTGCACAACTTAAAAAACGTAGTGGCAATTGTGACTTTATTTACCTAACCGAGGACCCTTGTTTAAAAAGCCAAACGTCAGTGTGAGGAAGATGTGTAAAAGAAGAAGTAGCTACTGTCCTGCCTAGCAGATTTCTTGCCATTTTATAGTTCTTGCCTTGGTCAACAGTAAGGGAGACGTTATGCCCCTTCACATCTTCCCTAATGGTCTCAAGGTCATATGATGTTTATATTAAGCTGCTGGAGAGTGTAGTAATGCCTTGCATGGACCAAACAGCTAGTTGAAGGCCTTATTTTATCCAGCAGTACTCTTCTTTAGCACACAGGCAAGGAAGACATAAGTGTAGTTGTTCAACAACGTCCTACACCATTGATCTCCAGACATGTGGCCTCCCAATTCCCTATCCTGATAATCCTTAGATTATTTTATGCAGGGTGTTGCTGAAAAGGCTATCAACAAGTACGCTCAAAATCATTTTGTATCTCTGAGGGCTGCTATGGAGAAAGTAATGCCGATTGAAAACTGGTTACTAAGCAGGGCATATATTGCTTTGTTTGGTACATAACTTGTTTTCTTTTTGTGTGTACAATTTGTATCGATTTACCTGAACCCCTCTCCATATGTCCCATTTGCTCTTAGGTCTCGGCACGATTTTCTTCAAATCATTAAAATGGTTGCGGCAATAGGATTGACGATGAAGATTTAGATAGTTAATAGAACACTCATATATATATAATAATTTGTGATTCATGATTGTAGAATAAAGAGAAAACCTGTCGAAGTACAAAATTGGACTCAAAACTGTTACTAAAACTACTCAACCTCTTCAGAAGTGACCTATATCTATGCTCAAGACAGTTTATTTAATCAATGCATCTTAATATGATGCGATTTTTATATGGTCGCTAGAAAATCGAATATGACGTGATGGCAGTGCTAGATAAAGTTAGTGTTCGAGGAAATAAAGGTCACATTCAGTACTGCCACGCCTGCACCATGACTCTCTGGCTGAGACCAGATACGTTTTCTATCTCTGACTTTATATTTCTCTCTCTCGTTGATAATCGCCACTCTATCGTTTTCACTCTGGATGGCACTGTTAGAAGGCACCGGACAAGATGATCTTTAGAACTCTATTTCAATTATACTGTACCAATATAGCCACGCTATTTTACCTTCCTTGGTCACTGCGTGACCTTGGTGACCTTATCATTTCATAGCTCTATGAATAGAAACAGCTAAACCTGTCCCAAGATATTGGGGACCAAGTCATTTCGCGATCACACAGTGTATGAGCTATAAACAGTACACACTGTTCGTAAAGTAACTAAAATAATCAGAAGTTCATTGTAGCTGTCGAAGAAGGTAAGCAAGAACTTATAGTGCGAAAAAGTCGGAACTCCAAGAGGTTTCTGACTAAGCCTTCATTTCAGACATTTACACCGACATCAATTCCACCTTGGGGGTTTCCTCGCGCTGTAGCAGGTGCTGTTGTCATTGCATATTCCATCATCAAGCAAGAAAATGTGTTTCTCCATGAAAGTCTAGATTTGAGACTCAATCATCCTACCTATATTTTCCACGTTGGGGCAGTGCAGGTATCAAACCCATAACGTTTTGAACGACAACCCTAAAGAGATTAGACAACATCTCGATAGCATCCTTTATTTTAGTATCGCAAGGTAACAGGGCAAGAGCTCTATTAGCATCATCTGCTCAGAAAGTATCAGGTCAGCCATAGATTTATTCTCTCTTAACTACATATATACTGTAAGTAAACTAAAAAACTATCATTGCTTGCAGATGCCACCCCGCCTACATTAGAGGGCGAATTTTTCTCCAACATATTTAATTCATCCTCGATCTGTAAGGATGTGCTTACCAGGCCACAGTATTCCGATGCTTGATTATTAGGACTCTAACTTTCCATTCGACACGTATTACTCGAAGTTTACCTGCTCAGGAACTTGACTTACAAACTTCGAAGTTAGAACTTTCTACTATGTACTCTAGTATTTCCGCATGGACACAAAGCTTCCTACATCTTTCCTTGAACTAACCTCTCTGGGGAGTCTAGGCAACCAGCTAAAACACATATACTGAATACATTCCAACTACTGATCTACCTGTCTACTCAAGTCCTAGTGGCATATCGACTGTTAGACTGTAGGTCTCTAATGCGAAATTTGGAAAATGAAAAGAGAAGTTAAACTTAATGTCTTAGGCGTCTTCTTTGCACGTAGTTTAAAAGATAAATGACAGTTACAGGCCGGTTTGTGTTTTGAGCTTAAACAGAGTCACTAACTCTGTTTAGTACCAAGTTCTTTTCATTTCTAATTTTACAGCAAATATTGCAGGTACAACTTTTTATAGTATTGATCTTCTAAGAGATTTTCCTAAAATACGTGGAAAAGAATAAAGAGTGGAGAATAAGTGAGTATGTAACCCCATTTTGCTTAAACGAATTCATATTTAAGCCACTTGTTTTGAAATAATCAATCCCCAAAATATGTTTTTGTCTTCAATAATCTATGCGAGCTTCCATTTATTTATGCCTTTATCGATGACAATTAGTTTTCTTCCCTTGATCACTTGACCATCATTTAAGTCTGAAAACCTAAATTGAGCATTTACTTGTTTCTGGTTTAAAATAAATCTCGCGGAAATTCCAACCGTGGATGGACTCTCGAATTCCGAGACCATCTTGTAACGAACGAGGGCAAATAACCGATTCCTGATAGAGTTGAGGATATAACTAAAATTCAACGCTCTAAGGAGCTATAAATCTATAATGGACTATTCACACATTTTCGAAATTTACGGAAGGCATGCCCTAAATACTGCTACGATACTAGAGTGTATCAACAGTGCACACAAATGCAAATATTATCCCATCCAAATTTGCTCCAGATTGCGATGCCCCTTAACTACAGTCAAAATATGATTTTCAATTGGGTCAAGATTTCGCCCCCATCAAATGAACTTCGGAGTAAAATTATATCAAACGTTACAGGAAAAGAAATTTATTCTGGGTTCAAACGGCTAAATAGGAATTTAGGCTCAAATATCTTTTATTCAATGCATTTATCTAACACCGAAAGAAAATATCCCCTGTTGTAGGGAACTCTGTGCAGCATATTGAATTATTTATTCTCCTTTCCCTTAAAATCTGACTTTCACCACTGAAAAGAACACTCTTGAACTCGCTTTTTACGCTTCCAGTGCAAAACACCTGACCCCTTTTGCGAAGAATTTGTACTTTATTACTTAGATTCTCAATGGTTCAATGTGATCGTATACGGTAGATATTGTGCTATTGACAATCTCTCGCGATATAAAACTTCTCAAAATAACAGCCTATTTTGGTGGAAAAAATGCTCAAAGTGATTCAAATACATTCACAACCAAATTCCCTCAGGCTCCTGCCCAAGGTACTCTCATATCTCACCACACTCAAGCCTCGTCCCAGGTTTTACAAGGGCATAGAATTTCGTGCACTCGCCGACGATACACAATACTTTTCCAGTAAGTGAATTTGAGGAGGCGCACTTGGGAGATTTAGGTCGAATTTTATCGTGTATACTCCTCAGAACTCAGGAAGTTCATCTTCCGAAAGGCATTATAAAATGTTTCCAAATTGTTTTGAAGAATTAAAAACTCTGACCGAAATTTGATAAACAATTTGAGTAAAAATTAAAAGACAAGACTCGTTCACAATCTAAGTTGCCCCTAAATCTCCCCTAACTTGGCCGTTCGTAATTTGAAAAGTGCCAGTCTCTGATTCCCCAGATAATATTCTAAAAACTATTCAATTATTTATAGCTTCAATAAATATAAGTAAAAGTTGCCAGTAAATTCAATTTTAACTCTGTCAAAACTCTATATTTATTTCTTCGTTAAAATATAGCTAAATTTACAGAAAAATTAATCACTTTTCTTCATCCTCCAATTAATAACTTACTATCATGAAACAAAGAGGAATAGTTTAGGTATTTATGGTTGTTATCACTGATCCATTCTTGGCTTTTCATCCTTTTTAGCTGTCAGGCCATCTACACTATAGGGATCGTTAACCTTTTAATTGTTACTACTTAAACTTCTTATAAAATTGATTTCTTGAAGTTTCCTTTGCACTCACATGTTTACAACAGTTAGCTCAACTCAGGTTTGAGAGAGCTAGCAATTTTATCCCTTTCGTCACTAATTTCTTCTCCTTTTCGTTTGTTCGCTTCACTCAATCGACCACACCGAGTATGTATGAGTGTGCTACTAAAATGGTAAGATTAGCTGTGCTTACTATAACAACGCAGTACGGAGATCCAGTTGCAAACATTCATACCATAGTCATGCCGGTTGTGAATTGTGGTATAGTCGTGTGTGCTCCTCCCTATACATTAAAGAACTGTTTATCTAGTCTATTTCTTAAACAGTTAACACAAGAAATTTCAACTAAAATCGTAGGGAAATTTATGGGTGAAGAAATTTGCCAACTTTGTTGACTGTAATAGTTTTAACTTAAACTTAAATCCTTTATGGCTGTTTTTACACTCTGTGCTCATTCTTAAAGTTACTTTAAATTTATGTTTTATAACCATTTTATGATCGTAAATACCTAAAACATTTTTTCACGTAACCGTTGATGCCCCAGAGAAGGCAGGTTCAGTGCCTTATGTCTATCTCGGTAGGTTAAGTTACGAAGCTCAGGAAGTTTTATCGCGTGACGCTGGACTTGATGATATTTCGGCATCTTTCCTCAAAAGGGGTTATTTTATCAAATAAAATAGACTGCTTCCTTAGAAATAGAGAGCACTAAGGTTGCACACACACACCCCTCCTGCCATATGTCAGGAAATGCTCTAACTTGAAATTCTAAAGTAAATAAGCGATCCAAAATCCACACTAGAATCTAGATCTTTTCCAAAATATAATCAAATTTTTCTTGGTCTGAAACCAGACCATCAACTAAATATCTCGTAATCTGTAAAGAATTGAGATTTCTTGACAGTCATACAGAAAGAGATTGACTGACCAAGAAAGTAAATCCAAATCCAGATTCCTCCGATTAATAATCCAATGTCCGCGTCTCTCCTAAATCTTTCTGAGATCCGTCAATATTTTTTTAGATATTATGTATACACCCAAAAAGTTAATAAGTAATCTTGAATTCGCATCCGAGTCTGGCGCCAGACCCAAAACTACTTATTTCTTTTTGATGCTATGTCTAATCCTACACAAAATTTAATTGAAAAGCGTTAAGAATGTTTGGAGATATAGCTTTAAGAACGTTCGGGAAAATCTCGTTAATACCATTTTGGAAATACCGTTAAGAACGATTTAAGATATTTCTTTAAGAACGTTTCGAGCTATATCTTTAAGAACGTTTTGAAATATACCGTTAAGATTATTTAACATATTTTATTTTTAGCTTTAAATTTTCTGATGGGCTAAGTGTGTAAAATTGAATGCAAAATTGTTCGGCGAATTTTGATTATTTAGTTATTAATTATTTATGGTCATAATACAAGTCTTAACAAAGGGATCTTTAATTGCTAGAGCTCACTTTTATCAGTCTATATATCCAACTTTATCATTCAGCTGGATTGAATGGATGGGTATGGAGGGACGTCTATACAATCTTAGCTGGACTGTTTAGGTAAAGTAAGGTGTTCCAAACACATCTAGCGCTCTGTTAATCCATGAGTGAGGAAGCCAATGCGTTCCTGGTTTGTAGAGTTTAGATGGTGAATGCATCTGAGCTTCAGTCGAGTGATCCGGTAGGAGGTGAGAGGGATGAATAACTTCTGTTTGGGGCAATGAAGATGAGAAGAATCCCTTGATTCAGAGATTGAACACCGCATGTTGAACTAAAAATTAAAGATTAACATTATGAGTCTAAATATGAATGTCTTATCACTCCCCCTATAGTAATCAAACGCAATTCCATGGATTACTTCAAAACGCTCTTACTAAAGAGTATGGCTTCTCGGAACTTCCGTATCTTTCTCAATACGTTGCAGCGTAAAGAGGATCCTTAAGATCCTGAATTAGATCACCGAGAACCTCGTCGTGTGATGAAACATATTTGGGCTGCATCTCTTATCGAAATTCTTGCAAATTCAATTATTTCAGTCATGTAATTTTGTATTTTTCAAATGGAAGCAACTTTTGTCTCTCTTCTTTTGAAGTTTCCTGAAAGGTTCTTTGTCAAAATTAAATGCGGCATCAAAAGCAAAATTCCCTTTTGATTTGCTTTACTTGGTTGTTTCCGATTATTTTGGTCAAGATAATAATGGATGCTGCTATTTTTAAAGAAAAATCACGGCAATATATATATATATATATATATATATATATATATATATATATATATATTTATATATTACGTCGCTATATCAGAAGTATTTGCTTAGTAAACTCTTATTTTCCAAACCATTTAATTTCTTCTTTTTTTCCAAACCGATAAATGGGAATAAGTTGTAGAAAAAAAGGGCAAGTATATAATTGATTGAATTTAATTTAAAATTATATATTGTTTTCTAAAAGACAAGGACTTTCATCTAAAATCTTTTGTTTTTTCTAGTGACTTCTTTCTCTCAGGGTTCGGAAGCAATTCGAAAGAAAAAGAATTCTCCCCAAAAGAAGTTAAGTTATTGGAACTAAAAATGAATCTTTTCTTTCTTCATTTTTTGCTTCTTTCTCATCTTGTGCATAGGAAGTTTTTTACTTAATTTCTTTCACCAAACTTAGCAGAGGAATTGGATAAAGTCGAATTTTACCTTAATACTTACTTGTGGCTCCCTAAACAAAAGTTTTATTATATAAATATCAGAGAATGTTTGGTTGCTTTAATGAAAAATATCGATGTTATTTCTCGGATAAGTTTGGCTAACATTTACTAAAGTCATTTTAAATAACCTTTAGAAACTATTCATTTTTTATAGAATGAACTTTCTTCTGACCAAAGTTTGCTGATATATTTGGAATTTGATAACAATACAGAAAGTTTGAACTACGAGTGGAAGTCAATAAGTTTTGCGAATCGGTAGGGAAAAACAGAGGAAGGGGCATGGTTGTTTGTGGAGGTGTTAGGACAAGTTATGACAAGTCAGGAACTGCCCCCGCACGCTCCTGACTTGTCTATTTAAGTAGCAGTAGCTGATCACAGTTCTTCAGTCTCAAACTTTTCAACAATGGAGAAGGTTGAGCACCACGCAGTGATCAAATTTTCGACCAACGAAGGCAAGAATTCAAAAGAGATCCATGAACGCATGGTTGCAGTGTACAACAACACCACCCCTTCCTATGCAACCATTGCTAGCTGGAATAGGGAGTTCCGCCATGGTCGTGAGTCCCTTGAAGATGACCCTCGTCGAGGACGTCCGTGAGACGTGACCAACGAGGACAATGTGGCCCGTGTGGAGAGGATGATCCTCGAAAATCGACGGGTGAAGGTCAAATAAATCAAGCGAGAACTTGGAATATCACATGGAATCCGCGAGTGCGGATTCCAAGACCTCAACCATCCCACAACATTCCAGATCTGGCCTCTTGCGACTACTTTTTATTCTGCCAGCTTAAGGCTGCACTGCGTGGACGCTGGTTTGGGGACTATGAAGATTTCCAGTTCATTGTCCAGGAGTGGATTGAACAGCAGTCGGGAGATTTCTGGTTGTCGGGAATTCGAAGCCTCAGGGACAAGTTGCGCAAGTGCATTGAAGTCGAGGGTAGTTATATTGAAAAATAATAAAACACTTTTCATCATCTCTTCTTTCCTTATATCCGAATTGCAAAACTTATTGACCGCCCCTCATAAGTTGTGACATAGAAATCAAGAAATACAAATATAGAACATTCTTGTTTTGATAATTTGCAATTCAACCACTTAATGTTCTTTTGTTTGTATGAGTAAGACGTCTATGGGATGGGATTCTTGCATCTTACGTATTTACTACACGAATCAGAACAGTTGCATTCTCTGGAGTTTGGGAGAAGGATTTTAATGATTTGAAGCCCAAATTAAAACTTACTGAACTTCCAATAAGGACACAACTAAAATATTGAATATATTTGATGTAAAACTAAAACTTATGAACATTATTAATTATGGTGGAATTGTATATACATATGTACAACAAAAAAGAACTGAATTTCAAACGCACGCGAGTCTAATCGCAGGCGACTCACTATCTCACTATGTCAGTCGGTCCCGGTTTTGCTTATTTTTGTTTTGGTAATAATATTGGAAGTATTCGGCCCATTCTAACGAAATTTGAAACCCTTATGTTGTTTTACATTTTTATTTGAATCATATAATTACTAAGGTCCTCCTAAGTTTAGCCGGGGAGGTATTTTGTTTTGGCAATAACATCCTAACTATTTCGCCGATTATAACGAAATTTGAAACCTTTATGTTGTTTTAAATTCTCTTTTGAATAATATAATTGTCAAAGTCTTTTCAAAGTGTGCCGGGAATGTATGGAGCAATAACTTCATAAGTATTAACTGATTCTAACGAAAAATATGAAGCACTTGTGTTATTTTACATTCCCTTTCGAATGATTAAATTGCCAAAGAGCTCCCAAAGTTAGTGGGGGAATTATTTGCCAATAACACCATAACTAATAATGCTGATTCTAACCAAATTGGAAAACCCTATGTTGTTTTACATTCTTTTTCGAATGATATAATTAACAAGGTCCGCCCAATGTTAGTCAGAGAATTAATGAAAGTTTTGAAGGTCGTAAGGTTATAAATCAGAATAAGTGAGAGCACGCGACTTTGGTAAGCAGAACTTGTTAGAAAACTTTGCTATAGGTCGTTCTAAAATAAAGTTACTTATTTTTTACTATTTTTCTTACTATAAAACTTAGCCCCTCCCCATCCTCATACCTTCTCAACCTTCCCTTAGCTTCTCTCCCTCCCCAAACTCCTCAACATTCCCTTAGCTTCTCTTCCTCGTCCTACCCCTTCACCCTTCTCAGTAGCCCTTCGTCCTGACTTTACCTCCTTCTTCAAGGATTTAAAATATAAATAAAAAATAGGATAGAAGAAATGATAATAACGAAATGGAAATAATAATAAAATTTGCTTATGCTTGTTCGTAGGTTCCTTCTTTTTTTAAATAAATCGATCATTCTTTTTCGTGGAATCGTTTTAATATAAACAAAACTAATTCTACCTTTTCAGTCATCAAACCAAAATTCTAATAATTAGAACCGAAATAATTGTGGTATTTTTTCTTGCTTGTTAAAATATTTACTCTTTCAATATATATAAATGAAGTCTCTTTGCTTGCTATATTTATAAATCAGGTTATCTTTACTTTTAAGTCTCCACATCCTATAAAAACCAAAGAGTGAACAAAAAAATATAGCAGCTTAAATATCAAAGAGTTGGGGTGGCGCTCCCCATTCGTTCATGGATTCCAGTTGTCCACAAGGTGTTTTTTATGTTCCCGTCTCATGGTTTTGCTTTGCACGTGCACCTGACCTATCATTAGCCAGTGACAAAAAGTTGCGAAGCTTGGTAAACATTTGCATCCATTATTTGACTTCATGTCACCTAACAACGATATAATATTCCAGTAGAAGTATGGGTCGTGTCTGTGGTTGCTAATATTGTTTCAAGTAACATTGTGCTGAGTTCCAACAAATATTTTGACTACCACATTCCCCTGATTTGAACAAAACGGGGCAAACATGGGTAGTAGAGGGCAAGGTAATTCGCACTAAAGCTCCAGCAGATAAAAATCTCAGGGATCTTCGCACAGTTATCGATAGGGCATGGGTCAAAATCTCCCAGAGGTCTTTCATCCAATTGTGGAATCTATATTTTCTTGAGTTGGTGCAATTTGCGGGGCAAAATGAAGTCTTAAACTACACTAATTATTGATCCCTGACTTTTGGTAGTACTGTCTACCAACAGGAAAAGATCCATCTATCAATGTGATTGATCATAGCGCTGAAATATAAAAATAGTTAACATTACTCTAAGACATCAACCTCGAGCAGCCCTGTGTAATATTTTAGTCCCCAATAAACACTTTCTTTACATAAATAATTTTCCTACATATATATTCCCGCTTTTGTATGTTATTTTTCTTTAAATACTGAAGGTTTGATAGGAAGTTCTTGAATTTCTGGAGAAAGAAAGTCAGATTTGACAGCGAGATTTTATGCTACATTAAAAGATCTCTCCCGAGATCTCTTCGCATCAGCATCGATCTCCATTTTTGATCCAGAAAAATTTCCATTAATTTAATTGATTTTGTGTAGAAATTAGTACTAATAGTACTATTCCATATGACATATGGAAGGACAATTCTGAAGGTTTATTTGTGCCCTTCCCCTCATTTAAGCTTCTCAAATTAATATTAAGATGATTGCTGCATTCTTCCCACCTTAACCTTTGCTACTACTTCTATACATCTGTTTTGGAATTTGTCTCTCATTACATTATTCTTTGTCCAATTAATTTCTAATGTTGGATGGGCTTGTTATGTTCCTGAAAAATATTATCATCAGTAATATCATCATCCAAAATAATTTTATAATGATTTTGTGCGAACTAACATGTCTGTAATCGTACTAGAGGCTATAGCAGCTCCCCAAAAACTTCACTTTGGGGCTGATGGTACTGGGCAATCCCACTCACAAAGTCCTCGATACATATCACGCTGACGTATTTTCTTTCGCGTCGCTCTTCAATATTCCTTTGATTAACACAATCTTACATGAATAATACATCTTATATTACACCAAATTTCCCACTCATTCTTACTGGTGCGAGCCGAAATGATTAAGTCAGTAGCAACTCACAACTCACACAGTCACTAACACCACTACTCAAGGGAGGAAATGGCTGGCAGGAACTATATCTCACCTGTCATTCGAGCTGTCTGCGAGTGTATGTCGTTGAGGGGTTGGCGTGGGGAGCTCTCTAGGTTTCTTTCTCTTTCTCTCTCTCTTTCTCCAAAAATATTGCTTTTTTCGCATTGCGAGAGAAGGCACTTTTGCCAGGTGTTTACAAAATTCATCAGGTGGGAACACACAAATTTGCAGCTTCTACTCTCACTCACGCAAATATAATTAATAATATATTAATTGACTCTTCAAGGAAAAATGTGCGTTTTCCTGTTTCTCATGTAGTTGTATATTAAAGATTTTAATCAATTACACGGAATGGCACACAATACACTCTTCCAGATGTTCGTCATTCTTATGGATAACTTTTAGCTGTTTTCTGAAATTTCATGGCTTCATCTAGCTCTTATCTCTCCTTAAGAGATATCTTGAAATTTATAGAAGGAAAATCTATCAGACATATATCTACAATAGAATAGAGTGAAGCAGTTTTATATATTTAGATCTCTAGAATAGGGGAGTCATAAGCTCCCCACATTCAATTTATAAAGAGAATTCGTTTTCTATTACGGTAAGCGTGACTCTTGCCAGATTTGACAGATAAAATAACAAATAAGGATCTTTTCACGGAGTTACCTCTGTCAACCGAAAACAAGACACAATCCTATATTGTCACTTAGAGCATCACGGAGGGTATGTGGGTTCTGATCGCAAACTTTGGAATCAAGAGGAATTTGCTTAAGAGAAAAAGGCTCATTGTCATGGATAAAGCTGAGAAATTATTTATTATAATTTGATGTTCGTGATAATTTGACACGTTCATTTCAATGCTAGAGTAAATAGTTATATCAACCCTACGTCCATTTTAAAAAAGAAATAATAGTCATTGCAAACTGACATGTTCTCCTGTCTGGTGTAGTATTGTGATTCAAAATGATTGAGATTCCAGCTACTCCAAACTTACTACATCTACTACTCAATTATTTAAATGACTGACCCGATCCATACCTCGTTTTGCATTCAAATAGTGCGCGCATCTCTTTCTCTGTCTATCTATATATATGATGCCGATTTGTACCCTCTAAGTGTCTTGTAATACATGTAAGATTTTGGAAACAATTTTATAGTAATAATGTTTATAAATTAATATATTTTCTAGTGTGTATTTAAGCTTCTGACTATACCTTTATGTTTTCCGTTATGCGATCTATTATGAGATTTTTTGGAATTTTTTACATAGAGTTGCACGTGTGTTTTTTAGCCCCTAAGACAGTCATATCTATCTGAGGAAATATTTGCAATGTATCTCTAATCTCATCCTAAATAAAGATGAAACTGATCGACAGAATTGATTAGGTGTCTGCCGAAAGTTATATCCGCCTTTCGCCACTGGTACCTCGTAAGCAAACAAAGATTGATTGAGGCACAGAAGACTAAATCGAGAGAACATGAGATGTGAGACCCCATCCTTAGTTTTTCTAAAAGGGAAAAGGTTAAGACCACGAAACTGACCCTACACAGAGCAGTAAGAGATGGTGCATGTGTTTGGCCCGGCCAAAAGTTGTAAGTTTAAATTGAATCCTCCCCTTTTTCCTTACAAGTGGAACTGTAAGCCAAAATCTAAGTAATTATCCATAGGCTGATCGAAGGTACAGCCACAAGGCAGCAAAAGTGGATAATAAGGCTGAAAACTAGGAGCTTTATGATGTAAACGGTGTTATCGTCTAAGTTCCAAGGTGAGAAAATACAGAGCATGATGAACTCGTAAATTCTGCAACTGAATTCACTGAATTATTCATTCTCAGGAGTTTCCAGGAACTTTGCTGGGGTCGGTCATTAAACATTTTAATATGATCGGAGCTCATCCATGCAGGAGAAGAATGGAGTTCAAGTAGTGAATCGGCAAAAAAAGTGTATAACATTTACAATCGGTATGAGAAGATTTACGTCAACCAGCCCTCTCCTATTTAGCAATGGGGAGGTGAGAAGAAGCAGTACTTGATAAAGCGTTGTGTTACATGGCGAGTACAGGGAAAAAGATCCTAAATACCTTTGTGTCTTTGATAGAATTATATGAGGGTTCTAAATAATTTATTTTATCTTTAAGATTTAAATGAGTGGCACACAGTTTCTTATTTAATCATCTTTGCTTGTTGTAATGTTTCAATAATAAATTTTGCCATGTTTTTTAATCTTTCACGCAAAGATTAACAAATGTCGTCCTTACACAGATTTATGACGAAAAATGAAAAAGAGCTTATTTAATTTAACAGAAGCCAGTTGCTTTTCTGAGCAAAAGAGTTAGATAGAAATAGAAGGAAGAGCAAAGCTCTTTAAATTGTGGTGCAGTTTTTTTTGTAATTGTATATATTTTAAGGATTTGTCTTCTTTGGTTTTCATTTAATTTTTAATAACAATTGAAATTAAAGATGCAGACAAAATCTCCACAAACCATTACCTCAACAAAAAGTTGGAGACTTCACTTTGAAGTCTCCTACTAAAACCATGACCTAATTAAAACGGAGGGAGACTCGAAAGAGGCACGAATCATCCTAAATATGACGTCACTCGTCTGAGAAATCCTCAAAGAGAGAATTAGTCGAAGATTTTGCCATTTTTGTCGTCATAATTTCCGGCGGGGAAATGGTAACATTCAGCTCTTTCTCTCCGTCATCCCTCCTATAACACAGTTAAATTATCACTAAATACATTTAAAGAAATTTCCTATCAGTTAATTATCTCATGAGTTTGATTGCCCAAGGGGTAATAAACCTTAGAAAGATTTGATGGAAGTATTAATGAAGCTATAATGTTCCTCTCGATTCTGTAAAATACTTTAAAAAGTTTAATAAATAAGCATGTGTAGAGCTATACAATATATAAAATAAAAAATCTACAAAAATAAAACAATTATAATCAAACCTATTTATAAGGAATATATCTAAGTATTACAGAATGAACAACTCATCAAGGGAAAGCAGATAAATAAAACCTGAACTAAAAATAAATAAAAAAATATTGATGTAGTACCTAAATAGATAGTGACTAAATATTAAATTATTATTTGTGATTGCAACCTTTGTAATATTTTCAGGAACTAAAAATATAATAGAATTATGCTAATTTCTTAATATTTTCATAGGCCAAACGAACCTATTTAAAACTCTTTTTTTGCTAAAAAATATATTTTTAAGTTCTCGAGAAAATAGAATTTACAATATCATTTGTTCAATTATGCCAAATATCAGCTTTCCTCTTAGCCCAGAAAGACCTATTTAAGTGCTAGTTTTCGCAAGTATTTTTTTATAATTTTATGTGAATTTCCTTTATTTATTGAGTTACTTCTCACCTAAAATTAATTATCATTATTGATCTATTGCAGCTTACGATTATATGTGGAAACAAAAGTCAGGCCATTCAGGTTCTTTCTTTCTTCTAAAGTTAATCATTTTAAACTTGTTATTCTAAGATGTACTTCCAGATTTAAAAATAAGAGTAATCTGGTTTATTGGTTGCAGTATCGCCGGGATAGTCAAACAGAGAGAAAGGAATCTTTGAGCCAAGCACAAGTCAATGGAAAGCAGCTAGTAATATATATAGTACTAAGCTGGCGTTTAGTGATTAGATTCTTGAATTCAATTAGGTATGAACTATGCTAATAACAAACATACATCCCAGAAATCCCTTTTTCCTAGTATTAATTTGATATCACTAAAATGAAATAAATTTTGTTTTATTTACATACTCGTATGTAATTTGGGAGATAAAAAAAGTTTATCATCACTATTCCTTATTTTTATTTTTTAATTCTGAGTTAAAAATAACCTATATTTTAATATAATAGTAGTTTTGCACTAACCTATTCAGAAATATTTTTAATAAAAGTTGTTTTTGTGTTGTTTTCCCAACCAATTATAATCTATATAGAGCAGAGCGAAAAACATTTTTTCTGAAATTTATTTTCCGACCACAAAATTTATGGGGCTATTGGCCTAATTATACGTCCTAAAAGGAATTTTGATATAATAATTTTTAAATGTTCCTCAACGCCATTGAAAATTGAAAATAATGCGATTTTCAACTAAATTTTGAATCTCTCAGGGATTATATCTGAAAATTAAATTGGAACTTTGAATTGAAACCTCAACAAAAATAATTATTTTATTTGAAATAACAAGTAAACGTAATTTGAAAGCAATCGATTAATATTTAAAGGTTCCTCAATGGCATAGAGTGGCGTACGTGATAATTATGTTTCAGTAGCGCAGAGGATCTCATTGAGAGTGGAATTGCGTGTGTGTTTGAGTGTGGCTCTATATAGTCTCTATTGTTTTAATCTCATTCTTTTATGCTATTTAAAACCAGGTATTTTAGTGTACAATAAATATTTATACACGTTTTATTATATTTTAGAGCTAAATAATATGTAAGAAAAAAATTAAAACAATATAAAATTATGGCGTTTTAACCTAGAACGAGTCATGAAATTGAAAGCCCTTTGTTTGTGAACGAGTGTTGCCAACTTATAAAGAGGTTATAAAATATGTTTTGTTTGAGCTCCAAAAGAAAAGAACCGCAATATAAAAGACCCGCCAATTAAACTAATTATCACATTAGTAGCGGACAAGTTAATTTCTATTTAGAAAACGGAATCAATCTATCCTGTGTCAATAGAAGCTGCTAAAAAAAGAATTTTAAATTATTATTCAAAATATCAGGCTTTAATATGAAATATTAGCAGAAAAATGTGACATCATTCAAACAGAAATGTGACTAATTTACAAAGCATGCAGAACAATTGTTTAATATTTTGTGTTGGAAATGCGGTAGATTTGAAAACTGTTTTTGTAGCAAAGAAAAGAAGATGCCACCATTGGAGCAAACGTTTCTGGAAGACCAAGTGGCAATAGGTAATATCGATCAAATTCAATAAAATAAGAATATTCAGAGTGCAGTTAAGAAGTATCGTGAGTATTGTCTTTTAAATCAACCATTTAATATCAAAGTGATTCTTCCTTCATCTAGCACGGAAACAGAGTCTGCTGAAGAAGGTAGCGACTATAAGCTTCCTTAATCCATGAAAAGCAAAGAAGTAAACAAAGTATTTGTATACAAGACTCCATCCTAACGAATAAATTTGTCAGAATTTCCGTTGGCATGTGACCGCACTGGTGTGTCTGATTGAGCTGCAGCTTGAATAACAAGTTCAATCCTCAAAGACTTATCGTCAATTGAGAGCAAAGAAACCAATGTTGTAGTTAACAGGTCAAAATTTAGAAGAGAGCGTGTCAAAGAACGCACTATCATACAGCAAGAAATTATAGCGGATAAGCCATTATATTCTATTTATTTTGTTGGTAGAAAAGATAGCATATTTGTTGTTGAGACGATGGAGGGAACTCATCACAAGAAGAAGATAATAGATGAGCACATGTCTATGATAGAAGAACCTGGTTTAGAATACCTTGGACACCTGGCAAAAGTTATATGCAAAAGTTATATGCGAAGCAATATTTTCGTATCTAGAAGCAAATAACATCACAACTGGTAAACTCGTCGCTTTGGGATGCGATGAAACGGCAGTTAATACAGCAACAAAAGGAGCTGTGATCAGAATGTTAGAAGAAGAACTTAATAGACCAATGAATTGGTTTATTTGCTAGCTCAATGCAAATGAGCTCCCATTGCGCATCTCATCAACAATTTGGATGGGGAAACAACGGGGACCCGTGGATTTGTCGGACCTACAAACTCGTATAAGGAAACAACTAGATAAATGTGAGACTCTAAGTTTGGTTGAATTCGAGCCAATTCCGACTAACTTGCCGTCTGCTGACAGAGGAAATCTGAGCACTGATCCAAACTATATCATACCTATACTTCGATTATAGGTATTTTTCGACTTACGACACTTCTGACACGCTAAAACCAATTTTCTTGTCCATAATGAAGCTGTATGCACCATGCTTGTTTGGAATAAAACTAACTCTTCTTTGCAAGATGGAGCATTCAACCTCTTCTAGAAAGTGCAATCACTGCAAGGGATAAACAAAGAAACTAAAGATATGTTTATTTTTCACATGCGAAAAACATTCTTCTCTGTATGCTGCAAGATGAAATAAATCATATCTGGGAACTCGCAAGGATAAGATTTATGAAAGTACGAAAAGATTATAAAGGAAAATCAATACGCACTTTCAAGATCTCAGACATAAACTTTGAAGCTGACGCCTACATCCACCTAATTAATTCGCAGCAGACCGTTGTGACCTCACCTCCATCGATGAGGATGCTCTCTGATGATCGAGTTAAAGAATTTATCCGTCAACAACCTAAATTGGATGCATCAAACTGGTCACCGAAACGCCACTAGGAGTTTGTGGAGAATAGAAAACGGGACGGCAATATAAGGAGTAGATTTGAGTCCAGAAGAAAAATACCCTCATTTAATCCCAAGAAGGACTTCGTAATGAAAGGTCATAACACTACACAAATCTAACTGCATTGAAAAATAGATATTGAATAATAGTCAAGGAAAACTTATTAAGTAGTTAATAGATTATTTTTTCAATAAAATGGAAGTAGAAGTATTGACTGTAAAGTTTTATGGAAATATATTTTTTAACAGTTTTCATGTAAATAATATACACAGTATAGGCCATAAATGTTGATGTAACAACTTCAAGTTTGAAAACAAATAGATAGAATTTTCAGACATTTTTGCTTTTTTTTAAAAATTTCAATTGCGTTGAGTAACCTGAAAATATTAATTTAGAAGTTTGAATATTCAATAAAATAGTTTTGATTTTGGGTCCATCAAACTATCATGGTGGGAAAATAAATTTCAAAAGTTTTGCAAACCCCCCTTTCTTGATCCACCCTATTATCTAATAATAAACTTCATGAATCGATATATAGGTCCCTAAATTGCAACTAACAGAGTTGAAATTTCGTTGCGGTTACGATGAAGCTAGAAATTGAATCACAGTGCTCTGTAGGTTTTTCATCATAAGCTCCTTTCTCGCGTCAGGAGTACTAAATATATAAGCCAGTCACTTCCGAAACAATGCGTATATGTTTACTCTGCCAAATAAATGATCTCCGATGCGCTACACTCATTTTCTTATAGGTTTAGCATAATGTGGAAAGTAAAATAATTCTGAAATACATCTATAATTGTATTAAGAAACAAAGAATTGTTCATTTTCTTAATTGGAATTGAAACCAGAGTAACTATGTATTCTGAACGCGTTTCCTTTATAAAGGCTAAAATTTCCGTTAGGTTAGAGAAATATTCCCCTGTACTTACGGACTATAAGTATGCCAACCGTACTTTTAGTTCTTAACCTTAGAAGGGACCTAAATTTGAATGCATTTATTCGTGACATAAGTGGAAACACTATAAAACGCAATGAAGTTTATCGTTAAAAATTGTTTAAATAGTTAAACTTGCCTTAGATTAGTTCTTGCGGAGGTGAGATTTGTCGGTCTTAACTTAATGATCGGTGTCTTTTCCTGGACAAGACGCTATATCAACCTTCTCAGTGCCTACACTCCAACTCTCCCTTCTGATAATCCGCAGAAAGATTGGTTTTATGAGTGCTTCTCCGCTGACCTCGAGCGTGTCCTGCTAGATTAGACAAATGCAAGGTTGATGGTCTGCAATACAAAGGTTTGGAGTAATTTGCATCTGTGCCAGAGGGTCATTGTAACACATCGCACCCGACCATGCCACGAAAATGGATTGCTTCTTCTCAGATTAATTTAGAAGCATAATTCTGCTATTAAAAAACTTGTAAAACCACATGGATGCACCCTTGCTCGTACTATTTGCACAATCTATTTTACTATTCTTGCAAAATCTATTATTACAAAACATATAAATAATTATATCGTACTTAACTTAATATTGTAGAAAACATTTTAAAAATTTGGACATTAGTAATTTTGGCTACTGCATGCAGGCATGAGTAGATACACAGTTTCTTCTTAAATAAACTGAAGGAAAGCGATATTCGCGTCCTATAACAGAACCGTTGTGAGAGGAGTTTGCCTGGTGCGGATGAGAAAAAATACAAATCTCAGGATGTAATTGTGAGAAATCTAATGAGTGTAGTTTTTGCGTAGAATCTCGGAGATATAGAATTACTGATATAATTTAGCCTTGCATATTATTAAGAAAGTATCCACGCGGTGTGTAGTCATACAGGCAGAACTTTGGACCTGATAAATTTTGCTACAGGGAACGTTATGTAGGATAGGGATGGGATTTAGGTGAGATTAGTTTATCAACTCGAGACTCGGGTAAAGCGTATTAGTCTCACGGATAACTCTATCATGCACCTTTTGCTATTGTTTACTGCGGTGGAAATACCTGATATTTCTCCATAAGTTGATGAGATCAAAAGTGTAATTCCTTTTTAAAGAGACGGAAAGCATCTAGAATTGAAGCTGTACAAACCAAGCTGTTAAATTTCTTTGTCAAGAGATGTTTACAGCTGCATCGCTTTTTAGTAGCATGCTGACAGGCCAGTGAATTGCCAGAGAAGAGAAAAATCTCCATATTTGTGTCGATCATCAATTGTAAGACCAATAGAAATGTGAGAACACCTAGGTGCTGGATTTCTTCCTGCAGAGGCTAAGGTTTTTGCCAGAGTCATCCTTTTGCGGTTCTTTAAGATGGTAGTGTACGCTTTTATCCATGAATTTCAGAAAGAGATCTATCCAAATAGGTCAACGATGGACGTGGTGTTTATGATTAGATATTTTCAGGAAAACTGCTGAAAAACAGAAGGATTTTCTACAGTCTCTATTAATCTCACAGTAACATACAAAATTATCAACAGGGGGCTGTTTTGGCTGGTAGTGGTCAGGTTTGGTTATGCTACAGACAAGGTTTGTCCTTAAGGCCTTCTATTATAATATAAGGGTTTATGGTATAGAATCAGGGGGCACCTCGGGAAAATTTAAGATCGTTTCTGGAGATAAGCATCGGTTGGTTCTGACCTCTGTCCTTTTTTAAATATTTGTATCCGCTCAGTCTCCTATCTCTTATTCTACCAATGAACTTGATGGTGATAAAGTAATGTTACGTCAGAGATATGATAAGGCAAAACCGAGAGCTGCGTTGGCCACTGTTCTTGAGATCCAGTATGCAGACAATGCTACTGTTGTTTTTAGAAACAGTGAGGAGGGTGCCCAAAGCATCTATAATTCTGAATTTTGTATGCTCTGCTTAAACTCTAGCCTAGTTTTGACTGAACAAGAATAAGATGATCAAGCGTACAGAAGTAATATGAGACGAATAACAGCCACTTCTTATCTCTAGGCTTAGTTCGTGCTTCTAACTGCTCTCGTCATAGTTATGGGGAGGTTATCCCACCATGTCTTTTGTAAAGATCTTATAATAAAGACGAAGAGAACTGTGTATTAGGCTGTGTATGTGTATGTTATGCTTTTCTGTCATCGTGGCATGGCTAATGAAAGGCAAATGATGAGGAGGCTAAAAAAGTTTAATATCTGATCTTTGGATACGTTAATTGGCCTTCACTGATGGTATAGACTGTAACAGGCTGAGGTCCGTCATCGCGTTGAGATGGTCTCTGCCTAAAAGGCATTTTGCAGTAGCAGCTATGATGGGTTCGTCACGAAAACCGAGAGCTGGTATAAGGCCTAATGCATACGCTCTTTTCTTTCAATTCTGAGATGGTAAGAGGTGTGTCGGTGGAGAGAAAATAAAATTTGAAGGTAACCTCAAGGTCAATTCGTCAACGTTTAAAATTGATCCTGTATTTTTAGTTTTGAAACAGTAGCTCTGGAAAGCTTACGGTGGAGCTCGATTGTCCGGAGGAAGGGGGGGGGGTACACACCTTGTGCCTATTTTGACGCCTATGCAATTGCACGTTGAAAGAGAATACATATCCTTCCAGATGATCGTGCTTTGCTTTTTTGGCATCTGCACCCGAGGATTTGAAACCTTGGCTGAGTTGAAGATCATGAGCAGGCTCATCACCGAGGACTTTGTATTTCACCATCTTTCCACATCACTTTGCTTCTATTACTGAAACGTATCACGGTGTCGTGTGAGAGTGAGTGTCCTTGTGGTGATTGATGGAATTCTCTAATCAAGTAAAGAACATCGGTGGATTATCCAATCTATCTTCCACACATTTTTGAAGACTATCTCATACAATTTTTTTTAAATTTTATGACATTGCGTCTGACAAAGCTTAGTCATAAGATACGGAATTTTGCTGAAGAAAAAGAATATAAAGACCAGGAAAAATTAAGATTCTCTAAAGAACAGCAAACCAAATTAGGTACCTTACAATTAGTTGATCGTGAATTATGAACTGCTAAATCGAATGTTAGATTGAGAACAAATAATAGCCCCTATAACCCACTCATTGCTCTTGTCAAAAAGTATTTAGCATAGATATCCAAAGAAATTATGTTTAATTGCTAGTTTTTTCTTAGAAAAAGCGGGAGATATCTAAAGTATAAGGTTATTGTTTCGAATGGACCTTTTTGTGTCCTCTAGAAACGGACGTATGAAACTTGATCTTTCCTTGTGGTGACTAGGATGTCCCACAGGGTGCTATAAGAAGCAGGTGGTATCATTCTTTTGCTCTTCTCTACCAGCACCTACTAGAACCTAGAGAAGAACCTTAATCATAACTTAATCAGTTTGAAATCAAAAGCATCTAGTCAAATGATAACTAGAAAGTCAAGTATCCTTAACATTAAGAAAAGAAAGTGGGAGGCTATTGTTAGAAATCAATGACAGCTGACTGGTTATATGACCTTACTTTTAACGATGTAACCACGATGAAAAATGCCTTTATACCCATGTTTAACCTTTCGGGAAGTTGATTGAGCTATTTAAGTGAGCAAAAGGTTATAATAGGGAGTAATAAGTAAAGTTCTTTGTCAGAGAGAGAAGGTTTATCCCCCCCCTAGAACCAATGTCTACCTGTGGCGCCTGAGAAGATACCCCTGAACGCCAGACAGCCCCAAGGGAGCCGCGAGATTTTCGTGGGACCACGCAATCCGTTTGGGTTTCACTCCTCGCCGTCACACCTTTTGAAAGGAGCCAGACCCACGGCACCAAGGAACTTTGCGCGAAGCTGTGAGGCCGTCGAGCCTATCCTTCCCCCTCCTCTGGTGTGCCAAGTCTAATGAGATCCCACTGCACCTTTTAGGGGCTCTCGGCGACCCACTTCCACCGAGGCAGTATAAATATTAAAGCTTCTTCTTTTACAAACTGTAGAAAAGACTTTACACATTTTTTCATTTTGAGTTCATATTTTGTATTGAATTTTGTCACCGTATGAAAATTTAAGCATTTCCAGGCATCATAAAACGTCTGCCGTATTGTAAAGGAGTTAATCTTATTTCTTCTTTTTCTGTATTGTGTTGTCATTTTGTCGTGCCTATTGGGCAACACAGGCTTACGCTAAATTACGGAGTGAATATTTTGAGTATAATTAAGAATTCGCGCCGAGCGAAATAATTATCGGTGTGTTCTTTGTTTCTTTTAAGTGAAGAATCCTAGGTCCCCCAAAGCCTACCAGCACTTCCACTGTGCATCTAAATAATTTCCGCCTTTTTTCTGGGGTGCTTTTCTTGAAAGCACGTTGAACGCGATAAAATACCCTCATTATTTGACACGTTCAAGTTACAAGGAGAGTCGCGTAGGCTCAGCGGCAAGGACCTCTTAAGATATATCCAACAAGAGAAAGTTCTAAAAGAGAAGAAAAAAGAAAACAAGAAAGAAAAGAGTTACAACAAGAAAAAGAATAACCAGAAGGAAAAAGAGAAAGAGAAGAATGAGACGAAAGAAGAGAAGAACGGGAAGAAGGGAAAGAATCCGCCTTCATGAACATTAAATGAGTAGGACTAAGAACGAGATGTTGTCCATCAGCTCCAGGTCTGAAGTTCCCCCTACAGCGTCTGTTAAGTTTCCGTTTTTCAAAGAATGCCAGGATTTTGGAGCCTTCTTAATCCACTTCGAGAAAATATTCGAAATCTACCATTGGGACATCGAGGCAGATGGAGTGACTCAATTGTTGCCCTTGCTAAATTCTCAACTCCGAGATATATTCATATCACTTCTCTCGGGTGCAACAATTTATTATTAGACCTTAAAATCGGAATTACTAGCGGCATATAACATGACCCCTGACTTTTACTGGTCCAAATTCAGACATTCCTGCCTTCATCTAGGCCAAACATACCCCCTTGCGTCACTTCAACCTTTGGCTCGATGCTTCTAAAATCTCGCATGACTACGATGCCCTCGTTGACTTCTTCCTGAGAGACCAGTTTTGGCTGCACTTTCCCGCTGAAGTCAGATCTTTTGTAAAAGATCGTAGTGCGACACATTCAAGGAGCGCACAGAAGAGGCCGATATTTATTCTGCAAGCTACAACCTTTATCCGAAAATAGGGAAGGAAACGACCCCTTTTTCCCCAAACCTAATCCAAATAAAGGTAAATTCATCCTCCAAAAATGGAAACGAGTTTGCCAAGATAACTAGGCCGTCGAAGCCAATCTTTTCGTCCGAACACCGAGATGTAAAACCGTTCTCTTCTGACCCCCCTCCCTAAATCATCTTTCCCCAGGAGACGCATCATTTGTCTCTCCTGTGGTGTGGAGAGTCACGCGAAAGCGAGCTTCCCTTAGAACTATCATTTCAAAAATAACTCTTCTCACCAGGTACACCAGATCTGGGCCACGTCTGTGCCTCCCTCAACAACATGGGAATCTTCTCATCTACCGAGCATCTCAAGTCCCGGCGACCACCAGGTAAATATCTTGTTTGATAAGAATAGCCCTGGAGGCCTTAAGTTTTAAACTGGAACGATTAATAGCTACCGTGTCTCCACTGTTGTGAGAAATACCGGGTTCACCTGCATAGTTGTATCGGACAAGCTGCTTTCCCCATTACCCCCGAACTACTATAAAATTCAGCGTTGTGCACGACTACTTGGGGTGCGCTAATCGGTTCCCCATCGCTAAGTACTACATTGGTTGTGCGTACTTCACTGGCTGAGCAGAAGTAGTAGCAATCCCTATTAAATTCTGCTCCGTCCTGATTGGCCAGTGCCCACGGGTCTCCCACAACTCCGCGGCTCAACCCGTGGTTACCCGTTCGCAAGTGGTAAAATATTCGAAGATGCCCTCGCCCCAAGAATCCTCACGTTTTTTAGAATTCAAGGATGTCATGATTGAAGACTTCCCAAGAAGCTAAAAGAACTGCGATTCCCTCCGACCCCTTTGGGCTAAGGCCCAATCAAAAGAGCAAGAAACCACCCAAGGAGAAAAGGTGATCTCCTACGAAGTTACAGACGGCATACTTTACCGTGCAGGTTCAGAAAACGGTAAACTCTCGACGCGAATATTGTGTCCCGTGTTCTCTCGTTGGTGACATTTTAACCACTCCCATGCCAGCCTATTTTCACGCTATTTTAGCCACACGAAGACCAGCCAGAAGATCTTCAAATATTTTTATTGGCCAGGCGCCCATGAAGAAATCCTTCGATACTGCAGGTTTTGCGATATCTACCAAAAGAATGCCGTCAAAGGACGAGTTAAGCCTGCACCGTTGAAGAGAGGACCACTAATCTCAGAGTCATTTTCCCGTGTCAGGATTGATATCATCGGTCCGATATACCACCCCCGTCGAGTGAGAGATACAGTTATATGCTAAATTTAGTGGAATTTCCCCCCTGGTTCCATGATGCCGTGCCGTTGAAGAATAATTGGATTAGTTTTGTATATATTCCACAAGAGTTCATATAGTTTTGTGCAATGCGTTATAAGAATATGTGGCATTATTTGCATTTATTATTGTGTGTTTATTTTTATTAGTTACCCTGTTCGTATGTACCTTTTTGGCATTGTGGGACCTTTCTTTTTTGGGGGGAATATCATTGTCTGTAAGCCCCTGGTTATCAAGACTATGATGACCCAGGCTATTGATAATTATTCCTGACTATCTTATTGTATTATTATTCTTGTATTTTTTTGTAATGCCTTATAAGAATATGTGACATAATTTTTTTTATTATTGTGTATATATTTTTGATGAGTTACCCTGTTTGTATGTACCTTATTTTGGTATTGTGGTACTTTTTTTTTTAATATTCTTGTTTTTAAACCCCTGGTTAACGGAACTATGTTGACGTGGCTGTTAATAACTATTCTGATTTTATATTATTAAGGTTATTTTTTTCTTGATGTGCTCGGTAATGGGAATTCGCGCATTTCCTGAGTCCCTTTTATTTGACATATTTTTGTACAGAGTACCAGATAACATCCCTTTTGTAATTGTGTCCTTATGGGAAATTTAGCTATGTAATTACCCTATATTAGTCTGATGTCACTTCCTTCGGAAGGTCCATCTGGGGGGGGAGGAGATGTCAGAGAAAAAAGGTTTACCCCCTACCCACACCCACCCCTAAGAAGATACACCTGCGCGGCCAGAGAGCCCCAAGGAAGCCGCGAGATTTTCGCGGGACCGCGTAATCCGTTTGGGTTCCATTCCTCGCCATTGCATCGTCGGATCGGAGCCAGACACACAGCGCCAGGGACTTTCGAGCAAAGCTGTGAGGCTGCCGAGACTATACTATCCCCTCCTCTGGCACGTCAAGTCTAATGCGATCTCGTCGCCTTTTGGGAGCCCTAGCGGCCCGCTTCCGCTGAGGCAGTATAAATATTTCTAGAAAAGCTTTGAGAAACCAGTACAATACAGCCCCATTTTGGCTAGCAGCCATGTACAGTCTCGTACACCCTACTTCACCTCCCAATGGCTTCCAGCTTCGAACGCGACGCGCCATCTCTTCACGGCCCTGCTCGTATCTAAGGCTATTCTTATATTTAGTCAACAAGATAGAATAAGTAGAAATTTGTTTAAGGTGCACAACTTTAGGGCTAGAAAAGGGAATGGTAGATATTGGTTTACAAATTGAGTGGTAGATAAATGGAATAGGTTCAGGAATAAGATGATAGAAATGTCGTCCTTGTGGAGTTTTAAGAATAAAGTTGATAAATTTATGTTTGAGTATGCTAGGTAGGACTGAACATGGTGATGGAAAAGTAGATGGACGTCTCGTCTAGTTTAATGGATAGTATTCTTTCACAGACTCCTTTTCTTATATCACTTATGTAACTCATAATGTATGAGGATCGAAAATAAATAGATATTATCAGATTGTATAACATGATTCGAAATATGACACCAGAATATATCATATTTACATAGTTTTCGCGCCTGATCATATGTAAGTTCGAGCGTCGAAGAGGTTTTACGATAATTAATCTTCCGCTCATTTTGTTACGGAAATATAAAAATGTTTTTTTTAGCGAAAGTATAAAATAGAACGCCAGAAATGAAATAATGAAGTTAAATTAAAAATGAGATACGGGAGTTGGTTATTGACTCCCAATGCATCACGACAATTTTAAATTAAAAATTTCCAAGTTATTCAC
This sequence comes from Ceratothoa steindachneri, assembly GCA_963969495.1. Taxonomy (NCBI): domain Eukaryota; kingdom Metazoa; phylum Arthropoda; class Malacostraca; order Isopoda; family Cymothoidae; genus Ceratothoa; species Ceratothoa steindachneri. Next base: position 48,451,506 of record OZ018336.1, read on the forward strand.
ATTGATCATTATTCACCACATATCTAGTTACCCACGACGATGTAGATTTTCTACATCAATAAAGATCCTGTAAATATTAGTGATCCGCAGAATTCTATATTGAGTCTGGTACTGTCTTAAGTTTCTTAAACCAACTCGACTATTATTGTTTAATAAGATGTTTAATTTGGCGATGTATAAAAAGCTAAGCCATAGAGAGCACAAGATAATCAACAGATATCAAACAACAAAATAAATAACCAACCAAATACTATAAGCCAAATACCTACCACACAAATACCAAATACTCCAAATAACTAACCACTCAAACACCAAATTCAATAATAAAGCAAATAAAAAAACCCACAAAAAATAAACACCAAATTAAATAACAATTAATATATAACTTGTAGAAAGTATCACCGAAACATCTAAATAACTAAAGATCTAAATAACTAACTCCCCAATAATTGACTGCCCAAATCGGACTCAACTAAATCTTGAGGGCTCAAAAAAGCAACTTCTAAAATAAATAAACGCTCAAATAACTTCCCAAATAAATAGCTCAAATTAATACCCGCAAATTTTAACATCACAAATTAATTCAATCATAAAGCCAATATAACCGGGGGGCAAAATAAACCACACACACAATAACTCACCACCCCAATAAATAAACCCGTGTTTACCTAAAAGACCATATAACTAAATAGTCCTTATAAATTATCATCAAATTATCTAGATAAATTAATAAATGTTCAGCTAAACAATTCGTCATACATAAATGAACCACTATTATATTAACAAACGAAAGTTTGTTATTTAATGTGCATTAGATAGCATTTCAGAGTTAATTTCTTCAGGTTATTTAAAAGAGTGAAATACTCAGGATTCGAGGGAAATGGTTTGGCCTGCTAAAATGGTTGTTTGTCATTGAACAGAAATAAATCTCACTATTTGCTTCCCTTTCCACTGTAGGATACCAGCTGTTGCAGAGTAAACAGTGTCTCGCATGGATGATAAAAAAGTAGGTAAGGAAGGAATATTTAAGGAAATTTGGGAAATGGAAAGAGACTGAGAGTCGTAAAGCTGCAGTTATTTCAAACAGTGTGGCAGAGAGAGTCAATAACTTCAGATTATTGTACCAAGAGGGTACGCCTTTTGTCCATGTACTAGGGGGAGAATTTAACAATGGGTACCCCCATTTGGGGCGCAACTGCAGAAATAGGCTCAGGATGAATGCCACTCCTCTGGATACCGGATGTAACAGTCTCACGAGATAGCCAACATGGGTCAGAGTTAAGGGTGGATAGAAGCCAGAAAAATGAATTTATATGAATTCATTATGTTGATTGTTTTTTTGCTTTTTTGTGGGCGTTCCCTCTCCTCCCTCTGTATCATCCTTATAAATATTAGTTCGAAAGTACTTGGAATCCTCGTATTAATTTTTCCTGTGGGCTTTGTTGCATATACGTATATATATATATATATATATATATATATATATATATATATATATATATATATATATATATATAAATATATATATACTATTATATTCATCCTGTGTCAGGTATAGTTGAGTACCTTTTGTAGTGAAAAACCCAGGATATCATGACAGATAAAGTTTGGTTATTATTTATTTAAAATAACCCTTTTTCTTTTCAAGTTACTCCCCCAAGTTAAGTTGTTCAGTAACCAGTTTGCAAAGTTCGTTCAAGGATGTCCAAAGAAAGTGAAACAATTTTTTTTTTTTGATTGATCATTTTTTTGTGCTGACCATTTTTCCCACTTTATTTTCCTTGTCTGTTGTTTTTTGGGGAACGATCTCCCATAAAAACCTTCTACTAATCCCCGTGCAGGATTAAAGGCCTATATATAATCATTGATCAAATAGATATCAAGTTTTTAATCATTTTCTATGTTATGTTTTTATTGCGTGCAATCTTGTGTAACAAATTATCCGTTAGGAATTTTGATACGATCGTCAGAGGTTCATAATCTTTCTGGCCGAGTGGCCAGACGTACATTTACACCAACAAGATGTTCTCATTTGAGCGTTTCCGTCAACAAGAAGAGATCGTTGGGTTCTCAGGCAAAGATCTAGTTGCATACGTTAAGGAGGAAGAAATAAATGAAAGGGCAGAAAAAAAAAGCAAAAAGAAGAGGAAAAAGAATGGAGAGAAGCTAAAAAGAGAGAAAAAGAATGAATTCGTCAGCATGAGCGTGAGCTTAACAGGAATCATTTGGAGACCTTCCTTTCTGTTAGGTCTATAAATCGATTGCGTAAAATTCCTTTGGTAAAGTTGCCAGTGTTTAACGACGGCGAGGATTTCACAGCCTACTTAACTCACTTTGAGAAAATTTCCGAAGTGAACCACTGAAATATTGAAGCCAATGGAGTCGCTCGACTACTTCCTTTCCTTAATACATACTAACCTCCGATCTATCTTCATTTTACTCCCGGTCGATGCTACTCTCGACTTCTTCTGCCTCAAGTCTAAATTATTATGCTGGTTAATATGAATGCCAATTAGTATATTTCAAAATTCCGCTAGGCGAGAATAATTCCTGGCCAGACTTACCGTCAATTTAGATTCACCCTCCAGAGAACTTCCCAGTTCTGGTTGGACTCAGCTCATGTCAACTGCAACTACGAGTTCCTAATTGATTTTATTTTATGGGATAAGTTAATGGCTGAACTACCCTCTGAAATTCGCGCAATCGTGAAGGACAGACGCGTGTCTTATTTCAAGAATGTATATAAAAAGCGGATGAGCACGCATCAAACCACCATCTTTACCCAAATGACCCCAAGAAGTCTCATCCCCCATCCCCTAAAAGTAAAAATCACCTCTCCCAACTTCACCCGAAGATTTCATCCCGCGACTTTAGAACTCCCTTATGCTCCAGAGTTTGCAGCTCTTCAAAACTAGACTTTTGCAAGCGCTTAAAACGAATGCCCCACTATCCAATCCCTCTCGGAAAAAGCGAAAAGTTACGAACGTGGATCTAACCGTTCATTTATCGATCCAGTTCATCTGAAGATAAACAACCCACTCGCTCGTTGTGTATCCCCCGGTCCCATGTTCCCCAACTCCTCCGACTCTCACACGATGTTTTAATTGCTGGTCATTACAGTCACAACAAAACGGTTCAGAGTATCTTCTGTCACTTCTTCTAGCCCGGTGCTGCCAAAGAAATTACCGACTTTTGCTGGTTTTGTGACATTTGCCAGAAGACTATAGCAAAATGAGGAATATTACCTGCACCCCTCCAGAAGACACCAATTATGTCGAAGCCTTCTTTAGAGTGGCCATAGACCTAATTGAGCCAATTCAGCCTCCCATCTAGCGAAGAACACTCGTATGTCCTCACTCTTGTTAACTTTGCAACGAGATTTCCCAACGCAATCCCCCTTATAAAAATTGATAGCGTGACTTGTGCGTAGTCCTTAATTTCTATCCTTTTTCGCGTCGTCATCCCGAAGGAGATCATGTCCGACAGAGGTAGACAGTTCACCTCTGAGCTAACGGAACAAGCTCCTTACGATCAAACCCCTTTTCACCTCTCCTTTTCACCCCGCTGCTAACGGCGCCTGTGAAAAGTTGAATGGTACTCTGCAGACCATTCTGAACACGTTATGCTCATGCTCAGCCCCAAGAATGGCATCAATACCTGTCGGTTGCCCTGTTCGCCTACAGAAAAATGCCCCACAGAACTTTGGCATTTGCTCCCTTCGAGCTCTTGTATTGCCGAAATGTACGCGGACTAAGGAGTATTTTCAATGAATTTTTTTCTTATCACCGCCTGGATGAGAAGATCAAGTCTTCGAATTCTTGCGTGCTAGATCTTTGGAACCACTTGGAAGAATGCGCCAATCTAGCGTACAAAAACTCGAACCTAAATTTAGAAAAATATAGGACCTATTTTGACGTAAGGTCCAAAGAAAGGCGATTCAAGCCCGGTGAAGAGGTGCTGCTCCTCATACCCACGGAGACAAATAAGCTCTTTTCCCAATGGAAAGGCCCTTTCCCAATGCTAGAAGCCCGCGGTCCCGTAGATTATATAATACAGACCTCCTCAGGGAATAAATTGTTTCATGTAAATATGCTTTAGCGCTATCACCGTCGTGCATGCATTAATAATATAATTGCCCTTGACGAAGATACAGAAATGGAAGCCTCTTATCAATATGAGCCTCTTAATTTAATCCAAGCTTTATGTGTCAAACGGAACGAAAACTAGCCTCTTCCTTCGCTCCCCAGTTTCCATGTAAACTCCACCGTGGAACTCGAGTTAAACCCCTAGTTGTAACCCCCTCAGAAGACGCAGTTGATTGTTTTGTTAACTGAATTCTCCGATATAATTTTTGAGAATCCTTGTTGCTCTTTGTATTTTGAGCATGATATAGCATGATATAAGCCCTACCCTGTACCCGTTCACTTGCGCCCTACTTTTAACGCCGAAGTGGAAAACTTGCTAAAGTTAGGAATAATTGAACCTTCTGTTGAAGAATGAGAGAGAGAAAGAATCACCCTCCTCCCACGTCCTGACTTCACCAGTTCCCGACTTCACGCTATAGAACCTTAACGCGACCCAAAGCAATTAAGAAAGTTTGTTGACGATGAATCTCTCTTCCTGTCTAGATAATTTCGGGGTATATATTCGACACCTCAAAGTTCACATGCAGATTGTGTCTGAAGCCGCCGTCCAGGACGTTAGCCTTAAGGTCTTCGTTGGTCGTAATGGAATCGACTACATTCTCGTCCAGAGAAGAATTGAGTTAGTCTCGAAGAGCCAAGGAAGAGCTAGTCATGCCTCAGTGTTGTTGGTGGAAATAGTTAGGCGCTCTTCTACCCTTCTCACCACGTCTTTGGATTTTTAGGATCGGTAAAGCCCTACCCGAATCACCCTCCGTTTACCTCTTAAAGATAAGAGCCCATCCCCCCCACTTCAGTTTTCTGAAGTTGAATTGAGTCTCCCGTGAGACGCCCACAAGCTCAAGGTCGATCTTACCTACCTACCTGGTCCTAGTCGCCGCACATTAAAGTAAAAGGGATTTAACTCCCGCTTCGTCATGCTCCTCCCAGCTTTACTTCGTCGAACCTCAAGTATCCCCTTTGCTCTAGAACTTGCATAATTGTAAAATCATTACTTAATTAAGTATCATTCGGCTCAAACTTAATTGATAGTGTTAATCATTTTAGCAGTGAACCGTCAATTTTTATTTGCATTGCCATTTAACTTTCCCTATATGTATATGTAATCTTTAGTCTAATTAAGGTAAATTTTTGTAGTCGTGTTTGAATATTCCTTGGCCTAGCAACTGTGTATTTAAAGCACTCTTAGAACCATCTCCAGGTGGAGCCTTAATTTTGCTCGGCCAGTAGGCCTGTGTGCGTATAACCACTTGCACCTGATTATACTACGTCACCTTCCACGTCTAATTATTGCTTTCCTATTGTTATGGTCAGAAATCCGGATCAGTCTTTTCGCATGTGCGTAGAGTTTAGAAAGCTGAGCCCTGAAACAGTTTCAACGCTGAGCCTATCCTTTTGATAGACAAGAGCCTACATCTATTTGAAGAGGGCAAGTTTATTTCAGAGATAAACTTGTGTAAAGCGTATAATCAAATCCCTCTTAAGGATAGTTCCCGGAAATACACTGCATGTTTAAGCGCCTCCGGCTTCCCATGCATGGAACCCCAAAGCGACCGCTCACTTCCATCAGCTGAAGGAAAGAATTAGATCAGCTCTCATACTGAAACTCCTGAACACGAACAAACCTTTAGACATACGAACGGATGCTTGTAATCAAGGCATCGGTTGCGTTTTGGTAGAGTATCAAGAAGACGGGAACAGTTACCCTATTGCGTACGCTAGCCGGAAGCTCTCGTCACGCAAAAGGATCTATGCAGGCATAATACTTGAAGTTATAGCATTCGTATGAAGTGTAGAGAAATTCCAAACATATTTGTTTGGTAATGAGTTCGTGATCAAAACCGATCATCGCCCATCGTCTTACTTAAAGAATTGTAAAAGCCAAAACGGAAGGTTTATGCGTTGTAGTTTACTTCTAATGGAATACCAGTTCCGAATAAAATACATTAAAGGGACAGGAACCTGTGTTGCAGACTGTCTAAGTAGGAATCCGGTTGATGATTCTCCCCCTGCAAGGTAAAATGTGTTAAGCTTGTGCTCTCGTGCACATAATCGACTCTGTGTACTCGTTTTGTTTTTATGATTCTAGAACTCTGTCTTAACCGAGTATTTTTATGTTCCTTGGTTCTCATGCAAATTTATGTTTGTTTTTTGTACATATTTGCCCTTTGTGTGTGTGTTTGTTTTTGTTTGTTTGTATTGTATTTTTTCTATATTTTTATGATATATGGTTCCACTACCCTTTTATGAATAAATCCTTTTGATTTCTTTTTTTGTAACTTGCATTCATTTACTTTGTGTGTTTTTTTGCGCTGGTCACGACCATACCCTTTTTAAGTATACCCTGCACTAAGGATTAAACAGAAATAATTCATTCATTTAGTGACCGCTGTTTCGACTTTAATTTAAAAGTTAACCCTTATTAGACACCTGTAGACTCAGGTCAAAATCTTTTCCATACACAACTCCTCGCATGTTTTGGGGGATGCAATTTTTCCTCTTCTTCGTATCAGGAAAACGTAATCTTCGGAAAGGAAGGCGTGTGAGAGGATGCGCTGGAAGGACCACCGTGGAAGGAAGGCGTGTGAGAGGATGCGCTGGAAGGACCACCGTGGAAGGAAGCCGCTTGGAAATACCCCTCTATTCTTTCTAGACCACGTCAGCCAGCGTGAAAACTTTAGAAGGTCGAGAAAGAATTCGTCATTCGCTTAAACATCCGTCCCAACCATGTTTGCTTTCAGACGACAATGGCCCCTCCTCTCCCATGCGATAACGCCGTGCGTGGCCATATTAACCCCACCCCCATATTGCGAGGCAAGTTTCATCGTTTGGAACGACGCGTTATCATAAAATTGTGTTTGTTTAACTCGTACCAAGAATCCCCTAGGGACAGCAAGGCCCTGAAAATTCTATCGGATCAGCCACCGGGGAACTTAACCCGAAGCTCACCATCTCTCGAGGAGATTGAAAGCCCTCCATCCACTTCGTACAGACTACCGACTGTTTCCCGTGAACCCCAGTAACCCCACGTCGTACTTCGTGGAAGGTCTTCTTTGCAGATCTAGCTTTGTTAATCTTTGGCCCCTGTTCAGAGGAAAGATATTGAGCCACCTTACTCCCGGAGAGTTGTGCGGCTCTCTCATCTTCACCTCCCCTTCAAGACTTCCGCACTTTCGAGACTGAGACTCCCTGCCGATCTGTAGAACCGTCTCGAGTTGAGATTACGTCTCTCTGGAACAGATAAAATCTCATTCTTCATCAGGAAGTAATCCAATCCTATCTTCGAGTCTTCTTCGTTAAGACTCTCCGAAGTATCTTCTTGAAGACCTTCGCCGTTGTCTTCCACCCAGTGATCTTGTATGGTCATCCCCAGATTACCTTGTTAATCATCACTTAATTCATTTAACTAACAATAGTAATTTATTCCCCCCTTATATATATATATATATATATATATATATATGTATATATATATATATATATATATATATATATGTATATATATAAATTACCCCGCTTTTATTATATATATTAAAATGATATATTTTGGAGGTATTGTTTTTATACATCCTTTGAAATACAACTTGGCAAGCCATTAGTCTAAACTAGGTCAAGCGTAAATCGCACTCTTTCTTAATCGCCCCGAACCATCTCAGGCGGCTTGTGGTCAGCTCTCTGCCCGTGCTTGTATACGCCGCTGAGCGCTGAGCTAGTCTACACAGGTGTACCTCGACAGTGATGTCGCACTTGTTGTGGCCCGCACGGATTATAGCAGAAATCTTGATTCTTTTCGCTTTCATCTCGTCACACTTGCCCACAATGTAAAACAATTTTTTATGACACATGCTGGAAAAAGTATAAGTTTACTTTTTTTTACGGAACTTTTTTTATCACACATGTAAACTTATCAAAAGATCAGCAAACCGAGTCTAGCTGAACTTTGGCAAAACCCGGTATACAGCCAATTGAGCACTCACTCTCGTTTTTTAGATCAATTCAGCTTGCCATTCTCCGTGCGAATAGCGCTAACTGGATTATATTTTGCAATTCAGCAGCGATATTCGTCATGTTAAGGAACCGAAAGAGTCGTTGCAAATGTTCACTTTCTCTCACACAAAGATCGGAAATATTGTTCCATTTTCCATAAATATAGATTGCAATGTAAGTGCTGTCGCGCGGAACGAGGACCCCAACATCGTTGGCTTATGTGAATATTAAGATGCATTCTTATTTGAAAAGATCACTTTCGACTCGGATGTATATTAGCTAATGTTAACTACAAATAACTAAATTTTATTTAAACCTACAAGATTTATGACCAAATATGACTCATACTTAACTATATAAAGAATCTGATTGAAATGAGAGTAATATAAATAACTATAAAAATTTCTATTTCAAAGGATTGAATGCCACTTTTTTGGATTGTTAACTAACCAAAAAAGCAATTATTTTATTGATACTTAGAGGTACCCTTTCCTTAGGGATCTATAGATACCTCTTTATATTATTTTTACCACTTTTAATACCTTTTATCTTTTACTTTCTGACACTGTGATTGAATGCCACTTTTTTGGATTGTTAACAAACCAAAAAAGCAATTATTTTATTGATACTTAGAGGTACCCCTTCCTTAGGGTTCTATAGATACCTCTTTATATTATTTTTACCACTTTTGATACCTTTTATCTTTTACTTTCTGACACTGTGATTTTTAGTATCTTAGGGTTAATTCCTTATTTAATGTATTAAGATCCATTGACCTGCTCCCTCAATTAGATCAGCAATTACTCACTTACAGATGTATCATCAATAGGTGATTATATACCAGGTTTGAATCACACTCAATACATGAGTACAACACGAAATTCTATTCAAATATCAAAAACGAGAATTAAAAAAATAAACTGACATGTACATATATACATACTATGCCCACAATGCCAATTTAATTTCCCCATGACCTCTCTAGAGAAGTATATACTATGCTCGTAATTATCGAATGTCGCATTTGCGGTCTCCTAAAATCCACTTCCTCAAGAGGTACGACCCATTCAACTTCCATCCCCTGCTCCTCCCACATCTCCAAATAACCCACTTGTAGCATATAGATTTCACAGTAGCTTTCTTGGTAAATAGGTGCAAAATATCCTAACCTCAATCATAAACATAGATCAAAATCCCAATTTCCACACAGAAACCAACACATGCTGAGGATCTATCTGACAACCAGATTGAACACACACTTGTGTCAAAAGAACACACCAATTCGATATACTGTGTCGTAGAATAGACTCTCGACGATATACCATATATAACTATTCGTTGAGGGAATTATTCTCATATTTCGAGTGCGTGTAATCTGATTGACAGAGATTTTTATCTTCAATATGCTTAAGAAGTGGAACTGAGCTCAAGGATAATAAAATGGCTATCATTAATAAAATAGAGTTTTATTAATTAAACTATCAACAACGCACAAAAAGAAAATGTTTACATAAACGGAGAATGGAAAGGGTCGTGGGAATATCTGACTAATCCGAGGATTAAGACTTGGAGAGATTTAAAAAGGTAAACAAATCAAAATTAAAGGGGGGGGAATGGTTTGCTAAACCATTTAAAGCACAGGGTAGGGTTGACCAAAGGTTAAATAATTGAAGGTAATGGTCAGCTTACGTAATTACAAAGTTGTTGTGCAGAGCAAGACGATGCGTAGAAATCTTCGGTCCACTGGCGAGTTCCAGCAGAAGGGTTCTTCGGGAATTGTCCATAGCGAAGGGGAAGGACTGCCTTCGAAGAGTGAGAGCGAAGTCGGACTCGGAGATACGAGCGATCTTTGTGACAGCAAATCGGGGATGTTCTAGATGAACAATAAAGGTTATCGTTGAAACCAATCGTTCTCTTGAAGAACGTTAAAAAGGGGGAATCAAATTATCTTGACGTGATGTCTTGGGAATGAGAACCGTTTGTTGACAAACGGACTTGAAAAACAATAGTTGTTCTAACGTTATTCTCTTTCTGAACAACAGGGTGGGTGAAAACCGTCTCTTGTTAACGGACTCAAAGAACAATGGGTGTTCTAACGTTGTTCTCTTTCTGAACAACAGGGGGAAGGGTGATAACCATGTCTTGTCAACGGGCTCGAAGAACAATGGCTGTTCTAACGTTGTTCTCTTTCTGAACAACAGGAATGTGGTCTTATTGACTTGGCGTCTCCAAGGCACGAACCTTGGCACTAAAGGGATATTGTCCTCTTCTGGACAATAAGGTGGTTCTCGAGGTAGAGCTCCCTGGTGCACAAGGTGAGACCGGATCGGCGTGATGTCTCGCGAAGGTAATCTGGATCTGATCTGATTTTATTGGGAAATGCTGTTGTATAAGTACCCGGAGCCATCCCCTTGGCATAGGAGACAATTGAGTGGCAGGCTCGGGGGAATGCTCTGGTTGCGCCTTGGAAAATACCTTATCTGCCCATAAGCCTAACTCAATCTGGCGAGATCGCCGTATGGGGCGAAACGGGGGAATAACCTCCTTGGTTAAATATTGACTCAGGTGGTGATAACGCGCCCTGCTTCTTTCCGCAGATGCACGTGGGTAGCATGTGTTCGTTTCTAACATGTGATGGCTGCTGAATTTAAGCGGCCTCAGACCGTTCTATCACATACTGTTCCCTTATATCATTTAGGAAATCAAAATATTCTGCTTTTATTTGACGTTCAACAATCTTAAGCTTAGTCTGTATGCTTCAGTAAAAGCAGCACCACAATGCAAAAAAATGAAAGACGCTAATGTGGACCTAAATTCCTAACGTACAGTCTTGAGCAATTGTTCATAGACAACTGATAACACTAGGGAACAAGGTATTTGGTGAATTGACAAAAGTACATTTTTCTACCTTTTTCGAGGAAAACGAAATCAAATCTGGAATCAGATTCTCTCTAAATGCTACAGATTTTTCGTAATATCATTAACTAATATTATACAATAATTTTCATTTTATCAAACCTATCATCATGCGCTGAAGTACATAATTTTGAATCATCCTTTTGCGTTATTAATAGTAGAGCCGATTTTTTTGCACAAAAATTTTATTGTATATGAGAAGAAACTTGAATTACACATTAGGATTACAAATACTGTAATCAAATAGATGTTAATTTATTGATGATCGTACATCAGGCTGAATGACCTCTAGTTGATTTCAGTCAGGCAAAATTTGCGTTTGTAACTTTTTTTCTTGCAAGTCTTTTCTTGTAGCTTCACACGCCTTGAAATACTGCTTCATTATCCCCAGTTTGAGTAACCAGATACTTGTAGTTTTGTGCTTTTTTGTTTCCCAAGAAGTTAGGAACAACGGTAGAAAATGAGAGCCAGGCTGTCTTCTCATTTTCATTTATGGCGTTTACGAATCTAGAATCACTCAGAGGTCTTCGGATGTGAGGACCATCAAATACTCCTGCTTTTATTTTTTCATATGGCAAAGAAGAAAACGCTGATAATATATACTGAAGACAATCATTGTCAGCGCTCAAAGCCTTGAAATACTGCTTCATCAACCGCAGTTGGAGAGGAAGTGGAGGGAAAACGATCTTCTCTCGACTAACGATAGGCTCATTACCAATGTTTGGCATTCCTGCTTCCAAAGTTTTCCAAACTGGCCAATAACTTTGGAACCAGCGTTTGTCATGGGTTCGACTCTCCCACATGCAGATATAGCATGGAAACTTTGTATATCCCTTCTGCTGTCCAAGGACGAAGCTGACCATCTTAAGGTCTACAAATATGATTCCTTTTGTGTTCATTGTACTTAAGTAAATCCATGACCATTCTTATATCATCTTAAGTTTCTCGCAATGTACAACGTGACCGAGAGGAACTGCACCAAAGTCATTGCCATTATGCAAAAGGACACACTTAAGGTTACGCTTGGAGCTATCCAAAAACAGTTTCCACTCAGCAGGGCTATAGGTGCCAAGTCCCAGCTAGGAAAACAGACCAGGAACATCGTGACAGTATACAAATTGTTTGTCCTTAGAGAAATACTTAACAAATTTACTCTCTCTTGTTCGTTAATATGATACCCGTACCGACCTGTAAAGCATATGTCTTTCACTCAACTTGGAGGCTAAAAGTTCTGCAGCTTTATTGGAGAGCGCCAAATCACGTATCAAGTCATTCAAATCCTCTTGATTGAAACAGTGAGGAGCTAATGACTATTTAGCAGCTGATGTTGAATCTGCAGACTCTGAATCCATTCCGTGGACGTCCATGTCAGGTACATTATTTTCTTCTTCTGAAGAAGCATATCCACTGAAAATTGGAACTGCTAAAGACTCAAAATGAGGTACTGGCGGGATCGCCAGTGGTCGAACTTGTGCCGATTTTTCTTGCCAATCCCTTTAATATTCACCAGACAGAAATAACAGTCCGATACTTGATTATTTCGCTCTCCCTACACCATGGGGATTCCAAAAGGAAGACCATTTCTTTTTTCTTTCGTCCACTCACGAAAATGATCCAAACAACCATGGCAACCACATGTGGGGCCCACTTCTTATCTTGATCGCCAAGAGGAACATCAAAATATGACTTATAAGTGCGGATCACAAAGTTTGATATATTGTGCCTTTGACGAACTAGCACTTAACAGCTCCATATGTAGCAGAAAGTGTCTGGACCATTAACGCAAAGTCCTCTTGACGAAGCCATTACTATAACATGAGACCTGAAAAAGAAACAATAATGTCAATTTTTTGCACAATAAGACTTATTACTATCTTACTACTATGTACTGTGAAGTATTTGCTTTCTACAAGCACCTCTCTGTCCATCTGGAGGTCAGTTTTCAGGGAAACGAGAAAATAGAAATTACAGAATAACTAGAGCATGCAGGTAAAAATGGATTATATATTTTAAATCATCATGAAAAAAACGAATTAAAGTGGCTGATAAATCTAAGGCACCAAAAAATGTGATTAAAATTGTTCCCCTCTGTAATTTTTGCGTGAATTTCTAAAATGTATTTTTAACCAACAATTAAATACTATGTATATAGAGAAGATTCTTTCGTTGTCTAATTAATGAATAATAGTTGGGCATATATTAAAATAATGTCCTGATTTTTAATACTTCGAAAAACTATTTAGGAATTGATTCGAATTTGGTAGGATTGGTGAGAGAAACATAACCTTGAAATTACAAATTGATTCCAGTTAAAATGTAAGTGTAAAAAATATCGAATTGAAACCCCAAAGCTAAAATTATATTAAGTTTGGGTAGAGTAAGTTGCAGTTTTTAAATTATATTGCGCATCTAAATTGAAAACCAATATATCAAAGGTAAAACTGAGAATCATCATTTGCTAGTCTTTTCTAAGTAAAGAAATAATTTAAGTGATATAAGAGGGACAATAAACACATGATATCCGACCTTTACAGTGCCCTCTTTATAGATTAAAGTATACAGAAATTTAATAAATTTTTGTAGTTTACTTTTAACTGACTTTAAAAAGCACCCTTTCTAACATCTTTCTTGCAAGGATTTCAAGGCTGTTTTTCGCTTATTAGTTTCCAATGCAGTTGCCAACTGACAGTCTTGAGATGCCACTAGACCGACATGTCGCTTCCTAGCTGACTTCAGTTTAAGCCTAACATTTTTCACCTGCCGACTGACTGGCATTAGTAACCACCTGACTATCTTCAGTTGCAGCCAAACCGTCTTCAAATACCGCCTGGCCGTCTTCAGTTGCCACCTGATCGTCTTCAGTTACCTCCTGATTGTATGCAGTTGGTGCATCGCCCTCTTAAGTTGGTGCCAGACCGACCAGTTGCCGCTTGACCGACTTCGGTTTAGACCTTACCGGGTTCAGTTACCTTCTGACCGTCTGCAGATGACGCCTGACCGTCCTTAGTTGCTGCCGGACCGTATATCAGTTATACTTGACCGTATTCGGTTGCCTCATGACTGTTTTATGTTGCAACCAAACCGTTTTCAGTTATACCCTGATAGTCTTCAGTTGCATTTGGTCGTCCTCTGTTGCCACTTGAGCATCTTCATTTGTTGCCTGACCGTCTTAAGTTTCCCTCCTGTCCGTTTTAAGTTTACCGCCTGACCGGCTTTAGTTGCCGCCTGACCGTTTTCATTTGTTGCTTTGCCATCTTACTGTGTAGTCGTTAAAGGTAAGCACTCGAATTATAATATACCCAAAGTAATTCATGTAGTTAATTAGTGTGTCGTTCTTCATCTCTTTGACGTGTTAATTTGCGAATCAGAATGTTCCTCTTTATATCGTGAGTGTATTTTTTTATTTTTCATATACTATAAGGGATTTATTTAACAGTTATTAGTTAGGTGCAAATAACTGGCGCAACGAGATAAGTGAAAGCGAGAAGACTTAGTTTGACTGTAGGAGTGAAAACGAGCGTAAAAGTCAGGACTGTTTGTGGTGTATGCAGATTAAGAGAGTCTATAGGAAAGGGAAGAGAACGGGAATTAGAAAGACAATCTAGCTTAGATCAATTAGACCCAGAGATTACGAGAGATCTTTGGAATAAGCCAAAGGGAAGTTTTTGGGATCGCAAAGTTAACCCATTTAGCTTAGCTAGGAGAAACCTAGTAGAAGTAATAGTAGGTGAAGGTGGTAAATAAAATGATTAAGAAACAGATAGCTAGGAAGGCATCACCTGTTTCTGATAGAAGTAAGGCTACAGGTGTTCAGGATATGGCGATAGTAGATAAAGATAAAGATTGAAGTCAAAGACTATTACACTGGTCTGCGTCAAAAATGTACCTTCGGTTTTCTATAGTGTTTCTTAATAAAATTGACCTCCTAATTCCGAATCTGGCATCCGTTTTTCTCTATCAGGTCCAGTTTTTGCAAAGCAGGAGGTGATAATAATTTTATAGTTTATACATGTCCTATATTACATCAAAATTTCAATAGTTTTTGCACTACTGTATTCGCAATAAATTTTGTGTACATTTTAAGTAATTATCTTAATAAGTTTATAGTTTGCAGGTTAGAAATGGCTTAGCATTATAATAGTAAGAATAATAATAATAATAGTGGTTGAGTTAAAAATTAACAGAAAATGTAAGAATAGCTCCGACAGACACGGCTATGTTTGCGACAAAGTGATTTTTTCCGAGCATCAATGTACAATTTCTCCTGCAATTAAATCTTTGTATCATGCATATTTTGGAGTAAGACTAAGAGATTAAGATAAAATATTTGCACCACATATCTGCTGCAAGGGATGCTACATAAGTTTAAGACGATGGAGTCAGGGTGAACAGAAGTCTCTCTCTTTTGGTTTGTCCATGGTGTGAAGAGAGGGCAAGGGCCACACTATGGACTGCTATTTTTGCATGACAAATCTTAAAGGTGAGCATTGTATCAAGTATTTAAGCTCTCTGTATTATACTGACTCCTAAAAATGTCATTATTATGCCTAGACCTAGCATAAAATTCAAAACTAACATAGTTCACTTCAGCATGAACATATCTTTTACTAAACATTTATGTACTATCTGCAACTCCAAATCAATTCCTTCATGTAATATGCAATTATATTTTCCACAGGTATAAATAAGAAGAATAACTAGTGTGACATATCCGGATGTTCCTTCTGCCATCAAGCCCCTGCCCCATGGTCCAGAAATTCCTATACCTTCTCCCCCTGAACATATAGAGGTCCATGAAGAGATTAATATGGAAGTTGAACAAGATTATGAGACATCTGAGTCTTATCAGGTTTCCATACACTATATGGTCGCAATACCATTCTCTCAAGTTCAGTTAAATGACCTGCCTAGGGATCTGGGGCTTTCAAAGGAGAATGCACAACTTCTTGGTTATCGACTTCGTGAAAGTAATCTTCTCGCTAAAGAAACATTTTTTGGTACAGAAATAGAGAACAAGAGTTTCGAAGCTATTTTTTTACAGCATTCTTCCAGCTCTTTAGTATACTGCGCCAATATTAAAGGACTTGTTGAGGCTCTTGGAATTGCCTACAAACCATTAGAATAGAAACTTTTCATAGATTTCTCCAGTAGAAGTTTAAAAGCTGTGTCACTGAATATTGGTAACAAGATAGCTTACGTTCCTTTAGGCCATTCAATCCAACTTACTGAAAGTTATGAAAATATGAAAAAATTGCTTGATGTAATAAATTACTCTACCCACAATTGGAGGATATGTGGTTACTTAAAGGTAAGATCATTTTATACTTGGCATTTCTAAGCTCTTTGATATTGACATTTTCATTTTTAATTGCTAATACTTGTATACACGTTCTGGTTAACTTACATTTTACAAGAATGCAAATCTGGAAATCATGAGTCATTTTTTAGTTATATTTTTTTGTTGAAATGTGTCCCTATAGGTTTATGCATCCTTTTAAGTTAATGGGGAACTTATCCTTATTTTTGAGAAGGTATACAACATAACTTAATAAACTCAAAATAAGATATACATATATCCAATTAGTTCCAATACAATGATTTAATGCATCGGCATACAGGATTTTTAAGTACATATTCTTATTCTTTTGAGAAATATCACTTTGAATTTGTTTTTCGAAATATTACAATTTGAATTTACATACCCTGCTAAATTTCTTTTAAGGTAGTGTCTCTTATACTTTGGATGCAAACAGGCTACACGAAGCATCCCTGTTTCCTATCTTTAGGGGACAGTCGTGCAGATAGTATGCACTATAAGAAGAAGGTTTGGCCTCCACGAGAAGCATTTAGAATTGGATCAAACAATGTGATAGCCGAACTTTTAGTGCCTCCTCACAAAATACTGCTCCTTCGACTGCATATAAAGCTTAGCATAATAAAAACTATGTTAAAACCCCTAATAAAGAAGGCCAAGCTTTTAAATTTCTTCTTCAAAAATTGCCAGATATTAGTGACGCTAAGCTCCATGCGGGAATTTTTGATGGACTTCAGATCAGCAGTTTAAGGAATCAATGACGGACATAGAAAAAGATGCCTGAAAAGCTTTCGAAGCTCTAGTTAACAATTTTGTAGGCAATAAAAGAAGCCCAGAATATGTTGTCATGGTCAATCAGCTCCTATAATGATACACCTTTTACAGTCCCATCTGGATTATTTTCCCAACAACGATTACAGTGATGAACAGGTGAAAAGATTCCACCAGGACATAAATACAATGGAATCCAGCTACCAGGGTAAATGGGATGTGGGCTTCAAAAGCAATGGAAATAACGAGATTCTACAAAATGGTATGTTCTAAAGTTTAAACATTTCCTTTTCCCCCGTACCTCTTATTCTACCGCATAGTTTGCTCTTTTTGTCTTTCGAAAACTACTAAATTCTTCTCTGGCTTGCTATTCTTCACATAGTATAAGTGTAAACATGCTTGCTGACTACTGTTGGTGTTTGAAGCGTAATGCACCAGATTAGAGGCACAAACGAAAATCGTCCAGGGCATCTTTTCTTGGAAATTATAATTATTTTCTTTATTATATTGCATTATTTATTTTTTTGTTTAATTAAAAGGATTATAGTTTACATACGTTTATTCCTGTTTCTATGATATAACAATAATGATGCATTATTAGATAAAGGAAAGGTTTTTGAAATATTTTTTGATAAAAAATGAGGTAATCTCAATGAAAATGGCGTATGCTGTACTGAGAAAATCTAACCTGATTGAACAAAAATACATTCACTTTTGAGCTCAGAAGGTTTGATTCATTAAGAAACCACAAAGAAATCCTGAGGAACATAAATTTTATTTTCAAACGCAGGCCTGTGTTATTAGTTGTTACGGGTTCAGTGTCTTAGGACAGCTAGGAGAAAGAGGGGACGGGATTATAGGCACATGTAAGGCAAATGAAGTTCCTGAAGTTGATGTTGTGGTTGATTCAAAAGTCAGGTATTTATGAAAGACTTTTTGTGAGCGCTAGTGCAAAGGAGGAGTGTATGTTTACCATTCGCATGGATATTGAATGTAAGTGAGAGATTTAGAAAGATAGTGAATTGAAATGAAAGGGACGCAGTTGTTGTTATGGATTGTTGGTGTGATTGGCATAGAAAAAGTGGGTCGGAGGAGCTAGTGTCTATTTATAGGGATTTGTTATGAAAGTTTCGAAAGAGTAGTAAGTGGTCTTTGGGGTCAGGAATTGTAGTGAGTTTTAAAGTTAGTAGTGAGTGAATGTTGCGCTGTTGGTAGAAATGAGAGAGAAATTATTGTGCAAAAGTATGTTTATGGATAGAAGAAGTTAGTTTTGGGGGTAGTCTTTGTATGCAATGTATGCGTTTCACTTGATGGCAAGGGTGAGGAGAGAATTAGTATAAGCTAAGGGAAAAAGTATGAAGAGGGATGTTAAGGTGAGTAAAAGCAGAAAAAAGTAGGGAAAACAGGCAATAAAATGAGCACAGTGCTAGGAAGGTAGAGTTTAGTGATAGTAAGACCATAAAAAATGCTACATTAAAAATATAATTCTAAAAGAGTACGAGCATAAGAAATGAGCTGGATTTGTTAAGAGGGCGATTTGACTTTAGCAAATTTTGACGTTATTGCAGAGTCCTAGCTTAATTTTTCGGAAAAGAAATATAGATGAGAAAATCAGATTAATGGTTAGGAAATGTTTCATAGAGATAGTACCGGAGAAAAAAGGAGACCGAAAATTTGTAATAGGGATACTCCTTATTGTTGTTAAATCACTACAATTAAAATAGATACTGACACCGAATCATTATGGCTAGATGTTAGAGGGGAAGGATACAATTATAATATTATAATTATTTAGTCTACCTAATCATTGGAATAAAGATTTGTGACGTATCTGTCAAGAGATAGAGTGTGCATGTAAAAGTAATCATTTGTGTATAGTAGTTCATTTAATTAAAGAAGTATATACTGTGAAGTTATAAGGGGCAGGATAGTTTTAAAACAGGTCAAACGCGAACCTATGAGCGGTGATAATATATTGAATTTAGTTGAAACGAATAAGGGGGAAGCGATCATTGAGAAATTATTAGATTTAGACTTTAATGGAGCAGGGTGCTCAGTAGTATAAATTGTTAAAATCCTAGAAATAAGAAAAGCGGCTTCTAGTGATCTTAGTAGACACCTGGAAATTCTTCATTGGGGACTAACGAGTGAGGTCATTTCAAGAAATGTGAGATCATTTAGAACCTTCGAGGGGGCAGCAAACCTTCAGGTAAGAAGGAATTGTGTATATTAGCTATATGGCGATACTGTTAAGCAGCTAATCGCCGGACAGAATGTGAATATTCCGATTAGGCAAATAAGGACAAAGAATGTTGACCTTAAACGGATGTCGACAAAAATTAAACCATATATCATCATTAAGAGTGTTATTTACTGGAAAATAAAGGAAAATTAATGCAAAAATACAATGAGGGAGCTCTGGACAATAATTAAGAAATTAATAAGGGTATCAAAGTTTAAATACGGAATAAAGATATTGTTTATTTGAATTTCAGTAAGGACGTCGACAAGGTGCCACAACTGCGAGTTTTTTAATAAATTTTAAGTCCATGGGATTGATGGAAGGATTTTGGGGGGGGATTTAATTGTTGCCTCGTAACACACAACAAAAAGATAGTATAGATGGGTGTCGTAGAATAGGGTTGAGTTCGACCCTTCCTGTGTTTCCCAGCCGAGAGATACTTATAAAACAGAGAGTGCAAATTAACGGAATTTTAGGTTAGCCAATAGTTAACTATCTTGTAAGTTTCGGAAACATAGAAAACGAGTATAAAATAAGTTAAATAATATGTAAATATTATTCTTTTTACAAAGGTTAAAAATGGGTTTTGAAACAAGCTATATGACACATTAGACATACACGAGTCTCAGGGTCTTAATGGAGGGATTGGGACTTGGCCGGGTTGATCACCGTACACACAAACGAACAATAGTGATCGAGGGTCGCTTGAATGACCTTAAGCGTATACGAAGCCCACGATGGAATGCTTTCACTGGGGGGGGGGTTGCGTGTTACTGTTACCTCGAAGATTTAGTCCCAGGGAATAATCCTTGCCTTGCCACAAAGTTGCAATAATAATCTATTGATAATGACTACTAACGGGATTAACATAGAGCTCGCCTTTGACTTTAGAACAGGAATTCAGGCTGCATGCGTTGCGTTCTAGTAGCGCTTAAAAATCAATAGGGAGTAGACTCACGCGAGTTAAATGAGGATACACGAAGCTTAAGGGGTTCTGCGAGGAATTGTGCAGAGTCCAACGGAACACGAATAGCGGGGAAGAATGGGGAAGTGCAGAGGGCAGGTACTGACGGGGATGGGCAGACGGCGGATACTGCCTTCCAACTCTGGCGCCGGAGAATTTATAGTGGGGTCACATGGAGATTCCTTCCCCCCCCCCATCTGCCGGAAGGGGAAGGTTCCAGAGTCGGATGCATCGTCAGTGAGGGTATTTTCGCCCTATTAACACTATTGCAGGAAAGTTCTAATCCGGCGAGACAAACTTTGTTCAAATCACAGTAGGACCTTCAAGTTTCTCACAGCTTTCCGCGATGAATGGCTTTCAGGCCAATACGGCATCTCGTGATTTCGTACCTTCATTAACGCAGCCAAAAAGAGTCGACCAGGTGTCTGCTCTCTCTCTCTCTCTTTCTTTCTCCCTTTCTCTCTCTCTAATGGTACACGTCGAAGAAAATTTCGAAGTGGAAGAGATAAGACCAGAATTATATGCCGTTTTTAAACACGGGAAATTTTATGGTCGCACCCTGTGGTGGGTCTAGTCTAGAACTTGAGAAGTTTATAGAAAGCATCTCGTTCCTAGCTAGGGTCATCTCCAGTTCATGAGAGCGAATTCTCTCTCTTTATTCTCTCACTCTTCGTTCGGCTCTTCCTCTTTTCTCTTCTTCCTGGAGGTAGGTTATCATATCTTTTCCACTGAGTCCGAGTGACTCACCTTCAGGCTTGAAAATTCTGAACGAAAATATGATGCTGGTTTTACGCGACGACCAGAAGAAGAAAAATTAAATTAACGCAAGAAAATGAATATGCAAAATTATATATTTATTTACGCACGAACGTGAGTATAAATGGTTTTGATAAACAAAACGAAAACAAGAACAACAAAGAATGGGAGGAAACACTCGCGAGGGAGCTTTAGGGTCGAGATTTTACCAAAAACTCTCACTGTGATTGATACGAGAGTTACAGCACTCATAGCACAGCAATACGAAGAATAATACAAATTTCACTATTCTTTCAACTTACGGCACGTGATGAGTGAGGCCTTGCTGGACAATGATTTAATTCCGAGGGGTAATAATATTAATAGTTAATCACGGTCACTCGACAATCGATTCACAAAAAAATAAATAAATGGGAACGGAAACAAATACACTTCGCAACTAGGTATTCATTGGTTATTTCTCACCTTTTAAACTCCACAACCGGAACTAAGATTAGCCAACAATTTAACGAAGGTTAACTATTAGATTGATAAAATTTTACTCAATTGATTGACCAAGATTAACCCCAATAAACCCGATTCCAGTGTAATACTTATTAGATATTACTATATATGTCATAGAATAGGGTCGAGTTCAACCTTTCCTGCATTTCTCAGCCGAGAGAGATGACGGCTGTGTGCGTGGGAGACATATAATACAGACAGAATGCAAGTTAACCGAATTTTAGGTGTGCCAATAGTCAGCTATCTTGTAGGGTCTGGGATAATAGAAAAACGGATACAAAAATAGCTTTACTAAAATGCAAATTAATATTCTTTTTACAAATGTTAAAAGGGGTTTAGAAACAAGCTATATAAGACATTAGAGGTACACGAGTTTCAGCCTTCTAAAGGTGAGGGGGTCACTTGGTCGTACACACAAACGAATAATACCAACTGAAGGGTTGCTTGAATGACCTTGAACGTATACGAAGCCGGATATAGGGGCTTACACTGGGAATGGAGTCTGGATTGAGCACTTGCACAAGGAAGTTGTGCGTTGCTGTCCCCCCGAAGATTTGGTCCGTAGGAGTAATCCTTTCCTCGGCACAATGTTCAACTAATAGTCTCTTAACAATAATTACTAATGGGATGAACTTAGATGTTGCTTCCGAGTTTAGATCACGAATTGAAATTGGGCGCGTTGCCTTCGAGGAGCGGGTAACAACGATAAGGGAGTAGACTCATGATAATTAAACGAGAATACACATATGAAATTGTTCTGCCTGGAATTGTGCAGATTCTAACGGGACACGAAAGGCGGGTACGAATGGAGAAGTGCAGAGGGCAGGTACTGACGGGGGTGGGCAGACAGCAGATACTGATTGGGCGGGTAGGTGGCAGATACTGCCCTCCAACTCAGGCACTGGAGGATTTATAGTGAGGTCAAGTGGAGTTTTCCTCTCTCCCCCCCAAGGTGAGGGTTATAGGATCCGACCCATTGGCAGGCAAGGGTATTCTCGTCTTAATAGGAAAGTTCCTTATCAGGTGAGGCGAAACTTTGTCCCACTCCTAGTGGCACCTTCTGGTTTCTCACATCTTTCCGCAATGACGGATTTTTTAGGCCACCACGGCGTCTCGTGATTTCGCAACCTCTTAAGGGCAGACAAAAAGGGTCGACCAAGTGTCTGATCCTGCTCTCCCCTTGAAAGGCGCAGCCGCGCCCATCTACTGACTCTCTCTCTGATCTCTGACAATAGGATTAAATAGGAGAAGAGAAATTTTACCAATAGAGTTTCTTAATAGTCACCGTCAAAGCCGTTGCTCTTCAGGATTTATAATAATGATCCTGAAATAAGTATAACTAAGTTCCTTTAGTGTAGTTAATATAGGTACGAGGGGCGGTCAATAAGTTTGGCAATTCGGATATAAGGAAACGAGATATGAGGAAAAGTGTTTTATCATTTTTCAATATAACTACCCTAGACTTCAATGCACTTGAACCACTTGTCCCTGAGGCTTCGAATTCCCGACGACCAGAAATCTCCCGACTCCTGTTCAATCCAGTCCTGGGCGGCGAGCTGGACATCTTCATCGTCCCCAAACTGGCGTCCACGCAGTGCAGCCTTGAGCTAGCGGAATAAGAAGTAGTCGCTAGGGGCCAGATCTGGACTGTAGGGGTATGGTTGAGCTACTCAAATCCGCACTCGCGCAGGGCAGCTTGTGCAACTCTGGCCTTGTGAAATTTTACGACTTTGAAGTCGATCATGGGGCGTCATATTTCTAGGGACCCAACGGGCAGAGACATTAGTCATGGTCAAATTGTCGTGGATCATGTTGATAACACTTCCATGTGATATTCTAAGTTCCCGCTCGATTTCCTCGACCTTCAACCGTCGATTTTCGAGGATCATCCTCTCCACACAGGCCACATTATCCTCGTTGGTCACGTCTGACGGGCGTCATGGAAGGGGGTCATCTTCAAAGGACTCACGACCATGGCAGAACTCGCTATTCCAGAGAGCAATGGTTGCATAGGAAGGAGAGGTGTTGGTGTACACTGCAACCATGCGTTCATGGATCTCTTTTGCATTCTTGCCTTCCTTGGTCAAAAATTTGATCACTGCGGGGTGCTCAATCTTCTCCATTGGTGAAAAAATTTGTGACTGACGAATTCGATCAGGTACTGCTTCTTAAATAGACGAGGCAGGAGCATGCGAGTGCAGGTACTGACTTGTCATAACTTGTCCTAACACCCTTACAAACAGCGATCCCCCTTCCTCTGTTTTACCCTACCGATTCGTAAAACTTATTGACCGCCCCTCGTAGATGTCATCTGCTGAATATTTATAAATTGAATGGGAGAGTTTTATGATGGTCAGGACGTGAAAGAGACAATGGTGTCATTGTCAGCTCCGACCTTTGCCCTAAAAGGAGGCGCTTATGTGTAGGAAGAGAGCTATTATGGTACATTATGAGGAGTGAGAAAAATAGGAGCGCTGTTGTTATTATAAAACTGTACCAGTCATTAGTTGGACTTAATTTTCACTATGTGGAGTAATTTTGCTCATCATATTATAGAAGGAATATTGGTTTGTAGAGATAGTGCAAGAAAGGAAGACTAAGACGATTCATGGAGTGAGGAGATTACATTACGGTGAAAGGTTTAGAAAACTAAATCTACCTATTGTAGAAAAAAGAATAGTTCAAGTGGACCTAATTGAGGTCATCACTTTGTATAATAGGTTAACATAGGTGAGATTTTAATTTATAGGGAACCAGATAGACACGTAGCAAAAGTTTTAAGCTGGACAAGTTTAAGTTTGAGAAAGAGATTGTAAGAAATTTGTTTGCAAATCAATCTAGAAATGAATGAAATGGTAGACTCTGTAATCTAGTGAAAGAAGCATCTTCGCTGGAGATTTTTAATACCAGCCATGAGAAATCTATCGAGAAGAATGTTAGTACAAACTAAACTTGCGAGAGGGAGAAGCCGCTGCCTCGCATAGACTATTGATCAACCCTTTGAAAGCTTCTTCTATACTTATTTAGGTTAATATTTATTCCGTTTAGCATCTAAAATGAAGTATGATTTTCTGACATCTTTACTTTTTGCCTAAAATTCAGTTTCAATAGAAAAAAAATAAAGCTTGAGATCAAATACTGTATCTTCATTGTTATACCAATTTGTTTATCACTTCTTTTCCCTACCAGCCGAATAATAAGAGGCAGAAGAAGCCAGATGAAAGAACTCGAGAACTTTTCGTATGGCATCAATTTACACTTATGAATTTCTGTCAAAGTCCATGGAAACAAAATTGCTATACTTTGGCGCGTTTAATGCAATATTTAATTCACTCACGTTTTATGGAAATTTTGTTATGTTGCGGCTCAGTGGTCAATTGCGCTCCTGGCATATGTCAAGTTGCTGGTTCGAACCTCGATGATATTATGTATATTTATTCCTAGAATTAAAAATTATTTAATAACCCAATGGATTGCAGTCATTATACGTTTATTTTTTGTTATTAAAGCGACAATTATGTGGGAGACATCTGCTCCGTAAAAGCGAACAGCGTTTGAGGCAAAAGAGTAATGTTGATTAATTAAAACAAATAAAACTTTGTACAAAGTTAGAATTTTTAAAGAAATTACTTTTAATATGCAGCTCTGTGATGTGGTAAAATATAACATAAAACTTCTTGAAACTATTTCGACATCTAAACAAAATGCTACCCAAATTCCATAAAACATGGTCACTTTCATGAAGAAATATCAGTCCACGACGATGCGTTTAATTTTTAAATTTTAATGGTTTGCTTATTTTGTAGCCTAATCATTTAAATCACTGTTCCCTTGTTTTCATGAGTGGTTTGCTTGATTATTTTAGAGGGCTACTTTGGAGTAATAGATGTAACCATTTTTAGCTCTGTTTGCCAACTTGAAACTGTGGCGGTGTGGAGACAAAGGCCTCGTGGGATTGGGTTTTTACCCGATGTCCGTATGAATGGGATGGTATATTGGTCCTTGGGCAGCCTAATACCAGTCTCTAGATATGCTGTGAGAAGAACCATTGACATCGACCCTCCAGTTCTTCGAAGGGCATCACCTCTTTTTTATTTCACTCTGTTAATCAACCAACTTGGACCTATCGACTCTTAGTTTTAACACAAAACTAATTCACACTTTACCTATCCTACGAATCTTTATTTCCAAACTTACACGAGGCTCAAGTAGTTTCATCAATATGGTTCACAGTCAAACAAAACGAAATAAGACCAGGAATTAATTTCTGTAGAGAACAAACGAACAGACTTCAACTTAAAACCCCTATTCATCCTTTTCCTCAACTACTCTTTCCTAACGAGGTAACGCTTTGAGCTAAAGATTGCTTGCAACATTCTTTTGAAGAAAGACCCAACCTTTTGGCAACTAACTTTCCATTCTCTTTGATCGTAGGAATCTCATTAGATTAATTTCGCTCCTCTCATTACTTTAATTGCACTCCTCACATCGGGCGTATAAAATCAACAAACTTGATGAAACGTTTTGCTGAGCCAAGTTTACCATATTTGAAAATTAGAGTTTTATTTTAGCAAACATAAAATACTAGTAGAGAATTTAATTATTTTAAGAAAAATTCTATCGTTTTTTTTTTTAATTCATTGAAATCTTTAATTGCTAGACGTTTTAATAGTCGTTTTATACCCGAGTCTCAGTATGAAAATCGAAACCCTTTCAATTCTATCCGAATGTACAATGGCCGTGAATCATATTGTGAAATTCCAGGCGGTAATGAAGGGAAAGATTTTGTTAATCATTAATAATAACTGATCTTCAATAAAGCCCGAAACTAATGATTAGATTGGTTGATTCACAAATTAGAGTCATTAAAAACCTCTCCTTGCTTTTGTGATTGAATTGAAAGAACAAATTCTGCAACGCTACGAGTATCTTTCTTTCGGTATGGTGGAAAGAAATGGTTCCATATTTGACCGAGAATTTTCAAATTCATTAAGACTCCCAAGTCGTCTACAATAAAATCACTTCCCCTGACTCTACCCATTCAAACACTGTCTCTAGTTGGGGCGTGAAAAAACTTTTATCACATTTAGTAAGAAATGGTGCAATGTAACCTTGTCCACCCCTTCCTTGAAAATTATTTGCTGGGACATTTGGCAAACTGCCATTTCTTCTTTTTCTTTTGAAGTTTAGAAAACTCGTTGGATCGAAATTGATTATCTTCGCGATTACGCATGTAATATCGTTAAATATCTTGGCAATTTAGATAAGAATTAGGAGGTTGCTTTAGAACTTATAAAATAACGATTTTTAGATTGTGATGTTAATATCCGGGGCTACTTCTCAAGAAACTTAAATAAATGGCTCATCAATATAGGATTATGATCAGGTTATAAATTCATTATACAAATAGACAAACTGGTAGAGGAGGGGGCGTATTAGTGTATATAAAAGATGACTTAAACGCTATAACGATCGACTCGTCTACGGCAGATATGAGAAGTGAGGCCTTATTAATCCAATTATGTTGTAATGCAAAGAATAAAATTAATTAAGCCGTCATATATCGTCCTCCATCGCAAATAGAAAGAGAAAATGCTGCACTCTTTGATATGCTTTCATCTTGGGTTAGAAAAGGGACCACATTAGCCTGCGGCGATTTTAACTATCCAAACGTTAATTATAGTAACCTAACGTGAGATAAAGCTGGGGAGAGACTACTAAACTTTATTCTGGAGAATTTTCTCGTTCAAAAAGTGGAGACACCAACTCGTGATAATAATATTCTCGATTTAATCATGGCGACTGACGAGTCATTGGTAGAAAATGTTTGTGTAGGAGAGCATTTAGCCTCGAGTGACCATAATGCGATTAGATTCGTAGTAAAAAGGTGTGTAGAAGTAAAAATTAGTACACAGCTCATGCCACGTTTTGGTAGCTGTAATTTTGATACTTTTCGCGAAAGGATTAAGAATGTAGACTGGGGAATGCGCTTCGAGAATAGGTCGGTAGGAGAAATATACACTGAGCTTCGGCGTACACTCGTTAGTGTAAATTTCGACTTAGTAAAGTATGTGCGCCGTAAGAGCGGGAAGTCGATGAGAGCGCCGTGGGTTAGCCCACTAATATTAAGCTTAATTAAGGACCGAAATAGAAAATTTCAAATACATAAAAACAATGAGTCATTTATAAGTCGGCAAAATTACATAGATTCTCGAAGAGAAGTTAAACGGGTGGTTAGAGATGCGAAGCGGAAATATAAAATAAAACTGGCGAAGGATTCAAAGAAGGAACCGAAACGGTTTTATGGCTATGTAAACAGTAGTAAACCCTTAAAAGGTTCAATAGGGCCGATTAAAGACAAAGATGGTCGCTTGACGGAATTTCCGGCGGAAATGTCTAAAATTTTAAATGAACATTTCACAAGCGTCTTTACTGTTGAAGATTCGTCCGAATTAGGATCGTTAGTTGAAGAAGTAGATAATAGTGATATTTGCATATCCGATATAACAGTTAATGAAGTGGAAATTCTTAAATATATTAACCTGATGAAAAAGTCGAAATCACCCGGGCCCGATGGTGTTTACCCCACTCATTTAAAGGAACTTAAGAATGAGCTTGCGAAGCCGTTACGTGCAATTTTCAATCGCTCATTAGACCAATATTTAAGAATGGGAATAGATACGAAGCAACGAATTTTCGTCCTATTAGTCTAACTTCGGTAGTTGGAAAGCTTTTAGAATCGGTTATTAGAGATAGAATAGTGAGCCACCTCGAGCTAAATAATCTGATTAAAGATTCCCAACATGGTTTTAGGTGGGCGAGATCGTGCTTGACAAATTTGCTCGAATTCTTCCATAAAATGATTTGCGTTTATGACGAAAGCAAAGCTGTAGATGTAATTTATCTAGACTTTAAAAAGGCGTTTGACACCGTTCCGCACGAGAGATTATTAATGAAAGTTAAAGCAATCGGTGTGAAGGGTAAGATATTAAATTGGATTAAAAATTGGCTGAAGGATCGTTCGCAGCGAGTAGTTATAAATGGTGAATGTTCTGATTGGGTCAACGTCAGTAGTGGAGTGTTACAAGACTCAGTTCTTGGCCCATTATTGTTTCTAATATATATAAACGATTTGGATAATGGCGTATTTAGTACGATTTCTAAATTTGCTGACGACACAAAGCTGGGCAACCGTGCCTATGTAAGATCGGATGTAGAAAAATTACAAAAAGACCTAAACTTGATTGTCAGATGGGCGGATATGTGGCAAATGCAGTTTAATTTAAGTAAATGTAAGGTGATGCATTTGGGTTGCCATAATTTGAGGGTAGAGTATACCATGAAAGGCCAGGTCGTCGACGTGGTTAAATTGGAAAAAGATTTGGGGGTTTTAGTCTCGGATGACTTCAAAGTCACGAAACTGCGCGGATGCATGTAAAAAAGCAAATCGTGTGCTGGGTTATATCGCATGTAATTTCACGTTCAAATCCAAAGATATAATTTTACCATTATATAAATCACTTGTGCATCCACTGCTCGAATATGCGGTTCAATTTTGGGCTCCATACTTAAACAAAGATATAGCGCAATTAGAAAGAGTGCAGCGTAGGGCTACAAAATTAATTCCCGAACTAAGAAACAGGCCCTACGAGGAAAGACTCAGGGCATTAGATTTGCCATCTCTCGAAGGCAGAAGATTACGTGGCCAGCTAATAGAAGTATTTAAAATATTGAATGGATTTTCAAACGTTGATTATAGGAATTTGTTCGAATTGGATCATAGGGGAAACACTCGGCAACACGGATTAAAATGTGTGAACAAGCGATTTAACACTAGTATAGCCCAAAACTATTTTACGTTTAAAATTACTCAAATTTGGAATAGGCTACCCACACACGTAGTAGATAGTAGGTCGGTAAATATGTTTAAAAACCGTCTCGACGCACACTTAAATAGTATAAATATAACTTAGTCTGAGCACAGTAAATAAAAACGTCTTTTACAAAAGGAGTTTAGAGCGGAGGAACAACGAGTAAAAATGATGACTAAAAATGATGCCAGCGATTTCTCTTGCATGTGTAGTTTAGATATCCATTTTCTTTTCCGCCTATCCTATAAATAGTCTTACTATCCTAAAATTAGATTTTCACCACTAGCAGTCGAGGGCTGCGGAAGTTGAGAAGGAACACTTTCTATCACCCCCCCCCCCCTAGGTTGAAGTAGTTAATATGCATGACAATGTACACATGTAGATAAGTGTGTACAGTAGATTATATATAAAAAAAAATAAATAAAAAAAATAAAGATATAGCATGTTAGAGATACACTTGTAGATAAGTGTGTATCGTAGTTATGGATGTAGTGTAGCGGACTAGCCTCGAGCGGACCTTAGGGTCTTTGCTGGTCCTAGATTCTGTAGTTCTGTAGTTCTTTAGGTCAGAAAGCTCGGGAAATCAGCTACATTCTCACATAATCTATTACAAACTGCCTACCATATTCAAACGATAATTATATCTGACTTCTGAACCAGATAATCCATTTCTCTCCGACATTTTAAAAACAAATATAGAGTCGTCATTCGTCACCACAAAAAATTGTTGTTCTCTAAAAAACTTTCTAAGAGGATGCCTTCTGAGCCAAGTCAAGCGCTTGCAAACACATTCACAAGTTCCCTTACGATTAAAAGCTTGCCAATCAATACCCTGACTTTTAAACGTATTCAAAATGTCTCTATACCAAATACAAGGATCTGCTGAATCAAAATGATAACTTCAAACAATCAACACCCTATAGTCTCTAAATCCACTCACCCTAACTTCAAGCTGTGTGAGAAAAATCATTCGATAATAAAATGCCACATATTTTACTTGAAATTATGCCTAAACTGTAGTAGCTCTCGATATCAGACTGATGTTTTCTTGTCAAACGCTTCCCACTGGCTTATGCGTGTTGCTTATATAAATGTGAAACACATATTTCTGCTTTATGTCAAAGAACAATGGTTTAAAACGAGACTTTATTACTATAACCAACGTGGATGGTAAAGTTGCAGTCTTTGTTCAATACTGATTAGCGTTTTAACCTTCCTATATTTGATATAAACTTTATGCTTCCTACCATAATCGTGGACGTAGATTTAGAAGCTAAGTTTAGACCAGTAAAGTATTTCATCAATTTTGGCTCTCAGATATCTTTCTTCAGTAAACAGGTGGCTTGTCTGTTGGATGCTAACTTGAACAAACTTTTCAGGCAGAGGTTCATAATTAAAAACAATTATTAGCTCTCAAAATAGACACATGCGGGAGTTAGAAGCCGTGAGGAGGAATATAGTTAAGTGCGTGAAGAAAAAATTATGAAGGGAAGTAGCGTAGGCGAGTTGCAAACGAACAGATTCCTGCGTAGCTGGACCAATTTTAGCGAGCAGCGAGTCCACTCCTACATCCTGATTCTCACAAAAGTCTTATTCAAGTGAATCTTTTAAACGGTTGCTTACATTTATCAGCACACTTGAGTCGCCTCATGATTTTGAAGATCTCCTTCTACGAAAGAGATGGAGCCGTTTATGACTATGTTTTTGAGATTGAAACGGTTGGTGGTACGGTGCCAAATGACTTGGGGAGTGTGTCCTCTCTGCTTACCCGAGGTGAGGAGAGAGGGAGGAAAACTTCATTGTTTAGCAATTTGAAGTCCGTCAATACCTAGCGCTGGGAGATGAAATATCGTCACCAAGTCTTTAGAGTTTCGAAAGTCAACAACTCTTCTATCTTTCATTCTGAAAAACTGTAGTGATCGGGGAATGTAATAGGTAGGCTACTGATACCAAATAACAGGATTCAATAAGCCCAGCAAACACATCCACAAAATGGACGCACCGTAGTCTTATTAAATCCCAGCATACTCCACTCATATAAAATAAATGTCTAAAATTGTAATAAGGAAGTGAGAATGCATAGATTAATTTGCATCGATGAATTTGAATGAAAAATAAGGAATGCAATATATTTTTTAATGTATATATATATATATATATATATATATATATATATATATATATATATATATATATATATATATATATATATATATATATATATATATATATATAAAGCAAGCGATAGTTGGAAGTGAGCGCAAGACAAACAATATACGAATGCGCGAAAGGTCAGAATCCCTTGTGTCAATAAGACAAAACGTAAATAAACATTTCACGTCTCTGAATAGGTTTCTCGAAACACAGAAGTCTACGAAACACCTGGTTAAATACCACTAAGCTGCGATAAGCTTATCCTGTTATATAAATAAAACTTGGGAGATGTAAGTAAATTGTAATACGTAGCTGTTCAAAACTCTGTCCAGGGACGGAATCAATGAGCCCCGTTGACAAAGTTTAGTCGAGCAGGCAAATCTAAGCACCCCCCTCCCCCCTGGAAATAACACTTAATAACTAAGCATTATAATTGTTATTAAGTATTGTCAAAACCGTATTAGCGTTTACGGAACCCCTTTAAATTCACCAAGTCTTGTCGCTCCAGAATTTAATACCTCGCGTTGAATATATATAGACTGCTAGTCGCCCGAAAAGTACCTTCGTAACCTGCCGCTTGCCCCGTTATAGACCAATATTAGAATAAATTATATATTTTGCAATGAACTTCTTTATCTCGATTAACCTGAGCCGAGCCAAAATAGGAACACTGTTAAGGGTTCCTCTTTGGAGTCAGATCATTAATTCCCTTCAATAATTATCGACAACATAAATCGGTGTCTCCGGTCCCCCTCTATTTACTGCAACCGCTATAAGCATTTACACCCATAATTGGTGATGGACAGGCACATAATTGGTGACCCTCATCCATATAAATAACCTCCAACTTAGAGTTAGAAAATCTGCTACTTTCAACACTCAAAGTAGGTCATTCTTTAACTTTCTCACCAATCTTTCCCTTCAAAATCATCGCTGTGTAGCAAAAATAAATCGGACAGGGAATTGACATCTCCATTGATACATTGGTAATACAAAATTATCATTCTTTAATTATGGCTTCTAAACAAACGAATAAACTTTACATTCAAGCATTCATTCATAATTTTTTTTAAACTAGCTGATTTTAACAAGGTAAAGCACAACGTTTATCAACGAACTCTCCATTCACTTTGAATGTACAAATTTCATAACGATACTATATATCATGAATGCGAGAGAATGATGAAAATAAATCAATCAAACCGCATTAATAGAGAAGAAAGAGGGAATAATCATTTGTCAGAATAATGAATTATCCTAAATGAGAAAAAATCTGTGCAGAGGTGGCGATAGAAAAAAGCACACTGAGGTAGATACATCAACTTTGATATCAATTAAAGCGACTCCTTAGAACACTAGGCTACGCGACAAAGTAAAAATTCTCTCGAATATACAAACTTTTAAGGCATGCTTTGGCAGGTTGATCTGAAATGCCTGAAAGAGAAACAGATTAATTGGGAATTCAAAGACAAACGAGAAATAGATTTAAAGGCACGGCGAATATACAATATATAACCCTCATGAATACCTTGTTTGATTTACCTGAAGGAGAAGGTGCGGTGGGTTGGCGTTCGGGGATAGAAGAAGAAACATGGGTAAAAAGTAAAATCAGTAGGAGAGAAGATGTTGATCTAAATTGACTTTCCTCCTGAAAACAAGGGGATAGAATTCAAAGAATTTTACATAGCAATATTAGGAACTACTGAGGAACGTGCGTGGAATCCGAGCCATGTTCGCTAATTTTTTCATGTCATTCTTCTTTTATCTATCGAGTCTTTTGTATAGCTTCTTGGTAGTTTGCGGGATAGTTGGCAATTTCTGTAAAACACTCTGTTATTTGTATTCGCTCTCTATTCTCTTTAATTAACTTGACGGTGGTCCTACTAACTCTGTTTTGTTTTCTTTATTTATTGTTACATTCATTTGTAATTGGTAGCATTCAGGAGGTTGGTTTTCTGTTTGAGCTGTAGCCTCAAATATATATATTTTTTTTCGACATTATTTGCTTATAGCTATTGATTAATTTTTGTTTGTTTTAGTATAATCCTCATGTTATTACTTAACGTTTCTAATTTGTGAGTTTTCAATTTAGGTTGTATATTTGGCCACTGCAGTTGTTCTTTGTTTATTTTTAACAGTTTAAATTCATCATTGGTTTTCCATTTTCTTGTTCTTGTTCGGAATTCTTGTCTGGAAAGATTGTCTTAATTGAGTTTGTTGTATTAGCCGTGAGTTCCTGTCGTGTTCATGTATTCCTTTTCTGTTGCTTTTAGCGCCGTGTGTGCTGAATCTAGTTTTGGACGTTGTATCGCTTGCTGTAAACCAATTGCTCATTATTCCTCTTCTGTTTGATAATTTTGAGGGGTATGGTGAGCCATTGGCCACTATGGATCGTCTCAGTTGTCTTTCGGTGTTTGTCTGGAGTGCCTCTTGGTTGAGTTGGCCACACCCACCTAATACTTTTCACTTAAAAAAATCTTTGAATGTGTTCCTATCAGTCGCAATTCAAGATTTTGATTCTGTCATTGAGGTGTAACTCTCAATAAGAATTCATCCATTTTTCCTGTCTTCCTCTTGTAGGCCTATTTGCAAGTGCCTTAATGTAGGCCTTTAACTACATCTTGTTGCATTTTCCACTCTCAGGTGGGCTATTGTTCGCTGGTATACGCTATGAGGTTAAGGTCTCCTGCCTGAACCCTGGTAATGCTGCTTTTTAGGCCGTTTTTATTCTTTCATCTTCTGTAGTTTATGTTTATCTTACGGAAACTGTTTCTTTTTTCTTTTGTTTTTCAATTTTCTTAATTTAGGTTTCTTGCCTCCTTAGGTTTAGTCACGCTGAGGTTTAATATTTCTGAGCAGGGTGGGTTCTCAGGGAACCACATCATCTTAATATCATTTTTCAACATCATTGTTTTTCAAGGTCTATAGGAAAGGTTCCGCTTTCCCTATGTTGATTACGAGCGCGTATATTATGCACGTAAGACGGTTCATTGAGGACTTATTCCTTACTGGTAGATGAGGTTTTGTCTCGTTTATCTGTTCTATTGTGGCCTTGGCACCTGATATGCTGCTTTCCTTATTTTCATTTTTGAGAATAGTTTCTTTCCTCTTTGGGCAAGTCCCCGTTGACCGGTGTGGCTCGCCGCAATTGAGACATTTTTTCTCCGTCTGTTGGGCATAGATACTCCAGAAGGTCCCTCGAGGGTCGCATTCAGAGAAGCTTTGTTCTCTATCGGTAGTTTTTTTAAGGCCCGCCATCTTATAGCAGTTAGAATACTTCTGTATGTTGATTTGCCCCTCTCTATCCATATTTTTTATTTGGTATAAGAGGAAGTCACTAATTTATAAGGGTGTAGCAAGGTTTAATGGTGGCCTGGTTTATACAGGAATGGAGATCGGTTTATGGATGGTGAAAAGGATCGTAAAAGATAGTTTACATAATAGGGAAGTAGGGGTAAAAGTTACCGGGTTATCGGTATCTTGGCTGTTAGTCACACTGACTAGTATATTGAAGTGTCCTCATTGATATTACGCACGACGGCTTGTAATGATCTTTGGCAACTGGGCTTACTTTATAACCACTTCGAATTGTTTTTTCCTTCTTAATAATTCGCCACGAGGGTCATGATATAGGCTCGGCTTACTGAACGTTTTCCGGTAATCGGGGTAAAGAAGGATTTCTAAATAACGTAGCAAAAATATAATATTATTCCTATACTGTCCTATTAAAAGGCAAGCGGCACGTCACGAGTAGTCTGCGGTCAATAAGGGGCTTTATAGTCTACGCAGAGTATTGGGTTCAAATGCCACAAGAGTTAGGCGAATTAAATGGGTTGCGTAACGCTACCAAGGAAGTAAACGGTATTAACGAATAATGATTCTATTCTCTTTCTCTGACTCTGGTTGCTCTTCTGACTTTTTGTCACTATATATGTGTTTCTTTCCTAACGACGTGACCTAGACTTGTCTGTTGGGGCAGACCGTAGTGGTTAGGTTCGTTAATTTCCACCCCTAGGGCAGAGCTACCAAACAGCTGTGTGTGTGTAAGATATACCTACATATTTCCAATAGTTTTATCTTTATTATAGGAGTCGCTTGTTACAGATCTGTGTTAAAATTCCTCTTGGTCAAAGTCAGCATTTGCTCATCGGCTTTGTAGCCTCTTGTTTTCTGATAAATCTTTTCCAAGATGTGAATATTTGTTTATGCGTGACCTCGTATTGACTCAGGTGTTCGACCTGATATCTGCTTTCCGCGTTCGTATTTTGTGTGTTCCCTCTCGCGAATCTACCGACCACTTGCCTCATCTATTTATACAAATTAATATAGGCATTCTCATTTCCTTATTCTCTATACAAATTAATATATACAGATAACATAAATATTTTCATCTCTTTATTTTCACATTAGCCATATTATTTCCGTTATTTGCATATCCGGCAATTTGTTAGATTTGATAAATCCACCGGTCGTCCATCTATGTGTATCTCACTGTGCCTATTAAATCCTGTAATTTTTTATAAGTAGCCTAACTATTATATAACGCAAGCAACGCAATGAAATCTTCATGATAAACAAAAGCAAGCTGTTCTGGCAGATTTTGTTTGCCATTTATGACCTGGTAAGCACTATTTTGAACATAATTTGTGTGGTTTGCAACTTTTATTACTTTGTGTGCAAATTTTTCTTCATAATTCATTTTAATTTTGTTTTATATTTCTACTTTTGTGTGTGAGCCTACCAACCTGTCCATTTTCCGACATATTAGATGCTCTTGGCTGTAATTTGAGGGGGAGCTTTTAGTGCAAGTTCGCCCTTCCGTGAAATCTGAAATTAAATTGTGTTAGGACAGTTCTTTTATTCCTCTCCCACCAACTATTGTTCCCCATTTACCTCTATATAGAAGAAAACCTCCTCGACTAATCTACCTAAATAGACCTACTACTATTAAGCGTCCCCACTAAACTATAGGCGCGTAGTCCCAAGAACCTACTTTCCGTCACCTAAATGGGCTTACTTCCGGGGCTCACCACGCCCTAATTTAAAGTGGTTCTGAGCACTGTGGTGGTCGAGTTATGTTGCTTATAGTGTTTGAGTAAGTGTAGAAGATTAGGCAGAAACAGAAGTAATATCCAATCCCGACACTAGACGCATATATTTATTGTGTTTTGTGATATTCTTTCTTCAGTTGTCCTTGATCCCACTCAACCTTGGCATTGTCTGTTTTATCGGGCTTTCAGTTCTTCGTTTGGAGAAAAGATGTCAAACTGAGTCCATCTCTAATCACCAATCATTTTTAAAAGTTATAATTTTTTTTTCCATTTCTGTAAGTGTATCTGTAGAAAATCAATTAAATATAATTTTAACATTTAACGTTAATTATTCGCAAGTTTTAGAAAATCAAAGCTTCTGAGCTCTTTGAAATGTGAACTAGTATGGCCTTAAAGCATATTTATTCCACTAAATAGACGCTTAGTTTCTAGTGTTTTGAGCGCTTTTTAAATGCCTTCTATTGCTCAGAAAGAGGGTGCAAACCTTCTAAGTTAACATGATGCCAGAGGTTGTTTATGTCCTGCCGAACCTTTAAAAACGTTAATCTTCAATCATTATTAAAACTTAATTTTAAAACTCTATTTCACACACTATATCATTGCTGGAAGATAAAAGAATATTCATTGACTTATCAACACATCTGACTCCTATGCTCTTTCAGATCATTGCTTTAACTATAAAAGTGTTTCTCTAAAGCTATGTAACAGTTCATTACACACGGTGTCCTGAAATTGATCTTAATTTTCTGTAATGATAGGGATAAACAATCTCACTTTTACTCATTAGATCTAGAAATTTGGCCGTTAATTCACCGCCATTGTTTTAAATGTTGTTAAAACCTCTGAAGATTTCAGACATTAAAATTTGGAAAAATTTTGCTACCCATAAAATACACGGAGCATCGTTTAGTAGTTTAATACCAATTTTATGGTTGAAAATAGAAAGATTCCCTTTCGTAAATAGGAATCTGTGTAGTTCATAGTCTTAGTTATTTAATCAAAGGATTAAAATGAGTAATATAATTTCGAAAAATAATTATAACTAGGTGTGAACGTTTTCGCCTTTGTGTTATTGAAGCGAAGAGTCAGATGGCTTCAGTAAATACTTATTCTTTCAAATGAAATGAAGGTTTTAAATTTCGTCAGAATCGGCCGCATAGCTATGATATTATTGCCAAAACAAAATTATTCACCGGCTAATCTTGGGAGGACTTTGGCATTTATATCCTTCGAAAGGGAAAAATCTCGGAGCTTCGAGCAGGATGCGGTCCGTGGTAAGAAGACAGCCTCTTATATCGTGAAAGAAGGCTTGCTATATCGCGTTTACTCGGATGGCATCAGCCCTGAGACTCACGCATTCTGTGTTCATCGTCCGAATATCTTCCTCGTCCTAAAAATTGCCAACGATAACGTGTTTTCTGGCCACTTCAGCCACGATAAAATTATTTAGAGTATTTTTTCGATATTTCTACTGGCCTGGTGCTGCAGTTGACATTTCGGAATACTGCCAATCCTGTGACATCAGCCTGAAAACCAAGGCGAAAGGGCTGTTAAACCTGCGTCCCTTCAGAACGGTTCAATCATATCGAAACCTGTTCTTTCGAGACCTTACCCACTTCTAATTCATCTGAGAAATGCCTTTAACGCCGAAGTTAACAATCTGCTCAAACCCCATATCCTTGAACCCTCCACGTCAAATTATTTTTCCCCAATATTCCTGGTACAGAAACCAGATAACTCTTACCGCATTTATGTAGATTTTCGTAAATTAAATTCAGTGACCGTTTTCGATGCTGAACCGAATCTTTTAATTGACCGAAACCTTCACTTGTTCGAAAAAGAAAAGTTTATTAGCGAGCACTACACCAGCTAAATTTTAATTGTAATTGCTCCATATTGATTTGTCCACCTTGTAATTATTATAACCAGCAGCTAGAGATTAGCTTATATTCAATTATCTATGTTTATGTCTTTATTTTTTTCGATGTGTACGTCTATGACGTACATCGCCCTTGTATATATGAAATTAGTTTTTAGAAGCGTATTGCGGCTCCAGAATATGTGTATAAATACCACTGTAATCTTTTTGCCATTTATGTAAAATGTATCATTGAATATCCATTTCCTACCTTTTTTGCTTTGTATGGCTTAGTTTTTAAAGATTTTCATTTTTTAAATTATGTCCCCCTTAAGTCATTTATGGTCGGCAATAATTAATTTACTTTTCCGTTCATATGTACACGCAGTCGGGTAGAATTAGCTTGTACACCTGCTCAATGACAGGTCAGGAATTCTGTTTTTTTCTTTTCCGATTACCTCGTGACCACTCGCGTGAAAGACTCCAAGTCCCTAAGTTATTCGTCTAAGGGGATGTAACCTTTCTCCCCAACTCTGAAAGTGCCATTTTTTTAAATGAGAGGGATGTAGCAGAATGAGGTCAAATGGCGACCACGTGCCCTTCTGTACCCACGTGGATCCTGAGATCACCGCATGGATCTGTGAAAGCATGGCTGAACCAGGGTAAGGAGGCGACCGACGCCATTAACACACGCCCCAGCTGTATTTGCCTAGAGACCGATGTCATCGTCTCCCACGGTCCCGTTTCCGAAAGTAGTCTGGCTTTCTGATCGAAGATTGAAATCCGTTGGACATTCCAACCGACGTTATAACGATTTTCCTTTCCAGAAGGAGCCGTCCACTTTCCTCCAAATCCGCGCGCGTCTGGAGCCACCTCACCAGGCGCCTATATAACGCTGCGACTGAGTTTAGAGAGCAGCACTGTTAGACTTCCACCTACTCCGGCGGACGAACTGAAGGATGGCCCCCCCCCCAGCAGTGATTTCGATTCAGTTGAATGCTAAATCGATCCGTGAACTTTGCCATAGTCAATCAGCAAGAATCCCCATCCGTGAACTCTGCCATATTCAATCTGCAAGCTTCGACATAAGTGAACTCTGCCATAGTCATTTAGCAAGTACCTGACGAGGATTGCTGACTTTGAAAGCTCGAAGAGTGCTCGCTCGTCTGAAGCAAGAGGTAACTTGACTTCTTCCGTCGCGTTCATCGAACCCCAACTGGCCCCTTTACGGCAAAGAGCACGTAAGGTAATCGTAACTGTTGCCGCCTACAGATTGATCTCGAATCTGGCTTACCCTATTGCTTCCATATTTGTGCAAACGCCCAGGTTTAAAACTCCCCTTAAATCACCGAACTGAATCTGACCTCTTTAATCCCTTAATTAGCTTATCTGTATCTCGTGTGGACCTTTAACCTCGTCTTCGCGACCACTCCTTTTAAACCCAATTTTTTTGTAAGTATAAATGTCATTTTGTCGTTAGTAATGATATATTTTCCTTATTGTCTTTCTTTTGCAAACCCCACGCGTACCAGCTACCTGTTAATCTTTGGTCAACTTGCACTCTGAAATATTTGTTTTAAAAGAATTCCGCAAAGTTAATAATATACCATCCCCATTGGACTCATAGCAATTTTTCCCTTCACTAACGGTCCTTAACCCACTTCGGCCCAAAGCCCCAAAGTACTGAAGTATATATATATATAAATATATATATATATATATATATATATATATATATATATATATATATATATATATAGAGAGAGAGAGAGAGAGAGAGAGAGAGAGAGAGAGAGAGGGAGAGAGAGAGTCTGGCCATTCCACGACAGAAACAAAGGGATTTTTGAGGGATTTCTCATTTGTAAAATTATCATCGACAAATAAGATTTTTCTTCCAGGCGAAAACGGGAAATGTAACTTTGGAAATATAATTTAATCGACATATTTCTTTCAAATAATGGATGCAATGTACATTTTTGTCATTACTTTACTGAAGTTACCAAGATATTTAAAAGAGCTATTCAATCACAAATTAATAACAGAAAATTCTTTTAAAGAAATGCTTTTTGACATGCCCTTCCTAAATTATTAAATTTTATATTAATTCTGTTGCATTTATAAGCGACTATTAAGGGAATATTAACGTTCACAATGGCTCAAGAAGAGTATATGTATTTCTGTTTTTTACACTGAAAATCCAAATTCTTCAGTCTTTTATAAAAATAATTCCTAAATAATTTTTAAATAGATTTCCTCCTTAGTTTTGTGTTTAACACAATGCATATATCTATTGTTTGTTTTTTTTCTTTTTTATTCTGAAGTACTTACGATTGATACAATTAATTCTAATATTTTCCTATTATGTTAAAATAAAAAAATTGTCCTTCGGGAGGCAGTTCACAAACGTCGAACGACTTCCTCTTCTCCAAATCGATCCCCACAAATTCAATTCTTACTTTTCTTTCTCCTTTTCCACTTACTCCTCCTTCTCCCTCTTTATTTCTTATACTCTTTCTCCTATACCTCCTTCTCCTCTTTCTTCTCCTTTCGTCCTCCCCTTTTCTAAATCTTTTTCAATCTTTCCTTTAGCTCTATAGTTCAAGAATTCCATTTTATTGCACAATTCGTAGTTTTAGTTGAAATTCAGTTACCTCGTAGGAATCCATTCAAATTATCGCAATAATCTTTTGTGCAGATCTCTTGTTTTTGACTCACCACAATAACACACCAGCTCATTATTATAAGGTTTCTAGGTCTCTGTATTGGGATTCCCAAGTTAAAAATATTGTTCTTTTACCTTCAAGCTGCCTTAA
The DNA here is from genome assembly GCA_963969495.1 of Ceratothoa steindachneri. Lineage (NCBI taxonomy): Eukaryota > Metazoa > Arthropoda > Malacostraca > Isopoda > Cymothoidae > Ceratothoa > Ceratothoa steindachneri. The sequence continues at coordinate 48,492,849 of OZ018336.1, forward strand.
TGCCCCTTCGGATTTCATTTTATTCCCCAAAGTGCAATAAAACCTCAAGGAGCCCCTTCAGCTTTTTTTAGAAAAGTCTAAACAAAAGTATATTGAGGTGAAAGAGGGAATTTTTAAAAAAATAATAGTTTGATTTTTATATTCTTTGGGGAATCAACGTTTCGAAATACCTAGCAATATTATTGTTAGCCTAAAATCCTTCACTTCCAGCTCCATTGGATCCCTAATTTCACCTCGATGTGTGTTTATGTGTGGAATCCAAGCATAAAATGTGCCTCACAAACTTCTTAAGAGTAGATTATTTTAACTTCTATATATTTGAAAGGTAAAATATAGCTTTATTTCTGTCACGCTTTCCTGACAACGGTAGGAAAAAGGCCTCCAGAGGATACTAGAAGACACTGAATTTACAACCAAAATTTTGGTCTACAAATTGTGTAGATTTTAATTTTATCTTACCCTTTTTTTATTATGCAAGTTCGAAAGAATCCCAGTGATTCCAGTCAAGGGAAAATTTACCTCTCTAAAAAAAGGGATCGAAATCTCAAGAATTTGTTATTTCTTTTCTTCTTTCAATAATATTCGCACACCTCATTTTACAGCTATCCTTTATTCAAAAGCCACCTGACTGTATATAAATATGACAAGGAGATTGTTTCGAGTAGTGTTTGATGTAGTCTCTATATCTATCCTTGTCTCGGATTGACATTAGTTTTTAGAGAAGCTTTGAATCTCAATACCTTTATGACTATTCTTAGGATACTCTATATTTAATTTTTCAATCGTTTTTTAAAGCATGATCATTTTTTAGTCGCAAGAAAAAACATTTTCGTTTTATATATGACGATAATCCCAACTTTAGGAAAGGATATTTATGGAGATATAAGAAACTTGGGAATTGATGTGTATAAATCCTTTTGTAGTTTGATATATTTTTGAGAAAGGTATTCAAAATGCTGACCTAAATAACTTGTTTAAAACACTGCTGAATCTCTAGTTACTTTACTCTTTTGTTTGATAATTTCTTTATAAAGATTAAAAAAAATTTCATTTCTCTGCTTTATATCCATTCTTCCCAGAAGTTCCTCTATTTGTTTCTTTTAAATTACTCTTTCTTCTCTTCACCAAATCTGTGTATCACTCGTAGAATTACACTTTATTAATGTCTCTGTAAGAGAGCAGAAAATTAATTTGATCGTTAGTCCTCTAATTCGGCCTCAAAGTTGGCATCATAATATATAGTAAGACTGATATTTAATGCAATGTGAATGTGAATGGATACCCATTTTATACTAACAGCACATTCATCTCACTTATACGGGATTATTTCCAAGTTGTAACAACGAGATTAATTGCCATAAATAAATTATTCTCCAACGAGCGAGATCACTGAGTCACTTCTACCAATGAGTGAATTTCATCTTTTTGGTTTCCTAACGTACAGGATAATGGTATCCAATTTAATTTATCATAATTTTGGTTCAACTTCGTCTATTCCTCTGTGGGTATTAGCGTAGTGTTCAAGTTGATATTTAAATACTCTTTAGTACCACTCCTTCAGTATATAGTATCAGAACATCACGCTTCATATATTGGCTATAGAAAAAACGGATAAAATATTGCCTTTGGAAATTCCTTATATACCGGAAGAGAAAAGAATAACCAAGAAAGAAAAAACTAAGAAAACAGGTGGAGGGAATAATTATATAAACTGAAATGATCAGGTGATTTTTCTCTACGATGTAATTAGCAATCCATTTGTATTTGGCTTAACTGGTTAAACCGAGTTAAAAAATCGCTGAACTTCCGTATATGAATAAATTGAGCATTCCAGGTCAAATATTAAATTTACTCATGGTCATCGTTGGTTGTTTTTATCACCTTGACTATAAGGAATGTACTAGGGCTATAATTTTCTCGTGGCTGTGGAGCTGAAGCATGGATCGAGATGCTGCGGAACTTTTTCTTTTTTGTATTAATAACGGAGTCGATTTCCACAAAAGAGCTTTTAAAAGCATCGTTTCCTCCGGCCAAGTGTCCCATCCAATTACACTGCAGAACTTTTATTCTTTTTCTATGTTGGTGTTTTTATATTTTATGTATAGGAATATTTATTCTGTAATCTATGCGGATTATTCCTACATTGTATCTTTCTATTATATGAGTTGTTCTTAGCTTATATATATATATATATATATATATATATATATATATATATATATATATGTATATATATATATATATATATATATATGTTGCGGTGGTTGCTCACATAAATACCTTTATTTTTCACCTAGAGAAAAAGTAAATATGTTTGCCAGTTTAGATTTATGGTGTCATTTTTAGAAAAAGTGTTTTTGTACGGATTGTCATCAATATAGGACATGCTGCGTACGCCCGAGGTAACAAATTTTGTAAAAATATTTTATATGCCACAACTGAAATTAAAGGATCTACTACAAAATGATACACAAATGTTATGAAAAGACACATAATATAAAACAAATAGTTAGAGTTGTTATTTTACATTTTTACAAAGAGGTCGATAATAATATAATTTTTTATTATTAAATATATATATATATATACCAACAACCTCATTAGGCAATGTAAAATCCCCATTTTACTGCAATAATGCAACTGGAAAATTGAAAATTGGAATTCACAAATTCAATTTTTTCAAAAAATATTTTAAACATATAAACATATCGCCTATTACTTAATCCACTTTTAACAGCACTGTATATAGTCAAATCTTACAGCTAAGGTAAAATAATGTTATACAATAACAAAATTAACATCATTTAAAACTGATAAATTCGTCAAATTTGCACTTTGATATCTTGTATGTTTACTCATTTATTGGTCGCTTTTTCACATATAAAACACGACAAGTGGTACGTGATAAACATAAAGTATTTTCAAAACAAAATCTTTATTGGTATGACTTTCACGCATTTACAAATTTTGGACGGACTGAATACTACCAGCCATTTTATATAAACTGTAAACACAGAAATCCTCAGGCTGGTTACCGTTATGAAATCACACTCATATTCCTTAATAATAATCATATTAACCCTGAAAACCATAACCTGCGGAATCACCAAATATTTACGAACACTGTGGACTATAATGTAATTCGAAAAATTACATCAGACACGGAAAGTATCAAAAACCTTAACTAGCAAACAAAAATAAGGTCGTAGCTCCGCTGCGAAAAAGAGGGTTGTGACGTCACATTAAACCCGTTTTCTATGCAAAAGGAAAACTGATTCAAATCCCTTTTTTGCAAGAAGGCCTTTTGTATGGTCCGTTTCCAGTTCAATATATATATATATATATATATATATATATATATATATATATATATAATATATATATATATATATATATATATATATATATATATATATATATATATATATATATATTTATATTTATTTATTTATTTATAAATATATATGTGAAAAAATGACTTGAGATTTATATTTAAGTATAAGTATTAAAATATTTCCTGAATTTTACCGTAATTTACTGGCAGCCCTAAAGCCTGTAAACTCTTGTATTATTTACAAAAATCTATGGTACTGTTTTTTAAAATCATGTTAATGTAAAAATTAGAGTAACTTGTATGTTACATTATTTTATATACACTCGGTTTTCTAATCACAGCAATTCACTATAATGCATTAACCTATATTATTAGATACAGTATTTTCCTCTAAATCTTTAGTTAGATGTGCATAACCAATTTCATATAATCCAGAATTTTCGTCAATATTTGTTTGTGTGTGTATATATATATTTATATATATATATATATATATATATATTTATGTAATTTTACCCATAGGAAAATGAAAAGATGAATCTAAGCACTTTCGAACTATATTTGTTATATAGTTCGAAAGTACTTTGATTCATCTTTTTATTTTCCTTTGGGTTAATTTTCTTATTATTGCTTTTTTCAGGTTTGAGTTTTTTCATTATATATATATATATAATATATATATATATATATATATATAAATATATATATATATATATATATATATATTTATAGAGTGACGGCTTCAGCGATGCGTGTTCGTCGTCGATCACTCTTCCGGAAAATGATGGTTCTATTTCTAATTCCATTTAACATCTGTCGAGTGAGGGTTGTCCGATGCTTTGCAGTGTGGCGTTTGATGACTGTCTTTGAGATGCGCTGTAAGTCGCGGAGATAGGGTTGTATAAGCCTTGCCAATAAAGTTCTATTGTACTTGGTTTTTCATTTTTTCTGCCTTGAGTTGTGGTATGAGTCCATGTTCTACTTTATAACATCATCGATTGATGTTTGTGTGTAGCCGTTGTTGACGAGCGGCTTAGTTACTCTTTTTATTTCTGTATCAACCGCTGTCCACTTTGAAGAATGAGAGAACGCTCTGTTGATGATAGCCTTCATTCTTTTTGTATCGATCAGGACATTCGGACGATTCGCTCATGCAGAAGCCCAGATTTGTTGATTTGACGTGAACTTCAGTCGTTTCATGAGTGAAGTCCACGGATGACATTTCATTGTAAGTTTGAATTAGGGTAATGACCAGAATAGGGTAATCCGCATTGGTAAATATGCCATCAATATATCGGGCGAAGATCAGTGCTTTCAAGTAAGGATATTTCTTGTAAATGGCATCCTCCATTGTTCCCATGTAGAATTTAGTGAATAGAAAAACAGCCAGTGGAGATCCAATCGCCACTCCGTCAACTTGCACGTACATACTATATATATATATATATATATATATATATATATATATATATATGGTTGTACAAGGTAGGGAAAAAGAAAGATTGATTGGAGCAAGTACTTTCATTATCTTAATAACATTTCCAAGCTTTGATCACAGTTAAAAGTATACCTTTAGTGCACTATCCTAGGCAACAAAGGCGTACTTTTAATTCTGATCAGAGCGGTGTTTGTTGCCTCAGTGTGCATGGTCGAAATCACTTCCCTGCACGGATTCTTTCGAATAAAGGTAATTAAAATAGTACTGCAAGGTAAAATTATTCCATTTTCTCTTTCAATGTGGTATAATGGATTAATTTGCATCATTCTCTCGCGCTACTTTGATATATATATATATATATATATATATATATATATATATATATATATATATATATATATATATATATATATATATATATATTTATGTATATATATGTGTGTGTGTGTTTATCTATATAAACCAATTTATACCTGCAAGAATGCAGGTTTATACAATAAAAAATTAAAATAACATACTTGCTCTATTTTATGGTAGAATCTATATATGGAGTGGATCAACAAAGCCCTTATTTTTCACCAAAACTTATCTCAGTGACATTTGGACCTATAGAGAGGAAATGTTACCAAAGATTTCGCTAAAGTCATATAAACTATGGCTAAAATTTTCAATTTATAGAATTCATGATTTTCTTCAAATTAAAAAAATAGTATTTATGTATGGAAAATCCATCATGGTTATTTTCTATATATTCTCAAATTACATGATTGATTGGACCACATTTAATTTTACAAATTAATCTGAAGTGGGTTTCAAACAAATATATTGCATTTCACCTCAATTGTCAATACTCTGCTATGATTGTAATTTTTTATTCTTCAATTCCGTATTTCCATATTTTTCACACACCTCAACATAAGCTTTGTTAATTAGTTAATATCAAATCAAGTAAAAAGGGCCAGCCAGGCATTTCTACATGATAATATGCCTAACTTTAGTACAAAGACTGACTGGCCGCCTCGAATCCCGGGCTATAATAACCCAATACAAAATTCAAGTAAACACCAAGTTTAGCGCTGGTAGCGTGAAAAATTGACTATACATTAATTATTGCATAAAATTATATATTCCTAGCAAGAAGTTGGCAATAATAAGGTGCCACGAGGCGTTGATTAAACATGGATATTTTTGGTAAATTTGGATTAAAGCATAAATAAAAGCGCTTTCAAATGTAACTTACAGTTTGAACTGTGTTGTAATTTGTGTTAAAATATATTCTATTTGTTCAATAATGAGAGCCTTCTCTTTAAGTTACTCGATTTAAGTTTTTAGAAGTTATTTGCAACAGATTCCGATAATATCTTGCTATGATCGTTCAAGTTCTGTTTGTAAATGAAAATTTTTCATCACCTGGTCATCAAGGGAACGTTTTGAGAGGAATTCCTTCTCTTTGCCGATTGACAATGGCAAAGTTCTCGGATCGATTTAGCATTCAACCTGAATCGAAATCACCAGGGGGGAAGGGGGGGCATTTAAACCTTTTATCTTAGCCCAAATTTCACTGCTAATTTGCATCTTCATTTTTTTTCGATCTCAAACAAACTTAAAAACTCAATTGTATCTTATAAAATTAAACATAAAACGCCAAGAAAAAACTTTAAACTAAGTTATTACGCTGGGTTAGTTTTTAGTCGAGGGCGACTTTATGTCTCATTATGTCGGTCGTCGGTTGGTCGGGACCCGTTTTACTTCTTTGGGTTTTGGTAATAACATTGTAACTCTTCGGCTCATTCTGACAAAATCTGGAAACCTTATGTTGTTTTACATTATCATCCAAATGATAGAATTTTCAAGGTCCTCACAAGGTTAGCCAAGGAATTATTTCATTTTGGCAATAACATCATAACTATTCGGCCGATTCTAAAGAAATTTTAAACTCTTATATTGTTACATATCATCATAAAACACAGAGATATTATTATACAGGTATCCCAATTATTGAGAAGTTTGTAAATTAGTTTTCCATTTTCCAAATCAATTTCTATCATAAATCGATTTCACTCTCATTTCTATTTCTCTAATATTTTTGGGCCAATTTGCCTCTATTTTACAAAAAAGACAATAACTCTTTCCCATTTGGCTGTTTAGCCATTTTTAATCACGTTTCAAAAGGTTCGTTCCACTTGTTTTCTATATATCAAAAAGGTTTATTAGGTCAGACCAGAGTACATAATTCATTCCGCAAAATGTTTGTTCGGAAAATATATGTATGTTACGTATATTTATTACATGGGGTTGTCTGAATCCTTTGTCGTGTTTTTAATCTTCAAAGATATCTGCTATTCTTATGTTCATTCGGACTTTTTGTTCGTTTTCCCTTTTTCAAAACTGTTTAGGGTAAGAGCAATTTCATTTATGTGCTTAGAAGACCACGTCGAGTCTCTTGTTAAATTCGGTGTGTATGTATAAAATCGCTGCAATTGTATAATAGATAGAATCAAATTAAGCCACTAGAAGACTGAAAGAAAATAATTGAAATATGTTTTATATTTTAGTTTCAAAATGCATCGTTACGGATAGTTGCAGCTTTACCTTGAAGAATAATTCTTCGAATGCAGAAATATATTTTGTTTATCATTCTTAAAATTCATATGAAAACTTGGATTACAATAGAAACATGATTTTTTTTAGATTTGATTCGATTACAAGTGGTGTTGTAAGAACAAGGGGTAAATTACGTAGTAGTAGATAGGAAAGATATTGCATCGAATTTAAGAAGGTCTTACAATTAGTAAAGAATGCAACGGTTCCTGAAGGTCAGGCTAATCTGTTTTTTTCATTATCAGCAATAATTTGTTGTGTGGTAATGCTTGTTTTTTTGTGATTTTCTGATATTGTTCTTATGTTTACATTGTTTGTTGTGTGGTATAGTTTTTCCTTTGCAAAAGGCGATCTTAAGTCTGCTTGGTTTGCGACTTGTGAGTTTACATTCTTTATTTGTTCTGTTGTTCTATGTTTACTTATTTAGTTAACGTTTTAAAGCGATTTTAGGTGGTTGTGTAGATAATGGCGTCCTAACTAATGGATTCATATGTTGTTTCTTTTGTTCATGTTTACTTACTTACTGAATTTGGTGTTCATTCTTCCGGTACCTTTCTAAATGGGTATTTTTTTTAGCCATATTCGGTAGTTGTCTCAGATCACATAAGTGTCTCCTTGTGGAGTTGTTGATTTTCAGCGAGTCTAATTAGGGCATTTTGGTGTCTATTATCAAGTTGATTACACATTCATGTTCTTACTTTCTCTGAGTTTTCAGTCATACAATGTTGCTTCATTTTTGTTTACTATTTTGTTACTCAGGTCGGGAATATTGCGTGGCTTCCTCTTTCTCTGTTGTTTCCTAGGAGAGTTCTTACTTCTTGCCCTATTCCGCGATCAATTATTCTTTAACTACAGCCACGTAAGGGGCGCAGCTATTTGCCATCCTGGCCACCGTGCGGACGGGATCAAGCGCCCCGTTCGGTCCCAGCTTAGCCTCTCTTCCTTCCTTTAGATAGCCTGTATTTCTCCCCTACTTCGTCGCTTTTCATACAACCTGTCTCACAACTTTCTCTGGTCAGCCTATAATTTCACAGGGTAGATGCTGATCTTCTTCTCAGCTAACCGTCACGGATCGGGGTTGAAGGGGGAGGGCACAATGTTCCCTAAACCCTGAGCTCTGGTCTGGGTTGGTTGGTTTTTAACAACCTGCTTCATCCCCACCCATACCCACCTCACATCCCTTTTCCTTTCCTCTTCACAATCTATCATTTTACGCCGTGTCTAAGGTGGAGCTGCCATGCTGATGGACGGCCAGGCCACCAGGTGGGAGGAGTGGTCTTGAATGGTGGCGCCTGGTTCTGCCAGGCCTGTAAGCACCGCGAGAAGTGATGAGCTATTGCGTCCCGCAGAAAATTTAGGGTCACCATACCTAATGATGCAAAAAATAAAAATCTCCCCTTAATTCCCCCTGTATCATCAACGGAGCCACCCTCGGGCAGCTCCACAGATAAAATGGAGGTCCCTCCCCATCTGTGCTTGCACAGGGGCCCCTCAATATTACTTTGACCGGAAAGGAGGCTTACTCCTCTCCTACGCCTACCGGTGTAGGGGAATACCCATCATCCCCTTCTCTGGAGGTGCTTTCGGGCACCTTCCTGCTTCCAGCGGCAGTCCCTCCTTTTCTCTCTAAGGGAACTGCCAAGAAAGCCAGCAGGCAGCCCATAGCCAATCGCTCCTTATCGAAGCGCCTCAGGAGGGCAAACCCCCTTAGGGGATAGAGGGAAGCCAGGCCCCTTCGGTCGCTTCCCTCAAAAGACCTGCTGGCAAGAATATTAAACCTTGCTGGGGACAAGACCTGGGCCTCCCCACACAAGACTTGTAACGCTGCAAAGGAGACCTGCGATGTCCTGGGAGGGGATGGCCAACTGGAGGCCCCTCCTGTGATAGACATGGTCCTTGAGGAAACCCAGCCTCAGATGGTAGGGCCCTCCATGGGGGGGAATCCGTGCTTGGCGCCAATCACCAAACCCGAATCCGCCCCTATGCAATGTTATCCTCAAACGGTAGGGTTTCTGAGGCAGTACAAGGAAGCAAGGGATCTCCTCCGACTGATGCCACTACGACTACCAGCACCTTTTCCATTTCGAAGAAGGACCTGGCTGAGGCCAGTACATCTGACCTGGGGGCGGCTTCCGGCGGAGGTGAGAAGCGAGTTCATTCCCCGCCCTCCTCTTCAAAAAAGAAAAAGACTAAAAAGACAAAGAAGACTCGGGGCTTCAAACCATCCGCGGGGGCAGCGGGGACGGATGGGTCTGCTGCCACTTTGGTAGGCGAGAAAAGCCAACATCGGCACATGCGGCCCCTCTGTCCCCCCATGTGCGGAGCCCCTGACTATGACTAAGACGAAATGTGAACAGGGCGGAGCCTCAATAACATCGGGGACCCTCATTCAAAGGTTACCTGGCGTTTTCTAGCCCAGTGGCTTCAAATGCCTTCTCGTTATTCGCTCCACTGATGGCACCATGTTGGCCAAGGGCAACATGATCCATCATAGGGGAGGATTAGCTAGTACAATTGGTAGAGAGCTGAAGTTGACCCGTTTCTTGGACGGGAGCCTTCTGGCGAATGCGGTGAATCCCGCCGAGGCGGCCAAGATAAGTGCTTTTCGGACCCCACCTTAGAGCTGGACGACCATGGGGTGGTCAAGGTCGAACGTGTGATGAGAAAACAGGTAGGGGCCTCGCGATCCACCCCTATACTCTCCGTCACGTTCGACTGTGACAAGCTTCCTGAGTCGGTGCATGCTGGTTGGTACCGCTACCGCGTGAAGGCATTCGTGCCACTGCCGCGGCGGCGCTATTACTGTCACGTCTACAAGAACGATTCGTATGAGCGAAGCGCTCATACGAATCGTTCTTGTAGACGTGCAAATTTGGGGTCACCCGAGGTCTGTGTTAATTTCTCCAAGGCCGCACACGATAAGTCTAAATGGTGTGTGGCCAAGTGTGTCCATTGCGAAGAGCCGCACCCCGCATCTTCGAAGCAATGTGGTGCATATCTCCTTGAGAAAGAAATCCTAGCAGTCCGGCCCAGGATCGACTCTCATTCCGCGAGGCTAAGGACTTGCTCTTGGGGCACCCGGCTCTGGCTACCACGTCATATGCCTCAAAAGTAAGAAAGGCACCCTCTAATCCTGGCCCATCCAGTCCAACGAGCACGGTTGTTTCCGCGCCCATTCGGAGCTCTTCTGCCGGCTCTAATCAAAGCTTTGGTAAAGCCGGCGGCAAAAAGGGTTCATACCCAGCCCCAGCTAAAACCAGGGGTCCCCCCTCTTTCCTCAGCGTGACCGTTTCCCGTAAGGCAAAACGGCCACGCGCCTCCACAGAGTTGTTAAACTCACAGGAGGCAACAACTCTAAGGTTAGTCGCCAGGCCATCTTCCGGGGTTGCTAAAGCTGTCCCCCGAAAGGAGGACAGCAAGAAATAAGCTTCGGCTCCTTTGCCCACGCCTACTGGTACAATGAGTTGCTCGGAGATGGTGGTTCCTCGAAAAGATGGCCCTTCACCTCCGAAGCCGCAACGCACGCCTAAGGTTTCGAGGCGGAAAAAGGAAAAGACTCGCATAGCGAACCCAACCTCCCCCAATAAGTCCTCGATGGTGACAGCGCCTTCAGCGCTTTGTCAGGCCAACAACACCCGGGGTTATGCCTCCGGGAAGCTCACGGCCATTCCCGTGAGGTTCTTTGTTCAAGTAGGGCCCCCACGTCTCCTCCGGGCTAGGCCTGTGGCGCATATTCCTTCAATGAAATTTCCGTGGACTCCGGGCCAACTGGGAGGAGCTGCGGAGGCTCGTCTCATCCCAGTACCGGTTAGCTATTTTTCTGCAAGAGACCATGTTCGGCGCGTGCCCCCGCCCCGCCCTCCCGGGGTAAAGGGTCTAGCGACCCCACCACCCCAGGATGGCACGCCTGAGGAATGCACGGTTTACACCGAGCATGATGTCTCCGTTCTTCCTTTCTCTCTAGATACCTCCTTTCAGGCAGTGGCTGTGCAGCTACACCTGGATAGGAGGTATACTATAATTTCTGCGTATATTCCACAGTCAGATGACTTCGACACGGGGGACTTCCGCCGCGTCGTGGCAAGGTTACCGAGGCCCTTTCTCTTTCTTGGAGATCTGAACGGCAGGTATCCTCTCTTGGGAGATTACTCCATAAATCCCAGGGGACAAGTCCTTGCCGATCTGATCGAAGAGCTTGAGATGGGTGTCCTAAACGAGAAGGAGCTTACGCATTACTGTCCGAGAACCGCTTCATTTTCTTGCCTTGACCTATCTTTGTGCTCTTCGGATGCACAGCCTTATTTTGATCAGGGGGTGGTCGATGACCTCCATGGTAGTGATCACCTTCCCATTCAAATATCATTTTCAGGGCAACTGCCGCCTCCGCCTGAGAGCACACCTCGGTGGTGTTTGGTGCAGGCGTGGTGGCCTACATTTCAGGAAATGACTGAATTCTCTATCTCAGTAGAGGAGTGGAGGTCGGTAGATGAGGCTGTTGAATTCTTCACCGGCAACCTCATCGCCACGTGCCTGACTACTACTCCTAGAACGTCTGGCCGTTTTGCACGACGAACAATCTCGTGGTGGTCAGCTGAGTGTGAGACGGCCCTCAAACAAAAGCGTTATGCATACATGCGCTATAAGCGCCGCCTGAACGATTTCACTGTCGCTGAATTCGGTCGGGTTAGGTCAAGGTTTCTGTATATTTCGAAGCACGCCCACTGCTCTTCTTAGCGGGCATACGTGTCTTCACTTAACGGAAAGACCCCTCTAGCAGAGGTATGGAAGCGAGTCACAAGGATTTGGGGCAAGTTTTCATAAGACCCCCCTCCCATCCACCAGGAAAATGAGACCGCAATCTCGGACCCCGCGTCCGTGGCGGAATCCTTCGCGACCGCTTTCTCCGGATTCTCTAGCCTAAATGCTGCTCCGCCAGCATTTACTGCACGTCGTGGTGTTGCGAAAGGCCGCCGGCTCGAATTTACTTCCAGAGGCGGAGAACCCTTCAACAACAGGTTTACTGTGAGTAGGTTGCGTTCGGCTTTTGCTTCGTGCGCGGACACTACCCATTTTCCGGACGATGTCCCGTACGCCATGATTCGACACCTCGGTGAGCGAGGCATGGCCTTTCTGTTAGATTTGTTCAACAGGATCTGGGTGAAGGGTCTCCTCTCAGATTCCTGGGGAATCGCTACTGTGCTCGCCTTTCGCAAACCAGGGGATCCCTCTACTCCGACCGGTTTCCACCCAATCTTTCTAAACTCTTGCTTGTGCAAGTTGATGGAGAAATTTGTAAATGTTAGATTAGCCTTTTTCCTGGACAGCGGAGGCCATCTGTGTTCTGCACAGTGCGGCTTCCGCAAGTTTCCCTCCACGTCGGATGCTCTGCTCCGATTGGGAAATGCCGTCTGCGAGGCCTTCTTTCGTAGACAGCACTACGCCACGGTGTTTTTTGATTTGGAGAAGGCCTATGATACCGCATGGCAAAACGGTATCATGGAGACTCTCTAAACGATGGGGGCGAGGGGACGCCTCTCAATGTTTATAATAAAATATTTGCGAGATCGTCGATTTCGCGTACGGGTGGGAAGAGCCCTCTCCGGCCATAAAGGAGCAGGAAGAGGGTGTCCCGGGGGGAAGTGTCCTCAGTGTCACACTCTTTGCCCTGAGCATCAACGGCATCACCTCGGTGCTGCCGGAAGATGTTCTCGCTATGCTCTAGGTGGACAACTTTTCGATCTCTTTTGGCGTGGCCCAGATGCCAACTCTGGAGCGTCGACTCCAACAGGCATTGAACCGCGTCTCTCGCTATGCCGAAGCGCACAGGTTTCGGTTTTCTTTGGCCAAGACTAAGGTGGTGCACCTCTGCCTCCATCCATGGCTCCACCTCGTCCCAGATTTGTTTCTTAATGGGGTACACCTTGATGTGGTTAAATCGCACCGATTCCTTTGACTTGTATTCGACCGCAGCCTCACCTGGTAGGCTCATATTCGCAGCCTTAGGGTCTCTTGTACCCGCGCTATGAATATTATCCGTTCCGTAACGTTCAGCGCTTGGGGTGCTGATAGGGCTACTGCCTTACTTTTTTATCGATTCTTTGTTCGTTCGAAGCTCGACTACGGATGCAAGTTTTATGCATCCGCAGTGGAGTATTTATTGCGGAAGGTGGACTCGATCCATCACACCGGCCTTCACCCCCCCCCCCCCCGCTGGTCCTATGCCCTTTGGGCTTAGGGCCAGGAAACTGCTTTTGAGAGCTAGTTTTAGCTCTCAGGCCGGTAGCACCCCTGATTCTTCCCAGGAAGCCACCTTGGAGGGTACCATATTTGTCTATTTTTCGCCAAGCCTCTGCTCCCAAAGCTTGTACAGTGCCGGGAGTATTGCGTTCAACTTTTTTGGATCACACCTCGCGTCACGCTGGAACCGTGCCAGTGTATAAGTTTGGCTCCAAGTCCAAAGAGGGGGTCGGCTTTCACGCCGTATCCCCTCTGTTTGAAGTCAGTGAGGCTCTGTCAGGCGCATCGTCTGTCTTCACGGCCGAGCTGGTGGCAATACACCACTCGGTACGGGAGATTACGCGACGTGCCCGGTTCGGGGACCGGATTGTGATCTATAGCAAGCACAAAGCGCCTTGAGTGCTCTCGGGGCATTGGAATCTCTGCATCCCCTGGTTCACGATATCCGTGAAGCCACGGTTTTGGCGAGCCGGGCGGAGGTCGAGATTATCTTCTGCTGAGTTCCTAGACCTGTAAGAATTGTGGGGAATGAGCGCGCCCATGAGGGCGCTAAAGAGTCCGCGAGGGCTCTGCGACTGGTCCATATTTTCGCTTTTCCTTACACCGACTACATGGCAGGAATGCGGGCAACTCTTTGGACTGCTTGGCAAAGAATATGGGAGACAGTCGAGGGAAACTTAAAGTTGCGTGCTATTGCGCCGCGACTGTTCCCATGGACCTATCCCCCCAATGCCACCATGGCTTAAGGTCGCTTTCTGTCTTCTTCGAATCGGGCACACTCGTGTGACGCATCGCCATTTGATCGAGCACTCGCCAGCGCCCTATTGTGACGACTGCGTGGTCCCCCGGACTGTTCGGCACATTCTTGTCGAATGTCTCAGTCTGTGTGATCCTGGCGCACGATACCTGTCCCAGTACTGGGATGGGCGTGTTCACTAGCGCCTGTCCCTTGTACTCGGGACGGTTCGTGCACACCGACCGACCTGTGGACTTTTAGACTTTTTGGAGGAGGCCGGCCTTCTCCCTGTTATTTAAAATTCAACTATAGTTCGCGCTCTTCTTCGGCGGGGGAGGGCGGGCCTTCCACCGTCGACAGAGCTCGCTCTATATTTTTTCAATTTGTTTGTTTTTCTTTTGCTTTTTGTTTGTATTTTTTGTTTTTTGTTTTTCCTTTTTTTTACCTTGCTTTTAATATAGCCTAGATTTAGATTAGCTTGAATACGGTGACTTATGCCCTAGAAGGCTCTCGATTTTATACAAGATAAGAATCCTCTTTGCCGCTACTTGGGGAGGGGTTCTTGCTTCTAGTCCTATTTTAGTCAGGGCTCTGTTCCTTTGCCAAACTATAACTTGTGCCCGGTTGGGACGGAGTGGCCTTGAATTAGCCTCAGAGAGACTCTTTCTGGAGAGATTCCTAGTTTGTAATAGCAGTGTGTAGTTTCTCCTTTCGTGTCATTTCTAGGCTTTCCTTTCCTTTAACATTTCTAATGAATTCCCGCTGCAAAATAAAATTCTATTTTGGTATTTAAAGTGTTATTTGTTTTGTTATTGAAATCTACATCGGCACGCGCAAAGCTTAGAGATCTACTTCTAGCAGAATGATGGAGAATGAGTGGTAACGGTTAGCCCGCTCCAGAGAAAATGAGGAGCAGAGTTGAACTATAGAGGTATCTTTGTTTTAGAGTGAGAAGGGTGGAGTTACTGTGAAATTCATTTGTATTCACTTTTCCCGTCGAAAAAAATCTCTTTTACATAGGCACGAAAGACAGACTCCATCTCGCCTGTGGTTATAGCAGACAAAACGCTTATCAGTCTTCGATGTGTAAGACAAATGTCTGTGATTAGTCTGTCAAAATCGTTTATCGATCAGCAAGTAAATCAAATGAATTTTGATCCCTTGGATTTTCTTACTTAAATGACTTGATTCCTTTTAAGGTTGGTCAGCAAGAGTTGCCGTGTTCCCTTTTAGTTGCTGTTTGGTTTCGATGGGGATTCATTCTTCGCTTTATTAATTCGCTCGTGCAAGTGATAATGGTTTACAATATATTTAAAGAATGACACTGCTTAAATTTTAATGGTAGCGAATTATAAATAAGAAACTTATTCGATTCCTTTCTCTTTGAATATTTACTATTGGATTTGATATTCCCTTTGATTTATTACTCATTACTCCTTTTTATTCGTAGAACATGCGTTCCATATGGTGGCTCAAGTTCAATAAATTAATAATATCGAAATACCCCCACATTAATAAATTATTAATCAGATATAAATCATGAAGATCGCAAAAGAAGAAATGAAGAATATGAACTTAATAAAGTAGTAACAAATATATTGAGAGTAGATTATAACCAGACCCATAGACGACGAAGGTGCTGGGATTTTAGACTTCTCAAAATAAAGAGAATTTTATTTAATGTGTTTTTCTTATGCAAATTTACGTGTACTGCTCAGATCTGAAAATCATTTTCCTGAAAATGGAGACATTTTCCATTATATAATGAAAGTCCATAATAGGAAAAGTATGTATACCATTAAAGAAAAGTTTTAAGTCTGAAAAGTACACCTAAATCTGCATACTTCAAACTAATTTACAAATTTATTGAAAAGATCAAGAATCCGAACCAGCCTAGATCAAACCTATCCTAACCTAACCTTATCTTACTTTACCTTACCTGTGGAATGTACGGTGTCGTATAATGCCCCTTTTTGATCACTCCACTCTTGACAACACCTTTGTCGCGGTATAATTTGTCTTACGTGAAGTACTTCTTTGATGAAGTAGGCTTTGATCTAGGAGTGCTAATTTGGATGTTTTGTTCTTAATAAAGAGCCACTTCAACACGTAAGGATAAGAGGAAACACACAGGAATTATCCCCAAATAAACCTATATTTTAAATTTAACACAACTATGACAAACAAAAAGTTATTCGGTTGGCAGCTAGGCCTACTACAATGTCTACGATGAAAAAAATAAACAAATAGGCTACACGTAAACTCACCAATTGCCGATTAGTATTTTTATCTCGACCCTTTTTGATTAGGGTTAATCATTAAATTAAAGTACTCTCTTCTACTAGCAAATAGGACCGAGGTTCACGAACCCTGGTTTCTACTTCCCTTAAAACGTGAGACGTACTAAATTCATACTATCGCAATATCAATATAAATGTTCTTCCTAACTTACATGACAGAGATCATGGATGCTAGATGTCGCTGGAGGGCTTATCTCTGTCTTTAGAGTGTTGCCGTGGCCGATGATTGAATTTTGTAGAGGTGGTATGACGTGAGAGAAATGAGGCGATGTTCCTTCTTATTACAAACTTGCCTCTGGTTAAATTAAGAAAAACAGAGAGAGTTACGGTGCTTTTCGCTCTAAAAGTCCTCTTCTAAATGACCTTGACGCCTCTTGCTGTCTGATTCTTTAAGGTAGAGTGCCTACCTAGCTTTTGGGGTATTTAGTGAGATTTTTACCATAATTAAATAACGGGACCTCGTTGGCGCTGAGTTCTTCCCCTCTCACTCTTACGGAACTTGAGATGTGAGAGTCACTCGAGTGTGAGCGGGTTTACTTTTATCCAGTCAGCCTCCTTCTAAGTCTGTAAAGGATTCTTTGATATGGCACCGATACAAAACTTGACGATTTATGTTAATTAGGCCTGGGGAGGAGGGATCGATTTTCTCAATCTGATCCTATCGTTTCTCACAGAAATCGTCTTGTATGGCTGAAGGATCGATCTTCACGAACTGAACTTTCTTCTTTCCTATCGAATTCTAATCTTTCTTGTCTGTCTGAAAGATCGATCTTCACGAACTGATCCTTCTTCTTTCTCATCGAATTCTCATTTCTCTCTTTCTTTCCGGGGCTTATTTATAAGTGGATCACCGCCCCATCTAAGGGGAAAGGAGCAAGGCCACAGAGGGGAGCGCGAATGGTGACTTCGCATTTGGTGAGAGCGAGAAGTGCAGAGTTTGGCAGTGAGGTACCCAATTCGGCTTGCTAATTAGAGAAACTCTGAACCGCCACACTCCTCGGCGTGCCTTTTGACTAGCAATACTTTTTTGTTTTCTCTAAAGTGTAAAGATAATTCTACATATAATTTTGTTCAAATGCATTAAATATTGTATTGTTTCAGATGACCATTAGCATGAAAAAATTAAACAAAAAATACAAATTTACTTATTTATCTATACTATGGGCCCTCCTTATCCTAGAAAGGGTATAGCAAATCGCATGTCTCATATTCTACTACCTTGATTTCCCAATAAATCACAAATACATACTTTAATGGTAGTATTGATTCGAACTCATACGAGTATTTCTTGTTTTAAAATTGTAATAATTTAAGTGACACAACAGAAACATATAGCAGAGAATTGATTTCATATGCATTCGTATAGTTAAGGCGAAAAAGAATACTGCCTAATGAATATAGACATATATTAATAATAAAGAACTTATCTTACAAAATACAATTAATTCAGATATAAAGCTTGAAAATTCGTTGCAACATATCCAATTAAGTCACCATTTGATGACCTAAGAGTATCTGAGAAGGTTTCTACTCTTGTTACACGACATAAACAAGGCATAACATTTAATAATGCAAACTTTGATGAATGATTCAATTCAGTTTAAAACAGAAAGTACAGAAAATATTTGATTATGATCAAAACCTTCGTAAAGATATTTTATGGGTGGAGTTTGAAAATATTAAGAGTTGACAGCCTCTTCTTCTCTTCTAATTTTGAAAGCGAACAGCCCAACCAATTTTTTTGGAACTTTGGTGGTGGATCCTAACTACCGAATTCATGCGTGAAGGTTTGCCATATGGCTAAGATGACTTACCTGAACTTTGAGTAATTTATCGAATTCCAAAAGGTAAATAGGCATGCATTTTTCTTTGGAAATATATAAGCGAACGTAAAAAGAAGTGAAATAAACTGGTATAAGATGCAAAATTAAACACTCAATTTTCCTTTTAGCTTGATATGTGAAAACTCCTAAGGGCCGAAAGTGAAACCATTATTCATTATTTTCGATGAGAAAATACCCGATAATAATCTCTAATGTTGGAAGATGCGTTAAAAGATGAGATGAATATATATTCAATAACTAAATATTTTGTAACTCATAGAAGTGATTTGAGAAAGTATTGCTTCTATTATCATAAATAATCTTCATTTTGTACTGTCATTGCATTTGAAATAGCCTGAATTTATTTCACGGCTGATAAATTTATCAGAGGAATAGTTTGTAGTTATTTATGGGACATGATAGCTAACGTTAAATATTTAAGGTAGTAACTTGAGATGTAAATGAGAATTTCGAAAACTATAGTGGTAATTGTTGCAAAAGTGTCTTTGTCAGTACTTGATAGTGGTAGGATGTAAAAACATTTAGAGGGAGTTTTATATCCCTCATATCATAGTGAGGTATAAAAAGTGTACAAAAATAGGGTCAAGGAGCCTCACTTGGACCCCAGAAACCCACTTGGCTCTCAAACACGAGATCAAAGGACGAAAGAACGGTCCTAAGAATCAAGGAAAGAGGCTTTCGGAACGCAGCTGTCTTAAGTCATAATGGTTTTCCCTCTAGCCTTGAAGTAATCTTGCCTCTCAGCTACGGTCTTAAAGCATGCGAGAGAGAGGAAGGACATCTGTTATCGCAAATTCCTGGCTGGAAGACGTCCATCCCCCAGTTTTGTGTTAACCTTGAGGGAATCCCCTCCGTGGCCGCAGGCAATTTAACCTTACTGTCAGCCAGTATTCAACGCCAGGCTCAGCCGGGTCAGGTTAGTACCTTGCCGCTATCACGCACGAAACAGGTCACTTTTCGATTTGGCTCTATTTTCCTCTACACGAGCGCAAAGGCAAGAAACTCAGCCGTCGGAACTCCGCCCCAGTCAATAGGCGATTTTCCCTTTCTCGTTCACGTTCACCAGCGCAAGTACTCCCTCGTCAAGCTATTCCGAGGTAAATCTCAACCTCCTGCAATTCTCCTCCTCGAATTGTTCCTTCCATCATCGCCCATATATTAACTTCTGCAAAGTTTCCACGCGTGTGGATCTCTTTTAATCCGGTCATTAGATTAAGATTTGTTGATATTTCGGCTCAGCGCAGCCTTTGAAGAGTCAATCTGAGTTTGGTCATTTACCTGCCTTAAGCTAATTAGCTTGTCCCTTTTCGCTAGACTAACAAGTACCCGATAGTATTGGTTATTCTAGTTTCATTTCATTTGTGTAAATATTTATCATTTTTTTTGTTGTGTTATTAAATATTATTTTTGCACTACTCTTTTAAATATCCCAGAAAGGCATTCAGCCATAGCTGAGTAATAAACGACCAATCTGCACTCGCTTTTTGTTATTTGCCTGCGTACTTAGGGGAACGGTTTCCGTCCTCCTTCCCTCATTAACTTAACCCCATCATCTGGTAACGCAGCAGAGGAAAGGTCAACTGAGCGTCTTTTTGCCCTATTCCACATCACTCAACTAATCAAATCGCCTCTCTCTCTCTCTCTCTCTCTCTCTCTCTATATATATATATATATATATATATATATATATATATATATCGGCTTTACCTCGAAACAAAGTTTGTGCTGCATCGGAAAATTCGAGTTCTTCAATAGAATGAGCCATCCCAAGGAGAGGTTGTATATTAGTTCACAGAACCATTGTTGACAGCCGAAAAAAACTAATTTATAAAAAGTAATTAATTGCTAATCGAAGGAAATTGATTAACAAATATTTGCAGTCTGTACATTAATTTGCCTCAATACGCTGCGTCGGGATTTGCAAAATTAATTTGAGGCAGACTTCGTTTCTTGAACTTCCCCTGATGTGGAATGCATTTCTTGCTGGATATTGATATAAATTCATGAAATTTTCGTTTGTGTCTTTATTGTATTGATGGAAAATAGATTATTAATGCAAAATGACAGTCGTGCAATTTGTATTCTGTTTCATTAAAATAATGAATTTAGTCGCAAAGAGAGGGAAGAAAATGAGGTCAGCAAAGCGAAAAGGTTTTCCAATTGAATTAATTGGTCTAGGGCCCGCAATGCGTTTGAAGCGTTCTAACTTCTATAATTGTCTATTAAAACACGAAGCCTATTTTCGGGTTTATCTTCCTCTGGACGTATGATTTGTTATTTGCCTCAGGGTGGCTAAAGAAATGAGGATAATTGAACGATTATCTGAAAGTAAAGGGTTTTGATGCTGTAAGTTTTATTTCTTGGAATAGAGAAATCAAAAAAACTTCAAATAATTAGAATGGATTTACTAAGAAATGATTAAATAAGAAACCCGGCGAGATCAGGAAGAACATTTTATGACATGACTATTTTTTATATTTCGCAAAATGCGCTATGAAAACTATGAATTTTAAACCCGGGTGAAAAGAGACAAAAATAAAAAGGAAGTTAGTAAATTATCAAGCACTTTCCTATTTTTAAAGTTGATTCTTATTTCCTATTCATTCTTGATTACTCGTATCCTTGCTAAATTTTAAATATATATATATATATATATATATATATATATATGAACAACTATTTTTTAATAGCGCCAATCATGTATGAATGACTATAGTTTCTAATAAATTGTTTGTCCGAATAATTCTCCAATAGAACTTTACCCTAATGAAATCAAATAAGAAATTACTCCGCAACTCTCTGACGAAATTGTAGCAAAGTTATTAATTATTTTTATCTTTGCCTTATAAATACAGAAGCTTTAAATTATTTGACTCTTTAATCTTACCCTTCTCACATAATGTTGTCTACCCATAGATAGATAAAGCATTGAATATAATAGTTTTGGCAGCCATTTCCCAAATGGTAATGGAGAAAAATCATTCCATCTTTTGCTAATTATCTCAATGTATTAGATGAATAATTTATATAAATCAACTGGATAACAGAGTCTCCCAAAACAAAAAAAAGCTGAAATGCAAAGTAGAAAAGTAGGTGATTAATATTGGTTAACCGGGATATTTATTTAAGTCATAAAACGAAATATAACGATAAAACGCCATTCTTGAAATTGGAGGTAATTGATAGACCATCTTTCTCTTAGTCAAACGACGAGAAAATAGATGGAAGGATGAAAAGAGACACATCATTCCTAGTACGGAAATTCATGCTCGGAAAAATACACTTCGACTAAGTTTATAATAGAAATCACAAAAGTCTTTAATAGATTTCTTTTTTAAAAAAGTAATTATTAAATTATTTATATTTCGACGGAATCAGGAGTTGAAAATCGGTTTCAAAATCCCCCCAAAGTAGAATCATTACGTAATAAGAGATAAATAATAGCTTCCAAAAAGTTTAATTACTTTAGATCTTCTTTCGTTCCTAGTCAATACAAGGCTTATCCTCAATCTGGAACTCAAGAACCATCTGAAAGGATTCATTTTTAGGTAGATGGCTCGTGGTACATTTGGTTAGAACAATGACCCAATAGGTGAGGTTAAGTTATCGTTAGGAATGAAATTCTCGCCTTTTAGAATTTTTATACCTATTCAATTATGTTTTCCATAACGTTAGCCAGAGAAATTACAAGGTTTCCATAGTTAATTTCCCATAACCTAAAAGTATCAACTACGTATGTGAAAAGTTTATGTAAATTTGGATGCATAAATCGAAATTTATCGGCAGAGAAGCAATTTACTAGTAAAATTGAAATATCCAAACTAATCCGATGGCAGCAGAAACAAATATGTATTTAAATATAACTATTTCGATTATCAGTGGAAAAAATTTATAAAAGTCATTAGTATTTATTTTTTTAAGCGTTTATTCTCCACGTTGCTTTGACATCTCCTGCCATAGGAACGAACCATTTGATAGTATATTTGTGCTGTAATTTTTTGCATTTTCTTGTAGAATTTCCTTGAACTGTTTTCAGATTCATCGTTTTAGACCTCTCTACAACATACCCACTCGTTGGAAAAATAGTGATCGTCATTCGTATCTTTATGTACATTTTACCATCCGCGCTCGTCCAAGAGGAATGGCGTTACTTAATAATCAGTTATTAACAATAATTAATGTGATCGTATCATCATTTTAAGGGCAGGCTTATAAATATTAGTATTTTCCCTATAGTAGTAGGAAGTTACACTATCTGTCGCTCTCATATTGGAAAGATCTCCAAAACTGATGATAAAATTCACATAAAGATCAAAATGACAAATGTTCATTCATCCGGTGACATCATGCGCCGCTTTTTGTTGAAGGATTCTTTTTCCGCCACAATCATCTTATTTATGTTTAAAAAATAACCCTCCAGTAACATTTTAGTGCTAAATAAAGACCACATAACTTGTATACGTATTTTATCCCATTATTTTCTTCGATTTTTAAACTTTTTCCTCTTTCTCATGTAATAAAAGTCTCAAAGGTGAAGAAGCTAAAAAAAACACCTTAAAATAAAATAATAAAATTGGCAATTAATTAAAGCTTGAGGCTAAAATAGAAGCTACATAATTCATTTAATAAACAATAATCTTCCTTTAATGATTATATTGACAACTCCAATAGGCTCTAATCCAGGTAAAATTTCCTCTTGACGCGCCCCTTCAAGTTCAACAGAATAGTATGTTGGGTAGCATGGCATCATTGAAATCGGCCAACACTAGTTCTGGTGTTGTTTGGATAATGTTTTTCACTATAACTTTTTATCTAAGAAAAAGCTCCCCTGAATTTAAGTTTTTTTAATACTCCTTTCATCTATACAGTTATGACAGTCTTGGAACAATAAATGGCACATTAGTACAAACAAGGTTTTCAGAAATTTCCTCAAAATCGTTTTATGCCTACCTTACTTCCGACCATTACTGGAGCCCCATCTGCAGTCATGCTTCCGAGATTATCGAAAGAAAGGTTAAATTTCTTCATGGATGACTTAAATTAATTGAAAATATCATCACCTGTCGTCGTCACCATCATACTACAAAGTAAAAACATTTCTTCAGTCAAGGAAAAAGCGTTATCAATTACCTAAATAAATATTGCCAGCTGAGCAGCATTTGATATGTCGGATCTTTCGTCGAGGGTCAAAGAAAATATCTCAAGTTTGTAAACTTGCATTGCTAACCTTTTTAAAATCTCTTTTTAAATGTCTTCAATTCCTCTCGTAACAGTTCCTCGATAAAAACTGCTATCATCAAACTCTTTCTTCTTCTCTGGATAAAAAACCAACAACAGAGAGTAAGCACGCTTTGACACATTCACCATCTGAATAGCTTTTAGAATGCTTGGTAACTTTTCAGACGCAATATAACTTGCAAGCACAATATCATTAGACGTTTTGTCTATTTTTGAAAATAATGTTGTCATACTTTTAGTCTGATGCATCATTTTTTTCTATTTTTCCTTTCGGGCTTCTCCCGTAAGTTTCTCATATTCAGACTAATTAGTATTATAAAGTCGCTTGACGTTATATTTTTTAGGAACAGCAACCGTACCAGAACATATTAGGCACACTGTTTTATTGTTGCATTCAATAAAAAAATAATCATTTGCCCACCGTTCATCAAACACTCTTTCGTATGATCTTTTATTTGAGGAAGACATTATAATGTACGAACCTGATTCTGCAAATTCTAAGAAACTGTAAAATTTAAAAAAAGTGCAAACACATAAGAAGCAGCAGACAAAAGAATTACTCTGTTAATCCAAACGCACAATTTTAAGACTACAGGTGGGTGATGACAGATGTCTACTTTAAAACACTGGTAATTGATTTGAATTGCCAATTAGTGGCGAAAGTTATAAAATTATGCAAATAGGCATGCATAAACAAAATAAATTTTTAGGATGCGAACTAATGGGTTAAAGATAGTTAACCCTTCTATGCAATTCAGATTTTAAAGTAAACACTGAATTATTACATTTTATTTTAAAATATTGAAGTGGTAAGATGAAAGATAACATCTGAAATCACGCATGAGTCTCTTTGATTCAGCCTCGAAGCAACAATATTTCTAATTATCATTTGAGAAAGACTCAAAGCGTGCCTGCTGGATGAATTCTGCTACAATCTGAATAGATCTCTAAATATAGAGTCTGGGACTGAAATTAGTTATATACATTGATTCGAAGATCCTATTTCTTAATTTTGTAAACAAACAAACAATATTAATTTTACAATATAAATTATAACATTGACTTTCTGAGACAACTTATATGGTATTTTAAATAAATTGTCTAGACTGGCTGTGGGACCCTAAAATGTTACTAAGGGCCAAATTAGGGCCGTGAACCAGCGGTTACCCATGTATGTCTTCGAGTATTTATTTATTGTTTTTTCCCTTTTCTTTCACCTGTTGGTTGATAGCCAGCATGTTTGGATTTACCTTGAAGACTTAAGGTCAAATATTCTTCAGTTGCTCACACCACCGATTCTCTGGCAAACTACTTTCCAAACTACTTCTAATCCGATTTCCAGGAAGTGATATAAACAGGTAGGATTAACCACCCTAGCTGTGAGCTCGAGTGTTCCTAGATGGAGTATAAAAACAAGGGCAGTAATATTATCTGAAAGTTCCCATATCTCAAGGAAATTATTTGAAGACACCTAAGCTGTGCCAGAAGAATTGTTGCTAAAAATACTCCCATCATATTTCCTTCAGTGTATGAAATTGAACTAAATACAAACACAACTAAAGTCTCTGGGATGATTCCATCTTCACTGCCCAAGACATTTAGGAGAAAATTTCAATCCTAGTGGAAGGCGCGGTAGATTGAAAGGTTTTCACACAACCTGGACAACATTCTGATCTGATGTGTCGTTGAGATTGTGAGGAGGAATTTATTTTAATCAGCTTCTTCAGCTTTTAAGGTGGATAAAAGCATGGCAGTAACTTAATTGTCTGTTAAGCCAAGAAAATCAGCTATATTGCAGATGAAATCATATTCCTCTACCTTCTGTATAAACTTCACGTTCAAACTAGTCAGAGTGTCTTAGTGATCAGAACATCGACTACGAGGTTGATCTTAATATATTTATGTCCTTTGTATTTTCGTCGTTGGCAGATCAATATTTCAGGAAATGTTATCCATATAAAAACTGCTTCCTGTTTTCCTGCATTTATAAAATAGTACAACATGCTTATACTACAATTGTTGAGTACAAGGGTATATGTATATCGCAAATGAGTAAAACTTAAATTGTTGTGCGAGATTCAAACTAATTAATTTCAACTTGTTATTGCCTATGCAACCTGTTTTGATTCCTCTCTTCTTGTTGCAGGGATTTTGTATCAAAAAACTTGCCCTCACTAGAAATCTAGATTATATCTGGATCTCCTATATCAACCAGACTCTCCAGTTCAAGCATAAATGTTCCTTCTTTCCTCCAGGCTTTCTTGCTCTTTCTTTACTTTTGAATAGAGCAAGAGGTTGCTCATGTAGTTTCAGAAAGAACTTCATTTGGGTTATACTTGCTCATTTTCATGATCAAAACCATCTATCAGAATGGGGTAATAGATTTAACTGTTTCATATGCAAGGTTTTGATCCTTTGGCTTTCATTTCTAGTAAATTCTTAGATAAAGGTAATACTGGAACGCATCTCTTTTGGTGGGAAGCTGAAAACGACTGATAAAACGTCTTGGCTATCCACCCACAAAGATTTCAGTGAGATATCTGGTGAATGATTCAGTTGAAACTTGCCATCTTTAGATAGTACATGGATGTTTTTAAATATCAACTTTCTTTGCACAGAGTTCCATTTGCTTCTTGCCTCATGCCATTTTAAAGATATATCTTCCATAAAACTGATAAATATCAATTATTATATTATTAATTAAGATTTATTTATTTTTATTATTTAGTAATTATATGTTCTTTCATTTGATACCTAAGATGTTGCTCTATCTTATTTAGATCAAAAGTTATAATGCAAAACATGATTCGAAGGACCTTGAAACTGGTGCTTTTCGCCGAGTTCAAGGCCAAAAATTCATAGCTCCATGCAGCAATGCTTTCTGATATATTTGGTTAAAGGATTTGTTATTTTCGTCTTTCTATGTCCAAAATCATTGTAAATGGTACGGAACTCTATTAAAATATGAAAAAGAAAGTTAACATGGCTACTGTTGGGAGCAACGATCTCTAGGGATGATTTAGGAATGCCTTGATCTTCTCTTGGTATTGTTAATATTATATAATCTCAACCAATACTGAAGGGTATTAGATTTTTTCGCTAGAGACACGATGTTGCTGTTGCAAGGAAGGAACACTACCAAACTGACGTGCAGCTCGTAACGTAATGAATGAACTTTCATCAAAGCCATGCGCGGAAAGCTTGCGCTCAATTTGTATCCATGCATGCTATACGCTCTGGCGATTTAAGGAGAAAATATCGTAGCAGACACAAATTAGGCAAAAAAAAGAGAAACGGAGTAAAGAAAGAAAAAGTATCATAGTAACAGCCGAAAGAACTGCCTTTGCTAAGTCCGTTACATAAATAGAGCCCAGGCTTTTATTTGGTTAATCATAAAACTAACACAGTTATTAAAAGATTTAAATACATAAACCTATATTGACATGTATAACATGTATTATTTAATAGATAATACAAGTTCATCCTTTTTTGATGCTGTTGTCAGGATTAAGTTCACCTTCCTCCCCTCACTCTCGCTAAGTAAGAAACAGTATTTGCGACCGTTCAGTAATTCATACTATCTCTTTATTCCTTGCATGGCCCTTTGTTTCTCATTATATATCTGTCTGTATGTTTTTCTCTTCATTTATCCATCTTTTTCGATCTCAATCTGGAACTGGATTTATATTAAGAATCAAATCAAAATTTCGCTTTGTAGATTTACACCCTATGAATTTCATCTCTTTCTCATCAAATCTAACGCGGTAGCCATTTACTTAACCGGTTTCTTTCCATCCTTTTGAAGTTACTAACTTTTAGGTCAAACATTATCCAAGTAGATGGAAGTAAGTGCCATTAAGAAAGCTTCAAAAATGCTTTGACATAGGATCATTCTCTCTCGTAAGGTCTTTCTCAAAGGATGAGTCTCACGTGGTTTCTCTTCATCCTTTCTACATCTTGGGTCTACATAGCCTAATAATTATCAAACTTGATTAAGATAAAGGGAGGTGACCTCTACAATTTTAACAAATTAGGTTATTTCACAAGTAATGAATATCAGAAAAAAAAAACACTTACATGTTCTAGGACTGAGACCTTACTCAATTTTCAGGAATGTAAACCATTCCTGATATTTAGTCTTTTCTCCTATAACCGAGCCCAGAGGGATGAAACGAAAGTACGACCGACTGGGAGGGAAAGAGATTCAATGTATAGAGAATATACTGTTGATTTAAAGAGGCAATTAGCAATCTGTAATTAACAATGAAAACGCGGAGATGGAGTCAATCGTAAGAAAAGGTAAATAAATTGAAAGAGCAAGAATAATGACTCATTTGAGAAGTGAAATATATTGGGAGCTTATCTTTATGCAGCAAAGACACTGGGTAAATGATCCAAAAACAGTGAGATATAGAGCTGCTGGTCACTATGTAGTCTTGGGCAAGTGAAGGTGCAAACTGCTGTTCCAAATCCCTCTTCCCTGTTCATTTCACGTGCTGGGACCCGAGTTGATTGTGGAGTGTGACAGTTTTATGAATCTTCCGATTCCAACTCTCTTTTTTGTTACTTAAGCTATACTTTTTCCTCATATTTCTACGCTTCTTAAGTTCACTCATTTATGTTTGCATCACGTTTTGCACCAAATTAATATTCCCTGCTTTTTTTTAATTTTAATAATTTAATATTGAATTCAACTATGTTTTAGTGTGTGGTGTCATCGCTACTATGAACCCTTCGAGTTCATCCATCTTACATTTCGATAATTTCATCCTCCCCCTGCAAATACTTACGTTAGTTATCCAAGGTTCCTTTATTTTAACACCTGATTGCCAGTAGACCAGAATTCTCCCCTTGCACTACTCCAATGTCATTATTGTATCTAAATGTCCATCGTGTACTTTCCTTTCCAAATCTGGGAAAGGCACAAACAATTCAATCGCTGTTGGATTCCGCAGAAAAAAATCTTCCGCTTTTCAAAATTTTCAAGTGAATCTTTTTAGACTAATTGCTCTATAAAATTTTCTTTTACTTCCATTTTTTCGCATTTCTTTTATTTCTTTACAAGCCTCTTTAAGTAATATCATGGATGGATAGCCAATTACTTTCGTATTTTATCTCCCGTGATCTTGGTTAATCCCCACAGGACCAGGCTGATCTTCGTATACGTCCTTAGGTTAAATTTACAGTTTTAGAATTACTTTATCTATCCTGCAAATATATGTATTCCTCTTTACTTTATTTGGCGCTAGTATTTGTGCCTATTGTGTGGTAAATACTTGTGGCATCAATTGTTGCTAGTCCTGGGCATTTTTTTTATTCAATGTTAGGTTTTCACTTGTGGAGGTTAAAACAGGCAAACGTACTGTTCTTTATCCTGTTTTCATAATTTTTATTACATTCAGATTTTTTGTACTGATTTATACTTGATTGAACTTTTAGTATTAAATATACAATAAGCAATTTAAATAAAATGAATCGATATGATTACACGAACAAGTAAATCCGTAAATTTGAGCAAATTTAGTCCATAATCCTTTTTCCTTGAATTTTGCATCCTTAAAAATGGCATTATTCACTACAATATATATATATATATATATATATATATATATATATATATATATATATATATATATATATATATATTTATATATATATATATATATATATATAAATATATATATATATACATATATATATATAGTTTGAAAGTGGTTGGATTCATCTTTCATTTTCTTGTGGGTTAATATTCATATTATTGCTTTCCTCACGTGCCACTTTTTGAGTTTTTTATTATTATTATTATTATTATATATATATATATATATATTTATATATATATATATATTAATAAGAGAAATATCTGAATTAATCACTCAAAAGTTTTCCTGCTACTAATTTAGACATTCTTCTCCTTAGCAGTTTTTCTAATAACTTCCAATTATTGCAGCCGGTAATCGGAACTCTGAATCTTATTCCTTCGCAAAAATTTGATGTAATAATCGGTTTATTTCTCTGCTCTTCCTTAATTAAAACAAATTACAACCGAGTCGTAGAATAGAAATAGAATTCTGTGTATCTTGCGTGTGCATAGGTGATAATTCTGACTCAACTTGCAGTCGCGAGTCAAATGGCTTTCTACAAAAATGAGGTATTTATCCGGTCCTTTCCTAACGCTCACTTCTCAAAATATTTATTACTCTTATTATTTTTTTTCTAATTTGAATATTAGAAATTGGTTACCCGTATTTTAATGTTTCTTCTTATATTTTTATGTTTGCAATTCTCTTGACAGTGGTGCTGATTTCTCTCGCTTTCTCTCTCTATTTTTAATTACATTAAGATAAAATTGAATGTACCCATACCTTAGAAGTCAAAAATGAAAAAAAAATGCAATGTATTCTATTTTTCATGAATTACTACTAAAAAATCCATAACATATAATGTTAAAGAAGCTAGCAAAGGGTAAATGCATTGAATTTGCTGAAAGTGAGGTAAATAGCTCTAAGGATAACATAATTAATGAAATTTTAATGTCGAAATACAGGTTCTCTCCCTACCTCTTGTTGAGGGTTAAGTAGAAAGGACTCGGATTTTAATGGATCACAAATATCAGGAGAAAGTAATATAATTTTAGCCCGCGAAAGATTAGGGACCACATAAAGGTAAAGAAAATATATTTAAAAATACTTATATATTTTAGGGGGACTTATGAAGATAGCTCTGTACTGTGGATCCTATTTCAGGAATTAGAGAGATTTTTATTTTGATCATTATATATGTAATTTGGAATTTAATCAAATCAAAAAGATGAAAAACTACCTATCAACAATAAATTTGCAAAAATACGTTATTTGGAATCCGCACCGTTGTAAAGTATAACTTCAAAAAGTTTACATTTGATTTAACGAACTGGAATATTAGATTCATGCAACAGGTTTTGCTTCAAAACTCCAGAAACAGATTTGAAAAATTATTGTAAAAGAGAAATCCCAATACACATACACCTAAGTATCTATAGGATACGTAAGATATTTGAGGAAATATGTTAATTTTACTATAGCAGCATATTATTTTGATTTATATTTTCTATACTTTGGAATTATCAATGGCAGACCCTATGTTTACACAAGAAAAGAAGAGGTATGCAGTTATCGTAGCTAGATCCTTCGTCTAAAAAGTTCGCAAGGAGTTAGAGGCCAAATATGGTTAAGCCATGGAGCGACAATGTACGCAACGGAAGACCTTATGTGTTTCAACAAGACTCGGCACCATCACACAAGGGTCAAGCAACGCTGAAGTGGATAGCCGAAACTTTTCAGGATCACATAACCCCTAACGTTTTGCCTCCTAGCTCGCAAAATCGCAATCCATTGTACTACTATCTATGTAGCGTAGTTGAGAAAGAGGTTAATGATTACCCTCATAACACTAAAGAATCCCTAAAAGCCTCCATATTCAGGGTAATGGCCAATATGAACAAGACCCAATTGATCCTCGTATGTAGGCGATTCAGACATCGCATAGAAGCCATTATCGAAGCTGAAGGAGTCTTTATTGAATAAAATTACACAGCTAATCTTTATTCTGATCCTCACAATTTTTTTAGCCAAAAAAAGACATTATTATCTGTTTCTAAGGCCGTATGCTAAGAAAAATGTGAAATGCACTTTTATCAGATTTAGTGTAGCTTCACAATTATTTATAAATTTATTATATGCAAAAGGCTAAAATGTAAAATACATAAAAAAATAGGTTTTTTTCTCAAGTGTGCATTTCACATTTGTTTTAGCATACGGCCGTAAGAGTCATTTTTGTGTGAGTATAAATCTGTCCTCAAATACTTTAGGCACCCTGTATATTATCATTTATCATTGAGCATTGGCAGATACGATCATATTTTTAAATCGGTGATGAAGATATATTGTATTGAGTAATCTCACGATTAGGAGGATGGGCTTGTAGATTTACTATCGAATAATTTAGGTTTTAGTCCTTAAAGTTAATTAGGTAGCAAATGGTTCAAGGACTAAGGAGGATGTTGAGTAAAATGTGGTTCAAATTAGAGAAAACTTTGCGTCTTTTCAGGGTTTTTTGAGTGTTGCCAGCGCCTTTTGAGTGTGCATCATTTTGCAAAATATAGTTTACCTTAGGCACACATGAATATACAGTATAATGTAGATGCATTTTTATAAAAATATGTAATTCGCAATTTCCAAGGTTATACATATTGTTTGTTTTGCTTACCCATTGATTGAGCCCTTTTCATAGGGAAATATTGTAACTCTTAGTTTGTGAAAAGTCACTTTGCATCTGTAGCTTACGTACTTTTATCATTTGAGCGTCGGAAAAATGGATATGAGTTTGTACATTTGCATCTATCTCATAAAAGAAAATCTTGGTAAAAAAATTGAAGTTCCAAAGCTCTTTGAACCTCTTCTGTTTCAGTATTTCTCGAAGTTGGTCGTCTCGTTGGAGGCTCAAATACTAAAACTAGCGTGAGTGGGCTAGGTGTGTTGAAAAATAGTAGTGAGGATGGTGACATTGAACGATTTCCAGCCGTTCTCGATAGTTTAATAAATTTGTTACATATTTCGAGTCCATTATCTTATGTGGCGGTGTAACTCGGAGATGCTCCTTCATCAAACACGATATTGTTATGTATTTTTGTCGCTACAGCAGTGTGGCAAGCACCGTATTGTGCTTTTTCTAAAAGAATATTTCCAAATGAGAGAGGAATTGTAATTTATTTTCGACAAACGCTTCACTAAACCAAGGTAAATTCCTTGAGCTATTCTCTACCTTTTGATACTAAATCTTAACGCTTTCCAAATAATAGGTACAGATTTTATTCAGCTAAAGGCGATTGCCATCAAAGGGCTGCTTAAAGCTGTCATCCCACGAATCGAAGATATTGTAGACAAGGCTATGTAGGCAACCTACATAAATATCAACGATCATTTAAAGAACAGTTATGCCGTTCCCATCTCAAAAAACACCAATCTTCTCATTATTTTAATTCTTGATTGACAGCTTGCACTCTTATATAGTTATCATAATTAATACAGAAATTACACCCACGACATTCCATCATATGAGTAATCACCATAAAGAGCTGGCTGGAACACATAGGGTTCTATAGGTAATTTTGAGGCTAAATTCAATATAAGAGAAAATTACACATATATTTAGATAAATTACATGGTAAGTCTTGAAGCATGGTACTATTCATTTGATTCAATTAAATCGCCACTGGGCTCATACAGGACCTCCAGGCAGCGTACTCATCTACTGCAGGCTTTCTCGATAGCCTTCTTATTTAAAAAATAATGTAAAAAATAATGGAAATTATAATGTAAATAATAATAAACTTCACCGAAAGTTACGATTTAAAACATTAATTTAAATATCTTTGGGTCCATCATTGTTTCGTATTTGCTTTTTCTACATAAAGGATACAATTAGCTGACACAAACAAAATTGCATCTCTCAAACTCCTCTCACATCTTTCAGACAAAGAAACTAATTCACTGATGATCCAACTTTAAATCTTACATTCTCTATGGCTTCCATGGTTTCTAATAACAAAAACATAAGGTAAATCATTCACCTTATTTGTTAGTGACTAATAAATCTTTCTAGCATCACATTAGATATATATGTAAAATAAAATAGGTTAAAGATAAATTCACCGTTGTATATGGCGTTAAAAATTTAATAATTGCATAAGTACGAGACAGCAATGTCTCTAAGAACCATTCTTGGCTAGCTCACAAAAAGAGGCACAAGGAGGGAATTCAGAGGTTTAGAATGAAGAAAAACAAAGTAGCTACTCTAAGTAGTAATACCAATTAAGTACGTGAAAATTATATTGAACTACCTGCTAAATTAGATTGGGAGTTGGGAGAGATGCAAAATACATGGTACATCATGTTTAAAGAATGGATAAAGGGTGCACAGACAGATAAAATCAGCAAAGGTTCAAAACAGCCCTCAAATGTCTCTCAGAGCCCAGTCTATAAGGCCTTATCACCCATATACTGTAGCAATAGTTCGACTTAATTTAACGACCAGAAGAACATACTTTATCATTGGGTTGATCAATTTGAGGCTGAACATAACTGAACCAAATGTTCTTCAAGGGCTTTTTTATCTAACCACAATCTATGAAATTGACGAAACTTTTAGCAGAGAGTAAATATAAAATGCAATTGCATGTCATAAAAATAACAAGGCAGCCTAAACAACTCGCAGCAGAAGTAATCTGGGAAGGTTTAAAGCTGTCACAGGCTGCCTGAAGATACAAAAGAGCTAAATATGGTACACTCCTGCAATCCTCAACAATGAAGGGACGTCGATATCGTAAACATCTACAAGAAGAATGGTGACAGAGGTATATTTGACAATGCCCGGAGATGCCTTTGACACGAATCCCACTGTTTTTGGATGCAGGATTGTGTTGTTTAGGAGATATTATCTATGTTAGTGCCAATGTAGACGTGAGAGTAATGTACCAACCTGATATTTATCTCCAGGAAGCAGAAGGAAATATGAGGGAGCCACATCAGGATCTGTTTATGCTGTTTATTGAGAGCAGAGTAGAGTATATAGACATGTATCAGCCCTAATCGGCCCTCCTTCCTATATCTGCGATGATTACGGCCGAAAGGTCCATTAAGATCAGGCTTTGTTAGATAGCAGACAGAGGCCATGAAGACTTGGGGAAATTACTCCACAAGTATCTTTCGTTTCGCCCTAGGGAGGGAGTGACAACACACCAACGTCCCTAGTGACAATAACTTTAAGCAAGTAAGCATTTAAGCATATTTGTTTTAATTATCGGGTAGTTGGTAGCGTTAAGAAAATTTATGATGATATATAGATTGGTGGGGACAATTCGCATATTACAAGAAAAATAAGCGTTTTATCGAAACATTTCGTAAGACAACGGATAAAATATCTAAGAACAAATAATCATACAATCAAGAGCTGGGCTAAAAATGGGAAGAGGAAAAAACCGGCTGTTTTTAGAAGGTGTTAAAAGAACACTTATCTCTTAGCAGAAGGTTTAGCGTGAACAAGATAATAGACTCCTTTCACTATATGCAAATACAGTGATGAAAAATAGAAAGCTTCTAAAAATGACATTTTTCTTTGAACTGAATTCTCTTAAACTTAAAAAAGTGTGATCAATTAGACTGAAAGTGAGTTTTACTTTCCATCATAATTCTTATAAATACAAGAATAAGATCAGAGAAATAAACTCATCAGAAACTTTAAAATCTGAGTAAGCAAAGGACCGGTATAACTATAAGAGTGTTTATCAATGAGTAGAGAAAGAATAAAGTTACCAACAGGCCTCGAAAAAAAGGTGAAGGAAAGAAAATTGTCGCAGAGAACCTTGTTACCAAATCCTTTTGGCATTTATTGTTTATTATATAAATTAATGGAAAAGTTCTTGAAAAGACGTCGCACACAAGTACCATCTCGCTTATAGAAGAGTTTATATTATAATTTTTAAGAAAATTGAAGTATTTATCAGCAATTAAACACGAACAATAAAGAGATAACACATTCGATTACATCCATTTTACGTATCGTTTAAAAGTTATTCAATATGTTATTAATTTGGCAGATAAATTTCTTCATCCGATATTGCCATCAAGATTTTCCTTTTAAAATTATAAATTTTGAAAATGGCATCATTTCTCCCAAACGAAGTTCTGTTTAATATTCTCGTTCTGTTATCGTCTAAGGGCGTGAGTAGAATCTCGATCATAGTACTACTTCTTTCTTAAAGGTCATAATCTTAAAGAAAACGTTCTTCTTTATAAAAAAAGAGGATGGTTAAAACGCGGAAAAAATTATATTATAATCTCTCTCTCTCTCTATAAATATATATATATATATATATATATATATATATATATATATATATATATTAAACGACACTCTTGTGTCATTTTACCCTCAACTTTTCACTTATATTTCTGAGAAATAGGTCAACTCTTTATATATAAATAAAAGATGCCATTTACCGTCGCTGCCTATTTGACCCTATAGTGCAAAAATGTGTCACTTGGTTTAGAGATTGCTTTCTAGTTAGTCAAAATAATTGGACAAGAATAGAGCTCTATATTGGCCAGGGAATGGAGGATGTAGCACTTTCTATAGTGTTTCGTTGTTGTTTACTAAACAAAGTAAGCAGACCTAAGCCGCTTGTTCTCAATATTTCTGACTTATAAACTTATGACCATATCACTTCACGATCTTCAAAACTTTCAACAAATGTGGCAATCCGACTCATAGTTAGTTTTCTTTTGAAAATTCCCTCACTAACCTTGAAAGGACCTTTATATATTCGAAAGAGAATGTAAAACAACATAAAGGGTTTCAAATTTCGTTAGAATCGACCGAATAGTTACGATGTTAATACCAAATAACTATATAAAAATTAAAATAGTTACCCTCCAACGACGACCTATGGACCGACAGGGTAACTTATAGATTCGCGATCACGCGACTAAATGTCATGCTTTACATCTGAACCGAAAATGTTGGAAAGAAAATAAGTTTCAAAAAATCAAATTCCATGGATCAATATAGGAAAGATAAGCCAGTTGAGAGTGAAAGCCAGAATCATGCAGAAATGAGGAAAAAATGGGTTATCTCTTAACGTTCGACATCTCTTCGTGTAAGAAAGCAGAGCCACTACAGAAGTTGGCTAATCTAAGCGAGTCAATTGATTTTGGAAAAGATCCCTAGCAAATTAAGGTGGCTAGGATTTAAACAACTCTGGCAAATAAAATTTAACTTGGTCATGAAGAAATTAAAAATAACATACTTGTATATATGATATTTACAAAGCCAAATAGTTAATATTGGTATGTTGTAGAAAGATTCTAAGAAGAGATCTGATAAAGAATTTGTTGAGATTGAAGAAAATCAAAATATGTTATAAATATATAGTTGTAGATC
Source organism: Ceratothoa steindachneri (assembly GCA_963969495.1). Taxonomy (NCBI): domain Eukaryota; kingdom Metazoa; phylum Arthropoda; class Malacostraca; order Isopoda; family Cymothoidae; genus Ceratothoa; species Ceratothoa steindachneri. The sequence continues at coordinate 48,529,555 of OZ018336.1, forward strand.
CTCCTCAGGCATTTGGTCCGATAGGCCAAATTGTGATTGATATGTAGTCCCTGACAAGTTATTTAATAGGCCAAGATAGATTATAAGGATATATCAGGTTTCTGGATCTTTGTAAGATATCGATGATAACTAATTCCTAAGACAGTAAAAAATATGAGATCATACGCTGAATAATTAGTGGATTTAAGTTGAATTAGAGACAAGTTTACTGATATAATTGCTAAAGATATAACCATTTTTGTCTCTCTTATCGAGTCATGTACTAACAACATATGTGAATTACGAATTGAAAAACCTCACTAATTAACGCTTGAGGTGGAACAAATTCGACGCGCCAGCAGAGACGCTTTAAATGTAGGCACAGAGCAATCCGAGAGCGGCTGTACGACAGGAAAGGGGAAATTATGGGTAATTTTAACTACTCGTATGTCTTAAGGGTATTTTGTCTCATCTTGAGAATTATTCAAAATTTTAAACCAATCTTGATTTCTTCCGTTTGAAAAGTAACTACAGTATATGTATATGAAAATCTGAAATAATCTCTGTTATTTTAAGGTCAAATTAATAATCCAAAATGATTAGGTTTCTAGTGGAATAAATAGGAGGCCCTCTGCTACTAATTCCAATCTCCTTCTTATTTTTTTTACGGAAATTCCATTTTTATAATATACCATTTGATTGAAGCTATTGATTTAACAATAATATTTCTTCATAGACCTTGTAATTCTCAACTTAATTTCATTAATCTTTACCCCGTCTTTTCCATCTTACTTTATTTGCATATTTTACTCACTTCTCTTATAATTTTTCATCCTGTATCTACCATATCTGTAAGAGTTAACTTTCAAACACATTTTTTTCTTTTAATATTTCAAGCCTATATTACTTGCCATACGTCTACTTTCGGCCGTACCCACTTCACTTTGACCATATATTATTTCACGACCACAGTCAAACAAAGATATAAAATCCATGAGGCTACCAGCATTTCCTGCAAAACCTACTGCCAGATTAAGTCTTGACTTACAGTTATGGCTAGAATCCTTTGCTTATGTTTTCTATAATATCTATAATGTCAATCACCTGTCAATCTAAAGTCCTGCTTACTCCATGTACTTAAATTAATCCGAATCTACCTGCAGTATTTTTTGAATAGTGAAAAACATCGATACCTACTTTACCAACTCTAGCACTAACAAAACATGGTTAAATTTCTTTTTTGGCCCAAGGAAAACATAATTTTCATTACAAATCGACCTCGATCTTTTCTGCTGATCGAATATCCTGAATAAACTATTAAACGACAATCATAGTTTACTTATCAATTTTTGAGCTTATCTTTAATAGTATAACTTTTGAAAATCGTTCAGATATTGACTAAGGGTTAATGGGCTTAAATCCAAAACATTTTCACTAAATTAGATAATTGCATCCGGTCTTTCTATGACCGGCTTGTCTTCATATTTAATATTAACAACATTTCCAATTCTCTAATTTAATAAAGTCTAAACACTATGCTGATGATACATTCGCATCTATGTCACACGAAAACCAAAATACCTTGATATGTATGTAGAAGGATACCCTTTTTTCCCCCTTCTTCGCAATGATAAGCACGTTGCTGGAAGCCTCGTGGTTAGCCAGACCCCACGCGGCCGAGAGTAATATGGCGAAGCAAGCCCAGATGGGCCCCTACATCGTATTTTCCATTAGACTGTGGAGAACATCCCCTCAGCGGTCGTAAATTGTATTAGTTTCTCCCACGGAGATAGAGAAGGGAGGTAAAAGAACTGTTTATGGCCAGAATTTGGCGACTAAGCTGCCTCCTGGGAATTTCCCAAAGGGGGGGTTATTCCACATTTCCCGCATGAAAAGACTCTATATTTAAACCCCTTAGGCGCCTTGGAACAGCAGTACCCGAACGAATGATGGACACTCTCTCCCCGGTAAGGCATCCACGGTCAAATGGAAGCATTTGCCCTTCGCTTCTTCTAAAGCAGCTGCGCCGGATTACTCCTTCAAGTCCTCGAAGCACCCAGCCCCGTCGATATTTCCCTGAAGTAGCCATACCTCTCCCGAGAATCCCCAATGATTCCAGCTCCCCCCTCGAGAACCAACTAAGTTTAGTTTTTACGCATTCAGGAGCCCGGAAGTAAGGTGCCGACCATACCCTTCCTTTCCACTCATCTCCTGAAGAAGATACCTTCTTTGAAGACACCGACAAGGTCGTATCGCCAATCCCCTACTTTCCCTTAAGCCTCCTTAAAGTCGTTGTCACCTGTTGATCCGTAAGTCCACTTTTTTCCCTTTAATCTTGTGAGCCCATTTGGATCTAAGCAGGTAGCTCGAAACTAATTAGGTAATAGAAATTATTTTTTTCCACCGGTAACGATAAATCATTATTCAACCTTAAATTTTCATCTAATATAAATAAAATTTATATTTTCTTATGTTTATCATTAATTAACCTGAACATCACTCTCAAACTCGTGATTCAAATCTCACCAACTTCGGACATGACCTGATTAGTTAAGCGTATTGACTCCGTGCCTCAACCAGACCTTTCAAATCCGTGCATCAACGTAGCGTTCAGTCATTGGAAGGTTCGCTTTAATAACCTGAGTTATCTCTCCCTTCATACTAATAATAGATATTATATTATATAGTCGACTATACCACAACAAGGTACACTTAAAACTGAGCTCTATAATATCTATCACTAAATAATTGCTAACAAACTATCCTTATCCATCAAAACAACCACCTACAGGATTATTTTCCTTTATGAAGCATATATGCCTACCAAATCCACTAATAGATAATAAATCTAATAATCGATCAGGTTGGAAATAATTACGTATGTTCGGATTTTAGGTTATATATTTAAAATTAATAAACCTATAAATTTTTAAATATTTAATCATAACCATTACATAATTTGCTTCCTACAGCCCCATTCCATCTGTCAAAAAGCTTAAAAATGCCACCCTTCTAAAATTCTTTAGTTTTATTGCCAAATATGAATTTAACTCGTTTGCAAAGTCCTCTTTTAATTTCATCTTAAGACCATCCAAATTGTTTTTTAATCCCCTAAATAATTATTAACAAAAGGAGCATGGTCATAAGAATATGAACGATGAAGCAATATTTCCTAACTGAGCTCCTCCAAGAGATCTTTGGTCATTCTAGCTGTGTGAGGACGGGAATTATCGTGATAGAGGACGATACCCTGTTTGTTGACTAAGAACGCTCTCCTTTGACCCAAAGCGGCTTTCAAACGACACAGTTGATTGTATTAGAAACATTGTTGTTTGGTTGTTGTCTAAATGATCGTAATGGGCATTTCCTTCAATATCCCACCATACACTTATATGATGTATTTTTTTGGATGAAGTCGTCCTATCGGGTTTTGCGAAATTCTGCTTCTTCAACTCATCCAAGAACGCCAGCGTTTAACGATATGATAAAGGATCCACTTTTCATTACCAGTCACAAGCTGGCCCTAAATGGTGCTTGAAGTGGTCGTAAAAGCAATGGATTTACAGGAAGCAACACGCTCACCCAGATTCGCCATGGAGTGTTCGTGTGGGACTCATCTTTTAATCACTTCAACCGTTGCATTCCTTTTGGTTGAGATAAGAGAGCCGGATAGGTTATGTTAAATTGTTCAGCAGTTCCTTAGAAGTTGTCGCAAGATTTGCTGGGAAAACATCTTTCAACTCTACGTAATCGAAATTTTTTTTCACCACCATGTGTTGGTTTGCCTTTTAGGTTGCAGTGCCAATTTCAGAAATAGAAAAAATACCACCTGCAACTTTTTCATTTGCTGTATCATCCTCATAACTAATTTTACCGCTGTTCTTGCATCGTCACCTTTCTAAAACTCATGGATTAAATCATGTCAAATATGATTTTTAAATGGGAGGACATAGGGTTAAATACTGAAGAGATTATGAACAATATTTTCCTAATCTGGAAGAAAATAGTATTCATTAGTCATTGTAGCATTATTAAAGAATAACATGAAGAAATAGTTTTTTAAATAACAGTTTATTAAAAAAAATACTTTAATTTCTTAACACCCTTATTAATTAATCTGAAGGTAAGTTTACTATAGAAATGGTAAGCCTGATCGACACTGCTCCACCTCAGCATTAAGAAAGCGGCTGTTGGATAAAGCTACTTTCTTGGCATGGATGAAGAATATCCTACAGGCGTACTCGATGCAGGTCAGAGAGTATCCCTATATTCCATAACAACCTAACTAAACTGCATTTTAAGTTATAAAAATATTAATGTAAACTCTCTACCTCTACATATTTAGTGGAAATCACCTTTCTCTGACTGAGGATATATTTTATTTAGTTTTGTGACAAGATTTATAAAATAAAAATTCCATTCAAACTTTTGAACTCTGCCTATCACCTGTCATTTCCATATTTTAATTCCGAGGAAAAGTTTGCCTTTACTTTAACTTATATCAATAATAAACTGATCCTTTACATCTTTGTTAATCTATTCTGCCTTTAATTTGCTGTAAATAAATTTGCTAAAGATGTAAAATTTCTTCTCTTTTCTGAAATTGGTACTTTTTCTTATTCTTTCTTTGAGTAAAGACTCACTTTACAGATATAAAATCGAAAATGTTAATAGGTTCACTATTTAGAGAAAAGGACTCTATGTATTTAAATGTTTTACAGTCGGCAGTAGAGCGCACTCATTGCATGGTCATGATTCGTCTCATTTTAACATTAGCAGCAGACCAAATACACCCCCAAATCTCAAAAAAATTATTTTATTAGGGGTCCAAAAGATAATTGGCACGCCGAAGCCACCGTGGAAGACCTTAATATCTTAAGCCGTGCAAATGCTGGAACAAATTTAAGAATCCTACAATCAATTGACAACGAAATAATTCTTTAATTATCCACCTTTTTCTTCCCTTTCATATTTTTATTCTTAATACAAATGTCTTTAATTATAATCAAATGACTGATAAATTTCCATCAATATTGGACTTTTTTCATATATATATATATATATATATATATATATATATATAGTATGTAAATAAAAGCAAGAACCAGCATTTGAATCATGTATAATTTGCTTGTTGAGGAACAAGCAAACTTAGAATATATAAAGAAATATATATGTATTAATGAATGACAATAAGTTTAAAGTTAGGTTTTATATAATTAAGAGCATAAGAACAGTAAATGAAAAGAGAAACATAAAAAAATATAGACAAAATTGCATCATCCAAGAAGAATGACGAAAGTATTACAAATTAGAGATTACTGCGATAAGTTAAACTTATATTGCGAATATTATTTATCAAGAGTGAAGCTATTTAATTTAAATACACCGTCACTTAGGTTGAAGCTAATTTATTGAGGGTTTTTAATAAGATAAGATTTAACTCAATTTCTTTCCGATAGTATTGAGCAAAAAGACGAATGACATCGTATTGGACTAATCTATTTAATTGTTTAAAGAAGACTAGAGATGAAAAGTGCAGTTGAAGTTTTTCCAGTCCGACATCTGTAATTATGTTGTTTGATTTTATCATCTAAGCCTTTGTTCGCCTGGCCGATGTAAAAAAAAGTACAAAATTTGCAGAGGATCCTAAAAAAACAGGTTATTTAATTTGGGGAGAATTTCTAATTAACAGGTTACTTAAAATGAAATTATTACCAAAATTATATTTACTTTAAATTTTTGTAACAATTTAAGAACATGAGAGAGGCAGTCATTGTAAGGAAGCATTAAAATATTGTTTCGTGTGAATGACCGCTTATTTTTATTAAAAGGATTTTCTTCTATGTGTCGAAAGACTCCTTTACGAAATATGTAGGATATTTAAATTTTTATCCAATACGTTCTATAAATTTAAATTCACCATCAAAAAATTCTGGATCACAAACTCGAAGAGCACGCAAATATAAAGCAGTAAAAACTGATTTTGGGGGTGCTGGGTAGGAAAAAAATAAACAAAAAGGAATCATGGGTAAGGTGTATGGCTTCCCCTGGTATCTTAAAAGGGTAATGTACCAGCTTCTTCTAATTCATGAGTGAACTTAATAGAGGGTGCGAAATTATTTAGGGCATTAAGTAATCTATATCCGTAAACTACGTAGGCCAAATACATAATCGAAATACAGGTTCAAAATAGAATTTCATGGAAGAATGGGAGGAAGGAGTTTAGATTAAAAAATTCCTTATAATTACAGGTCTAGTAAATAGAAAGTGGTTTTGCCTTGTGCATCCCCAAACTTAGTAGATAACTTATTTTACTAAAACTAAAAAAATATTTAAAACAAAAAGATTGAATAAGTCCACGCAAACATGAACAGAAAGGTAATGAAATTAGTTCAAGCGCTTTCGGAAACCACATAAATCAGCCATTTACAGGAATTTAAGTGAATTGGGAGAGAAAATCGAAACTAATTATTTGAATTTTGAAATTAAGGGTATGAGACTTAATTTTATTAATGAAATCACATTGAAAGATAGGTTCCCTAGAATAGAGATCAATAGAGAAACTAATCATTTCGTTAATTTATAAGACATAAACCCTACATAATCCAATGGTTCAACGTATAGCACTATTATTTTTATGTGTTTGGCTAATCCATATAAATAAGGTAATGTAAGGGCAGATACAAATAATTTTTGTAATAAATCTTAACTATAATGAGTATAATTTATCATTCTCTTTACTTTGTATAATATAAGACATTAATATTTTAAAATAAATCTTTGCTCAATATTTTCTATTTAAAATCGAATACTGAATTCTATTCACAACCTTCAATTATTTTCCATACTAATATTTATCAAAATAGATCAATAAAAAATATCCGAAGAAAATAATTGTTGTCACTAATGGGTTAATTATTTTTGGAATGTATACTTTCCAGATTAAGAACACGGCCTTCAAAATTTGAACGTCATTTTATTATATAAACTAAAATAAATTTAAATAGAGAAAAAAAGAAGTTTCAATTAATAATGGCAATACTCTTCATTTGTTTAACTAAAAAGTGGAAATTTTTCTTGGAGGATTCAATCGGTTTAGATGAAATATATGATATGATACCTCTTCGAGGTATCGATTAGAGTCGACAAAAGCCATTCATCATGACAGATAGATGGTCAAAAAAGTACTTCAGGCATATGCTGATGTTTGAAGATCAACTTGAGTATACCAAAAGAGTTTTAAACCTGGAAAGACAAAATACCTTCCTTGCGCTCTTCTACACTTCTGTATGGATGATGAAAATGTCAGACTCAAATTCTCCAGTGAATGATATAGTCCTAATAGAGGACATGTCGAAGTCCTAGAACACTGACATAGAGCTTGTTTATACAGTACACAATAAAATTTAAAGTCCCAAATACTACCTAGCGCGGGAAGTTGAGCCATTTGCTCTTTTCAGCAGTAGATTGAGTGACACATTCATGCAAGATATTTCTATCCAGTTCTACGTAGCTAATAACACACCGGTTGATTTCATTAGCTCAGAATCACATTTCTTGCTTGAAACAGTTAAGAATTTATCCAAGGGGCTTCTAGATCTTGTCACCTCTTGGTCAACAGAAAAATTAGTACCGTAAAGCGTTGAACTATGTTAAATTTAAATCGCCAAATACCATTGCTGAAGTTCTTGTCAAGATGATGAGCAACTTTGCGAATGTCATAACAAGAGATGCCAAAAAAGCTACTTTCTCCATCAAGCTGTGAAACATGAAAAAACAAACCCTCAACAACTGACTCCGTAAATGTTAGGAAAAATAATCATTATGTAATCCTTTCAGTTCTTCTTTGATTTTGCTTGTGACCAATTGTTAATCTGAAATTCGTATCATGAATAGAGCGCCTTTCCTGCCGTAAGAGGGAGAAAACGAATTGTGTGATATTTCTCTTTCCAAGACTATCATAATTGGAGGAATTAGAAAGAGAATTAAAACGCTTTTAATTTGTTGTCTATTGTCTTGCAATACTTGTTTAATTAAATAAAAAGCTATAGTGAAAAACAAAAATCAAGGCACTGTTGCCAAAGTCAGAATTGACTCCTCTGATCAGATTAACATGGTGGGTGTGATTATTGTTCACCCTCTAACCTTGGAAGCTCAGTTACGGAGTATGGCCTTCTCTGTCGCAAGAAATATCAGGTATATTACGTAACTTGCATCAAACTTATAATGGCAACAATGTTTTAAGATGCTTTTATCAATTTATACAGTTTTCTTTAATATTGTTCTGATGTGCGGTCCTCTGGGTATGATTGTCATTTAAAATTACTAGATAAAGCATCTAGACAAATTAAATTTCTTCTTCCTGATGTTCTAATCATCTTATCGTAGAAATGTGGTCTCTCTGATTTATTAATATAAAGTCTTAAATAATATTTAACATGTCCCATGGTTTCTTTTCCTCCACCGTTTGTTGTTGGTAAGAGGACGAGGCAGGCAAATGATTGTATTAACGTAACAGTTACGCCTACACGTTTTGTGCGAGAAGTACAGCAGTATTCGTGGTTATTTTATCCTAAATTATTTTTTATTTTTGAATGCAATTTCTGATTCTATAATTCTGTCTCAAAGTATAGAATTTTTTGGCTTTGTTGAGATTTATCCTTTATATTTTACTAACTATTTGGAGGGGAAATCAGTAAAGTTTTTTCTTCTTTTGGCTATTGACCCCCAAAGTCGCAGGCAGTTAGTGCATATATAATAGTAATAATAATCCGATGAGCAATCTAGTGTTTCATGATTTGAATATATTATGAAATGTTTTATGCTTCAAAATGTTCATGGGTGTTTATCACCACCGTTTGCACCTATCTATACTTTAAATCATTTTTTTAGTCCAGTAGAACTTTATAACTATAAACATGGAAGAATAAGAATAGGAAAAAGAAAAAACACAAAATAGAGGCGATATCATTTATGCTATATATATATATATATATATATATATATATATATATATATATATATATATATATATAATATGGATATGAGACACTCACAAAATAGCCCGTGAGTAGAGCAATAAATGTAAAAAATATCAATATATATATATATATATATATATATATATATATATATATATATATATATATATTAATTTATTTATTTTCAAACTAATCATGATAATTTTATTTAATTTACGATGAAATAATTCGGAATACTAAATCATTTTTCCATTAACCTTCATCGCTTACATACAGCCTTCGAGGCAAGAATTTAAAGAATATATCCTCGCAGCTCTTTGAGAATTCTTTACTAAGAGTGGGCGAAAGCTCGCGATCTTTAATCTAATACGACTGCAGGTTAAAGATACCATTACAGGATGAAGGGAGCGTTGAAGCTAGAGGGACCAGATGATGACCTTAAACCCGAAATAACAACATATGGACTCAACCACAAATTAGATTACGACTACTACTTTACGAAAAAAACTAAATGCAAGAACAAAGAGATAAGCGACATTAACTACCTACTTCATGGATACCCTGAAACAAGATGCAGGCTAAGATGACTTAGGAGTTTTACAACATTTGATGGATTAGAACACCATAACCCATCTGAATATAAGCTTAAGCAATTGACAGAGAATGACTGGCTTCTACCCAATTGGTCTCTTCCAGAACCAAGCGAGAGCCTTCCAAATGGAATATCCTCCAGTAGGCAGAAATGGCTAACCTTAATTTGAGCAAGAGTCAAAGTGGGTAAAACTAGGGATAACTTTGTTGAATGAGGACTTGCTACAAGTGTTGCATGCCATTGTGGCGAACCACCTAAGCTATGGAGCAGATTCTTTGGGTATGCTCTTTTGGACTAATTTGCTTTGACCAAAACAAGAAAAATTATTAAACTAAAAATAATGGAGATGAAATTGAAACAAATATGATTACGTTAAATAAAGGAAATAAGATCGATAATTCACTTTATAATACTAAAGATTTAAATACATAATTTATTTTGAAATAAGCTAACTGTATGCTAGATTGTATATTATATAATATCAATGATAGAGTACCCTTTAACCAGGTATTTTTATTACTTTTCTTTCTTTTCACCTCTTCCACATATTGCTCTCTGACTTTTCAACATTTTCCTAACATTTTATGTATAATCTTCACTATCACACTATACCATTCATTCATATACTTGCAAACAAGAGTGCTATATTATGGAACGGAGATACAATCATGAAATTTGCTTTTACTACATATCGCAGCATCCTTGACCTCTTCCCTTTAAATTTCCTTCAAATTTATATATATTTGAATTGCTGATGAACCAAATGTCGCTGTCTCGTTTGCAAAGTTTCAAATCTCCAAGTAATTTATTTTAAATCTAATATTCCTTACCTTCTTCAACCTAATGCTTTAAAATACATTTTATTTTTTCTTTACTATTTACAATATTCTTAGGCCTTAGGCTCTTTTTCCACTCTAAAATCACATAATGACCTCAAAACAGCGTTGCTAAATGGCGTTATTAGGAACAATTCCTCAAATCAATTAGCATCTATTTTCTCTCTTTTGAATTTGTCCGGAGTTAGAGTGCAATGAGATGCAAGTACTTCACACGTTTTTTACTATAATTTATCTGTCTTCGCTATCAGTAGGAGGCAGTTTCATTTTCTCTCTCTTTATTACTAATGGGAGGTGGATTTGGTTTTTTCTCTCTTTGTTAATGGTGAGAGGTGCATTAAATTTTCTCTCTCCTCATTCACAGTCGGAGGTGTATCATTTTTCTCTCTCTTTGTACTAGTGGGATGTAGATTAATTTTTTCACTCTTCGTTATTAAAGTGAAGACAGGAGTTATCTCCTATCGCTAAAACTATATGTACGGTAATATTATATTCATTGGCAAACTGACGATTGAAAATGTTATTCAACTTGCATCGATATACTTAGATTTATTTGCCGGTCCTTGATTCTTCCTCACTTAACTGCCTTCTTTACATCACTTAAATATCATCTTTACATCACTTAAATACCATCTTTCAATCGGCTAAATATCATATTCACATCGCCTTAAACCTTCTTTTCTTTGCTTAAATACATCTTCTCATTTCTTGAATATCATCTTCACATCGCCTAAATACCATCTTTAAATCGCATATATACCATCTTTACAACGTTTGAATACTATCATCACCTAGCCTAAATACCATCTTCACATCGCTTAAATATCATATTCATATTGCCTAAATACCAAATTAAAATCACTTAAATACCATTTTCACATCACTTAACTTCCATCGTCATAATATCAATGATATCTTGGTTCTTCACTTAGGAACTTTTCAAATCCTTCACCTTTCATCTGAATTTGCCATATCGATTTAAATATTTGTTTGGGCATCTGAGTGTTTGCATAGTTTTCTACAAACTACCATTTCTCACTCTTCGACATACGACTGATCCTGCCGATAATCGGGAACACAAACATAAATCCTCATTGAAATAAAATGGTTAAAATGCCAACCAAAACTGTTTCATGTACAAGTCAATAGAGAGTTTGCTTAGGAAAGCATTCGATGCTTTAAGATGTAGAAGAAGAAAATATATTTCGTCGTTCTTTATATAAAAGCATTTAATGGAGAATTACTTTATATTTGAGGAAAATTAGTTTTCGCTTTGTACTTATTTGGCTCGTTTATAACCTTAATTCCAACCTATGAACTTTATTTATGAAAAAGTGATTGGGCAACAATTATATTGACATAACATTACTCCTTGTCGTAGAATGGACTCTCGACGATATACCATATATAACTATTCGTTGAGGGAACTTCTTTAATTATCTTTAGAGTGCGTGAATGTCTGGCGGGCCGATATTATGTATCTTCGATATGCTTAAGAAGTGAAACTGAGCTCAAGGATAATAATATTGCTATCATTAATAAAATAGAGTTTTATTAATAATAACTATCAACAAACACAAAACGGAAAATATTGACATAAACAGAGAATGGAAAGGGTCGTGGGGGCTCAGGCTAATCCGAGGATTAAAGGATTTAAAAAGGTGAAACAAATATAGAGTTAAAGAGATGGGATGGTTTGCTAAAGCCTTTAAAGCAGAGGATAGAATTGACAAAAGGGTTAAATACTCAAAGGTAACGTTCGGCTTACGTAATTTTATACTAGTTGTGCAGTAGAAGGCGACGTGAAGGAATTTTCGGTCCGCTGGCGAGTTCCAGCCGAAGGGGGGGGGATAAAAGGATCCTAACGTGGCGTCTTGGGAATGAGAACCGTTTCTCGACGAACGGCTTGAAGAACAATGGCTGTTCTACGTTGTTCTCTTTTGAACAACCGGGGAGGGGGGGTGAGAACCGTCTCTTTTCTACGGGCTCAAGAACAATGGCTGTTCTAATGTTGTTCTCCTCTAAACAACAAGGGGGAAGGGTGAGAACCGTTTCTTAGCGAAGGGCTCAAAAGAACAATGTCTGTTCTACGTTGTTCTCTTCTGAACAACGGGGGAAGGGTGAGAACCGTCTCTGCTCAACGGGCTCAAGAACAATGGCTGTTCTAATGTTGTTCTCTTCTGAACAAAAAGGGGGAAGGGTGAAAACCGTTTCTTGGCAAAGGCTCAAAAGAACAATGGCTGTTCTACGTTGTTGTCTTCTGAACAACGGGGGAAAGCCTTGGGGACTTGGCGTCACGAAAGGCTCGAACCTTGGCACTCAAGGGATATTGTCCTCCTTCTGGACAAGTGATGCTGAATCTCGAGCTCGAGGTCCCTTGGCGCACAAAGTGAGAGAGGGTCGTGGTGATGTTTCGCGACGAAAATCTGGATCTCCAATCTGATCTTAGTGGTAAAGTTTCCATCTAAATAGTCGAGACACTCCCTTGGCGTGGGGGACAATGGAGTGGGAGCTTCGAGGGAATGCACAGCCGAGCCTGGGAACAATGCCTTATCTGCCCATAAGCCTAACTCAATCTGGCGAGGTCGGCGTATGGGGGCGAACGGGGGGACGATAACCTCCTTGTTTAAACATTGACATCCGGTGGCTGCGATAAGGCGCCAAGCTTCGAAGCGAAGATGCACGTGGGAGCATCGTGGTTTTAAATAATATGTGATAGGAGTTGAAACTAACGCTGCCCCAACCCGTTCTATCACACTCCTTTTCGCTGGATATTGAACTAATTTAAAAATAGATAGGGTATTATTATGAGGAGGACGTTTAGTATATCGCTTTTTAAAAAATTGAATCTGAATTGATCAGAGGAGAAAACATTTTAATCCTAAACTCATGTGAAGTTTGACTCCCCGGTGGTATTTTCGAAAGAGAATAAAGAGACAACCAACCAGAGTATTATCACCATTAATGTTTATACATTTCTTTTACTAAAGTAGGAGAGAAAACTACTGAAAAGATGTAGTTTCTGATCATTTTCTTATCCAAATCAAGATTTATGATCGTAAAATGGGATGTAAAGACTATAAGAATTAAATAATGGGGTTTGGACTAAAGTGATATTCAGACAAATCTTTTCTTACCTATATTTTTACATTCTGGCTGAATTACCTGTGAAGGACACCTAATAAAGCCGATGATCCAGATCTCTCATTCTGTTAAGCTTGGCGGTGGATTTCCTTGATCCACTAGTAATATTGTATGCTAGGGAGAAATCCTGTCTTTATGCTTAGTTTGGCCTACTGGTTGCTTCTTATAGTACAAAGCCTCTTTCATTCTGGAGGCACCAACTTTCAGGACGATAGTGCATTCATGCCTACTATTAAAATCGTTATAACTGGGAATAATTGAACATTTATAGTGGACTCCGCAATCGCTAGATCAAGAAATACTCTAACATTTGCAAAGTTATTGGAACAGCGACTAAGAAACTGATTCCCTTTACCAGCAGCTTTGAAAAAGCTAAAAGAAATTTTGCTAAAGAATAAATTCCTCGCGTATGAAATCTTGTATTAATGTTAAAATATTTAAATAGCGGCAAACCATATTGAAACATAGTAATTAGAAACTAAATCGTATTCCATTATTTTATTTAACCTCTCTATACATTTTCCTAAATATGTATTAAAGAGATAAAATACCATTAATTAGAATTAAATATTCGCTATAGCAACTTGCCTGAGGAAGAGATCAAATACAAGGCGTTTGATATTAAATGATTCATTCTTGCATTATATTTATCAATTTTTTCCATTTTGTTTTCCTTTAGTTAATTAAATTTATTTCCTTAAATATTTATCCTTCTTTTCTTATCTAAGTTTTGATACTTACATGGCGAACATTACCTGTCTCTGTTCCTTATTTATCCTTCATTCCGATAAATCGGTTCACTTTGCTATCAATGACAATAGAGTGAAATTCTTAACACCTTCTATGGTGAAATATAGCATTGCCTAAGCAATATTACGCAGGCCTACTTTTAAAGACACTATGCTTTACTATTAATCTTTAATTTCTTTTTCATTCAAATGGCAACATAATATTTGTGGACAAGGAAATAATGAAGATATATGTACATAATGCATCCTATCTCTGTATTTTATTTTACAAAAATAGTGAAATAATGTAGTTTTAATCAAGCAATAAGAACAGAGATGCATACAAATTAGCTTATTTATTGTTTTGCGTAAAAAGAAAGGAGAGATTTCGTTGCGTCAATAATTAATTAGAGGATTCCGAATCATCTGTGCCTTAACCGGAGCAAAATTGAATTCAATTCCGAAAATCTAATACCACAGTTTTGGGAACATCTACTACAACCTTTTAATTGATCCAGGAATTGAGTTTAATCTCGCACCTTATGGCAACAAAGCCATAGGTCAAATGTTTTACAAAGTTCGACTCCTTACCCTCGTTTTAAAGTAAAGTTTACTTAAAGACACCCAAATCCTTTAGCTATATGGAATGCAAGGCGTGTCTCGTGAAGGTAAACAGAATATTTTATACACATGAATGCAAGTCTTCTTGGCATTAACAGTGCATTCAAGAGATCTTTCTGGAGGTCTTAAAAAGAAAGATAGCAACTAATAGTTTTATATCCTGTTATTTATAGTTTTGTACTTTCCTACCTATAACTAGTGAAATTAATACTTTTGTCCACTTTATTTTCCTCATCTACTATCATTCCTTCCCCAAGGAAGGAACAAATCTTTGTTAGATAATAATACTATTTTTCATTAACTTTAAAAGGAAAAAATAAATAAATCCAAAATGTTTGACTTCAATAGTAAAGATTTGGGATGAGAAACTATATTATCCGATGACCGAATCGTTGTAAAAACCCATTAAATTACCAGAGTAGGAATCTACGCTTAATTAACTTTTCTTTGGCTTTAAGGGTACTTTAGTGTATATATAGATTAACGAACTCGTATTTGCTTTGTCTTCCTGATCATTATCCATTTCCTCTTTTCTTTTCTCTTTGTTGACATTTCTTACCAATTTCCATTAGGAATTTAGATATTAAAAGAGGTATTTTCTTTAGGTTTCTTTTACTCTGATACAAAAGTTTTATTACTCAGAGACAAAAAAAATGATAGAAATTATATTTATTAACCGGTTAAAAAAAATTTATTTATTTAATTTCAATTGGAAACAAAGAGCAGGAAATTGGAGCTACAACTTCAACACAGTGTGAATAAACGATTAGAGGACGGCTGAAGTTTTTCAAGTTATATAAATTTTCAAGTATGTTAATATTCAAATTTTAAGCATAAAATCTGTTTTTATAAATGTTATCTCGATGCATAGTGACCATTTTGTATGGAATATATTTCCGATTAAAAGCCTTCAATAATATTAATGATACCATATAAAATAATGATTGCTGTTTGTTTGACCTAATCAAGGTGAATAGGTTTTTCTTATCCATTCGTTGGAAAATAAGGAAAATTAATAGTAAAAAATGACTTTTTGTTTATACAATTTCATATTTTATGTTTTCTGAAAATCGATTACATTTTTAGAATTAAATTGATTGGATTACCGACAAAAAAGAAATTTGGACCACAACAGGAATGATAATTTTATACTGATTACAAAGAAGTACCCCTCTCCAAATTCACCTTCGCTAAAAGTTTGCCATGCGGTTCTTTGCCATTATTTTTGAAGCTAATAAACAAAAACGTGCATAGGAGAGTCGAGTTCAGGCTGGCTGTGCGCGTCGTGTAGAGAGAGCATGATATTTCGTAGCCTACTAATTTGTAAGTTACTCCTACCATTCCACACAGAGGGTTACCATGTGTAGCCTGACACACTAGATATCTGGACAAGCTGCGATTCATCCAGGCCTGAGTGCAAATTAGGAAGGTCCTTCATTGGGTTGACTTAAATTCAGATGGGGCCTGGAAATGTTGTTAGTGCGTTTCCCCTACGAAACCACTGAGCGCTAGTTAGATGTGTATTATTAATATTGGAAAACACGAATTTTATTTAATGATACCTGACACTTGATTGTAAGTCATTTTTTGTGCGCTGAAAACGAACTACACCTCGGTTAGGCTCTATCAGGTCCTGATTCTTCCAGTTTTTCCCAAATTAGGACTGAAAATAATGTCATGCGTTAACATTTATTCCCACTTTTCATGAATAAATGCAGTTTAAACTGTTGTAAAATTACATTATAAAGATATAAATGACTTAAAATAAAAGAAAACAAAGAGATATGAAGCTTTCACTTTGGTAAAATGTTTCTTTTATAGGACTTTCTGGAGTATTTAGTTGTTGACGTCGGTTCTCTTTTTAAGCACCAGCAATAATCAGCCATCATGTGGCAATTCAAGCGTCCTTGATAACGTTCCTCCATAATTTTAATATCTAGGTGGAGTGTTTCTCCTTGTTCCTCACTTACAGCACCTATATTACCTGGAAATTAGTCAATATGACTACTAAAAAAAATGCATTTTATGCTGATATTGCAATCTAGCTCTTTGTAGTCCCTTAAAAGTTTTCTCATGACTTCTTCGTAGTTGTCTGCCCTATAATTTCCTATAAAGATTTGACCATGTTCACGAATGAGAACTAGCGATTTCATTCGCGTTCATTTATGACATAAGGAAAACTGCTGTTATTCATTATTTTTCTTATTTGTGGACCGTCGAAAATTCAAACTTTGAGTTTTTCCTAACTTAAACCTGGAAATTTTGAAATTATGTGTTGGAAACACTCGCTCGCCATTTGCATTTAAAGCTTTTAGATATTGTTTCATTAAATCTAGTTTGATATGCAGAGGAGGAACTATTATTTTATCTCTATTCACTAAAAGTGGATTAATTACAGTTTTTTCTCCGACAGTAAGTCATGTTCGTGCTGGCCATATTTGTTTGGTATAGGCTTCTTCCTTAGCTCTGCTGTCCCCTTAGCGAAGGCAGTAGAAAATTGACAATTTTTAAGTCAACCCATATGATCCATTCGTGTTCCTTATATTTGATAAGGTTTAAAACAGTTTCAATGTGCTCATACTTTTCATTTAATAATGCTGAATGTCCAATTGCTATCGAGCTGTAGAGATTACCATTATGAAGCACCACACACTTAAGACTTCTTTTGGAACAATCTAAAAAAAAGGCTAATTGCTTGCATTGTTGACCAAGACGTGACAGGATCTAGAAACCCCTGATATAAATTCTTAACTGTGTCAAGCAAGAAATGTGATTCTGAGCTAATGAAATCAACCAGTATGTTATTAGCTTCGATTTAGAATAGAGGTTTTCATATTCTGAAGCAGTCTTCCTTTTCAGGCGTATGGAACTGGATAGAAATAGTGTGCATCAATGTGTTACTCAATCTACTGCTGAAAAGAGAAAATGGCTCAACTTCCCGCGCTATGTAATATTTGTCGCTTCAAATCGTGTTATGTACTGTGTGAGGGAAGAGATACTCACCCCTCATCACAAGTGAGCCTCTGGTCTTTTATCACAACGTCCTGTCAGTAGAGGCAGCGTAACCCGACCACTTAACATTCTCCCTTTTTACCCCTCGGGTCGTTCCCGACCACATAATGCACTAATCAGCTCAGGTCGGATCCGAGACCCTAAGTTCGGTTAAACCAGCAAGACTTACCCTAAGAGCTGATATTCAATTTCACTGCATATGCGAAATTAGAGGAGCCTCGTCCTAAAACCGGAAGGACCCTCAGGGCCAGCTGTAGGACTCTCTGATAAACCCGTTGGAGGAGAAGACTTCATGCGGCCTGTCCAAGCATCTCCCCCTCCTGCCCCTACCCAAGTGGGGTGGCGACGTATAAAAGCAAATATCTTTGGAAAACGTGGTAGCGTACGTTAGTCATCAAGGTGACGAAGACCCCGGCAAGACACCCGGCTACCAACAGAAGGGAGTAAGAAGAAGCTCATCCTCGAACTAGTTCTTGGTGGTCACACTGAACTTTAATTTAACTTGATTTAAGAAGGAAGTTTAACTAACTCTCGTCAGAGTTACCCCCTATTCTGGTATATCCCAAAGCACAGAGATAGTCCTTGCCCTTGGGGAATACTAGAATTAAGAAGAAGCTCATCCTCGAGCACGTTCCTGGTGGTGAGACCGAACTTTAAGGTAACTTGATTTAAGAAGCAAGTTCAACTTACTCTCGTCAGAGAAACCCCTTATTCTGATGTATCCAAAAGCTCAGAGATAGTCCTAGTCCTTGCGGAATACTCCCTAGTGAACTCTCTCCAGCACTCCCCTGAGTGAATGGATTCCAGCATTGACTCTTTGCTCGCCAGTGCCAATTATTCCCCGAGTATCCTGAAGAGAAAAAGAAACATTCTTTTTCTGTCCCGTGGCGAGATCATTTCCTCCAGAAGGCTTGTGTCTCTTCATCTGCCACACGATCCAAAGGCCTCTGTGGTTTTAAAGAATTTCCCCCTTGAGAACACAGCTCTATCCACCGATCCACGCGTCATCTTCGGAAACAACATTCTTGAGATGACCTAACAATTGAGTTCAAGGTCAGACTCAAACCTGATTCTAGTAGGAATCTATAAAGGTATTTAAACCCCAGTATCCGTGTCAGTGTAGGTCAGTTTGTATTTTTATATTAAAGTGAGCTATAAATTCAAGTATGTCATTTAGAAAGCCTCACTTAAATTTGTTGAATTTATTTCTCTGTATTTAGATTGTTAAATTTTGTTGGTTCATGTTTTTTTTTTATTAAAGTTTTAGTTTTTTGAGAAATAAATTTTTATTCAATCCTCGTAACGCTAAGCAAGGCACTAGGATCCCTCAGAGATTAAAGAAGTAATAATCAGATAATAATAATTAAAAATATAGCACTCTTAAAGATAAAACGTAATCACGGAGTTTTTAAGTAAGTAAACAGCCCATACGTACGAACTCTAGTTATAACTCAGTCCTTCCTATACCACGACATACTGTATAAACTGTATGTACTGTTTAACGAACCTAGTATGTCGCAGCAATTTACTAAACTATGCTCTGTCCTAAAATATTTAAGAAGTTATTTTTTCTGCTCTTTAACATGAAATGTATGCGTTTGAACTAAGCATGTTTTTCTGTTTAAGTCTTGAAGCTAAAATTTCCGCAGCCTTTGTTGGTAAATTTAGATGCCTTACAAGATCATTCAACTCGGCTTGGCTAAGCCTTTGATGATCACTTTCACTTACAACTACGCTGGGGGTCGAATTCGGTAACGATATTTTCAGAAACATCTTCAACTAATTCTTGAGATGGCAGACTCTTAAATTTTGCAATGGGAATTTCATTTGAATGTAGCACAGTTCCTTTTGCGGTTTTGAAATTTGGGTAATCGATACAATGCTTATTTTTCTTAGTGAAGTTTGAAGTCTTGACAAAGCAGAAGTAGCAATCTGTCTCATGGTTTGTAGGCTCTCGCCTCACCTGAAATCGAAAAAATAGTGTGAAGCGTTAACAAAGGTGAATTTTATCAAATGTTGTATATATACCTAAGTTACAATTACACTTAGGTAAATTACAGCACACAAAGGACTAAGTTAGGTAGTTTTATGAAATCATTAACTTACCATTGGAACTCAAAAAGGTATTTTTGACTCCGGACCCTTAGTCTAATGGCACAGTCTCTCAGTGCATACAGTGCAGGCTTTATGTGGAACCCATGATTCATCTTGATCTTCCAGTTTTATGCCAAATAAAACGCTAAGTAAACTATTTTCACGAAGTCTGTTATATTTCCTCATTGATGTGGAAGTGTAAAATTTCATATATGTAGCAAAATGAATCAGGAGAGTTTTTGCATATGAATCTTTTAGTGGTTGAGGACATATTACTTGATTGTTTTGTCAATTTGTAAAGGTATTTCAATCCTTTATTTTCAAAATCTGAAATATAAAAATAAATATTAGTTTAAATTTGCACTAATAGATAATTATAATTATAATGTGCAACTGCAAAAAGACTTAGAAAGTATTGAGAAAAGATCCTTTCTATGAATATGCTAAAAGAGGAAGTGTGTTAAACAAAATCAGGACCTGATCGAGCAAAATAGAGTAGATTTTCGTGCTCAGTGCACCCAAATTACGTATAATTAACTGTTAACTCTAAGTCAATAAACAAAAAGTTTAAATTTGTTCTCCAGTGATGTATTATTATTGTTGTTTATTATTAGCAGAAATGCCAAAGAAAAAATATCAATGCATCCTTTGGTAGGTCTTACTCTGTTATTATTTTGCGAACAAATTCAATTCTCAAGAATAATAATTATTCAGAAAATGGGTAAACTACACCATCTAGAGTAAAAATGAGTTTGTATAACGTTATTGAATTTATGGAAAATACATACCAATACATTGATATGCCACACTTACCAGATCTAATTTGGCACTTTCCTCTTATATAGAATGCAACCTCCGTTAGTGGTCACGAGTGGTCCGAACATCTCAATTCTTGAGAATAATAATTATTCAAAAAATGGGTAAACTACACCATCTAGAGTAAAAATGAGTTTGTATAACGTTATCAAATTTATGGAAAATACATACCAATACATTGATATGCCACACTTACCAGATCTAATTTGGCACTTTCCTCTTATATAGAATGCAACCTCGGTTAGTGGTCACGAGTGGTCCGAACATCTTTATGAACTGAGCTTGTGGAATCAAACCGAGCGTCTTATTTATCTATTAGTGTCTACACATTCATCTTTATTGGAAATAATCTTTACTTCGATTTGGTGATACATAAATGAATAGTGGCAACCACCACTTTTTAATTAAGATTCATGACTCTAATCTACTTATGGTCGATCTATTCTACCAACTGCACCCATTTTTTTCTATAAAATAATAAATTAACTTTTTCACTTGTAAAAATTGATTCATTCAACTAATATTACTACAAAAAGTGAGTAAAGAATCATGAGTTTATCTACCCATTTCTACAGATCCATTAAATATGTACTTCTATAATCGTCGTTTAATAGTTTTTATGTCTTCTCCGCTCTTTATTATAAATATTCCATTCTATTTTCTTTCGTGGCGCCAGAAGTTCAGGAACAATAGATTTTCGATTAATCACAAGATCATACGATGCAAAAAAATAAAAGAATAGGTGAAAAGCAATATGAAAAGCTGTTTTTGAACTAGTCTTAATCCATCATTTGACTCCAAATCCAATAGGCTTACTCAGGATAAACTGATAGCAGAAATACCTCCCAATTCATGGTTATGCAGCGTGACTAACTATTCCATGAATTCTTTTACCTTCGATAGCAACGCAATAGTCAGTACGTGCATAAATTTGTTTTGGCTTGGAGTGAAGTTAAGCCTAACGCAGAATAAAACTCTCAAGATAAATGGAATGTAATGAACAGACAGAAGAGCAAAAAATAGAATATATTAAATTTTACAAGAATTAATTGAATTGAAGTTATTTTTATACACAAATTAAATTGAGTAACGCAGATGATATTTAAGGAGTAAAATTTGAATGCTATACAGAGAATAATGAGGGATACATAAATGATTTAAGTTTAAATGAAATATAAGTTATTTATTAGTTTGGAAAGTTAATATTTCGAAATGATGTGACGAGCATGGTGCGTTCACGGGTGTATAGATGTGTATATAAATATGTAATTGAACACCTATGAATATGTAATTATAATTATGTAAGAACACGACAATGATGGAATGAGAATTTGGTGTCTTTATCCGAATCAACGATATGCACAAGTGTATATGTGCATCCCTTCAAGGCGGATGGCGAGAGTCGTGCGTTTGTACGTGTGTGTTCGTGTAAGGGAAATTCTTGTACAAAAAGAACTTTGTTGTATTGGTGGTGATGTTACATGTAATGCTAACTAATCAGATTGGCTTGGACCTAACCTACCTGAAGTTCCAGCTTGTGATCTCAGCCAATCCGGAACAAGTAAATAAGCTGAATTAGTCACATAACTTAGGTCATGTGTTGACATGGTCCGATGTTCCCGCACAGAAGTGCAAAACACCATCTAAATGTATTGGCTTAGACATGGGCAAGTGTGTGGAATTATATAAAATTCTGGTCATGGATATTTATACCGTTGATCCAACAAATCTATAAATAGAACAAACATAAAAATTGTCAAACGAAAAAGAACGACGAAAAAACTCCACATAAGAAAATTATTCAAGCCAACTTCATTGTTTATGTATATAACAATGAAAATCCCAACAAACTGCTCTGCCTCATCGTGAGAGACTTCTGTTCGTTACTAGAGTGTGGCAGCCAAAGTTATCAATCAATCCCAAGCGAACATTTGCTACAGTTTAAGCTAAATCATAAAACCTTTCAAAACAATTGCTAACCCTTAGCCATAGACGACAAGGAAATCAAAATAACTGAGAACTTATGCGTACATAGACTTTTCTATGCAAAAGTGTTTATAAACTATTTAGAAAGGGCGACTACCAAATATATTTACTCCTGCACCGAAACATTTCACTTATTTTTCAACTCAATTAAATATAGCTAATATAACCTTGTAACAATAGATCATTCTGAAAACCAATTAGATTCGTAAGAACAATAATAACTTTTCGACCATTTGTACATACATAAGACATAACTATGTACAAGAAATTGAATTTGATAGAGTTAAAAGAAATCGGACCACCACTCTTTGATACTTTATATTAAATTGAATTTATTGAAAAAAATAAAAATATACAAAAAGTTCAAAGCCAGAAGCGCACAAACTTTAAAGCGAAAGAAAATTAAATAAATTGTAGAATTGACATAAAGAAGCGAACAATACATCTGCTTAAGCTTACATCTTATTTATTCAAATTAAATTTTAAGTATATTCCTTACAAAAGCGCGTCAAAAAACTTCGGGAATATACCTTAGATTAACGAGTTTTAAAACAAAATAAGAAGAGAAATGGCGATTTTTAATGCCTAAAATCCTCCCGATTAGTGGAGAAAAATTTCGAGATCTAGAAAAACAGAATAAGTTTTAAGTCCTTGAGGCTATTTCCATTATTTACAAGAGTTCCATTCATAACAAAGCAGTTAAAACGCTGAGACAGTTCAAATATTAAAAAAAGCACAGTAATTGGTTCAAGATGACCGTTGAAGGAGGGATTTTAAAATTATTTATTAATGTTTTTATTGAGGCCACTCCTAGTTTAAATATTGATTAACAATAAAAATTAAATGTCAATGTATATATAACGAATGATATAAGATTAAAAACAATCAAAAATAACTTTATCCTTCTGAATGATTTAATTAATGCCTAAAAGAAAATTCTGTCCTTAACTGGTTGGAAAAATGAAATGTCATATATATTTCAAAGGCGGTGGAGTGACAGTGATTATTAGAAAATTATAGATCATTTATAGCTTAAGGTCATTAGTATTCAAAATTATGGAAATGATATTTATATTAAAAATGTGGATTTATTTATAGAATAGCAAACAATTAGCGAACACTCGACACGTTTTCAAAAATAAAGCGATCTTGCTTTACAAGTCGTGTGAATTGTTAAAATGGCGTGACAAATGCCGACGATTGTAGTTAATTCAAAACTGTAATATTATTAAATTTTTTCATAGTATTATCTAAATTACGATTTAATATCTTAAAATTGAAGATGTTGAAGCAAACTTCTTGAAAATACAAATGTATTTACTAAGAATCAAATGGAATGAAAATGTCAAGTAAACCAATTAATCGAATTCATAACGCTGATTTAAAATAGTATCTTTGTAAGAGTCATCTCTGTCGTCTTCTACTCACGATTCATTTTCCTTGCAAATAATATTCAGGAAATGGATTATCCAAAAACGCGTTTGCTTTCTGGACAATGTTGCGATTGTTGACGAGGCAGCATCTTTTATTGATGTAAACGTGAATACCAAAATGTCCACATTCTCCATTACTTAACAATTCCCCTCGTATCAAATTTGACCTCCCATTTGCATAGCATATCTGTGAACCAGACTACGAGGAAATTGAACCTTATTGGGCCTTTGTTTTACGACAAGAAATGGAAGGAAACACTCTTTGAATAGTGTTAGAAAGACACCGCTTCTCTCACAATGGATTTAATATACTTCAGTAGATTCAAAATGCGACTCCAGCACATTGAACGAATGTGGGGAGAAAAAGATTGACAAATTTCATCACTTACAGGTTGGCAATGAATAATTTAATCCAGTAGTCCGGAAGTCATTGTATTTAGCAACCTGCGATTTTTAGTGGCGCCATTTAAAGAATAAGTTGCACTGCACCCAACCAGCAAATGTAAACTATTTGAGAGAAAAAATACCCCATAAAGCCAAATTTTGAAGGAAAATCACAAATTAATCTCCAAAATTATGCAGTCAGTGAGACCTGGGGCTGATCTGGTCATAACAAGGGAAATATATTTTTTAAGAATAATTAGTTTCATTTACAATGGATCTTGTTTATTATTTTGATTTAGGTAAAATATATTGTTTGATTGAAAGATAATGACATTTGATTAATTTAATTTTCATCACTACTTCTGAGATAAAATTTGAGTAAATTTTGTCGTTAATAGAGAGGCCTTCAAAACAAAATCGCATTTGAACAGTGAAAATGATCTCAAAATACTTGTTTAAATATCTGTATCTATAAGACACTCAATCTGTCTGCGTCCACAACGTTGTTTGTCTATGACTAATTGTAATCCTGCGTGCGCGTAAACTGCCGGACACGCGCGGTGAAACGTTTACTCATTGTAGGTATATTTTATATTATATGATAGAGAGAGTGCGCAATTCTCCTGAATCTGCCTTCAATCCCCAAATAATTGCAATAATCAAGATATTTTTGTGCCACAAGATAAGAATTTCAAACAATATGCATCTGTATTTATTTGCGACAGGATTTTTTTTTTATCCCGGACAACGCCGGATATTTATGCTAGCTATCATTTCAATTTTGCTTCGCTCTTCCTGGAATCATCTTCACAAACTCTATAATTTAAGAAGGGGATTTTTTTGAGTTTTCAAATAATAATTTCATCTTAGTTTGGTTAGGACTTATGTTTTTTTATCAAAGTTATTTCTAATAATTCTTTTATAATATATAAAACAAAATAGTAAAGTTCAGAAATAAATATAAGAGGACAAATTTAGTTTAAATTTCCTTTTTAAAATTATTATAATTGACGAAGTTCAGAAAATTTAAAAATATTTAACTATGGCTGCTTTTTTTAGATTTTAAATTTTAATCTTAGTAGAGAAGCCATTGCCTGGTATTCCTATATAGGGCCTAATTTTGTACTTCAGTAAGGTAAGGATATACTATTGTTTCGTTTGAGGACTGATTTTGGTGCAGCCGTGGTTTCTTTTGTTTTCATTAAGGCGCTAGAAGGGCATCACTTTTGCTTTCCGATTTTGTAGTTAATAATTAATTCTTATGCTTCCTACTTAAGTATTAATTGGTAGGTTTTAGTATTTAGCGTTGAAATTCCTTAGTGTAATGAAACGTTTGTTTAATTGTAAATAGTATGATTTATTATCACATTTTTTTAATGCTTTCTCCCGCATGAGAGCTAATTGCCGACAGTCCAAATCCAACAGTCAAATGTTAAATTAAAACATTATAATCAAGAAAGCTCGTCCCACTCAAAATGGTCCTTAAGAGTTGAAAATTAAAAAGAAAAACTACAAATGATCATAAAAAATGATATTCATAAAATTTATTCATTTAAAGTGCAGTACATCATGGAAACATAGGCAGGTCAAAATCTTCGACTTTGAACATATATTTTGAAGCGACCAAATTGAATTTGAAATTTATACAAAACACTTTTCGTATCTGTCAGGAAAACACTAATTCACCGATTATCCACGTTTTAATTCCACTCAAACATATAGATTTTGATGGTTAAAGAATGTCCATTTAGAAGAAAACGTTGTAAAAGAATCAGTTTACAAAATCTACCGACTGACTTCCGACGTAGAACCACCTACACTATCCATCTAAACCGACCATACCCCAAATTTCTCGTCACCCCGCAAATTTCATTAAATAATATCGATGTTTCTTGATTTTTGGCTGATTTTCTAATGGAGAATGTTGATGTTTCTTAGTATTTATTAGATTTCAGCTTGTATTTTGACAAAATCAATGATTTAATTGTTTTGAAGTTGGCTTCACACACCACTTGGCTGGCAAGCTGTGATTGCCTGTTTTTATGTTATTTGTTTTGTTTTTTGCTCGGAATTAAAAAGGAGTGTCTCTTGCTAAATCCCTGCGCAATCAATTCAAAATTAAAAAACACACCTAAACTCACTCCTCAACAGCATCTCCTGCACCTATTGAAATCTCTTTTAAGATTGAAAATTATAT
The DNA here is from genome assembly GCA_963969495.1 of Ceratothoa steindachneri. NCBI lineage: Eukaryota > Metazoa > Arthropoda > Malacostraca > Isopoda > Cymothoidae > Ceratothoa > Ceratothoa steindachneri. Next base: position 48,556,361 of record OZ018336.1, read on the forward strand.
ACTTACTTAATCTAATCTTCAAAATCAACTCCTCCCTCTTGTGCAATATCACTCTTAAAAAACAAATCAACCTTCTGCAATTTTTGCACCATTCTTCAAAACTTATTCGCTCTCTTTTTGCTGTCGTTTAGGTATCGATGTTTGAAGTTATGCAAAGTTAATATGGTATTGGGACCAATCTGATTTGAGAAGATCGCTTTTCTGCCTAACGAAAAAGTGAATAGTCGATTGGAATAGTCAATTTAATTATCTTTGGCGGAAATCTATTGTTCCATTTATTTATCAAAATTAGATGTAGGTGAAAGGTTCTCGTTTAGTATTTATATTTTCTGAGGAAATCTACCCTGTTTTTCGAAAATTTTGTTACACCGATTTTATTATCTTTGAGAGGTTTACGTTTGTGATAGAAAAAGTTTCGTCAAGGAAACTAAAATGATCTAATTGTCTAGTATGTGTTATTAAGACTTCTTTCCCATTGTGCGCAGGTGTGTCAAGATGAAAGTCAAACGAATCGAGATCAATGCTCTTCTGCGTACTGGCCATAACAAGCCCTATATTGTTAAGAGACTCAATGTCAGCTAGAAGAAGGTCCAGGAGTCAGAGGAGACTTTAGAACATGGAAGTCCTCAAATATCAACCTCTTTCGCGCAGAGCTCACTTTGTCAACCGTTTCACTGAACAAAAAAGGCCTTCGAAAAGGCTCCGAAGCTCAAAAGGACTTTGCTCGAGACGAAAAGGAACATTTTGGTGGCCAAGTTGCCAATGGCCCTCAAGGAGGAAGGCGGTAAAAGCTTGAGGTCCCTGGAAATGCCTCTCCGTATACGAGAACAACATCGGAAGCGCTATTGTTTTCTCTTTTTTTATGACGAAAAAATATTCACGATCGATTAGGTCATCGATAAACAGAAGGACCGCATTGTAAGCTATTCGAGGTCCTCTACGTGTCAGGGACCAGCACCCGGCCTCCAGTGATGATGCTCAGCATCGTGCCTTTGAATTGCGAAAAGATATGGCCGCTGTGGTTCACGTCCGGTCACAGACCACCGCGGCCGATTACAGAGACATCTAGGCCACAAAATTCATGCCGTGGGTGAACAAATTCCCGAAGAAGCAGAATTATTCTTTCAGCAGGACAGTGACTTGGTCCCAACAGATAAAACCGTGCAGGAGTGGTTGGGGTCGAACATGAACTTCTTGTCGAAGGACCTTTCGGCACCGCAGTTGCACGACATCAATCCCCTTAACTACATCGTATGGGTGCGTGTCGAGAAAAAGGCCTGCAAGATCCGCCACAGCAACCTCGATAAGCTGAATTTTTCCGTCAACCTCGTGTGGCCCAGCATGAGGAAGGCACCGTCTGCAAAATATGTGTATCTTTCAGGTCTCGCCTGAAGCGCATCCTCACCGACAAAGGCGAGCATATTCCTTCATATAGAAATATAACCATATATTTATATGTTAAAACAATAAAAACGTGTCTAACTGCTTGAAAACTATCATTCTGTCCTTTGTTGTGATAGTCGCAATGAATGTTGCATGCCTTTAGAAATGCCATATATATATATTCTTATTTTTATTTTAAATAAAACTCCTCCTGAACTATTTAAATCGCAGATGTCTCCAATTGTTCATTGCTCTTCTGTTTAACTTAGTAAATGAAGTGTGTCCGAGTGTGTAAAAAAATATTTTGCAATTACCAAGATTTTCAATGAATATTAATTCTTTCGTTAATTTCATCAGTTTTTCGTACTCAAATTAATAGAGGACTACTAACATGTCTTATACCTGTTTTAGTCTTTTAAAAATGTGTAAATGTATTATGATGAAACAGAGGAATCAGAGTAAAAAAAAAAGGAGACTGGTTTGGCAACCGTCCAAGTGCACTGTATGTATACTCGTATGAGAGAAATGGAAGGGGTGTGTGGTATTGATCAATCCTGCCACGTGCTAACAGTGCAGAAGTTATTTATGTGTATCCATTCTTCCATTTAGCAACCTCTGTTTTGCATTGACAATTTTATACTTATTAGCCGTTCTTGCACTTATTTACATATTTCTATCCAAGTTCGTTTCTTACATATATTTAACCATTCTTCTAACTTGCAGCATTTAGCACCTGCAGAGTGTGCCATTGTAACAGTTTGATTCACAAGTCTTTCCTACCTTTTTAACTCCCAGCAAATTTTTCAATCTTTTTTTCCTGTATTAATTGTATATTTTCGTTTGTTTGATAACTTTTCGTTCAGTACATCTACTTAACTGCTACTATTCTAAGAATAATAACGTGTGCAGAGAAGGAATTCTTCTCTAAGCGTTCTAGATAGACATAATTGGATTTCCCCTCAGGAAACTGTCATTTTCTAGCATTCACAAGAAAAAAAAGTTCGTTTTATAACAAAAACGTAAATTTAGTTATTTAACCTTTTCAAGGGAAGTTGTTCAAATAATGTAACACCTGTTTGGCTACGTTTGATGCGTGGTGGTACAAAAAGAGTACCACTTCAAAAAAGCATTTTCCAAATTGAGCAGCAGCTCAGAATCTGTACCACCTTCATAAATGCACTCACTGAAACTTCTGGAGGCATTTGGCTACAAATTTGGATGCCAAAATTATTTACCCTCATTGTGGCTGAACCGTCGGAGGAGAATGCTGCGTCATCATCACTCCCTAATTGAAATTAGTAGAAATTTAGGTTTTTGTAAGGTAAAAATAATTATTTTGATATATTTTTGCTTCCTAGATAAGATTAAAGTATTTATGTTGATATTATTAAATAAATCATATACACGCTCAAGTAATTCGTAAAAAGAAGGTGGTACGTTTTCTGTACCACCGCACAAATGCATTATAGATGTTCATATTGGCCTACGCATTTCCAAACTATTTTTGCCGGATATATAGATATATGTTGCCTCACCTAAATAGGCTTTCACATATGCACTTCATATATTAATTGTTGAGATAATTAGGGCTTATACATATATATATATATATATATATATATATATATCATTTTCATTCTTCAGGATGGCTTGCCAAAAGCAAAAATTGTTATCAAAAAAGAGTTACAAGATGTGGCCTGGGACAATATTCCTGCGGAAACATCAGTTGACACTTCAGATGTTGATGAAGAGCTTGAAGATAGTAAAGATAATATAGTATCTCCTATTGAAGTACATTCACAATCGTCGTCGTCAGAGAGTGATTTAGACGATGTACCATTATCTACAATTTGCTGTTCTGCTCAAGCGACTGAACCGAAATGGAGAAAAAATTATTAAGTGGAAGGAGCGAACAAATTTTCAAAGTCATTTAGGGTAAGTGATGCTCTAAGACAACTAGATGAAGCTACCCCTTGCAAAATATTTCTTGAACTTTTTTTAGATCAAATTATTGTCTATATTGCTTTTCACACAAATTTATATGCTCATCAGTCCGGAGAGAAGTTGTTCTCAGTTAGCAATGATGAAATGAAATGTTTTCTTGCGATTATTTTGCCTATTGGAATTAAAAAATTCTCCAGTTAGAGGGATCACTGAAGTAGTGATTTAAAATTGAATGATTCCTTCATTTCCAATTTGATGTCTTTAAAAAGATTTGATTGGATCTTAGGCAATTTACATTTGAATGATAATGCATTCAGGCCTCAAAGAGATTCTACAGAGTTCCATAAGCTTTATAACGTGAGGCCTTTACTTCAAATACTTAGTGGAAATTTCAAAAAATCTTTTCTGCCTAGCGAAATTTTTGTTCTTGATGAGTCAATTGTCAGATTCAAAGATCACAGTACCTTAATGCAATATAATCCGTTGAAACCATTAAAAGAGGTTATTGAGTATGGGTTCTAGCTAACAAGTCAGGTTATTTTATTGATAGGAAAATATACATTGGTAGGGTGCAAGGAAATGTTACTAAAGATTTAGGGAGTAGTTTTGTTCGGAAGCTTACGCAACCACTTCAAGGGGGAAATCATAAAGGTTTTTTTGACAATTATTTTACTAGTTACGATTTATTTAAAGATCTAAAAGAGCATTCTCTGCATTCACGTCGTACAGTAAACCAGATTAGGAAAAAAATTCAATCTAATTTCAAAAAAGACAAAGGCATGAAGTGAGGAGTATATGACTAGTATGTAAGTGAAGATAGAATATTTGTGTACAAATGAAAAGATAGACGTATGTTGCGTGTTACCTCTAGCTATTATGGCTCAACTGCCGTAGTACAAGTTTCAAGAAAAGAAATAGATGGAAGTACTAGTCAAATCAATTGTCCTTAAGTTATTGAAGATTATAACGAACATATGAATTGCTCAGATATATTTGACCAACTGAAGGCGTTATATAAAATAGATCGAAAAAGCCACAAATATTGGCACAGAATATTTTTATATTTCCTTGATGCAGCCGTTGTATATACCTTTATAATCTCTAAGGATATATTACCTGAAAAGATGAATATGAAAAACTTTCGTTTGAAAATTGTTGACGGACTTGTTTCAGCAACTTATGTCACAAAGCTAAGAGAAAAAGGCTCATCCTTTAAAATAAATAAGCATAAACTCAAGATGTCACTTGAAATCAAGTAGCAAGAATCAACTCATCAACCAAGAAGAGGACCAAGAAGAAGATGTGGCTTATGCAGCACAAAAGCAAAACCATCCAGAATAGAGTGGGAATGCTCGGTTTGCAAGGTGGCCCTTTGCCTTGGAAAAAATAAAACTTGCTTTCAAGGTTTTCATAAATAAACATACTACTCATGCATGTTACAAAATAAAACAAAATTATAAAAAAGGAATTAAATTCATAGAAGTTAAAAGGAAATTAAATTTTTTTTTTCTTCATTTTTGTTTGTTTTGGAGGGGGGAAATTTTACTATAGAAATTTGGGCGGTGGTACACTATGAGTACCACCTTAATAATTAGTTAATTATTTATAATTTTTCAAAAGTAATAGTGAAATATCATTTTAGTGAAGATTTATTGTCAATATCAAACAAAATATTTTATTTTATTTCAAAAAATAAACCTTTGCCCTCCTCTTTTTTTATCCTAATAATTTCGCCCCTTAAAGGGTTAAAATATATTGCTAAAGATATTTTATTGTGAATTCTTTCTTTTTTTTTTAGTGGTGTCTGCTCTCGGGGTTGGCTACAAATAAAATTATTTTAGTAGTAATTAAAATCAAATTAAAGTATAGTTTAAGTTTTGGGTTTTAGATGCTTGTTAGAGTGATTAGTAACTTAGAGAAGTTCCACAAGTCCATTAAACTTTATACTTTTAATTGAAATAGCTTTAAACTTTTTGCCCCGGCAAAATTCGTAATTTAGTTTCCACCAGCCAATATTATCCTCTGATCTTAATTATTGGACATAAAATGTCGAGCTGGCCTTATAATTTAATTGTTACTCATACCAAGGCCGACAATTGTAATTGAAATTAGTAGAAATTTAGGTTTTTGTAAGGTAAAAATAATTATTTTGATATATTTTTGCTTCCTAGATAAGATTAAAGTATTTATGTTGATATTATTTAATAAATCATATACACGCTCAAGTAATTCGTAAAAAGAAGGTGGTACGTTTTCTGTACCACCGCACAAATGCATTATAGATGTTCATATTGGCCTACGCATTTCCAAACTATTTTTGCCGGATATATAGATATATGTTGCCTCACCTAAATAGGCTTTCACATATGCACTTCATATATTAATTGTTGAGATAATTAGGGCTTATACATATATATATATATATATATATATATATATATCATTTTCATTCTTCAGGATGGCTTGCCAAAAGCAAAAATTATTATCAAAAAAGAGTTACAAGATGTGGCCTGGGACAATATTCCTGCGGAAACATCAGTTGACACTTCAGATGTTGATGAAGAGCTTGAAGATAGTAAAGATAATATAGTATCTCCTATTGAAGTACATTCACAATCGTCGTCGTCAGAGAGTGATTTAGACGATGTACCATTATCTACAATTTGCTGTTCTGCTCAAGCGACTGAACCGAAATGGAGAAAAAATTATTAAGTGGAAGGAGCGAACAAATTTTCAAAGTCATTTAGGGTAAGTGATGCTCTAAGACAACTAGATGAAGCTACCCCTTGAAAAATATTTCTTGAACTTTTTTAAAGAAATTTGGGCGGTGGTGCACTATGAGTACCACCTTAATAATTAGTTAATTATTTATAATTTTTAAAAAGTAATAGTGAAATATCATTTTAGTGAAGATTTATTGTCAATATCAAACAAAATATTTCATTTTATTTCAAAAAATAAACCTTTGCCCTCCTCTTTTTTTATCCTAATAATTTCGCCCCTTAAAGGGTTAAAATATATTGCTAAAGATATTTTATTGTGAATTCTTTCTTTTTTTTTTAGTGGTGTCTGCTCTCGGGGTTGGCTACAAATAAAATTATTTTAGTAGTAATTAAAATCAAATTAAAGTATGGTTTAAGTTTTGGGTTTTAGATGCTTGTTAGAGTGATTAGTAACTTAGAGAAGTTCCACAAGTCCATTAAACTTTATACTTTTAATTGAAATAGCTTTAAACTTTTTGCCCCGGCAAAATTCGTAATTTAGTTTCCACCAGCCAATATTATCCTCTGATCTTAATTATTGGACATAAAATGTCGAGCTGGCCTTATAATTTTATTTTTACTCATACCAAGGCCGACAATTGTAATTGAGTAGTCTTAATGGAGAAACGGGAAAATCTGACATGAATGGATACCTTTAAATGAGAACATGACACTCAAATGTAAATTACACATAAGCCGGTAAAAAACGTTTTGGCAAATTTCAATAAAAAATTATTACTATTTAGAAATTGATTCAAATTTAACCAACAATTTATGTACTATTTACCCAATCTTTTTATACACTGCAGTCAGTAATAATATAATTGGTGACAAATGTAAAACGAAATAATTTAAAGGTGTTGGAGTAGACTCTTTTCTTATTTCAAGGTAAGTTGATGGTTATATGTTAAAGGTGAAAAGGTTAAGTACAGATTGACATAACGGTTGTTCCTGAAGTCAAAGGATGGGATAATTAACCAGCATGACAAAGTCACATAAGCCTGGGGTTAAGGTTATCCAGTTTTCTTCTGTAATGTGACCAGGTCAGGTTAGAGAAAACACAATGAGAATGATTTTCGTTCAGCACTTACGTTATTTATCGAACTTTTAATAAATTAATGACTCAAAAACAGAATCTTAAGAAGTATATTGACAATGAGTCAGTCAGCTCCTGAACATTTCTGAGGGCTAGCTAATTTTCCAATAAATTTTTGACATTAGATAATACTATAAGCGGAACACAGGAGGAGCTTGAAATGAATCTAGGTTTAAGTAACAACGGCACATTATTGTACAGAGTGTGAGTTAATTCGAATCTTAAGCTAATCCATGAGTTACGGCAGATATTACATAGCGTAACTCAGGTTACGCTGGGTGGACAGTGAGTAGCATAGGTTGGAACGACTTTCAGACGATGGTTTTCAGAGAAAAGACAAAAATGAGTAAGTCACGAAAGATGATCTACTTCACTACAGTAAGCGTTAGACTTTTGTCCAGTTGACTCTTCTATCTCTTTCGTTTTATTTGAAAAGTGGGAAAATACTATCTTCTTTCTTTGGCCTTGAACAAAATATACTCAAGTCAATGTCACATGATTATCTATACCACAGATATAAATAACATATACATATATGTATCTCACTATCTAACTATCTCTCCTCTCTCTCTCTATATATATATATATATGTATATATATATATATATATATATATATATATATATATATATTTATATATATATATATATATATATATATATATATATATATATATATATATATATATATATATATATAATGACAAAACTGACAATAATATGAAAAATTAACCCACAGGAAAATGAAAAGATGAATCCAAGCCCTTTTGAACTATATTTGCAAGTTCATTTTCAAAGAATAGCATGAAAATAGAGAATACCACGTAATATAGGGTCAAAGATAGGTAGGAAACGCCCATTACATAGTCTAAACCAATGAAAAAACAAAACAAAAACAAGAAAGAAAAATACCAGGAAAAAGAACAATGGGCAACTAATAACAGACATGTGCATCCCTAAAATGATATACACACAACAACGCCATGTATATGAATGGAATATGGTTGGATGAAAAAACAAAAACATTTTAAAGGATTATTATTAGAGCGAAAATATTTAGGGCTAAGAGCTTATCCACAGACCCAACGAAGACATGTGGTAGGGGAGGCAATGCGAATGATATTACACTAATAAAGAGTGACAACGGGCTACATTATGAAGTTATTTCATTTAGTACAAGTTTTTTTAAATCAAGGTTGAGTTTAAATAATCCAGGGGAAATGTTCATATTAGGTAAGATGCCAATTAACGAACACTCGACAATATTTCTTTGGGTAAAATCAACGGAATGATAAAGGAATTTGGAAGAATTCCATTAAATGTGATAGTTATTTTCAGATAAATGTAAAAATAAAGCGCTGTTTATTTCACCTCTTCTAATATTATACTTATGTTGATAAATACTAGTAGATAAAGATTCACGAGTTTGCCTGAAGTAAGGTAGATTACAAATAGAACTTTTTTCCCTGTGTTATTGTGGACTAACATTTTATATAAAGTGGATTCATATCTAAAATTTACAAAGATATTATGTTGCTTAAAATACGGGTGAGACCAAAAAATCGTTCAAAGTAGAGCAGGATAAGACAATTTTTGCAAAGTTTAATGAAGTATGCCAAAATTCATAAGGGTAACAAAGTTTCTTACCTATTTCAAAAATATTGAACAATTCCTTATCCAAAAATTCCAGACTAACAAAGCGTAATGCACGCAAAAACATAAAAGTGAATACAGACCGTTTCATGTTAATACTATGATAAGAATAAAAGTGAATATATGAACTGGAGTTAGACAGTTATCGATAAACAGTGTATTTAAAACCTGACAGCGTCCTAAGTATCAGAAGTTCAAGAAAAGGAAGAGTCCCATTTTCCTCAATTTCAAGTGTAAATTTAATAGAAAGGACTAGAGAATTAAGATTACATAGAAAATTGTAATGTCATTTGAGGAAGGCCAAAGGCATATAATATCATCAATGTAACGATACCATGCAATAAAAAAATCGAGGATTTGGGGCAAGAATAACGTCTCAAAAAATTTCATATATAAATAAGAGAGGGTGGGAGATAGACAACCCTTCTTCTGAAGACCGAATTTTTTAGGGTAAAATTTATCATTGAATGAAAATTTACAATTTTTAGCACAAAGAGAAATAAGACTTAGGAAATTATTTACCGCTAAATTATGTAATTAATCGTAAAGGAGAGGAAGAAAGTGAATTATATTGAAAAAAATAAACTTATTATTATAAGATGAATCTACTTTCGATGTGCTAGAAAAAGACCCTACATTAACAACTAACTGTGAATTTCATAAAAACATTCGATCCCCTATAAAACAATTTCCTGATTTAATTACTAAATTTAAATCTAGCAACGCCTCTCTTTCATAAATATACGGTTTGGTAAAAACTCACAAACCTATTAATCTTATGTGCCCTATTATAAGTTCCTTAGGCTCTGCTCCATACTCCTTATAAAAATGGCTTGCGAATCACTTAACCCCGCCTGTGGGGTCCATCTCCCAATCTCATATTAAAAATAGTTGTGAACTTATAGAGAAGCTTAATACAATACCTTATTCCAACAATATCATTCTTGTGAGCTTTAATGTTTGTACTTTGTTTAGACGATCTTTTTCTTTTCTTGTGCGATAAATTACATAATTTAGATCTCCCTGTACCAGTCAATACTTTCCTAAGCCTTATTTCCCTTTGGGCTAAAAATTATAAATTTTCATTCAATGATAAATTTTACCTTCAAAAATTGCCCCTCCTTCTATGTGAGAGAAAACGGGAGATCATTAAATAAACGTATTTATGAACATAAGGGAAATATTTGTAGAGCAAGCGATACTTCTAGTATTTTCCCCCATGTGAAAACATCAACCACATAATTGAATTCCCTAGTACCCAAATAATTTACCAATGTAACGATTTTAATAAAAGAAAAATTATCGAATCTCTTTTAATCAAAGAAATCTCATACTTTAGTCTGTCAGAAGGTCAACACAAATGTAGCTACTATGTATCAGACCCATTTTAAAAAATATTGCTAATCAACTAAAACTAGCAGGGTCTTATTAATGTCAGTTGCCGGTTTCTGTATATTTTAGTATTTCTGTTTTCTTTGTCAATTTCTCTCAGTTAACGGCTGACGATGGTTTGGAAAACTTCATACCGAAACTAGTTCCGGTTCAATAAACTTTGTGCTTCAAAAGTGGTTTCATTGTACAATAATTTACTCGCTATTAGGAAAACGAGTCTTCATATATATATATATATATATATATATATATATATATATATATATATATATATAATTATTAGAAAGAAAATGTTGAGCTGGCATAATAATTTTATTATTACCAAGGCCGACAATGGTAAATGAGTAGTCTTAATGGAGAAATGCGTAAAAATCTGACAAAAATAGATACCCTTTAAGGACAGCCTAACAGTCATTTTTAAATTACACATAACACGGTAAAAAAGATTCAGGCAAATTTCAATAAAAAAATTTAAATAAAGCTTGTTCAGGGAAGTGATGTTCTTTTTTATTTTCCTTTTTACGGAAGGTGATATATCGATCGGACGCAGGCCCATTCCCACCTCAAAGGGGTAAGAGGACTTCCTCTCACTTTACCCCTCCAGCCTCCACAGCGTCCTAGTGCCCTCGATGTTCAACACGTTCGGTGTGGTCAGACGGAGAAAGAAAGGTGGGGTCGTGGAATGAGGATAAGAGAAGATAAAAAAAAGTGAAAATGAACGGTAGTATGAGAGGTGAGGTTCAGTTCAGGTGACCAACTACTAATAGCTGTGAAAAGAACGATAGAAAGGAATAATTCCGTATTGTTTGGACCTAGTGATTAACGTGGACTCTGAACCACGACCTAATTTACCTTTCTTTATTCTAGTAGGTGCTCAACTTGCTAACAATTGCATCTTCTTTAAATTTTTCGATGAACCGACCAATCTTTTAAACATTCTTTAATTCTTGTCTTTTGTAGTATTTATCCCGTTATCTCTAGATATTGTTTTGTTGCTCTGTTACATGTCTGTACTTCTGTTTTTTCAAGTTTGTCACTTAAACATTTCTTTTTGTCGTTCTTCCTTTTTTCTTCATGTTCACTTTTCTTTCTGAGTAGACAGTATTTGAGCACTTTTTGTCTCACTTCCCTATAATTAGGCAAATTTAATGAGTAAATGCACTCTAGTTGTCATTTCCCTGATTTTGAACTCTACTTTACACTTGGGTAATCTAGTTACTTTGCTTGTAAATTTGGTTAGTCACTTTTTGTGGTCACTTATTCTATGAGATTTGCTTGGTGGTTATATTGACCTGTGTTCCTACACTAGGGAATCTGGAGTTAAATGTAGTGTTGACTCTGGTGTTGATGTTTTCTGCAAATTTTAATAAAAGCTTTTCAATTTTCCTTCAGATTTTTTTACTCTGTTTTTTACAGCGATGTTACCGGTTTAATATTAGTCTCTCTATATAGAGCTCTCCGACTCATCACGTGGTTTTCTGGTTTTTGTGATTAGATAGATGACTATGTTTTAAAACTTCTGGATCTCTATTTTCCTTGAATTAGATTGAAGTTAATAGAGATGGTAGAGCAGATTAGCGCCTCCTTTTCTACAGTATGATAGAGTTTTCCTTTGTTCTTTGTACTTAGGCATTTAAATGAATATAAGAGTCTTAGCAGAGGTTACTTTTTCTTATCCTTTGGTTACGTGATTTATACAGCCTTTTGAAGTAGGTTTAGCCCTAGTACTTTAGCTTCCGAATGACATCTATACAGCTATTGTTGTAGCTTGATATTACCTTGGACTCGAAATAGGGATTACAGTGAATTTCTTCTCTCCGTTTTTATTTTCTAGTCGCTCTTGAACTGGTTGGTGTTTTCAATCTCTATAGCTTTTGTCTGTGTTTGAGCTTTCACATTCTGGAATTTGCATGCAAGTAGTTGGCTGATGTCGTCTCCGAATTGCATATTGAAGTATTCATGTATTAAAGGTGTTGGCAGGTGAATAGAGCACAGCGTGAAGCCTAGAAAGCTCCCTTGCGGAAGTCTGGATTCCAATTTGAACTCGAGTGCTTAGAACTCGTTAAACACGACGTATGCTATTTTATGTCTCAGAGATGTAGAAAGGCTTTTGCTACATCACTGAATAGCATAACGATGTAATTTTCTTTGCTTTGGCGTGGGCGAGCTTTTCTGTAATGATGTCAAGTGCCATATGGCTGTCTCTACATTTACTGAATCCAAACTGGTATTCATTGTAGAGGTTGTTTTTATTGGCATATTCAAGTATTCTGTCGGAGACATTGGTGAACAAGTCACTGTTACCAATGTCCCCACCAATAAAGCCTTAGCATCAGCAGGAACAGCAATTAAAGAAAATACTGATGATCTCACGTTGCCTGTTAGGGAGTTAATTGACCTCCTAAAACCATTTGTAGAGTTCAAAACATTCGCATTTGAAAGCCAAGAATACCGGCAGATATATAACATGGCCATTGGGTCACACATATCGGCCATGTTGGCTTGATTCTTCATGGAAGTTCTTGATCTGGGCCCGATTCGCCAGACGATCGGCCAACATGTCACTTGGCTGCGATGCTTAGACGATACGCTTCTCGCATTCCTACAAAGGATGAAGGCAGAAAACTTCTTTCGAAAATTCAGAGACGTATACCCTCTAATATATTCCAGCCATGAAGAGTAAAAATACAATTCCATCCCTTTGCTGGATGTATTGGTAGACATAGATGATGTTTCCATATAGATCTCTGTCCGCAGGAAAACTACCTACGAAAATGGATGACTTCGTACCTTTCCTCTCTACCCTACCCATGATTACTGTACGAAATCTGGCAGCATACTTGTGTTTTTCCTTCGCGCCTACAAGGTTTGCAGTGAGTAGTTCATCCTACAGAAACAACAGTACATCCTCAGAGCATTTGAAACTATCCACTACATAAATATTTCATCCGCCTAGCCAGAAAAAAAGAAAAAAACATCAAGGAACATGTTTAAGGTGCAATTCTCTTTTGAAATGTGTGGTAGTGGTACCATCAAGTTCCTTGACAGCAGTGTTTAACCGAACACATGTGCTAACTGCTGGAACGATGATTACGGATCTCGCCCGGAACAAGATTTACCGAATAACAAGGGACAAATCTGTAGCATAAGAGATCCATTGCGTGTTCTGCAAACGCCCTAATATGGTGAAACACACTAAACCAAGAAAATTTTAAAACGCATTCAAACAGCATCTGGGATTTAGAGCACCATGTAAATTCGAGAGCGCGAAGGGTGGTGTCCACCCACCTGAATGCCAGGAAGCGAAAGGTGATAGACGCTGCATTCTTTGCGTTCAGAGAAGCATTCTTCAGTCCCCAAAATTTGTCGACTGCTTCGGTCTTTCAAAAACGTTTCCTCTTTTATCAATGCCTCTCTAGCAATGAAACCATCAAAACTTGGGGGTAAGTCTATAGATTAAATTTACACGTAATCCAAAGAGTATTACAACCTATTCTCAGCACAGTGAGTATAAATAGGACAACACAAGGAAAATGTTGAAGGATCAGGTAATCCTCCCTGACCTTTGCTGCCCTCCATAGCCGAGGGGGCAAGGAGGTGATAACCACATATAGGGAAGGTCTTCCTCTTAAGTGCGTGGGAATTAAAGGCAAGTGCAAAATCTAATATTGGCCGACTTTGATACTATTTAAATAGGCTTCGAGTGGTTATAGGATACAAACAAGTGAAATAAAATAATCTGTAATACTATAAAAACAACGAATGAGATTAACAAGAATGATATACTTTAACAATTACGTTAATCGTTGGGCAATTGAAAATTGAATTATATTTACAAAAATTATATTATCTGAGCTGTATGAGGCACAATTATTACCCGAGACGGATCGAGAGGAGACTATAAAGTGAGTCTTGCCGTCGGCAAGCGTCACGCATCTTCGACGATAAAAAAAATGTAATAGCATACGATTTTATGGAGGAGACCTCGAGTAGTCGCTCGGGGGATTATTCTTCTTCGCGAAGCGTAGCTAAGCGCGTTATTCTTGATTGAGTCCTTCGTCCTTGACCTCCATCTTGCAAAGAAATGGGTTTCTGCCCGCGAGCCCTTATGATGCTGAGGTGTTGTTCGAGAAAGGCGCGTCGTCCTTGGATGATTCCAATGACCCCTCAAGATGCTGCGTGAGTACTGCGTGAATCTTGCTTACGTGAAAGCTGCGTGGATACAGCTCGCGTCCTAAATACTTAGAGAATACTCCTTTGATCATTCCCAGGCTGGGCAATATATAGGACTCTGCCAGAAGATCTTTTGTTTGCCGACGGAAGCGATTCCGATGGTTTTAGCCCCATATCGAAAATGGTTTCCCGGCTCCATTCTGACTTCGATATCACTCTGGAAGTTTACCGAAAGGTTCCGACGGAATGTTCTCTCTCTCTTCTGACAGAGAGCTATAGGAAAAGGTGGAGTTGGAACTCAGTCTCCTTCGAAAAGGCGGCGACCCGCCATGAACGGCGCATGGTATTCGCGTGACTTTCTTTTCCCAGAGTTGCTCATCGGAGCTGAGACTATAAACAAATCCAAGGTCTTTGAGACGATCTTAGGAAAACTTGAAATCGGGCTCAAAACACTGATTGCTATCGCTAAAGGATACTCCGTGATCTTCAAAACACAGGTGAATCTGGTTAACTTGACCTCAGCAACGGGCATATGGGAGCTGGGCAACAAAGGGATCAAACCCAACCTATCTCCAGCACTAAATGCAAGAAAGCCTATAAACTGCAGGAGAGTCGATCCTTGTGTTGGCGAAAGATTAGTCGAAGAAAGTAAACCTGAAATAGAGAAAAAAACAGCACTGGGCAAAAATGGCAGAGATGCTCAAAATCAGTAGCCTCTGTCACTTCTAGAAAATCACCTTTAAGGAAATGGAAGCTAAAACAAAGGAAGCAGGGCTAAAGCTATTCCCTACGAAGATTTTTCCTGACAAAATCAATAAGGAAAAATCATTTTAGCTTTTAAGATACTTCAATTTTTACAAAGTGGAAGACGACCTGACCAGCAAGAACGACCAAGATCATCTTAGCGACACAACGCCACCCAAAATGCTTGCCAGCATTATTCATGCGCATGTAATGAGCCTGTAATGCACAACTACATTTAACTCAGAGATGAATAAGATGCTAGTTGCGAATGTTCTAGATACTTTAAAGATCTCGTATAATCTGCAGTCGGCCAAAGTTCTCTTGGAAACTAAAGCCCGCAGCACCTACCCTACCAGTCCCACAAACTGAAGTTTAAGAAGTGGCTGGCCCATCACGAACCTAACGATAACCAGGAGTCGGTGCCTACTTCATCCAAAGAAAGCATCTAATAATCAGTCAGGGAGATACCAAGAAAGATCAAGAGGATTCTATAAGTGTGTTCACCAATCCAGTCCACTAAATAGGTACAAGTACGAAAGCTTATTTCGCTCATTATAGAGAAGGTGGCAACAGAAGTCCGCAGAGGACATTTTAAATATTGCTTAGACTCATCCTTCTATGAGTAATCAGTCAAGGCAGCTTTGCTGGAGATAGATAAACGTGAAAGACAACTACTTCAAACTCTATGATCCATCATTCTACAAAAAATCTCCGTTCGGGCAGGCCTTTCAGCCTCCAGCACTGAACGAACAGACAAGATGGTTGCTAGAAATAAACTTTATATTTTAGCAAATAACCTGCAGAGTTGGCCGTTTCCAAAGCATAAAGTGTGCAATATATATAAATAACTGGACCAAGACGTTCTTCTACTGTCAGGAACTGGCATCAGTGACGACGAAAAGCCGGAAATTAGGGAGTACAACGTTCTCCAAAATAACGTTACCGGGGAGAGATAAGATGGAGCTATGATTGAGGTCAAGAAATCTCTGCGGTTCAGAACCGGGATTTCGAAGGTATTATCAAACCTAATTAAGGGAGACAAAATCAATGAGAATCTTAATCTAAGACTTTATGTAATATGTAATAATGGGATCTAACTAAAATAACCATCGGTTCAAATTAAAATGGGGAAAGTCTCAAAATATTTACCCTCTATAATATTCCTGGGAACATAACTATCGTATATGATAATGGATTTGCCTTTATCCCACTTGATTGCGTGATTAAACTTGAACATATATAAAAGTAAAGCTGATTGCTCACTATAGCCGATGTTGTTTAAACGTACCTGGAGTTCTGTCTCGGTTTTTCCATAATAATATATAGTATAGTACAATTATTACAAACTATAGAATAAACCGTTGCTTGGTATGGAGGTGACAAGGATGAACCCATCATACACTGAAACATGTTTATAGTGGGTACAAATTAGGCTATACACCCACACTTATTAAAAGATCAATTCAAATTTATATTCCTTTGTTATGGTGAAAAATTTATCTACCACCCTCTCACCGGCAGAAAATACACAATGATTAAAGATTTTCCCTTTGCGAAAAAAGAAGACCGGGTCCTCAGCAGGGAGATTGCAATTGATTAATTTCAAATAAACCAAGCATTCTTTGATCATTATGTAAGTCGCAGGTCTTAAGTTAACATCCCCCATCTGTGATTAATCCACGTCTGCGATGAAATTTTCCTCTGCCTACGGAAGAATAGTCAGAAGAAGAGAAATAAAAGCTCAGCTAAGTTGAATCATTTCAATGAAGCAATTAAGAGACAAAAAAATAGTTCTGCTAATTAAGTTATCAACCTGTGCACAGAGGAATTTGGTAGTGAAACTTAAACGGCACTTGGGTATGGTTTAAAGTTTTCAATTACTCTCCCCGCCCAAATTGTGTTAATATTGCATCCTCCTTTGACAAATTAGAAAACTTTAGTGATTTGTCCATACAATTATTTCCGTTGCTAAAGTTCATGTGTACAGTTGTTTAAGTGAATCAAGTAATAATTATCCTGCCAGATTGCATCGTGCAATCCTCTCGCTTTAAAATTATATCATTCGCATCTCAAAGGCAGATAGGGTGGCCCAGTTCTAATGAATAAATCTCAGTATTTAGAACAAATGAATTGCTTATTACCGCAGCTTTTGACATAATAAATCTTGAAGAAGAATCATAATGAAAAGTTAAATTAGGGAATATCATTCAACCATTCGCATCTAAATTCAAAGGTTCGTTGACCTCATAAATATATTTAAATCTTCGAATGCTTCCCTTCTTTACCTCTATGGTGTATTCGAAATCCATAAACCCCAAAATCCGATGTGCCTGATAATCACCTCTGTGATGTGGGAAACAGTACATCCTATAATTGATCAAAATGTCGTTAACAATGGAGACTTCATTAGCAAACTTAAATAATTCATACATTATGGCAATTTTATCTTGGTTAGATCAGCTCCCTTTTGAATAAAGTTCCGTTCAATGATCTCATTAATTTTTGGCATGAGTATTTTGCTACCTTCCCTCTCCCTATGTCCCACATTATTTTTATTAAACTCATCTCGCTTTGTAGGAATAACTGTAAATTCACGTTGAATGAAACGTTTTACCACTATGGGTATTTGTTTGTCATCCTTTCTCGCAAATCTGTAATGGCGTTCTTTAAGAACAAATGTTTACATGAGATTAAAAAACTCACCCCATTGCTATGGATACACTAGGTTGATAAGATATTATAATACTGTCCTAATAATTAAAATATTTGTGTATTTTTAACTAAATTAAATACCTTGATTTCAACGATTAAATTCACCCTAGAGGTTGAAAAGGCCTGCATTATCCCATTCTTAAACATCTATATCCATAGGACGCTTCGAGGTTTCAAATACAAACTATACATTAAACCCCCCCTGTAAAAACTCTTACATACTTTTTATTCAAACTACTACAATAGTACAAAACGTTGCGCTTTTACTTCCATGTTTCGGCTTGAGCTACGAAAAGTCTTCCTAGAATACTTTGATGAAGAAATAAAAATATTTTATAACATAGGTTCAAAATTATGTGATCTATTTGACTTCTTAAATATTTGTAAAAATGCTGCTAGAGATTATATTTTCGTGTCGATGACAACATTAAGTAGTTTGATGCCCAAAATGCGCTGTCCTTACCATATGAGAATTTTTTAAATAGAATTCCTCGTCTTCTCCAACCCCTCAACTTCAATGTCATATTTAAATATGACAAAAATTGCCTCACCCGCTTAACTACTCTTTATTCTATGGGGTGTATTTATTACACAATTTAAATTATAGACAAACCGGGAAAGAACTCTAGGTAGCTTTAAAACAACATTTGGTCAATGTACGCAACCATTGTCACTAATTGTGATCACGCAATCAACTAGGCCAGCACCACATAAATTATATAATCGAATAATAATTATGTTTTCAGAAATACTTTAGAATATATGAGTATATATATATTGAGACTTTTCCCAATTTTAATTTGAACACACGGTTATTTTGGTTAGAACACATTATCACAACGTATTTTGGGTTAAAAATGTCCCTTAGGTTTTCTGTAATGTTTCTTAATAAAATTGACCTCCTAAATCCGAATCTGACTTCAGTTTTTCTCTATCAGGTCCAGTTTTTGCGAAAAAGGGGGTGATAATAATTTTAATTTTATAGTTTATACATGTCCTATATTAAATCAAAATTTCAATAGTTTTTGCACCAAAGTATTCGCAGTAAATTTTGTGTACATTTTAAGTAATTATCTTAATAAGTTTATATTTTTTCAGGTTAGAAATTGCTTAGAATTATAATAATAAGAATAATAATAATAATAGTGGTTGAGTTAAAAATGAGCTGAAAATGTAAGAATAGCTCCGATAGATTTTGCTATGTTGTCGGCAAAGTGACTTTTCCGAGCAGCAATGTACAATCTCTCCTGTAATTAAATCTTTGCATCATGTATATTTTGGAGTAAGGCTAGGAGAACAAGATAAAAGTTTTACACCACATATCTGCTCCAAGGGATTCTTCATAAGTTTAAGACGCTGGAGTCAAGTCAGGGCGAACAGAAGTCTCTCTCTTTTGGTGTTCCCATGGTGTGGAGCGAGGGAAACGATCACACTACGGACTGCTATTTTTGTATGACGAATCTTAGAGGTGAGCATTGTATCAAGTATTTATGCTTTCTTTATTATACTAGCTCCTGAAGATGTCATTATTATGCATAAACTTAGCATCAAGTTTATGTACTATCTGTAACTCTAAATCAATTACTTTATGTAATATGCAATTATATTTTCCACAGGTATAAATAAGAAGAATAAACATAGTGTGGCATATCCGGATGTTCCTTCTGCCATGAAAACCCTGCTCCATGGTCCAGGAATTCCTATACCTTCTTCCCCTGAACATATAGAGGTTCATGAAGAGATTAATATGGAAGATGACCAAGATTATAACACATTTGAGTGTTATTAGGTTTCCACACATGATATGGTCGCAAGACCATTCACTCAAGTTCAGTTAAATGACCTGAACAGGGATCTGGGGGTTTCGAAGGCGAATACACAACTTCTTGGCTCTCGACTTCGTGGAAGTAATCTTTTCGCTAAAGAAATAAAATTTGGGGGGGTACAGAAATAGAGAACAAGAGTTTCGAAGCCAGTTTTTACAGCATTCTTCCAGCTCAATATTAAAGGACTTGTTGAGGCCCTTAGAATTCCCTACAACTCATTAGAATGCAAAATTTTCATAGATTTCTCCAGTAGAAGTTTATAAGCTCTGTTGGTGAATATTGGTAACAAGATAGCTTCCGTTCATATAGGCCATTCAATCCAACTTACTGAAAGTTATGAAAATATGAAAAGATTGCTGGATGCAATAAATTACTCTAACCACAATTGAAGGATATGTGGTGACTTAAAGGTAAGATCATTTTACACTTGGCATACCTAAGCTCTTTGATATTGACATTTTCATTTTTAATTGTTAATAATTGTATACACCTTTTGGTCAACTTACATTGTACAAGAATGCGAATCTATGAATCATGTGTTATTTTGTAGTTATATTTTTCTGTCGAAATGTGTACCTATAGGTCAATGCATCCTTTTGGGTTAATGGGAAACTTATCCTAATTGAGAAGGTATACAACATAACTCAATAAACTCAAAATAAGATGTACATATATCCAATTAGTTCTAATACAATGATTTAATGATTTCATATTCTTATTGTTCTAAGAAATATTAAATTGAATTTCTTTTTAGAAATATTACACCTTGAATTTACATGCCCTGCTAAATTTCGTTTCAGGTAGTGTCTCTTATGCTTGGGATGCAAACAGGCTACATGAAGCATCCCTGTTTCCTTTGTTTATGGGACAGTCGTGCAGATAGTATGCACTATGAGAATAAGGTTTGTCCTCACGAGAAGCATTTAGATTTGAATCAAACAATCTGATAGCTAAACCTTTAGTGCCTACCTCACAAAATACTGCTTCCTCCACTGCATATAAAGCATGGCATAATGAAAGATTATGTCAAAATTCTTAATAAAGAAAACCAAGCTTTTAAATTTCTTCCTAAAAAGTTTCCACAAATCAGTGACGGCAAGCTCCATGCGGGAATTTGTGATGAACCTCAGATCAGGAACTCGATGAGAGATCAGCAGTTTGAGGCATCAATGACGCACATAGAAAAAAATGCCTGAAAAACTCTCAAAGCTCTAGTTAACAATTTTATAGGCAATAAAAGAAGCTCAGAATATGTTGCGCTGGTCAATCAGCTCCTAACAAGTCTTCTTCCCTTTTATATAATCTCATGTATTCTGCCTCGCAAAAAAATGAAAAAAGTGCTCGAAACTATTTTCCTTTTTTTCATATTTTTTCATTATTTTGAAATAATTTTGAGAAATGAGGGTAGCTAAGGATATAGAGGTAAGAAGGAGTTGGTTGTAGAGTTAGTTGATGAGAAAAGGAGCAGGTAATATCTCGCCATCAAGAGTAGGAACACGAGTTTTTTTGTGAAGAGAGTCAAGTATTGTCAAGCTATTTTCTTTGCTGTTGCGACCAATTATTTAAAGGGAAATTTCTTAAGGATTAAGAAGCTTTCTATTAAGTTGAGTAATTTCATGTGTGTAAAACGTTGCTCACATGGAGCGAATCATGCTGCTTAGATAATTTATTTTGAGTCACTCAGGACAAGTAAATTCGTACAAAACACTTCTACACATCTTAAATGGAAAGCTTATGTTTATGCTTATGGTTGGATTTATTGCCAGTTTTATATTTATAAACAATTATGAATTTAATATTTGTGTAAAGAAATGGTTGTTATAATAATTTAGAAAACCTAGTTCGAAATTCACACTTATGGGGCATATTTCTGGGAGAATATAATATATAGAATATTTCCGGACATTGAATTATAGATGCGCGAGTGAATATTGGCTATTTAGAAATGTAGAAATGAGCTTATTTATTATTGTAATTGGATAAGAGCTATTCATAAAAATGTTGATCATAAATTGTAATCCTTCCTGCAGAAGTAAAAGGAAAGGTGGAAGCCAAGACTGATGGGAGTTTTGAAAGAGTTTAGTTTATAAGATAAATCACAAAATCTTAAAAAACTGGTGACAAGGCCAGTAAAAGTCAGTGTTTCTTTAAACTGATGTTGATAAGCCTTGGTTTATCTCTTTGATTAACAGTTGTATAAAAGGGAGACAATTTTCTTATTAATTTTCTATAGTAACTGTAATATTTGTATACAAGGAATTGAGCAAGTTGAAGAGTGTAATTACCTAATCGCGGTTATTAAAAACTGAAAATGAATCATATACAAATCTTATATAAATAATGGTTTCTTAGGATATTTGGGGAATAAGGTTCTTTACAAGTTTAACATAACAATAGATAAATACAATAAATAAGCCGTAGCCATATCTGCTCGAGATCTTTCTGCACTAGAAATCAAACAAGTGATTTCAGACAGCTGCATTTCCAATTTTAGGGCGACTTAACTATTATCTCCAGTGATGGTAGTATTTATATGTGAGTATTTTCTCCGAATTCCGAAAGTTTCTAAGCATTCTGCTTTTTTACTTGTAGATATAAGGGACAGGGGAAAGAGATCGTAGATTCTGGCAGGGACTGTGAAAATTTCTTTTTGTTGTTTCCTCTCCAAAATAATGGTCTTTATAATACTCTGGGAATTACTTGCCTACTGTTAAATTAAAGAGGAGAATTTGATCTTCACAGTCCAAGCTCTCTAGTAGGCGAATAATGAAATTGCATCGTAAATTATTCTATTAAGACAATATAATTATTGTGGTGGTTTTAATGGTGCTGAAAGAGATAGAATTAGGACAATTTGCCAAGCCCCATCGAAGACTTATAGAATTAGTCGTCTTCGGCAAAACCCTAAACTCTGGGTCGTGGTGGGTGAACTAGATAGCTTCTTTATTTCAATGCACCTCATCGTGCTCTCTTAAATGTAAATCTCGAAAAAAAACCTGCTAGATAAATGTGAATGTAAAGCATTATGTGGAATAAGCGCAAATAAAAAACTAGATTATAAACCCCCAAATTTTTATAAACACATTAGTCTCTTAATACAATTTTCTCGCTTATTTTCAGCCGTCACAAAGAGGGACGTCGTTTGCTGGAAAAGATTTGGTGTAATAAATGGGATTATTTTCCCTTGAACCTTTTCATTGTTATTTTGGAGTTATAGTGAAAAAGGCAAGTTTGATTAGACTGCAATTTAATAGACATGGGATATTTCTACTTCTAAATAAAGAGATATACTAAAACTGAAAGAATTGGATATTGTTTTTCATAAAGACAAATAAACTACAATTAAATAGCTTTTCTTCTAATTTTTGTGAAATATTCAGTAGGTTAGAAGAATATATTAAGGTGTTCAATTTCAGCTCTGTACTAATCCTTTCTAGTCATTATATTCAACATACAAACACCCACTTACAGTTACATGCCTTAACTTACAGACAAGAATGAACATCCTTAAGAGCGACATACTTGAAGATAATTTAAATATGAAGTAATGCCTGAGTATCTCTCGTCCCACAATGTCAGCGATTATCAAAGACGATCAAAGGAATGACTGCGCGTAAGTATGTGAGTTATTAACACATTGACTGCCATGTATAGTATACATTTATACGATAAAATTTGGCAGGCACCACTATAACACAAGTGTTATGAATGGAATTAAGCTGAACCGATGTGTATAAGAGCTGTGATATACGCTCAATGTATTATTTTATGGATATAGAAAACGTTGCATCTACTCACAAGTTATAAAAATCTATGTGTCGCTCTCTGGAGAGTTGAGTTTTAAACGTTTGGAGTTTTCAAGGTCGAACTATTGTTGTCCAACGTTCAGCTTTTACCCCAGGTTTCGAGACGAGGATCCAGTTAGGCATGAAACCCATCTTTTTTATATTACAAATACAAATTAGTACAAAATGATAACTTGAATAATAAATAAGTAATTATAACATTAATAAAACAATTTGCATGCCTCAGAAAGTTTATCTCTTTTTATCAACAGAAAATTGAAACATTTATCAAAACAATTAATCCCAAAACAAGTATGAGTTTCATAACATATAAAAAAGAAAATTAGTTATGATGTGTTCCAAACTATTCCAGACACATGAATGGCATATTATCACATAACTGGACAATAGATAGAGACAAGCTTTAATTTTTGTTCGCCGCAGCACTTCCACAATCTTTATTAATTCTTGAATAGCATATTTTGCAGGATGTCCGTTGTCTTTTGCCATCTTTATCTTTATTTATCAAGGGTGTATGAGATGGAACACTCCGTGGTGTTGGGTTGCGACTTGTTTCATTTACCCCTAACAGATTCAGTGATAGCTTTTCTGAAACTTCTTAGTTTAATCTTTTTTCCCTGACTCTGTTCCTAAAGAATGAGGGTATTTACAACCTTAATTTCTAATATTATTTCTATTCCTAATTTTTGGTACCATTTGACACCTTTGCGAAGAGTTGTTGCATATGATGCAATTTGATCTGAAAAGTCTATCCCAGTTTTTCCACTATTATATGCAACAACAGCAGTTGGTTTCATCTTCGTGGTGCTAAAACATCTTTCCTTTTGTTGTTGGCTCGTTGATGGTTGTCAATCATTATTATTGTTGTTTTCTCCAATAGTTGTGTTTACCTCTTCTGTTTCAACATCTTTTCTAGCAGATTTTTTTGCGAACCTCTTCCATTTCAAAATCACTATTCCCCTGTTATCTTGATATGGCACCATCTCACCTCGTTTGCAATTTGCTTGCATCACTTTTTTTGGCATCCCTTTATTATCAGCTCTCAGTTTTCCTACCGCATGAGTTTCTTTCTCTGTGAAATCCCTTGCTAAATAATAGATTGTGTAGAAGTTGTCTACATTTAGAAGATTTGGGGGTAAATCTCCACACATCTTTTTTGCGAGTCCTACTTCTCTCTGTCCCTCATTTGCAGCTTTTACACTATAAACATTCATTGAGTAAGTGAACCCTTCCATGGAGTACAATTTAAGAGCTTGATCCCAAATTTATGGGCTTTATTTGGGATGTATTGCCTAAGAATTAAACGTTCCCTCCGAGGCCCAAGGGTTTCATAAACTACAATAGATTTCCGGGGCAAAATACTCGCTGAAATTTAGTTTTGAGTATAGCCATTAGCGGTTGAACTTTACCTAGATGATGTCCTTCTATTATCTTTGTATTCTCAGGCAAATATATAAATGTTAAGTGTAGGGAAATCTTCACTCTCCACCCCCCCAACCCCGTTCCCTCTTGGTGGAGTCACAAGGCGGTTACCGCAAAGACATCCAGCCCAGGCATCGGCGAGTCAAAAGCCTAACCGCACCGTGGCACAACTCGGTGCCAGGAAAGACCCTGAGAGGTCAAAATGTAAGATCTCCCCCAGGAGAGTGAGATCCAGTTTCACGTGAAATAAGAAATTGGAGACGTGTCTCTCCCAATCTCGGAGGCTAACGAGGAGGCGATGTTTGACTTCGTGGGAAAAACAGTTGGCCAAAAGAACTCTCCTGGGGCCGTCCTCAAGCCCCTTCCCCCCTTTACCACTCCCCCAGTGGGAAGACGAGGTATAAATGAGGAACTCTGGGAAAATTGAGGTAGTATACGCAGTCTCTAGGTGACGAAGTCCTCTGATCAAAACCAAGCTACCGAGACAGGAGAGGTAGTTTACTTGGGTCACCAGACCAAGAAGTACCCTGCAAGAGAGGCAGGGCTACCTACCTTAAGGGGCTAAGAAGAAGCTCATCCTCGAGCTAGTCCCAGGTTATCAAACCAAACGATAAGTTAACTTTGTTAAGTTCATCTTACTCTCGCCAGAGAGACTCCTCATATTCTGCTGCACCTTAAACACCAGGGGTATTCCTCGTCCTTGTGGAATTAAGGAAAGAAGAAGAAAAAGGCTCCCCTCTCGAGCTTGTTATTCGGTGGCCACACCTAACTCTTAAGTTAACTTGGTAAGGAACCAAGTTCAAATTATTCTCGTCTAAGAAACCCCCCTCCGTGATACTCGTGCTTGAAGAAGACCCTCCCCGAGTTCAGTCCTCGTCCATAAGGAAATAAGTAACAAAGGAGAAAAGCTCCCCCTTGAGCTTGTTAATCAGTGATCACACCACACTCCAAGTTAACTCGATTTAAGAACCAAGTTCGACTCACTCTCGCCAGAGAGACCATGACTGCCTAGGTGTTGCATAAAGCACCGTATTTGTTCTCGTCCTTGAAGAACCCTCCCCCTTTCCGAAAAAACGTGTGGAGCCCTCAGCTGCCACCCTCGCCAAATCGCCCTTGTGATATCGCCCAGCTACATCTGGCAAGACGGCACGCGTCATGAGTTAATAACATTTCTGAGCCCTGTTAAACTCCAGATGAGTCCGTAAGCCTAATTCTTACATTATTGTTGTGTGTAGAGAAATTAACCAATTTTTGAGGGTTAAACTAATTTCATTAATTCTTGTTTATAATAATATTCATATTATTGCTGTAGTTAATGTTTAGATGTTGTGTATTCAATGGTTAAAGTTAAAATATAAGTTTATTTTGGGAATTAGTGTTGTTTCTCTTATATCCTCACGTGTTTTGGAACGGCTCTGTTCTTTAAGATATTCAGATATCAATATATATTTTAGATACTCTTAGGACTCTTAGAATAGAACAAAAGGGGGGGGGGCATTCTACGACACACTATTATAAAAGTGGTGTCAGGTTAGCAGGGTTTTTATTGGAAAGAATTCTACGACATAAATTTAAGTCGTGTTAGGTTTGTAGGTTGTTATTGGAAAGAACCCAGCAGTGTCTAATTGAGAAAGAGCTAACACGTAAAGGAATATCAGATCAGAAATAAGAGAATAATTGACGAGAGGACAATTAGGAGAGATAGGGCTGGTAACAATCTGAAGGTAATTTGTAGGCCAAGTGGTAAATTTGTTGTCGGAGTGGCATTTCAATCAACATAGTAGTGGGATTAAGGGTTAAGTTATGCTTAGCGCTACCTGGTGAGTGGTGGCATAATTACCTGATAATACAGAAAGGAAAAATCGATGGACCAACACAAAATGGATACGGCCAAAAGATTTTACCACCAAGCCCAAAGTCTGGGACTTGAAGGCAAAGAGATGCATGACTAAGTCATGGCAGAACTAAGAATAGATTGTGAAGAAGAAAAAAGAGTTTTGGATATAGAAGAACAACAAGAATTAAGAGAGGAAAAAAGAGAATGTGAATTAATGGAAATACAGATGAACCGGAAAAGTGAAGAATCCAGAATACAGCGAAAAATAGAAATAGAGGAAAGAAGATTCTCAAGAGGAAGTAAAACAAGCGAAAGAATAATACATATGAAAAGAGAAGCAAAAGAATTCAGAATAAGGATAGAAAGGGAAGATGAGGAAAGAAGACTAAAGATAAAGCTGGAAGATGAAGAAAGAATAACTCGACGGGAAAACGAAATAGCAAAAGCAGAAAAAAAAGCCGAGGAAAGGAAAATGAAGAGGAAAAAAGATTCGAAAGAGAGGAGAATAAAGATTAAAAAAGAAATAGATGAAAGAAGAATACAGAGGGAAAAATAACTTGCTCAAACTGAAAGAGAAGAGAGAGAAGAGAAGGAAAGATTGCTCGCACTCAAAAGAGCACCTATCGAGAATCTCATAGAGGCCGAGGAAGTTGTAGCCCGGCCTAGCCCCTAAGAAAGGACACTCGAGGGAAACCCAGCCAAAAGGGAAAACAATGGAAGAAGTAGAAAGTAGGGATGAGGTACCAGCATGTGTACCTAAGGAAGAATCTACGAGGAGAAGCCAGCCAAATAGGGTTATCAGGGAGGAAGTAGAAGGTAGGGTAGAGGTACGAGCAGGTGTACCTGAGGAACTACCTGCGAAGAGAATCGAGTCAAATGAGTTAACAAGGAAAGAGGAAAGAGGTGCTATTGCGATACACCCAGGAAAGACTAATTAAATGGTAGACGCGGATGAGTATCCCCTACCCCTAGTGTTCTCCTCCCCGAACGGAACGTCAACGGAGTTACCACTAAATCGCCAAGTCGTAGTGAGCGCCACCATCATTAACGACCTCGCAGGGAAAAGTTTTCTCGATCCTTAAAGATTGAACCTAGACACGATCTTCCCGTGTACCTGGTTAAAGGAGAGCTATGGGACCCACGCTCCCATCAATTATGCCCCGCTGCAACAGGCTGCTCTAGCCTTAATGTTCAATTTAAAGGTAGTCAAGTACCATAAGAAGGGTAAGTCGAGTAGGTTGAAATACCACTACCATTTAGTAACATACTGGGGTAGACTCAATAACCCGAACGGCCGACTCAGGCGCGGTAAAGTATTGGTATTAGAGCACCATTTTAGTATTAGCTACATCAAAGTAGCCGATAAGGGACAGCTGCTCTATAGGCGGAGACGAAATACCATTGAGGGTTATTTCCGAACCTAATGAGCGTGAAACCATGTTTTCATTTGTTGTACGTGTTAAAATTTTACGGTAGGATTTAAGTTCTCAAAAACTTAAAAATGTAAGGAAGTAGCTTGTTTTGTTTTTTGTTTTTTTTGCGGGTAATCGACGAATTAAGGTTTTTTAATTTTATGTAAAATTGTATTGCGAGTAGGTCTAGTTCGACACATTGCCTGTGTAAACGCGCGCGAGGGCGCTCATGTGTAAGGAAACTTAATGTAAGAGAGGGCGCAAAGAAATGAAACTTTGCTAATCTCAACTAGGTTGAGTAAGTTGTTTTGAGTTGCCGGGAGTTCCCCTCCCCCATTAAGTTTTTCGAAGGGAGGTGTGTAGGGGAAACGGCAAAATTTCCCCCACCCCACACACACATCCTGTTCACTCTTGGTGGAGTCACAAGGTGGTTACCGCAAAGACATCCAGCCCAGGCATCAGGGAGTCAAAAGTGTAACAGCACCGTGGCCCAACTCGGTGCCATGAAAGACCCTAAAGGTCAAAATTTAAGATCTTCCCCAGGAGAGTGAGATCCAGTTTCACGTCAAATAAGAAATTGGAGACGTGTCTCTACCAATCTTAAAGGCTAACGAGGAGGCGATGTTTGATTTCGTGGGAAAAACAGTTGGCCAAAAGAACTCTCCTGGGGTGGTCCTCAAGCCCCTTTCTTCCATCTACCACTCCCCCAGTAGGGTGACAAGGTATAAATGAGGAACTCTGAGAAAAATCAAGGGACTATACGTCAGTCTCTAGGTGACGAAGTCCTCGGATCAAAACTCAGCTACCGAGACTGGAGAGGTAGTTTACTTGAGTCACCAGACCAAGAAGTACCCTGCAAGAGAGGCAGGGCTACCTACCTTAAGGGGCTAAGAAGAAGCTCATCCTCGAGCTAGTCCCAGGTTATCAAACCAAACGATAAGTTAACTTTGTTAAGTTCAACTTACTCTCGCCAGAGAGACTCCTCATATCCTGGTGCACCTTAAACACCAGGGGTATCCCTCGTCCTTGAGAAATTAAGAAAAGAAGAAGGAAAAGGCTCGCCCCTCGAGCCCGTTATTCGGTGGCCACACCGAACTCCTAAGTTAACTTGGTAAGGAACCAAGTTCAAATTATTCTCGTCTGAGAAATCCTCCTCCGTGATACTTGCCCTTGAAGAAGACCCTCCCTGAGTTCAGTCCTCGTCCATAAGGAAATAAGTAACGAAGGAGAAAAGCTCCCCCTCGAGCTTGTTACTCAGTGATCACACCGCACTCCAAGTTAACTCGATTTTAGAACCAAGTTCGACTCACTCTCGCCAGAGAGACCACGATTGCCTAGGTGTTGCATAAAGCACCGTATTTGTTCTCGTCCTTGAAGAATCCCCCTCCTTTCCGAAAGAACGTGTGGACCCCCCAGCTGCCACCCTCGCCAAAACAACCGTGTGATATCACCCAGCTACATCTGGCAAGACGGCACGCGTCGTGAGTTAATAACATTTCTGAGCCCTGTTAAACTCCCGATGAGTCCGTAAGCCTAATTCTTATATTATTGTTGTGTGTAGAGAAATTAGCTAATTTTTGAGGGTTAAACTAATTTCATTAATTCTTGTTTATAATAATATTCATATTATTGCTGTAGTTAATGTTTAGATGTTGTGTATTCAATGGTTAAAGTTAAAATATAAGTTTATTTTGGGAATTAGTGTTGTTTCTCTTATATCCTTACGTGTTTCGGAACGGCTCTGTTCTTTAAGATATTCAGATATCAATATATATTAGACACTCTTAGGACTCTTAGAATAGAACAAAAAGGGGGGGAATTCTACGACACACTATTATAAAAGTGGTGTCAGGTTAGCAGGGTTTTTATTAGAAAGAATTCTACGACATTAACAACAACTCAAACCTATTTCTCGACATTGTCTTTATAGCAAAATTATTAGAGTATATCTTTTTTGTGACCAGGATGAGCCGATACTGCCTCTTTGGTTTGGACCCATTCACAATATTAGGCCAAAAACTTTTCTAATTCCATCAGCAGTTGTAGCCCTCCACTTTATAAATCTTGATTGTGATTTTAATTGATTAGAACTAATAGATTTATCTGCATACCTATTCGTTTCTTTAACAATTGGGTTAAATACTTGTGCATTCAAAAATAATGAATAAATTTTAATTGGACTGGCAGTTGGAGTTATCAGTATTTGAATTTCAGATTTTCCTATGAACTTGAATGAAGCTTCCATTCCTGAAAAAACTCTTCCATTGTATATACTCATTATTGAAATTGGTTGTTGCAATATTTTCTTCTTCGTCATCAATATCCTCATCCTCTATGTACTTCAATATGCATCTGTTCTAGTTGATCATCAATATCATCACCTTCTTCCGCATCATTATCAGAAATTTCTTTATTAGAATTAACACTGGATCCACTACATCATCATCCTAATCTGGTATGTCACTTTCATTATCACATACTCGGGTACGTTTACGAGATTGAAATAGTACATTGGTAATATCTTCTTCAGAGACTAGCTTTTCTGGCATGTTTTTACTCATTGTCAAATAGGACAATACACTATTTAGAATAATTTATATTTTATATCTAATAATAAATTTGATCTGAACTTTACTTCCAATATTATTTTAAATTTTATATTTCATCTTAAATTATATAAAATTTTATCTGAAAAATAAAAATGAAAATGAAAAGCATGAAAAAGACCCGAAAAAAAAGTCGTGTAACATTTATGTAATACATGGCCTACCTGGTGTTTGGGGGCCTACTAAGCCTAATTGTATTACATAGATTACACGTGACGCACAAATAACAAAACTAACACATATAAAAAATATCTATATCTAACTAACTGATGTCAGAAATATGTCTCAAAGGTAACAATCATCTATTGACGATGCAGCTAATTTGTTTATGCAATAACAAACAAAACAAATTTTGGGAGCATGTTCTGAAATCGTTTTGGCAGTTAACCTGTTAAATAGGCGCAAGCATCTTGCGGCGAAATTTAATGCGAGAGAAAGGGGCGGAGAGCAATTAAGTTTCATTTCTAAGTAAATGTGGAAAGCACTTATGAAAGCCATATACAACATGGCAGTCTGTGAGGGGATATAAACCTAGTGCATAAATGGAGGGAGGAATTGGGTTAGGAAGCGAAGGAAATGCTGAAAAATGCCCGCTCAAAGGAAAAGTAAATAAATTACTAATCCGAAATAATTGTTAATGAAATTGTAAGTAGAAGAGTTAATTGATGATAATAAAATAATAACAGAGAGTGATAATAAATTAAAAATATTCAAATATAATAATAGTAATAGTGAATTTATAGTACTAATAATGATCATCATGAAAATACAATAATAAAAATAGTGATATTCATAAGGATCATCACACCCACATCAACTTAGGACAGGCCTCACTTCCCTTAGTTATAAACACCATTATAACATATAAGTAAATAAGATAAGACCCTTTCATGGGCTGTATTACGAGTGTATGGTGGCAGCATCAGACAAATCTACACCTATGTAGTTGTTATAAAGTTTGAAAGTAGAAGCAATTGAAAATTCCAGCAAAGTAACAAGTATTCTACTTACAATCAACTTTTATTTCTTGTCTTACAAGTGTTCAATGTGCAGCACGGGCAACATTAAAGCGATAAGAGATTTCCTCCCAGACAGACGCGTATCAACATATCACGATCCACTGAGATGATCGCTGTTGCTTTTCGATGTTTAAGGTAATCGAGGTTAGTGGGTAGTGGTGGAACATAAACGGGATCTTTTACATATCACCCACAAGAAAAAATCACATACGGTGACATCTGGGGATCTCGCAGGCCAAGCACAAAGAGAAGATCTTGGGCCTCCTTCCGACCAATCCATTGCTGGGGCACTTTTTCATTTAATAAAGCTCGAACCATAAGGTGTCAATGGGGCGGTGATCCATCTTATTGAAAAAAAAGTCATGCGAATCTGCTTGCAGTAAAGGGAAGAGCCAGTTTTACAGCTTATCGAGATAGGTTTGTCCTGTAACGGTGTCTATTTCAACGGAAAAAGAACCATAAACCTTATTCCAAGACACAGCACAGAAGACGTTAAGCTTAGGAAAATTTCCTCCATGCTCAACTGTGGTGTTCTGTTCCCCAAATACGGACATTGTGACGATTGACTGTGCCGCGCAGGTGAAAATTCGCCCCATTGCTACAAACTAAACGTGAAATGAATGTTTCGTCATCTCCAGCATCGCATCGCTAAATCCAATCCGCGTCCTCCTTTCGTCTTTGGTAAGTGCCTGAACGAGGCGTAGTCTGTATGGTTTCAAATGTAGACATCTTCTTAGCACATGCCAGATAGTGGTTTTTAACTGAACCATCAAAACTAGAATCATAATGATCTCGTTCACCTTTTTTCTGAATACAAACTTACATTCTGCAATTTCACTTTTATTTTGCTTTATTTTATTTTGTTCGTCATCAAATAAATAATTATACATAGGTTACAAGATTATACGAAGTAAAATATTTATCAAAGAATGTGTTGTAATCCACCAAGTAAAAGAAAACGACTTAAATAGGTCAAAGAGAGACCTAATTTTAGCTATTTAGATTCTAAGAAAGCCTCCTATCTATCTTTCTCTTATGCATAATTATTTGTCTCATATATTAGATGCTCAAGCAAATGTTGGTATATCTTTGTAAAATTCTCGAGTCAGAAACATCAATAAGGTCAATTTTTTTTAGTAACAGCTAATTTGCATTTTATTTTTAGCTTTTTGTCGGTCAAATTGAGTAAAAGTACTTTTCTCCTCACACTTTGGTTTTCTTGGGGTTGTTTTAAGTGAAAACTCTTCACTCAAATCAGCATAAATTCCATCAACTTCTTAAAAAAATTGACTTGGTATAATTCCTTCTAATGGAATATCATGATCCCCATATTTTATGACACCACCAATATCCTTTCATATTGTTGCCAAAATATATCCATAAAATTATTGGAAAATGATAAAAAAAACTAAAATATGCCATTTTTTACGTAACAGAAATGCGTTTATCCAAGAAAAAAAAGTTAATTTTATAATGTGTCTGGTCGGTGTATTTATTCTCCCAACATAATAGAAGTCAGAGATAAGTGGGTAAGTTTCGTTTAATTCTGCTCATTCCATCTCACATTTAAATCAAATCTCCCAAGACTATCGGAGATCTACTTGAAACCTCACTTCTGAAATGAGCTATTACAGTAAGGAATACCTATCGTCCCTCAGGTCAACCCACAACTATCTTATTTCATGAATTAGATATATTTTTGAATCAATCCCTCTCTAATTTCTCTGCAGGTGTAAGTTATCGGGATTTCTTAACATCCCTCAGCATACCCTCTGCTATCTTTACCTTCTTGACTTAATATAAATTAACTCTTTGTCTTAATCTTTTACAACTCCCCTTTACACACACGGAAATGCACTTGATCTTATCGCCTCCTACATTTCAATTCATCTTCAAACCATAATAGTCTCCTCCACAGCTATTCATTTCCACCTTCTCACCCAGTTTTATTTCACTCTTCTTATCTTATTGTTGCTCGTAGTCGTGTGCTACAAGTTTGATTGTATCTTTTCTGTTTTTTTCCATAGAATATAAAATGATCCACCTCTAGCGATACAGTAATCCCACACCCTTACCTGGTACCTTTAAGGGTGTCTTGTAGATCCCTCTCTTTTCTCAGGTTTTTACTTAGTTCCTAAACATCCGATCTTTAAAAGCCAACGGCATGACGAGCGCAACACAAAAACTCCTATTATTATCATATTTTTAAATGTATTCGTATTTGTATATGCTTAGGTTGAGTGCTTATGATTCAAAGGGAAAAAAAGATCGATTAATTTCTCTCTAAGAATCAATTTTTAATTAAGAACTACTTAGCGTGTAGGGGCTAGGGCGTGAAAATGTTTATCCAAGTGACATAGGAAAATTGTAAGGCGATGTCGAGGAAAGATGTGAGAGGGTCCTAGGATAGATTGTGCCAGGTTGAAAGAAGAATAAGGATGTTTGGAGGGCTCAAGTCTGTTTACCAATAGTTCAATTGGCCTAAAGTGAGAGTCCCAAAAGTGGTACAGGAGAATCGATTGGTAATCCAGGATTAGTCGAGTGCTGGAAGACTCAATATTGATTAATGTCCGAATAACTGGAGAGGCTTGAGAGGATAAGATTCCGGAGGAGTACAATTTTTATAAATATTTCATTCTACCACTGTTGTCTGATGATTATTTTAATTTAAGAGAAGGTCTAAATAAAAAAAGGCCTATTCTCTATGTATTTTTATTATTATGATAAATGAATAAATTGAAAAAAATACTCTGAAGTAAGGTATGACATTCAATGGAAATGACCAACCAAAGTCGGACTGCGTGATTTTAGGGTAAGGCCAATTTACTCGTCACTCGGTAATGTGTGACTGCTCCGCCACTTGTAACGTGACTCAACAATGTGTGAATGACTTGTCTTTTATGCACAAAAACGTTACGTGCATTTATCAAGGTTATTGCATGATACATCTGCCACCATAGAAGAAAATTTTCACGATTTGTAAGAGAAATATTTTCCTGATCATAGTCACAAGAAATAATATTCACAGATGATTACTAGTTAATTTCCATGGCAATGAAAAGGTCTTACAGACTGAAACAAAATCTTTTCAAAGAAAATAGACAACATATCTGAAAGGTGTAACAGAACCATTGAGTGTAAATTTTTGCGATGTCCTTTAATTCAATCCTAGGATTACCAGGAGTGAGGAAATGATGAAGATTGAGGATTCTATTATTTTAGTTCAACACATATATTTTGGGGGTTAGAAACCAAATTCAAACCCCATCAATTCTCATATGTGGCTGAGCCGCACCTGTAAGGACATTCTGCAAATCGGCATTATGTTGAGCTTCAGCCTCTTTATAAACATTATTTGCCGTGTTCCTCATTGCAGCATAGTTCTCTAAACCCAACGAGATCGGTTATTAGACCAAAGATTATTGGCAGCATGCTTATCACGATAGGCCAAACGACACTGCTAATTAACCTATGCTCTATCGTGAGATCAAGCTTTTAATTTTTTCATTGGTACAAATCTACTTTTCAAGTCTAATATCCTGAAATTCAATGCGGTAATGGGACAAGGAACATTATAGATATCCCTCCTTACAATACTATTAAAAGCACGGTTAGTCCCATACCAGTTAATTATATATTTGCTAACGACCTTCTTGGAGATGATAGTCTGGAATAGGCGAATCTAACTTGATTTTACAAGCTAAACCTTGATGATATGATCAGTCAATTAATGCAGTGGTTTGAACCTCAACAACCCCTCCCACATAAGTGACTAAAAGATTAGGAGAATTGCCGGATAACTAATTGCTCACAACCAGTAATATAAAAAAAATCAAAACCAGCAATAACATGTTGATTGGTTGGGGAAACTAAATTCATCCATTCTCTTTGATGAGCATCAGATCACCAATAAAAATGAAACAAGATTTCTTGTTCTACTTATAAATATTAATATATGAGTTTAGAAGGCGATCATAAATACTGTCACTTAAGTCGGGGTTTCTATAAAGGGTAAAAATATACAAATTATTAAAACGGTTTCATACTCTAATAATCCTAATCTCTTGACATCCACATTCATACTAACTAAAACGTGAAGCATTAAATCCCGCTCGAGTATATACACACAAGCTTTGCACTCGAGGTAAGATGTTCTGGCTAGTTTTTGGAGTGGGAGTAGTTTTAAGTGAGGCGGTTCGTAGTCGTTTTTATGTGTAGTACTAGAGGGAAGCAGCTAGTATCGAAGTTTATATTCAGAGTGAATAGTGCTGATACGATTTACTATGGTTAGGGATGGGCATGTTATTTCTTTGACTAACTCCAAGGTCAAGACGAGTGACTCCTGCAGGTGTTGGATTCCCTCTTTTTGACATGAATAACTCAATACTTACTGCAGAGGAGTAAGTCTTGACTAACAGGGATGTATCCATAAGAATGATGATGATGAAGAAGCAAATATTCCACGCTTTTTTATGATCCACCGGCGAAACGGAGTACTTGGTGTAAGGAAGATTATTGAAATCAAGTTGGCAATTACACCACTCTAAATCTGCGTTGAAAATTAAGTGCAGTTATTTTTCCTTTCTCTATTGGTCTTTTTTGCATTCTTTGAATTATTATACTGTTGAAGCATCAATTTTTCTCTGATATGATGTATTTGGTGGTCCCCGATACGGAAGACTTGCGTACATGTTTATTTATCTATAATAAGAAAAGATAACTCAGAAAAAGTAGTGTTACTTTAATCAGCCTCGAAAAGTAAATTTACGGAGTTATACTGATAGGAGGAGACTAGTAAGTAATGGTTAGAATAATGAATGTCATCGGAAATAATTACGTGATCAGTCTAAAATCCACTTAGGACATTTAGTTAGAATTTAGCTCTTTCCGATCATGAAAAACAAAGGGAAAGTATCTCAGGAAATTTGATATCGTAGGAGATTAGACCAAAATACCCTTCCAATCCTGCCATTAAAAGAGAAAAACGTTTGTTTAGGGCCAGGGTGGTGCTAGGTTTTTTGTCGAAAAATTAGGTCTTTAAATTTAAGGAATTAATATCCTAAATACTTGAAAAAAAACAACCTATAAATGGAAGAACAATAAAAATTTATAATTCTTAAAGAATGACTCAAAACTAAGGTAGTAGGAACAATTAAAACACAATTATCTCATAAGCTTTTATTAAAAGAAGTACTTGAAATATAAGAAAATTTGGTCTTGAAAAATTCGGTCTCATAAATTTTGGTCTTATACAGAACCTGAAAAATAAACTTGTTATTTAAGATTATAAGAAATTGCTTTTAAGATTGCTTTTTTTTTATTTTTATCGTACTCGTAAGATTGCACAAGTTTTAATAACTTTTCATCTATTTTTTCATACTTCTTTTTGTTTTATGGATTAACTTCTCTTTGAATGTGAATAATTTTTGTTTTGCGTGAGTTCTTCTTTCTACAGGTAACCAATGCTCTCAAAGCTGAGTGAAAGCCTTCTAAAGAATTGTTTGTTCCGGGCAATCCATGGATCACTCGATGGCGGACAATCCAAAAATTAAATGGATACTAAGCCTCTACTCGCCTACCACTTCTTACTCTATTTGGGACAATGTACTCGTTTGTATGACAATTCAAAATAGCTTGTAAATTCTATTGGCACTAATTCATCCTCGCATAAATCTTCATAGGGCCTAATAACATCTTTAGGTGGTAAAAATGCCAAAGCAGAGAACATTTTTATCTTAGTCGCAATGTTGCAATCACTACTGAATTGGAGCTTAAATCTCAGTTCAATTGTTTTCTCATAAATATTCTGACTAAAATGGAATAGACAACGCACGCTGTTGGCATCAGTAAAGTTACGACTGTAACTATTTCGAAGTGCTCTTCCAAATTTAATCATTACTTCTTGTAGGTTCATAATTGGTACCAATATTTTTAGTTTATTAAAAAAATTTTCATACGTTGCCTCAGTCTTGTCAGCTAAAATAGCAAACGCATGAGGAAATAATACCCAGTTTAAAACGGCGTGAAGAGTCACTAACCGATTCAATAGACATGAAGCTAATTTAAAAGTGCCATCCATTCCTAAATGTGAGGCGTTCTTCAAAGCCCTAATTTGAGGCAAAAATTAATATTCTCATTTCGTCATTAGAACCAGTGTCACATTGCAAGAACAATGCAATTCTCTGAAAGCTAGTGGAATCATTTGGTAATTCAAATCCTGTACGACAAAGAGGCAAACGAGATGTGCCAAAATATTTTTGAGCCAATTAGTTATATTTCTTGAAACCCTTTGCAAACTTTGCATTTCATATTTTGCATATTCTTCAACGCCACTTACTGTTTCTGAAATGAGAGCTCTAGTGCTTGATGCAGCGCCCTTATTCACTTTCGTTTTTATTTCTGAAATGGCGATTATTTCTTCTCTTACATTTGTATTAGGTTCATGTTCATGATTATTGAGCTTTTTTATAATTACAGGATCACGAGGTTTGTTATATGTATGCACAGGAGCATGATACTTATTACACATATAATAGCGCCAAAGTTTCTTTTCCTTATCAACACTAAGCATATGGAAATCATAAATATAATTCAGTTCGTCAATCAACCTTTCTTAATTCTTCTCACTTTTAAAATACATAGCACCCATAATATAGGTAATGTGAAATTTTAAAAATATATAATATTGAACTTGCACGACACTGCTCTGTTAAGGGGTAGCCTAATATTGACCTAACGAACGTATCCTGAACACTGTAAATAACAACCTTATCTGTTTCAAAGGATTTAAATAATTTCAAAATAAATCCATGATAATGGGATTGACTTGGACTTACCAATCCAGAAGATTACTACGCTCAACTAAAATAAATGAGAAACGGAAGTTTGAAATTAAATACACTTCTAAGTATCTTTGCTTGATCCAAAGGATTAACACGAATTTTTTGAGTCTGAAATTTCCGAGACCAACTTTCCCAGACCAAATTTTCTGGTCACCGTTTTATACATATATACTAATTAAATTTAGCAAAGTTATCTTCACAGATTTATTAGGACTCAATTTGGATATCCCGAATGATTTAGCAGGATGCTGAGTTGTCAAAGGAAAAGGGGTGGTGCAGTTCACAAAGCGACAATAAAAAGTAGAAGGATTGATGCTGTAATCTGCCTTTTCTGGTGCGAAAAATTGACATTAAGGAAGCGATCCAATATGCTGAGAGAAAGTTTCTACTAATTTCCCATTAGCATGACTTAAACAGTGGACAACATACTTTTTAATGACATCCAGATGAAGGTTTCCTTTTTCCAATGGCTCTTAAGCAATTCTTATTAATAATTTAAAAAATTGCAAATGATCGTTTAAAAGTGTTGAATTTTTAATTGAAGAATAACATGATCTATTTTTTATATAATATTAAATTTAGCTTCTATATATTTACATTACATTTTAGCTCATAAATGTCTTAAATCTATAAAGAGCATTACTAAAAAATCTAGCTCTTTTAATACAGATTTGGCAATTTCCATATCCAGGGCGTTTCAGGTAAATCAAAACAAGATTGAAAATGTGCCTAATGGCTAATGACCGCACTAATGTAGGTTACTCGACTTTTAAAATCCTTAGTAAAAGTGTTAGCTTTCATGCAAGTAACTTCATGCGCAATTTCTTTTGAGGAGGCAAACAGAATTCGAAAATGGTACGGCATACTCGATTCTCTCAGCGCGGTGAAGATTGTAATATTTTAACTACCTGTGAAATGTGTTACAAAGACCAAATGGAAGTATGACGAAGCTATGAATAAGGACGAAGCTACCACTAAACGCAGGTGTCACTATAGTCGGTCTCATACCAACAAGAACGAGAAATTAGTCCCTAGTGTCAGGCAGAAGATTTCCGAGGACCCTGCTCAGTCTATGGCTAAACTTGCCAAGAAGATAGTTGTGAACAAGAAAATCATACCCATTGCACTACGTCAGGATTTGAGCTCTATTCGTACGTGCTAAATATGCGCCAGTTTCTCGAGCTGGTTACTAAGAGAGGCCGTGAAATCAAGGCACAAAGACACATCATCGAAGTTAAACGCGATGCCGCCATCTTCGTTTATTGATCGCCTAGGAAAGATAGTGCAGGACAGGAAGATGAACAGTCAGTATGATTGCTGGCTTTGCGATGACCCATGGGAAGTGTCTAGGGTTATTCAAGACAAATTTTCCTATTTAATATATTTCTTCACCTGATATGCTGCCTTATGTGTACTGATTATTATATGGTTTACCTAGATAGCATATAAATACAATATCCTGTACACATAAGTTAGATTGATTTAAATCAAGGTTGAAATTGAAGATTCAGGCTACGGGACGGAATTCGGTGAACACAAGGGGTTTGAAAGGACAATCGTAGAAAACTATAATATATCTCAGAAAAAAATGGAACACTGATAATTGATTGGTTAAATAATGGATGTAAATTAGAATACCATTTATCATAAAATGGATACGAAAAAGAATTGAAAATGTCAATTCAAAGATGATAATTAGTAATCGAATTAATAGGAACAGAAATTCAAATCGATATTAATAGGATATACTTGTATAATGTAGACAGGATATTGAGTAGATGTAAAAGTTATTTAATACGATATTTAGAGAACGAAAAATGCAAAAGTGATGTTGAGGAAAGTTAAAGGAATCACAATGGTAATAAGTAAATTGTGGTATGTAATTGCTAAAAATTATATAAGTAGAGTACTCAAGTTTGAGAGGAATTTACAGACCTGGATAGTGGAACCATTTTCTAAACTAACATTTTTGGATGGAGGCTTAAGCGTAGAAGATTGCGTTCACAATTTTTTGTTAGCCTATGCAGTTAAATTATTGGAGCTCCTTTTGAAAAAGTTTAATATACACACTTATATATATATATATATATATATATATATATATATATATATATATATATATATATATGTGGGAAATATCACGAAAGTTCCTTAAAAATGGACTAAGATGTGCACATTACAAAAACTGATAAATCTAACACGTTTGTTATAATGAACAAAACAACGTATTTAGAAAAAATGTCCACCTTATTATCCGATAGGTCTACATACCTTCCGCTAAGTAAGGATCTTTTAGATGACCTAATTAGGTGTTTTAATAGAGACGTAAAAACCACTTAAAA
The DNA here is from genome assembly GCA_963969495.1 of Ceratothoa steindachneri. NCBI lineage: Eukaryota > Metazoa > Arthropoda > Malacostraca > Isopoda > Cymothoidae > Ceratothoa > Ceratothoa steindachneri. The sequence continues at coordinate 48,597,331 of OZ018336.1, forward strand.
AACAAATCAATTATGGACTCTGTCTCTTCTAGTGGCTCTTCTTTACCCTATTTGTATAGCCTGATAAAAACCTATAAAGCAGAAAAACCAATAAGACCAATCATAAGTGCCAGTGGTTAAATCCAATATTAACTTTCAAAATACTTAGTAAATTTACTTTCTCTCCTCTTAGGAACTACATCCCCCTCGCATATAAAAAATTCCCTTGACCTTTGCAATAAATTAAATTGCAATAAAACTAGTCAGTTTTGATGACACCTCATTATTTACCAAAGTGCCCATTGATGAATTATTAGACTTCCTAGCCTCTATTATAAATGCTTATCACCTCCTTTTACCAACCAATACGATCAATGTGCTTATTGGTTATGTTTAAAAGAATTTAAATTTAGTTTCAACGGCAAATTCTATGTACAAGTGTTTGGTATGGCTATGGGTAATCCCTTATCTCCCTTATTGTCATATTTTCATATGGAATTTTTCGAAACTTCGTTTATCCCTCCTCTTTGGTCTACTCAAATTGTTTGATTCCGGTATGTTGACGACATCCTGGTAATTTTACACAACAGTTTTGACAACGATAGTTTTCTTTTAATTATCAACTCATTGGTTCGTCAATTAAATTCACCGTAGAAAAGGAAGCAAATAAGAGCCTTCCATTTTGGGATGTCCTAATAATTAGAGAACGACATAGATTTAAATTTATTGTTTATAGGAAACCGACAAATAATTTATCTTTTGCCCATTTTTATTCAAGTCATGCCAAAAATATAAAATCTGCTGTTTTTCCCTCCATGTATCTTAGGGCTCTTCGAATATGTAGCCCCGGCTATATAGATAAAGAATACGCAAAAATTTCAGATATTGCTACCAATTTATGCTACCCAAAGTACTTTCTAGAAAATTGTATAAAAATAGCCAAAAAACATTTTATAATTGTAAATTAGAGACAATAGAACCTCGTAAAAACCTATTAATTTTACCCTATCATGATAATTTTATGTCTGTAGGGCCCATTCTAAAACAACTTAATATTAAGGAAGCCTTTAAATACAATCATATATTAAAGCTCTTAATAAAGCATAGCCGCAATAATGATAATAAGGTAATTTCCCGAATTCTATGCTTATATTGTAATTTATTCTATGTAGGCCGAACTTCCAAAAATGTTTTCATAAGGACCCAACAACACACAAATGCAGTAATTAAGAGATATCTGAATAATGCCTTAGCTGTCCAGAATTCCAAGATTGGACACGGAATTAACTGGTCAAAAACTGATACTATAAACTATAGTAAGAATTTTATAAAGAAAAATATTCTGGAATCATTTTTAATCTCCCACACAAAAGAGAGTAATCTCTCATAGGGAAACGTGCTTAGTATAAATACTGTGTGTCTTATTTGTCTTACCATTGAGATTGAAAAATGTCGAATAGACGAAAGTACTAACTCCAATCCGCCTTTTATTCAGTTTCCTTCCGTGGTACATATTCATATATATATATATATATATATATGTTTGACTTCTTACTTCGCTTAAGTTGGATACAAATTACTTTGAAGTAGAAATTGGTTTTAACTATTTTAGGAGTACTAGAGAAATAGATGTTATACATTATTTTATTTAGGCTTGGAGTATTGGGGATTATGAAAATCTGCCAAGATGTTTTTGCATGTTCCGATTCTTATATTTGAATTATTTTACTTATTTTACTGATTTAATATAAATTTACTAATAAATAAGAATCCTTTATACGCTATTTTTTCGTTGTTTGTGTGTGGTTTTCTTTTCTCTTACAAGCAGAATCAATCTTCTTACACGCAATAACTATGATGGCACCACAGAAGCCAGTTTATGTTGTCAGCCCCGGTAATTCGTTTCTTGTTCACTTCCATGGCAGTTCAACGCTGTGCTGCTGTTGTTAAAACTAACCATAGCTTGAGATCAAAATTGTTTGACGGGAAACAGGAGGCAGCGTTCCTTTCTGCTAAACTTTATGCAGTTACTGGCAAACCTGCGGCTATTCAGTGGACGTCTACAAGGGAAGATTTTGAAGGAGAGCTTGCACCATAACCTATCCCATCTAACGTTTCTTTGTTGTTATAGTGCCTCTCATAAGGCATCAAAATGAGAGAGTAACCATAGTAGCAACAAACACTTATTGTTATAACTTCTATAGAGGATTAGAACAAAGGTTTTCTGGTCGGCGGTGCAAATGCGCAGAAAAAACTCGATGGTTTTGTAGTAGTTGTCCGGCTAGCAGAAGAAGATACTGCTATCCGTGTGATATATTTAAAGATTTATTTAACTCCCTCTCTGAATTTGGAGACGAGGTGAGTGCATATACTTGGTTTTTGTCAATGTGGGCATTAATAATATTTTCCGACTAGATCGGAAGAGCTTCTTGGGTGTTATAGTTCGCTATTGAAAATAAAATAATTAAGACAGAAGCAGTAATATTATTGTTTCAGTTGTACTTCTGCAGGTGGATTCTGGCAATACCTTCCTTTTTACAGTTTCCTGCATAATAACTGCTTAAAATTCTTTGACAGGAATAAGCGGGACATTTATTCAATATTTTGGTTTAGACACAGATAAAGGTTGATCGATAGGCAGAGGAAATCGATGAAATATTAAGGTGCCGATATTTTAACGCCCGGTGTATTACAAATAATTTAAATATCTTGCGACTCTTGTGGTTATTGAAAGTTTAACATTATTGCAATAACAGGGTCTTAGTAAGATCTGTTAAAGGAGGAAAGCGAGTACAGGATTTTTAAGAGAAACCTTTTTAAACAAAGGTTGATGATCCATCCAGCGAGCAAATAATTGTGGATTTTATTATAACAATTGAAGAAAATTTGTTTGAATGTCTCTTTGGGCGAATATATAGGAAAAACTGACCGTAATGCCATTCGATATTACTTACACACCACAGCTTTTCAAATATAAAAAAAAAATGAGGTAATTTTCCTATTTTACAAAACGCAATTTTCGATACTTTTCGTACGAAAATGAAACAGGATCGTTGCCATTTACGACAATTTAAAAAACTAAGATTAGGTAAGATAACGCATGCGTTCCAACAAATGCAACCATCTACAGTATAAATAGATGCTTGGCAAGGATCAATAATATATTAAAGTTTACTTCAAGCCAAAGTAACATCCTTGATTACTTACTACAAAGAAATAGCAACAATTTAAAGCGTTAAATTTATATTCCTTTAACCATGTCATGACAAAACTAAAGAAAACAAGACACTACAAAATTGATATTTCTAAAATGTGTAAAAAGGGTACAAAAAGTTCTATGCTTATGCAAGCAATTGGAAATCAATTCCAGGTTCTAAAGAGCTATATAAAAATGAGAAGGGAACAATACTTAGCGACACATGAGGTATTGCACAAATCCTAGGTCGGAATTTTTCTGAGGCTTTTAAGCTAGATGACCCAAGTCACATTCCTGTTTCTTCAGATGTATTTTAATTTATTTTAAAGTAGAAAACATAATTGCCAATCTAACTGCTCACATCTGCTAAGTTATGTAGACAAATCCTGAAAGAGGAAATCTCCGACAAGAATAAAATTCATCAAATGAATGTCAATGAGGAAAAAATGCTATCGAAAACACTTTTCTTCCACAAGACTGAATTAAGGCAAAAACCTATTTTTATAAAGGGGAAAAAGTTTGATCCAACAAATTAGGAACATATTAGCTGAATATTGGTTGTGGGAAAAGTTTTTGATTGAAATGTGAGAGTAAAGTCATGAATCACGTAGATAAATATAATTTAATTAACAAACACATCGCTCCTTTTTAACCGAATATTTTAGAAATTGTCAAATTTTTACGGAAAAATGTGATCGTCTTGAAGCCGAAGTGATTTTCTTTAACTTTAAAAAAGGGTTTGATTCAGTTTCCCATTAGACGCATTTGGAAAATATTCGAACACACGGATTAAGAGGTGATGTATTGAAATTGTTCGAGAACTGGCTTACGTACCATAAACAAAGTTTTGTGACAAATAAAAAGTCGTACAAATGGGCCAAAGACCATAGGAGCGCAGGGTAGGGTTTAATCTTTGAAACGATTTAAATCTTCAAATATATCTTCGAAACGGCTTAAATTTTTAATCTTATCTTCGAAAGGAATTAAATCCAAGAATATTAAGTAAAATTGCCAAGCTCGCGGACGTAAATAAACTATGTCATACAGCGGAACACGACTCAGCGAGAATCAAATTAGATATTTAATTGGCCATCTTTTTGATGGGTGAATTTGAATCTCAATAATTGCAAGTTAATGCATTACAGCTCTCAGAATAGAAACTTTAATTATTCATTAGGGTACATTTATTTAATACCAGTCAGAAAAACTAGATATCGGTATATAAATTTCGATCGACTTCAAATTTTCTACGCCCATATAGCTAAAAACAAAAAATACAATAAATTTGATTGCAGAAAAGTTTAAATATAAGAGTAAAAAGAAGTAATTCCATTTTTTAAATAAATCCTGCTTCTAAAACCACAAAATGCACTCAGTTCAGTCTTGCTTTTCTCAATTCAGGAGTTACGAAGCAAATACTAGGAAGACAGTTTTAAAGAAATGAAGATCCTTTCGCTTGAAAATAGGTGCCTTTGCGTTCATTTGATAGAAGTATTTAAAATTCGGAATGTTGCAATAATATAAACTTTGCCTTACCTTTTTCACCAGTTTGAAACATCATTCGAACAAATGGCCATAATTTGAAATTAGAAATGTTTTCAGACGAATATACGAGGGAACTTTTTCACTCATAACATTGTGTCAAATTGGAACTCTATTCAGGCTAATATATATTAATTAAAAGTACGTCAATCAACAATTATAATTGGTGGGATGCACACCTATTTAAGATAATACATCATTCAAAATAAAACTATAGTATCGTTTGTTGTTTCTTATAAATCTAAAGAGGCCCTCCTTACCTTACATTCCCTATTTTGTCTACGACTAGTCATAGAGTAGTCAGTTATAATGGTCTTTGATGCCCGCATTCTATAATTTAAAAAGATTTGGTCCAAGTCCATGTTTACCAACTTCTTTGAGCTACGATAAACCTGGTTGTATATATTGGGAAGGAGATTCTTAATCAGAGGGTCAAAATTAATAAATGGTCTGAAATTTTCATCCCTAAATAGGGCCGAATTAACCAAATCAACTGGATTTATTTGCGGCTTCGCTAAGATAAAGGATAGTATTTAGGTGAGATTGCATGATTAATCGTTGCAATATCACCTATTAAATCTGATTTATTCAGTAAATCTTGGTCTCAAGAAACTGGTTAAAACACCTGTTATATCCGTTGAATAATCTGAGAACCGCCCTCTTTAGTTAAACAACAAGTAACGGGAATTTAAGGGCATTCTATCTATCAAGGAGGAAGAGGTATTTTGATACATATCGTTAAAATATGTCTATTGTATGAAATTTGGGTCGAAAATATAAATAAATTAATTTGGAGCAGGTTGACTCCTTAGTAGGATCTCCTAAGTAACCTAAGTTTTCAATACAAATCCACTGATAGTAAGTATTCTTCAGTTATCGTCATTGTCTGCTAATAGACTGTTTACGTCATGTTCGATAATATCTCTAGTAACAGTATTCTGATTGTCCATTTAATCATCAAAAGAAAATATTTTGGAGTTGAGGTTACGATCAAATTCATTTATTTCATTTTTAGTGATTCCAAGGCAAGTTCATCTTCTCTAGTCAATGAATATATAGTTTTTCATACGGTAGAAATTATTACTCTATGACCACCTGAAAGCTTGTTGAGAATAACTCCCTTGTCTATTGCACCAAATAAAAGACTACGATTAAATTGAGTAAGAGTTTGGTAATATACGCCGATTTAACATTTTCAATATAGTATGACAACCTCCGAATATCATATTCACTCCTTAAAACTATATAACTATAATAATGATTAACACTATTTACAGGTCACAACCATTCTAAGAGGCCAAAAGAGTCTCAAATGGAGAAAGCGTGATCAATTGAATCCTTCTAAAGCCAACAAAGGAATGTAATAGAGGTTTAATGCAATAAAACGAATTATCGAGAAGAAAGCGTTCCGAACGGATGAAATTCTAAATGAATAAATTCTCTTTTTATTTTTTCCTGTTCAATCCGCTTCAACTGATGTGATTTTATCCATCCACACGAGTACGTTGCAATTGAACTTCCCCTTCCAAGCTTTTGCATGGATCCAAGGTCGGTGTTATAAATTTCCCACAGCATGCAACAACTTTCCTTCACTGTACCTGGTTCCTTATAACAGTCTCATAAGAAGCGCAGACCCACTCAATTGCCGTACCGTTGGCAGGGACGACACCGCAAGCTGTGGGATCAAAGCTTTCTCCCTTAATATCCCCAGCGATCTGAGGGAGCAGAGTTCATCTGCTCCTTTTAGTGTGCCAAAATAAAATATCCCGTAAAATATTGGGAGTCTCTTATCAAGAAGGTCTTTAAAAAGGTTCCTTCAAAAAGACGCGAAATAAACGGGAAAAATCGTGCGGTGATTGTAATGGCAGAGTAAAATAATCAACATTAGGGAATGGGATGGTGCGAATCTCCACTCAACCTATCTCTCTTTTAAATGGAAATGATGGTATTTATTGTATATGATTTCTATCGATTTTTTTTTAATAGAGCTTTAGTCAATTTTCGTTTTATAACCTCTTTAGTGATTAGCAAGAATCTGTGTGGGCATGGGGGTGTTAATGGGCGGCGAGCAATGTAAACAGATGGCAGCAGAATGTAAGTTTTCGATGCTAAATTTCATGAATCAATGACCGGAGGTATCTTGCGCGTGACCTTTTTAATATTTAGAATTTAATTGTACCAAAAACAGGTAATAACAGTCTTCGTTCCCATATTGTAAGAGAAAACATATTTCTTTTAACCCAATTTTCCCGTCAATTAAGTACTTCATTTTCACTTTAAAAATTGCCATTACTCTACTATAATTCGCCATTCAATGCCTAATCCATGTTTTTCTCTTTCCTCTCTCACAGATTTGATGGTTACAAATAATGCGCAGAAGCATAAAGAGTCCATAGGTCAGTCCTAGTTCATTATTTTTGCCCAACTTCTGCTTCAGAATAAAGAAAATCAAGAAAGTATCCCAAATTAAGTCTCAGAAGGGATTCAATCATATTTCGTCCTCGAAATTTCCGAGACATATTTTTGTGCTCAAATTAAAAGCGAAGTACCAACAAAGGCATAACCCGCAGAAAGTTTGTAAGGAAGGGTGTTGTAAGATGGGGTGGAGGAAAGTAACACAGCTAGTAGACATATAGCTGTACCTCCTACAGTAGGCATAGAGCAGATGCTACCCACAACAATGTTAACTATAATATGAAAGAAATAAAAAAGAAAGAGGGGGTGAGTTGAGAGACGAAAGGGTGGAAAAAATGAAGAGTAGGGCAACGCTGTCCAGGGATGAGTGGACGAAAGCTGGTCAGATATTAACCTGCAGAATTAATCAACGGTTAAAGAAACGGGTAAAAATTGGTTTGTAAAGAACGTAGCGAAGAATGAACAAAATATAACCACAGTAATCTCAATATAGTTTAAGACTCGCAATAGTATGGCGCCCAAACGGTGTGCTACACCCGGAGTAGCAAGAAAGTCAGTCAACACGGAGCCCCTTCCCCCTTTGTCGATTTGCCAAACCATTATCTGACTTGTGTATATTTTTATGCATATATATATATATTTCGGAAAGCCCCTGACAGCCGTCGGATTAATTCATAATATGCGTAGTATTCTCCTGTGGTAACTAGCTAAATGAACAGAAGTAAATAGTTCAATGAACATAGGTAAATAGCTCACTGAACAGGAGTCAAAAGCTAGATGAACATTAATAAATAGCTAGGGAGAGAGAAGAACCAATATTTCAATGAAAAGAGTTAAATAGTTCAATGAACAGATGTAAATAATTTAATGAATAGAGCTATATTTCTCAATCAAAAGATTAAAACAGCTCATTGAACATATATCATAGCTCTTTGAGCTGATTTTAATAGCTAAATGAACAAGAGGAAATATCTCAATGAACAGAGTTAATTAGATGGACAATGAGCACAGATCAGTAGTTTAATGATGTAAGCTAAATAGATCAATAAAGAGAGGTAAATAGCTCAGCGATCGGGTAAAGACTTCAATGAAAAGAGGCGATTAGTTCAACGAAAAAGGTGAACATCTCGATGAAGATAGATAAATAGCTCAACTAACAAAGGCAAATACGTCAATGGAAAAAGGTAAATAGCTCAACATAAAGAAAAAACGACGAATGATAAAAGGTATTTACCTCAATTGAAAGAGGTAAAGAGCTCGATGAACATAGGCTAATATCTCGATGAACACAAGTAAATAGCTCAATGTACAGCGGTAAATAGCTCGAAGAGCAGAGGTAGCTAGCTCATTAAACTGAAGAAAATAGCGCAATAAACAAGGGTAAATACCTGAATTTTCAGGAATAAATTCACTGAAGAGTGGTAAATAGCTCAATAAAGAGGACAACATAACGAACAGAGGTAAATAGCTTGATAAAACTAGATAACCAATTTAATTAACATCAATATTAGCTAAAGGATCAGAGGTCAATTGAATCTTTGAAGGCAAGAAAATAGATAAATGAAAAGGTTTTTAGCTAAATTGATAGAGGTTAATAATAGCTCAATGTACAGCGGTGAATAAGTCGAATACAAAGGTAACTAGCTCATCGAATAGAGGCAATAGCACAATGAACAGAGTTAAATAGCTCATTAACTAGTTCTTCAACTATCGTAGAAATTTTGAGGTATTAAGTCGAGGTTTAAATACTCGTACGGTTAGCATAGCCCTAAATGGCTACCTTCACAGCAAATCGGGCATTTCTGGGGCAGGAACTTCACCCACGCTAAGCGAGTGAATGTATCCAATAAACCAATCTTACACCCCTTGGATACAGCCACTTTCTTGGCGTAGATAAAGTTCCTTTCCAAATCATGCCAAAATTCAGTGTAAAGGTGAGTATTCATTGCTATACTAACCACATGGCATCACTCCAGTTTTCATTATCCGGGGGTTAGAATACGTTCTGAAGCAAATGTAAACTTATAAATAAGAAGAAACGAGGAAATAAAAAAATGAACAGCAGGGCTGTGTGTAAGAGAGAGAGAGAGAGAGAGAGAGAGAGAGATCGAAGATAATGGCATGAAATCCTCAAGACGAACAAGGGCTAACCTAGTGAATATGGTCTTGGTTTTCTAAGGCCAAATTACCAGGTTCGATCCCAAGTGAGAGCGCGCAAATATGTAAGCACTGTGTTTATAAGGTGGGGTCAGTTATATATTCCTCAAATTATCACACATAACCAAGCCCTGTTTCTGAACCCTGTCGATGGAGTACTAGTTCCCTCTATTGACTTATCAATATCCTTATAATCCTGACCCTAAACCCCGAAGGGTTCTATGGTCACTAGGGACTTGATGGCTGGGGTTACCAGCAATTGACATACTGATCATTATATATATTTCATTAACCAGGCGAGGGATGTATGTGGATGTTATTTGATAAACATACCCACAAGAATAACACTGGTCTGCGCTGTTTTCAATATCTAAGACATAATACCCCCCGAATATGTTCATTTTATCATATCAGATCAAGTTTTTAAGATATAACAACTTGCCAGAAATTCTTATATTCCGATCTATTTGTAGGCCAATATACACAAAATAGTATACTTTGAACTGATTTATACACAGAAGGTTTACAAAATGTTATAATGGATACTAACAAGAGTACAACATACAAAACAAGTTACTTATGGATGAATTGGCCTCTTCAAAGATTTCCGATTGTGCCTAGCAGACACTAATTCCCTTCTCAGGTACCAGCAGAGTGAAACAGCAAGTTGACACCCCAACGCCCTTGGTACCGTTCCTCCATTACACGGATATCTTGATGAAAACACTTACTCTCTTCTTCACTGAAGTCTCCCCAATTCTTGGGAAAATAGTCCAAGTGGGATAGAAGGAAGTCCATTTTCACTGACATGCGCGCACCAAGTTTGCGGAAATGCTCCATTAATTCATCAACAGCCTCTTCATTCTGAAGACTTTTGTGGCTGCCAAAGAAGTTTGCAATGACTGACTTAAGGGACAAACAGACAGTTTAGCAGGATTAGTGCTTCTTTAAAACTGGTGTCCTTAATGAGCTCACCTATTTGAGGACCATAAAATGCACCTGTCTTCAGTTCTTTTTATGCTGACTTGTGGAAATATCTCACGGAGGAAAGCAAATCCTTTATCATTCCTGTCTATTGTCTTGACAAAGTTCTTCACCAAACCGAGTTTGATGTGGAAGCAATATCTAGCTATGTTCAACTAGAGAGTGGGATATAACCTTGTGCGAACCGGGTTCTAAGCATTGTCTTGACAGCTAGTCTTGGTTGACGTAATGCGGGTCGTCAGCCCGACTGCCACAAGAACACATAAAACATGGATACTATGTGTACTTAGCTTGAACCATAGAACCATAAGATGAGTTCAACAGCTTTAAGATCTACTCAGCTCAGCTATTTGTGTTTCCAGTAGTTGAAAGCAGACAACAGACGGTCCATGCTTTTGAAAGGTTTCTTTCATTTCCGCTGAGAGACCAAAATGGAGCGATGAAAACCTATTGCGTTATTAAAAAAACTGCCTTGAGACCTTCGTTAAATAATTCAATGGAAGTCTCTATGCCATAGGATTAGACTTCAGGGTAAGCAATGCTGTTACAGTAGACAGGTAAAGAGGTTTCTTCAAACGTGAAAAATTTCCTAAATTCTTTCCTTCCTGCAATTCCGATACTAATTGTAGGTTTTCTTTTGTGCCAGTATATATTTCTTTCGAAGAAGTGAATCCATTAGATGAATTGATTCTTTGCAAGGTTCAGGTCGTTGAGTTTGGCTTGCCTAAATAATACCAGTTGATCGATCTTGGCTTGTATGCATCAAACTCAGCTGTATTGTTAGTACCACTAGCCTCGGAATCAGAGCTAGAACCCATGGTAAAATAAGGCTCAGGAACAGGAAGAACGGTGCCATGTGAGACTGGTTTTATAGCAGACGGAAAATTGTGGTATTGAACATGGTGCTTGTTCTTGCGATTAATTGCTTTTATATTAGTCATGCAGATGTAGCAGTCGGTGACGTGATCTTTGCCTTCGCTCTACACCATCAGGACACCATATAGGATTCGCTTTATTTTCTTCTTACTCCAATCCAGTAAATTTTCCACATATGTTTTACAGCAAATATGAGGAGCAAATAGCCTAACCATTGTTCCCTAGTTTTACTCCAAAGTAAGAATGATCTGGCTTTTTCACAAAATCAGTGATTTTTGCTTGACATTTCTGGAAGAGCGACATGGCTGCAGATGTAACAAAACCTATTCGGATGATTCTCACACATACGATTCTTTTTAATGCAAATCTAGACCTGAAAAGATAAATAAAATAGGTTATGTATGATTACTCATCACTCGATGTGACAAAACAAAAGTAATAAGCAGTTAGACGATAACGCCACTTTGGAATATACGTTTTAATATAAGTTTAGCCTATCTTAGAAACCAGACCTAACCAAAGAAAACTAATTATATTCTTAAATTCAGCATGCAAATATGATTATAAATCAGTTGGATAAACCAGGTTGCAAAAGGTTTTGAAACATAGGCCAGTGTAATCTGTTGTTTATTAAGAAGTATGTAATTTATACATTATATAATTCAAGTTAAGATGAAAATCAGAATTTGCAACGAAATATAGATAAAGGTAAAATGATGCAAGTTATTTCAAGTGAAAATGTGCCTAGCGAAATTCGATTTTGCTTTATTTTTATGTTATATAAGCCTGATTTACCAGGAAATTTTAAAAGTTCAAGTTTTAATTAAAGTTATTTTTGCTCATAGCAAACAATGAATGTTCCTTTTCAACTCCTCTGTTTGGTGACGGAGCAAGGGAGTTGTTCATCAAAAGCAACTATAAATAAAATATTTTTATGGGATGAAGTGCAAATTTTAGCCAAAGTATACTCGCATAATAAAAGACTTGTACCAAAAGGTTATCCTAAGCATTTTGTTCAGATCTTAGAGTTTTCTACCATAAGAGAGACAATGAACCTTTTACCTTTGGGATAATAAGTTGAGTTAACAAAATATATCAGTGCTTCCCATATTTTGAAATGGAACAAAGAGTGGTGATGTGCACAATCTTTCTAGAGGTAGTATTATTTATTCATTGTAAAATTTTAGCCACAGCTACAAGAAAGATTATCAGAAAATTAAAGTGAATCCTATGTTCACACGAAGGGGATCAATAAGGAGCTGCACAGCGATAATCTAAGGTCTCGACTAAAAAACAGAAGACAGAACTGAATAAAAAACAGATTTGCGCCTAAACTTTGCCAGTAATCATTTTTTAAAGTATAAAGAGTTCTCAAATAGTATTTTTTGGTCAGATAACACACAAATCGAAGTGTTTAAAAGAAATTCAGCTCATCATGTATAGCGGAAAGATGGAAATACTAATGATCTAAGGAATACCTTCCCTACCATTAAATTTTCGATGCTATGCCCAATAGTTTCAATTTGCAGATAACTAGGGCTTTCAAAAAGATAATGACCCAAAGCACACTGACAGGATCCTTCGGGTTTTGATTCTTAAGAATAATGTAAGCGAACTGCAGTGACCTACCAAGTACCTGATTTAAACCGCAGAGAATATTTATGGCGAAACAACTATACAAAATGATTCACTTGCCGGACTCCCCCCAAAAGAAGATTTGAAAGTCATATGAGAAAAGGTGTTAAAAAAAATAGCGAAACAAGCATACAAATCATTTGTCGCAAACTATGTTAAATGCCTACATGAAGTTATTGCTAACTATGGTTATAGAGCTAAATGCTGAGTTAGAATGATACACCTATACGAATACATTTTTCATAAGTAATTTCAGTAATTTAAATTTTAATGAAATTCACTTCAAGTTTAGGTTGGTTCATTTAAAAATAGTGAACTTTATTATAATCTTCATATTTTGTATTTAATATGTTTCCTTTCCACTATACAATTTTTAAGGTAGTAGATTTTATAGGAATCTTTGTATTGTGTAGTTAAGATATCTAAATAAATAACGAGAAAAAACAAAACAAAAAACATTAGCGTTTAGCAGCTTGGGGGGAAAAAGACTGTATATTATGTGATATATTTTTAACGTCAGTAACATGTATCATATTCATCTGCCTCGGAAAATTTACATTTAATATTGGGATTCACTCAAACGAAATTGGGAATTTTCAAAAGAATGAGTTTGGATTCCCCTTCGATCGACATGAGACGATATTTGAGATCTGATGGAAACCTCAAAGAAATGTCCATTTAGCTGAAGGACTCGTGGAAATTTCATTTCTTCTGCGTTCAACATTTGCTTAATCCTTTATGACAATCCTCTTCTTCCTCTCATCATTTAACTCAAAGAATTTTTCTAAATGTAAATTAAAAATATTTTGATACTAAAAAACTAAATATAACTAAATAAATCATAGCTTAATTTCTTATTCCTAACCATATTAGACCAACCTTATTGAATTAACACGATAATAAAAACAATAGATAGAAAAATAAAAGAAAAGAAATCAATTAAGATTGGAAGAGGTTGGAACAGCAAATCTTTTAAAATCAAAGTGGTGGGGAGCGAGAAGGGTATTCTAGGCCTTAGGAACTAGTTCGAACAATGGGAATAGGTACTTAAAAGTACTAATTTCGTTCCGTTAACAAAGAGAGATGGGGGAGGAGAGTCAAACAGATATTTACGAGAATTAGAGGCAACTTCAAAGGACAACTGACCATTCAAGGTTGTTCGATATTTAACTAAGAGTAAGAAGTAAGTCCTAAAGGAAATATATTCCATTGGGTGGGGTTCAATATTTAACGAGGATAAGAAGGGAACAGCAAAATAGGCTTCTTCATAACAAAAGCGTGAAGAAGTTTGTAAAGAAAGTGGAGAGGTTAAGGAAAGTGAATTCACTTGGAAAACATAAGGCCAGGTAACATAAGCTACTTAGAGAGAAATTTTTGCGATTCATGCGGGATAAGTGTGGGCACAAATCTCCTGAGCCTGTCTACTCAAGGTAGGTAAAGCAGATCAACTTTGTGTTTGCTTCAAAGTAAATGAAAAAATCCGGCGCCATCTTTTGTAAGGCAAAATAGTCAGAAGACCACCATTTTTTACCAGGTCAGACAAAATGTATAACTCAACCTTGTAAATTCGTTATTCTTCAGGCCTGGTCAAAAGCTCGACCTGAATCTTCTAAATAACCTGTCTGGTGACCGGTCCATTACAGACTTTGACTGTAATGACTTGTTTAGATTCTATAGGCATCCCAGCAAGAAACACTGACCCCATCAACTTTAGCAATCGCAATCCATCGCAATTTAAATTCAATGGTTTTTGTTTATAATTGAATTGACTTAGTCAAGATTTTATTTATTTTGGCTGGAGCATTTCTAGTCTTGACACGAGTCTCCATCGACTCATTATTGAACAAATCCTCACTTTAATTCAGATATGTGTAAATATCTTTCATCCTAAAAATCCCATGCTCTGGTTCAATTTATTATTATAAAAAGGTCTCATTTTTGCTTGAATGTATCTATAATTCATGATAGATTTGCATTCTATTTGCGATGTTTGAGAGAGGTAGGGTTCATTTTAATAAATGGCGATACTTGTTTGTTTTCCCAATGTCTCATTCTGCGTTCTATGGTTTGGTCTTAGCTATCCCTTTGAGAAGAGTAGCGGAAGTTACTTTTCCCTGGATTCCTGTTCTATTTTCATCTACTAATTCTTGGAAGTCTATAAACGGTATTGGGTTGAAGGAAAAAAATGGCATAAATAATGTAATAAAGTGCATAATATTTACCTGTCGCTCTAAACGCAACATTACCATGTAACAACGAAGGTCGGTTGTGCGTACCTTTTCCAATTGACAGTAATTTGGAAGTTGTTCCATAGAGTGAAACCAAACAGGTTTTGTTTTGCTGGTAAGAAATTCTCTGTTAACGAAGCAGTTACAATTTAAGGGAAATTATATCAGAATTTGCAATGCTATTCCCAGTGAAGAAATGAATGCGAAGTCTTTTGTCTTTACTCAATTTTGCCGCAAACGAATTTCCTTTTTAAATTTATGTCCAGGACTCAATGAATTTGTGTCTATGAGATGCCAAAGCAGTTTTTGTCTGAAAATAATGTTAGTGCAAATAGATATTCATTTTATCCTGGATGTATCCTCTGAGATTTACCAAAAATCTCTTCCACAAATTACTCATATCAGTATGTTTGATCAGTGCCTTTGCTGCGATTTTATTTTAGTCTTTTTCACTATTTCATTAATGAATTTTTCAATATCAGAATCAATTGTGTCTCAACTTTAAATTCAGTAAAATATATTTATTTCTCGATCGCCCATTTAACTTTTATTATAAATAGTAGTGGTTATATTGAGTTGCACACAATTTTCTCCTGCTATTGCTCCTATTCATATAACATTGATTGTTTATTATCCAGAAATCTTAAAATAAATATGGCAAATAAAGAGTGTGAATTATTCTTTTCTTTACCATAAAATCAAATCAAAAGTTTAAATGTAAATTTTGTTATTTGTAAACATATGATGATGATCATTAAAGAAAATGTCCATAACTAATCAATGAGATTGGTGAAGTAACAATGGACAGAAATGTTATAAGCCAAACCAAAGCAAACCAAAGAGAGCGGTTAGTATAGCAATGGGTAGCTACCTTCACACTAAATCGGACACGGCTGGGGGACGCTGTTCATCTACATCAAATGAGTGCCTGTTTTCAATAAACCAAACTAACACTTCTTGTAATGAGTCATTTACTGGTGTGGATGAAGAGCATTCCCCTAGGCTTTGCTGGTATGGTGTGAAAGGTAGCTATTCATTGATATACTAACCGCATACCTTCAATGCGTACAGTTGAGTTCAACTTATTAAACGAAATAAAGAATGAAGGTTGGGAGTAAACATTCCATCCTAACATTATTTTCACATTTTATAGCATTTCTGTCCATTGTCACTTCACCAAAATATTTTTTGATTTTTTTTTAGTAATCATTCTTCTACTCTTCTTCCTCGGCTACACTATGTAACTTTCGAATATTTTTTCATCCTCTACTTCCAAACATTTTATCTTCATTATAAAATGCCCAATCGTTATTGCCTTTTTTAAACAATAAAGATAAAAACTAGCCAAGTTTAGCCAACTGTTGATTAAAGAAATAAAATTTCAATCACAGACAGCAACAGAACCTAGGGAAAATAAGAGTAAATATGTTCAGAATAAGTTTATTCAGCAAGTTTCCACAACATTTTATCGATCTTGACCCAATAATATCCTTAAAAATAACTTAAACACATTCATATAAGCGCACAGAATTGAAACTCTATTCGTCATAAGATGTTCACACAAAGTTTCAACGATGGAAAATTGGCACAATTATTTTTTTCTTTCCCGCAAGATTAAATTATTAGTCCATAGCCCCAGGAGACATTTACATTAAAGGCATTTATTCTCCATACCACGCAGAAAAAGCAGGGAAGCAGTTCCTGGATGCTAAAAATATTGATCTGACGAACTGGGATTCGCAGAACTCTGATTAAAACCCGATAGATGACCTATGTACAAGCATAACAGTGGGTCCACAAGGGTGAAAGATTTTTACTAGAAATTAATAATTAACAGACATCACTTGTTTAAAGACCTCAAAACATTAATATGATCAATTTATGTTTTGTATTATATAAAGATTCTCGCGTTAGAACGAATCGACATAGTGTCCGAAAACAGCACTATGCTTTTGGAACACTTAATAACTCCTGTTTTGAGCAGAAACCAAGGAATATTTGTTTTGATTAAATCCAGTCACGCACATCGAGTCAGATAAGCTGGGAAATGAGAGTCAGTGATAATATTATTTCCTTTCTTGGATAAGAAATCTTATAACCCTCGGAAATTCCCTTTTGTTGGAGAAATTTGAAGTTAAAGTAGAAAACAGATTGCAGGTCCTAGGGCTATTCAGGATCACACTTTCTTAACTAGCCAAAGCATTGGTAATGAGGCTGAACATCGAATTTTGTGCCATATACCAATTTAAAATTAAAATGTTATTCGTTACTTTCGTTAGGAAACGCTTTATTATATATGCTATTGAATGAAAATTCCATATCCATAAATCCCTCGCTTTTTCTCGACCTCATTTAGATGACTAGAGAAGTAGAGTAAAATTATAAAAAAGTGAGATATATTGCCGTGTTGCTGTTGTTTGGTTGTTAATTCATTCGATGTTCACTTTGCTATAAGTAAATTTAAGAATATGTCTCTTAAGAAATAACCAGAACTCCCTTCACATAAACGTCTCTGGAGTAAGTATTGTCCAAAGCTCCTTTTGATAGCCTAACCAACTGGCACCACTGCTTGACAATGAGAGTAACATTAGCCTACCAAGGGCATAGTTACTAATTCTATAATAAAAATATAAGCGTTGCGGTAATAATACAGTGATTTGATCCTAGCCTAATAACTAATATTTCTGATCCTTCATTAAGATTAAGGTCCAATATGCGTTAACCATCAGTTGATGAAAGTGATTGTAATACATGCGTAAAATAGAAGAAAAACCATAAACTATCAAATAAAAGATAAGAAAAATCCCTAGTTTTATTCCTTTGGGCGTTTTATAAAGTTTAAGATTTAGCTCCTATCTATTTGCATTAATTCTAAGGCTCATTTATTTATCAAGGTTTTTTTTCTAATCATTCCTCAAAACTTTCTTTAATCCATTACTTAAGTGTAGTCCGAGAAGTTCACAAACATCGATTTTGTTAATTTTGTGCTTAAAAGTAGAAATTGAATTGAATAGATTAGAGTTCTCTAAAAAAAACATTAACCATTAAAAGAACTTTGACTTATAACCAGTTTCATAATAAGTGAGCGACAGATATAAATAGCGAAGAGGTATGTTTGTAGATATAAAATAAATAGCAAGAAGACTAGCCATAATAAAGAGAAAATCACATATTATGCCAACTTTACTAAAACTGTAAGAATTAATTATTCAAATGTTTAGACTTAATACAGGAAGAGAACATTAGGAAGCTTACTTACCTTTTAATTTACCAACTGACTCGAAAAAATTCAGGCTTTAATAAACTTTCCTAAGAGAAAAATTTGCTATTTGTAAGATTTATGTCAGTTCATTTCATTGTGAATAAATATTAAAAGTCAAAGTAAATTAAAGTAATTTATTATACAAAACAGTCAATGGCTTCGCCACTCCCCATTACGCTTCGCTACTAAAATTAAAATTTTAAATCTAAAAAAAAAGCACCCATGGTTAAATTTTTATAAATTTTATAACTTCGCAAATTATAATCATTTTAAAAATGAGCTCTAAACTAAATTTACAAAATTCCGATATTTATATTTATTTCTGAACTTCACCATTTTGATTTTTTATATTATTAGAGAATTATTAGAAACAACTTTGACCAAAAATCATAATTTATAATCAAACTAAGATGAAATTATTATTAAAATACTCAAAACAATCCCCTTCTTAAATTTTAAACTTAGTGATGATGATGATGATGATGATGATGATGATGATAATGATGATGATTATAATTGGCGAAGTTCAGAAAATTTTAAAAAATTTAACCATGGCCGCTTTTTTTAGAATTTAAATTTTAATCATAGTAGCGAAACGCAAGCTTCCCCGTAGGGGGAAGTGGCGAAGCCATTGCCTGGTATTCTTTATTAAATTATTTATTAGGGTTTAAAGGCCAAAGGATACCGTGGAAGTGCAAGAAAAATCATCTGCTGCACAACCAGTATAGCTCTTGTCAATTAAATATAATTGACATTCGTTGAGCTATTATTTCCTTATTATTTGTCTCGTTCTCCTTTGGACAAAAAAACACATTTTTTTAATCAATGTGAAAATTGGGAGCAAGCAGAGAGCCACGTCGTCATTGAACTGCTACTAGGTGTCGTGAATACCAGGGTATGTGTTAGGCAATTTATATATTTTTTCCTGAAAAGTTATGAATTAACAAAACAATCAACTTTAATTTACTTCCTGTATTTCTTTAACCATTATTAGAGATTAATCTCCTTCCAAAGTGATCCATATTTTTATAATTTTACCCAGAAAAGTCCAAAAATTATCATCATCATCATAACCATCTCTATAATTTAAGAAGGGGATTTTTTTGAGTATTTGAATAAAAGTTTCATCTTAGTTTGGTTATGACTTATGTTTTTTATCAAAGTTATTTCTAATAATTCTTTTATAATATCAAAAAACAAAATGGTGAAGTTCAGAAATAAATATAAGTATCGAAATTTTGTGACTTTTTTAAAACCAAAAGAATTACAAATGATGAAGTTCAGAAAATTTATTTTTATATATCTTCATCTATAACTATATTTTAGCAACGTGATATTTTGAAAGGGGGGAAATTTAGTTTAGAGTTCCTTTTTAAAATTATTATAATTGGCGAAGTTCATAAAATTTATAAAAATTTCAATCTTAGGTACGAAGCGTAAGCTTCCCCCGTAGGGGAGAGTGACGAAGCCATTGCCTGGTCTTAATATATTTTAAATTTTCCAAAACTTTAGTAATTTTGGTCTGAGAATCTTATTTAACATAACATATTTAAGCTGATTACTAATGCTATAAGGGCTTATCAGAGGTTATCAAGTCAACATCCACCCATAAACTGCTTCCACAAGATTCCGTCCAAACCAAAGCATAAAAATTGGCGGCATTATGGCTTGTCAAATAATAAATCATGCAGCTATATAAAAAAATTTCAATAATATCTACACTTTATTATAAGAAAAACTTCTCCATCCGAAACCGGTATCCACAGGAAGGCAAGGCATTCAGAACATCATCTAAAACATATATCGATATTATAAAAGGTAATTTTCCCCAATGCAACTCAAAAAACAAAACAAGGTAACCTATACTTCCAATTTACCTATTTAACCTGCACTTGAAAACAATTAAGTTTGGAATGCTATTGTCTCCCTTCGGAAACCATTCCAGTAGTCTACCAGTAGTGGTATTGGGGGAGGTTGGCTCACCAACATCTTTTTCTCTTCTGGCCCCGAATTATTTCAAGAGTAGGGCGACCTTGAGTTCGATGGCATATGATACAATGCTTCCCTACTGAAGTCCTCCTCATGTGGTACAAATTAGATTTCTCCGGAGAGTGTCTCTCGAGTCTTACTGTTGCGGACGGAAGGCCTCAGATGACTCAATGGCGACGCGCGATCGCAATGGTGGATGGAAGCATTCTGGTTTTAAACGGCACTGAGCGTGATTTAGTTGATAAGCTACACTGACGCAGTTATGATATGCGGCAATGATATGCATTATCTCAGCCCATTGCTTCGCCATCAGGTTAGATTGGTATTTTGGAAATCGCTAATTGCTTGGTGTGGATAAAGTGCGTCTTCCATCGCAAACGATACAGAACTAATGGGGTGAGAGATTGCTATCATATCCGCATAATCCATTTAACATAATTATATTAAATCAAAGACTCAAAAATAAATACAAATATATGCCATGCCTTTGCTAAAATAATGAGGGAATCTTGATCATAAAAGGAAAGTTTTACAATGTATCTTTTAATTTGAAAATATAGTGTTAAAATGTGAGAGATTTTACGTGACATAAGGCTTGCGCCAGCGAACTCTTTTACGTGTTTGAATGCATTTATTTTCTTCCGAAATGAAAGGCGTCTCGAGGAATGCTTTAAAATTCATAACACACAGATTGAAGCAATTATTGAATTGTAAGTCTTAAAGGGGTGTTCTTTTAGACTTGCGTCTCTCAACCTTTTATCTCTTTAGAACCCTCGAATCATTAGCATGCCATACGAGGAAAATACCAATCTTAAAATAAATTTGTTTTCAACAGACCTTAAGAGGGAAAAGATTCCTTCACAGGACTTAAAACAACTAATCTTTAACACAAAAGTTAATAAAGTAATGTATTTACATTATATTATCATATTAAGGATATTCTCAGAACCAGTAGCGACCCCAAGAAGTTCCCAGTGGTTCTTGGAAACCCCTGTATAGAAATTTTGTTTTAAACCATTATTGTTGTTTAGTTTCTTAGGGTATACAACTGTCAATTATTTAGGCCTAAATAATTAAGACTAATGTGAAGAAAATTTTGAAATTGTTCAAATTATGGAACGATCTTCCAAATGAAATTGTTCATTGAGATGACCTAAATGCTTTTAAATCTGCTGTTAATGCTTTTTTCTCATGATTTCTATGCTTTTCTGAGGGATTAACTGGGTTAGGCAGACATATTGTTATTAATATTGAAATAATTCAACTATTTAAATAATTTAAATAATTTTAAATAATTATTATATTTTAGTAAATTCTTGTGTCTTAACTTTGAGTATTCTTGTCATTTCTTATGCTACTAATGCTCATCTATAGTGTAATCCCATAGAAGATGTTATTATGTATCTGCCTTCTAACCTATCCATTGTATGGTAGATTGAAAGAAAAGAAATTAAAGTAGAAGAACGAGTGTTATTGGAATATATTAGAGTGATGGAAATTAATTAAGTATTTTCATAAAGAAGACAAAACAATTGCCATTAAAGTTTAATTACAGTAACTCATTAATCATTAATGTGATTACATCTTGATCAATAACTGCAGCAGAAAGGCACATTTGCGAGTTCTAACTACAAATAACATTTTTTAGCGAAAAATGTCTCATAGAACATTTTAAATATATCTTTGTTTTTAAATGATTTTTCCTTTATTAAATTTTCTAGTAATCAAAATAAGTGATATTTCGTATACGCTAGATCCGGTGAGCAAGTAGAAAAATATCGCGTACTAACAATCCTATCTATCAGTCATTAGTCAATTTAGTATGTCTTTTCTTGGGTTATACTTGCAGAGTGAGCCTCTTGCTTTTTCCTACTATAGAATACCGTTCTGTTTACTAAAGCTGAATACGGTGAATGTAATGCTTCATCTACAAGATCAAATTTCTGTTACTTAACCTATGCACTAATGTTCGTGGGTTGTTGATAGTGACCTATTTATTTTTTACAACAAATAAATTCTGCTTTGACAAGGATCTGATTCAAACGTTGCCTTCAAAACGTCTTCTCCTATATGGTTTGTCGTTCAAAACAAGCGCCTAGCTGAGAGTTTATAATAGGTATTTAAGGTGTTTTTATTAACTATATGTGATATATAGGCCTTCACTGGATGAATATATACTTCATAAATCATTTTTTTCCCCTTTCGCTGTCTCTCTGTCTGTCTGCTTTCTCTCTCTCTCTCTTTCTTTCTTTCGCTCTCTGTCTCTCTCTCTTCCTTATTCTTGAAGATCTGGAATCCTCATTCAACTATCTCTATATTTACTATCTAATTAAGTAACTTTATTTCTCAACATTTCTGATCAATCTAAAAATCGAATGAGTGAATGTACAAGAATGAATTGCACAATGAACCATGCAATCTTGACTGCTTAGTTGTAGATTAAAAGAGAAGTTTACAATATATGTGTTAGCTTTATCAAGAAAGCATTAAAGTTCATGATACGAAAGTTCTTTAAAATTTAGACAAAGACTTTCAACAGCAAGATAAGACATGCCGGAATTCAATTAAAATACTTTGATTTTTTGACCAAACGAAGCTAAATGACAACGTCTTCATACACCCAAATACTTAAAAAGAATAACTGGAAGTTAAAAAGAAAATAATGTTTAGGACACTTGGGGAGTTCACCTTGGAAAACTTACTTCCTTGAATCTTTGCTTTGCTTTGAGATATTCAATAAATTTGTAAGTTCACAAACTGTGTCCTTCAAGGTCAGTATGAGAATGTAATGAAATCATTCATTAACCCTGTTTAAAACCTTGATATAAACATTCCGTTTTAGTTTTGACTAACTCTCCCCTAGTTTAGTGGTTCTTAAGTCATCAAACTTAACTCAGTTGCTACATTTACCCCTACCGATTCTATTCTTGACATCAATTTGGTTGATGGGAGTTTTATTTCTTTGTCAAAGGTCAGAAATGCGACCACATACTCGAATTAATTTACATAGTGGATCTTAAATTACGAATTTCGTTCACATATCGTTCAATTATCGATTTGCCTCATTGCGATTAGTATATGGACTAACCATTTTTTTTTACTAGAAAAGACGTGTTCGTGTCTCCTCCTATTAATGAAATAAGAGTGAAGATGCAGATATTAATAGCTAATTTTTAATGAAATTTTATTTAAAGGGAGAAAAATACAAATTTATTACCCTCCTACGAGGGGCGGTCAATAAGTTTTGCGAATTGGTAGGGCAAAACAAAGGAAGGGGGATGGCTATTTGTGGGGGTGTTAGGACAAGTTATGACGAGTCAGGGCCTGCAGCTGCACGCTCCTGCATCGTCTATTTAAGAAGCAGTACTTGATCGCAGATCGTCAGTCCGAAATTTTTCAACATTCAAGAAGGTTGAGCACCCCGCAGTGATCAAATTTTTGACCAAGGAAGGCAAAAATGCAACAGAGATGCATTTTCAGCAAAATCCAAAGTTTAAGACTGCTGAAGAAAATGTGACGATTAATGTTATTTGAAAGGTTTTTTTAGAAAAAATGGTCACTCCTTATTCAATATCAAGTATGCGGAGGAATAGAGTCTAATATTATCTGGAGGAACATCTTGAATCCTTAGAAGAGCCACGTGGCTCTAACCATGGGACAAATAGCATGAGAAGTGAGGGTGTAATAGGACGAATACGGATTTATCGGACCATCTGTGTTTAACTTACGAGCCCTATCTTGCGCACCCGGAGCGATTTCATCTTGTTCTCACATACTCACGACGCGAGAAAGAACCCGAAGGGCTATTCGACCGTGTTCTTATCACGGATCCCCAACCCCTTACGCGGGAAAGCCAGCGACCTCAATTCCCAGGACATTACGCCTAGGCTGGAGCAATTTCCCTGCCTCGCCGACTACCTATATAACCCGAGGTTTTCCGCCAAATAAGTTGTACAGCTCGCCCGTACACGAAGACCATTACGTTCTCGAGTCAGATCCTCCGTGGTTTATTCGGGTACTGACGACTATAATATGCCCGCCGTGGACTTCACCCCAGTGAATTAGCAGCTCCTTGCAACAGCCGTTCTTCCGTGAATTCGCGCCAGTACTCGCTCATCGAGAACTCCGAGGTAAAACTAGTCTTTGTTCATCAGCATCCTAAGGTAGAGCCAGTACTTCCCCCCACCGAGAACTCTGAGGTTAAACATATTCCTTCGTTGCATCCTCGCCTCCCTGAGTTACCTTCCCTCCGACGTGTACGCACGTGCAAAACGCCGACGCTGCGGATCTCGTTATAATCCGGTCTTCTCAAATCAATTGTTACTATTTGTAGTTCGGCTTAGTGTAGCTCCTTTCAAGACTCCGATCCCAGTCAGGTAATAAACCGCTTTAATCCCTTGGATTTGCTCCTTTGCTGATACCAACTGTGCCCATTTCTTATTTGATTACGTATCTCACCTAAGCCTCTTTTGTGTATATTTAATATTTCTTCTTTTTTTTATTAAACATTATTTTTGTAGTATTCTTTAAATATCCTTAAACGACTTTCGGCTATCATACAACCTTTACAGACAATCTTCATTCGCTCATTTTGATAATTATTAGCCACACACTAGGGGACGACTTTCTTCCCAATCTCATTATCTCTCTCCCCACTGGTCTGCCCAAGCCATCAGCGTGTAAGTGTCCCGTTAGTTTGACTCTTGCTTCCACCAGTATTTAGTTTTATCCATTTGTTTGCTTGATCATGTACAACCATTTTTTTCCGCGTGAAGGATGAACGTACCTCAGGCATGCACGGTGTCTTTTCGAGCAGGCTTACTATTGCTATAATAACCGCATTCCTTAGCTAATTACAATGCAGTTTAATTTTATATATGAAAAATGAATTTATTAGTATAGATAAAATGCAATTGCGAATAATATTGACTTGACTAAGCATAAATGGCTAGAGTAAATAGTTTTATTATAATAATGGCCTCTTGCTTTATTATTTGTCACATTATCACCGTGAAATGGCGAAGAAAGCGAGAGTTTCGAAGGTAATTGAAGGAGAAATGTTTAGAACCTACATCGAACGATGAACTTACTAATTTCACGGGTACAAATGCTTCATCAATCCTTGAGAATTACGAGTATTAGATCCAATTTATTTTCCTTCTGAATTTTCAGGCTCCAAGTAATTAGAGTAAAGCAAATACAACAAGAGAGATAAAATAAAATGCTTCCTAACCAATCAAGAGTGAATGAATGATAAATACATTGGTTAGTTTTGGGAAGAAGCCAAGATGAAAGCCCAAATTCGTAGTATTTAGAGAGGTCAAGGGAGGTTGAGGTAAAAATTAAATAAATAATTTAATTGAATCCAATGACTCATGCTCTTTGGAGATTGGAGGAAATTAACCCTCACCAACGTTTTGGACTATTTCCTTCAAGTTATCTCTCCCCAAGTTATCAACATCATGCTCTATAGCTTTTTCGATGGCACTACTAACTCTGCCCAACACTTTAGATACATCCAAACAGCTAAGGATATACAACCCTGCATCAGATAAGCCTTTAACACTGGCAGCAACAGCGCTAAAGGTTAGTTTCACCTTCATAATCTCCTCAGGTAGTACAATAAACACCCCTTATTCATCCGTACAAACACTACACTTTACTTAAAGAAATATTTAGTAATAGTGTTTCCCTGGGCATAAGATTAACTTTCTAACAACAAAAAATAAAGAAACAAAATAAAGTACAGTGTTAACGCGAATTTGAACACACTCGACGAGCTCACGCTAACCACTTTCGGGTAATATAAATAGAAGCAATTATTGTTCCATACCTACAGGAGTATATCCTTTCCTAAGTCAACTCTGTCTCTTAGGCTTGTATAGCAAATTTCACAACCTCACCCCCGAGAAAACCACAACAGGAGACAAAATACTCACTTATCTTTGCTACGAGATGTGCCATTCACATCAATAAACCACATATTCTCGAACAAAAAGTTTGCGCCAATAAAACACAATCTTGACCTATGAGTAATACAATTTCTCCCTAACACGCATAATCCACTCATTTCATTACAGGGTTGAGCATTTCCATCATTAGTTAAAGGCAAAAAGGTCCAGGACTAGATAGGACATACTCCAAGCAATTCTATCTCCTTCAACACGTCAACCTTTCCCCCCCTCCTCAAATAATGAACCCAAGACTAAACACATGCTACTACCAGACTGTTGACACCATGATAAATTTACAATTTAAATATATATTCGTAACCTTCCTAAGAAAAAGTACACTGCGACAAAAATTCAAATACTGGCAGTGAGGTACCTCTTGGAGAACCTCGCCTGGTCAGTCAAGTCCTTCGAGCAACCGGCCTAAGGGATGAACCGTAACATGTGGTCACATAAATAACTAAGTAAAATTAACGTATTTTCCATGAAAAGTCTTGGATTTTTATAAAATATAACAGATCTTTTGCTAATAAATCGGCCTAATTATTTAAGAATAATTAAGTTAATTTTCATTTGATTGTGTCGCCAATATGTTGTAGAGTTACTTAAAAATTTACGGTTATGATCAGTATTGCTACTTTTTTCTATTAGATTATGTGAGGAGATCCCCACGTGGAAGTTCTTTAGCAGAAAAGAACTTTAATGTGCAGCAGAAGGCCCGGCTAGGCCTAAAGTGGTAAGCCTCTCTCCCCTTCTCCTTCCACAAGCGGTAGCTTCGAATCGAGTCCCCGACGATTCACCTTTATGCGGGCAAAAATAGCTCTGCAAGAAGATTCGAGGCCCTTCGAGAGTAGAGCTGTTTCCTGCTAACCACCAACTCCGGGGAGAGCCTCGGATATAAATAACGCTCGACTCCCCGGAAGACACACAGAGTTGAGAGGTCTCGCCAGAACCCAGAAAATATCCCCATGGTCCCAAGTCAAGTGCTAGCAACAAAGCAAATTGACAGCTGGAATATTTTGTGTATTTGGAATTAGCCCCAGCCAGGAGGTAATTCCACTGAACGATCACCCTGAGTGATTTTCCCGACTTCTTTCATCAACTCCTGTCGAAGCCCTCCTTATTTAGGGTAGCCAAAATACTCTCCCATGGACCGGAAGTTACCGTCCCCCACCCACTTGCTTTTATAGAACCGTCATCACTCCAACCTCCAGCTCTGAAGTCCGAGCGGTCTTACCTCACGTACAGAAGACATCTGTAAGCCAACCCCCCTCCCCCCTTTAGTAACCCAATTGAGTTAATCTTCCGCCTTTCGTTTATTGATGTGATTTTGCCCGTTAATTTTGTAAGATAATTTTACCATTCAATTCTCTTATTAATTTTTTTGTGTGTAAATAAAATTCTATTTTTGTACATGTCTCTTTAAATATCCTTGAACTTTGCCTTTGTCCATAATTTACCTGACCTCGTTGCACACTCTCGTTACTCAGCCCGTCTGAACGCGTGGTTTTCCGTCCCTTTTGTCGGCTCGCTTTCAAGTTATTGGTCCTCTCCCATAGATATAATATGGTATTGATATAATTTAATTTCATACCACGACATATATATATATATATATATATATATATATATACATATATATATATATATATATATATATATTAATATACATATTATATAAATCTGGTGTCAAGTGTGTTGGGGTTTTTACAAACCCGTGTCGTTTTAATTTCGACATTAGAAGTTCCTTTGTTATTGATGTACATCCCTTTTATTTTAATGTTTGTATTGTAATGCCAGAAGGCACTTCAAGTTATTTGAAGAGCAGTGGAACGTAATCTATTTAGATTTTGTGTTGGACCCCAGGTAATTAAATTTTTTTTATTGTGTTCGAATTCTGGAGACTCTCCTGGTTATTTTTTTCAAAAGAGTTAAGGTCTTTGGTGTCCTAATTCCGGTAGGACCATTTTAATTTTTTTTCCCTCTTAGAAACAGCAGAGGTAGGTAGCTGTATCTTATTTTTTGGTGATCAAGGCCTTCACGAATATTCAAGTATTCGTTTTGCGTGGGTAGTGTCCTAGCTCATTCGCGTATCAGTGTTCCCTCAGTTAACTGCGTAAAAATGACATCCTTCGAAAAATTCATATTAGGTCTTTCGGGCGAAGACGTGCTAAATTACTTACAGAAACAAGAGAGCAACGAACGGGCAGAGCTAAGGGAATTGGAGATGGAGAAGAACAAACTGAAGATGGAAGAACGTGAACAAATTAGGCAGCATGAGCTGGAAATGAGCCGAAATCAAATGGATTCTCAATCCATCGGTTCCCGGAGGAAAATTCACCAAACTCCTTCAGTCTACCTTCCCGCTTTCAATGATGAGAGAACCTTTCAGATCAATAAATGGGATCTCAAAAATGATGGCGTCGCTCGCTTACTTCCCCTCCTAAATCCCTTCCTCCGGAGGCAACTTTAGGCTATTCCACGTTAAATTCCGAATTGCTAGCCACTGTTCACGTAAATAGCGAATTCTACCGCTCCCGATTCCGTCAGGAAAGGATCCGCCCTCTCCAAACCTTTCGACAACACGGGTACATCCTCCAAAGAAACCTTCAGTATTGGCTGGATGCATGCAAGATTCCTTAGGTCTACGAGTCCCTTCTGGACTTCTTCCTTAAGGATCAGCTTTTAGCTGCTGTGGCTCCCGAAATTCGCAAATTCATTAAGGACAAACGTTGCGCCACTTTCAAGTAATGCATGGAAGAGGCCGATGTTTACGCGGGTAGTCATGATTTATACCCTAATGATGTTAAAAAGGCTCCCCAATCACCCCCCAAAACTAAATTTTATGGCCCTTAGACCCACCTTAAATTGGTTCCAAGATTTACCAAAGCTCCTAGTCCCTCGAAGCCAAGAAACTTCCATCGATCGGAACACCGAGACGTTAAGCCCCTAGTTTCTTCTCCCCCGGGTGTGCCGTACCAAAAGAACCCGATCGTCTGCTACGCCTGCGGACTTCCCGGCCATTACCGCACGAACTGTCCTCAAAACTCCCGATTCGGAAACTCTCAGTCCCACCAAGTACACCAAATCTGGGCCACCCTTGATCCTCCTCCTTCGCCTCAGAAGACTCCCGAACCTTCCTCGCCTGCCAAAGACCCGGTCCATCAGGTAAATTTTCTCTTTAATGAGAACAACCCTGGTGGATTGAACTTCGAGAACGGAACTGTAAGCGGTCGCCGAGTATCCACCCTCGTCCGTGATGCCGGGTGCACCTGCATTATAGTGTCTGAGGACCTACTCCCCCCTATTGGGCCCGACCACTAGAAACTTGCGGTGGTCCAAGGCTACCTTGTCCGGGCCAGTCGTTTCCCAGTAATTCGTTGTCACATCGAGTGTGACTATATGTCAGGTTAGGCCGAAGTGGTAGCGGCCCCAATCCAGTTCTATCCCGTGACCCAGCCCGTGATTACCCGTACACAGACAGCCCTGGAATCCCATGCACCTCTTGCCCTGTAAACCCCTATCAAACCGGAGTTCTAAGCCCTCCGGAGCAATAAGTTTTTCCGCGCCCAGAAGAAGTGCGCAACTCTCCCCCTACTTTGGAAGAAAACTAAAGCCCACGAGCGTGAGTCCACCCGAGGCAACAAACGAGTCTCGTATCCCGTGAAGAAGGACTTATTGAGAGGTTTGAGACCTAATTGGACCTTAAGTCACGAGAACAAAAATTCAATCCTGGCGCGAAGGTGCTGGTGACACTTCCCACGAGAAGCAACAAAATCCTTACCCAGTGAAAGGGACCCTACCCCCTGCCTCGAGGCTAGAGGACCCGTGGATTACCTCATCCATACCCCGGCGGGAGCGAAGGTTTTTCACGTGAATTGTATATATTAATATATATATTATATCATCAATGTTCCTAATTATGTTTTTTTTAGTCCACTAAATTGTTAATTTATTTTTTTGGCCCATATTTATGCCTCCATTTAGTTGTTTCCTATTTTTTTAGGGCCACTGAAATGTCGCCAATGTTCCCCTATGATTTTTCTCTCGTTCAAAATTGTATTAGTTAAATTCTCTATAATAGACCTGTTTAAGGCTTATGTCCGTAAATTCCCCGCTGAGCTCAGATTTACGTTTTTTTGTGTGTACACCTGTCGTAGCAGGTTAGAATTTCCCTAGACCTTTGATAATTCTACTTTTTCGGGATGGGGTGATCCTTTCCTACGCAACTGCTCTGTAAAGCATCATCTTTTGGTTGGTAGATGTGTGAGGGAATCCCCACGTTGAAGATCTTTAGCAGAAAGTAACTCCCATGTGCTGCAGAAGGCCCCGCTAGGCCTAAAGTGGTAAGCCACCCCCCCCCCTTCCTTTCCACAAGCGGTAGCCTCGAATTGAGTCCCCCATGATTCACCTTTATGCGGGCTTAAATAGCTCTGCAAAAAGATTCGAGGCCCTTCAAGAGTATAGCTGTTTCCCACTATCCCCCAACTCCGGGGAGAGCCTCAGATATAAATAACGCTCGACTTCCTGGAAGACACACAGAGTTGAGAAGTCTCGCCAGAACCCAGAAGATTTCTCCATAGTTCCAAGTCAAGTGCTAGCAACAAGGCAAAGTGACAGCTGGACTATCTTGTGTATTTGGAATTAGACCCAGCCAGGAGGTAATTCCACTGAACGATCGCCCCGAGGGATTTTCCCGACTTCTTTCGGGTATTTCGGGTAGCCGAAATACTCTCCCCTGGACCGGAAGTTACCGATACCCCCTTGCTTTTGGAGAACCGTCATCACTTCAACCTCCCACTCTGAAGTCCGAGCGGTCTCACCTCACGTACAGAGGACATCCGTAAGCCAACCTCCTCCCCCCTTCATTAACCCAATTGAGTTAATCTTCCCCCCTTAGTTTATTGATGTGATTTTGCCTGTTAATTCTGTGAGATAATTTTACCCTTTAATTCTCTTATTAATTTTTTTGTGTGTAAATAAAATTCTATTTTTGTACTTGTCTCTTTAAATAACCTTGAACTTTGCCATTGTCCATAATTTACCTGACCTCATTGCACTCTCTCGTTACTCAGCCCGTCTGGACGCATGGTTTTCCGTCCCTTTTGTCGTCTCGCTTTCAAGTTATTGATCCTCTCGCATAGATATAATATAGTATTGATATAATGTAATGTTATACCACGACAGATTATATCTTTAATCTCAAATTCCGCTAGACGTGGAATGACTCTTCGTTGACGTGCAGAGCGAGCACGCAAGAAATTGGGTTATATATCACAGTGCGAGGGCTAACAAATTAAAATCGACTGCAGTTGGCCTAAATAATCAATTCCTAAAGTTTTTGGGTATAGAGAAACTGATTTTATAAAAATAAATTTACTATATACAGAGAAAATATTATTGGCAAAAGTAAATAAATGACAATAAATAAGATGAGACCCGGAGTACCAAACGCGGGGAGGGGGTTAAAATGATGGGGAAGAGAGTCTGAGAGATAATGTACGGTAATCGGTACAAACGAGGAGATGGAGAGGGTATAAATGACTCGATGGAGACGAGAGACCGAGAGAGGATGCACGGTGATCGATTCCAGAAAAAGGGGAGAGTGCAAATGACGGGGAGACTCACGTAAAGCCTTATTACCTGAAGGCTTTGGATTCGACGAGTAAGTGGAGCGCTGCAAAGTTCCACTAGGAAAATTCTTTCTTGTTTGGCCTTGCTGAGAAATAAACGAGGGAGTACTCCAGACGGAAACGAAGTCGATACCCGAGTGATAGATGCTTGTCCGTGTCTATCTTCTGTCGGGCGGGAACTCCGGTCTTAGGTACGAGCAAGGCCGGGTAGAGGTGACGCGTTGCGTTCGTAGCTGCAAGCCGTTGGAAGGTGGGGCAGGGCATACGAGAGTTTACGTGGCTGCTAACTAAGTCGGGGCTGTATGGTACTAATTTCTCAAAGCTTTTCTCGAAGTATTTATACTGCCTTGGGAGAAGCAGGCCGCCGGAGGCACCCAAAACGGGGAGAGGGATCTCATTAGACTTTGCACGCCAGGGTGAGGGAGGATATTCTCTGCAAGCATCACAACCTCGCACGAAGGTCTTTGATGGCGTAGGTTTGACACCGATCAGTCGATGTGACGGGGAAAAACGAGAACCCAAACGGATCACGCAGTCGCGAGAAATTCTCGCTGCTCTCCTGAGGATGTTTGGCCATGCAGGTGCATCTTTCTCAGGCGCCACAGGTAGACGTTGGGTTCTAAGGGAAGAGGGGGGAACCTTTTTTTTCTGACAATAATGCAAATATTATATTAAAACAGGTAGCCAAACACCGATATGAGGTGGAAACTAATCATGTAGTTGTAGGTTACAGGATGCCAATCCCTCTCAAGTGAAAGATCACTGGAATTTAAACCGAGATAGGACAAAACGATTAAATTGAGGGGAAGGATTTAAATATTGTAGGTAATACGAGTAAATTCAACATTAATATGTATTACAATTAAAGAATAAGAGTGATAATAAAATAAAAAGAATAACATAATATCAAGGAAGAGAATTTAAACTTGCTTCACAAAAAACAATGATGGCCATGGGATAACGACCACTACATGAAAAGATCACTACAAACTGCAATGAGAAAGGTCTGCACCCCTTAGCATTATTATTTAGAGGCCAAATTCTCAATACAAAGTTAGAACAAAGGGTAAAAACACTCCTAAGTACAATTTTTAACGTTTTGGGGGAAGGTCTCAATAGAAGAGAAAGCAACTATTGCTTATCTATGCATTAACCAACCTGTATCTCAAAGTCATAAATATTCGCTTAACGAGTTCCAAACTCTAGCCAGAATCTACATAAATAAATGATAGCTAGATCAGGATAATGTAACTGTGATAGAACGAGTTGAATCTGTGTTAAATTCAACTCCTATCCCATATTAGTTAAAACCTCGAGGAGGCCCACGTGCATCTTCGATTCGAGGCTTGGAGTCTTATCAACAGCTACCGGACGCCAATGTTTAAACAAGGAGGTTATCGTCCCCCCGTTCGCCCCCATACGCCGACCTCGCCAGATCGAGTTAGGCTTATGAACAGATAAGGCATTTTTCTCCGGCCCAGCTGTGCGTTCCCTCCAAGCTTTCACTCCATTCTCCCCCACGCCAAGGAG
Source organism: Ceratothoa steindachneri (assembly GCA_963969495.1). Taxonomy (NCBI): domain Eukaryota; kingdom Metazoa; phylum Arthropoda; class Malacostraca; order Isopoda; family Cymothoidae; genus Ceratothoa; species Ceratothoa steindachneri. The sequence continues at coordinate 48,630,708 of OZ018336.1, forward strand.
ATATCCTGGCTATTTATATGGACTCTTTACCACTAAGATCAGATTGGAGATCCAGATTTTCGTCGCGAAACATCACCACGACCCTCTCTCCCTTTGTGCGCCAAGGGACCTCGGCCTCGAGATTCACCATCACTTGTCCAGGAGGACAATATTCCCTGAGTGCCAAAGGTTCGAGCCTTCAGTGACGTCAAGTCCCCAAGGCATTGCCCCCTGCTGTTCAAGGAGAACAGCATTAGAACAGCCATTGTTCGTTTTGAGCCCTTCGCCAAGAAACGGTTCTCATCCCCCCCCCCCTGTTGTTCAAGGAGAACAACATTAGAACAGCCATTGTTCGTTTTGAGCCCTTCGCCAAGAAACGGTTCTCACCCCCCCTGTTGTTCAAGGAGAACAACATTAGAACAGCCATTGTTCTTGAGCCCGTAGACAAGAGACGGTTCTCATCCCCCCCCTTTGTTCAGAAGAGAACAACCTAGAACAGCCATTGTTCTTCCAGCCGTTCGTCGAGAAACGGTTCTCCTTCCCAAGACGCCACGTCAGGATCATCTTATCCCCCCCCCTTTGGCTGGAACTCGCCAGCGGACCGAATATTCCTTCAAGTACCTTCCACTGCACCCTAATGAAGTTACGTAAGCCAAGCGTCACCTTTTGAGTAGTGATCCCTTATTTGTCAATTCTATCCTGTGCTTTAAATGGTTTATCGAACCATCCCATCTCTTTAACTCCATTTTGTTTTACCCTTTTTGATCCCTTAAATCCTTGGATTAGCCCGAGTCTCCACGACCCTTTCCATTCTGTTTGTCAATATTTTCCGTTTTTGTGTATTGTTTATAGTTATTATTAATAAAACTCTATTTTATTAATGATAGCAATATTATTATCCTTGAGCTCAGTTCCACTTCTTAAGCATTTTGAAGATACATAATACCGGCCGCCAGACAGTAAAACGCACTCTAAAGATAATTAAGGAAGTTCCCTCAACGAATAGTGTAATATATGGTATCGTCGGGAGTCATTCTACGACAGTAACATTCTCTTACGAATAAAGCATCCTAATCTTGTGAGAAAGGCATTGTTAAATCTATAAACATGTTTCTCCGTCACACTTCAACATCATTGCAATATTCCATATCATGAAAAAAGGTTAGAATAAAAGAGTAACTTTGCACGCGGATTAAGGTAAAGAGAAACTTTCAAAGGATGATTGTTTTGATTAGATTCAACCATTAATAACGAGTTCAAAATTGCCGAACGAACAATTATGCCATTCAGGCCATTTTAGTGGTTCAGTTTGATTAAAGGACTAATTCGATTGAACGATTGCAATGGCTCTGCCAATAAAAGTCCTTGCAACTGAGTTTCAATTACCGCTCTCTTCTTCTCTCTCTGTCAATGGCAATTATGAATCAATGACTTACCTTACACAAATGAGAAAGAAATGAAATAGAGGTTTAATGTTTTCCTGTTATTTGCCACGTTAGTGCTTTTTAGAGTACGGAAGGGGCTTTTTCTATATGATTTAAGGTTATTTCCACAGGTAAAAAAAGAGGATAAAAAAGAAAATTGAATCAAAATTAAAAAGAATACGCATGAGGAGAATTACTAGAGAGTATTTAATGGTATCTTTATATATTTATTCAAAAGAAAAACACCCGCGAGGGAATGATACTCCAAAATAATTTACAGAGACTCGAAAGAGACAAACTTCAATAAGGGAAAATGAGTGGAAGGTGCATAAAAAGAGTAACCAAAAGAGGATACTACTTGGAGCGTTTAACTTCAAATTAACTGAGATGCTTTTGTTGCTGAGCTTGGCAGGAGGGGCGACACGGAAGAGTTGCGCACCCTCTGTGTCTCTAAGATCTTAAATATCTCATTTGCCTTATTTAGTTTCTCCCCAATTACAAATGTGACTCTGCGCGGGGATATCTTGACCTTTGGGGGTCTAATTTGACCTTTTTTAAGGGGATATTTTTTTATCTTTTCTGTGAGAATTTTGTACACCTTTGTTTGTTATTTGAACGTTCTTTACGAGGTATTTTGTAAAGTATTGTATCTATAATTGGGTTTGAATTAAGGTGGTTATTAAATTTTATATTTTGACTTCTTTGTGAGATATTTTAAAGATATTTGAAAGATTAAAAGGAGTAAATTGGATTGGTATATTTTGACTGTTTTTCCAAATATGTTAGCATTTGGGGGATACTTTTAATCATATACAGTAAATGTTCAGAGTTTGGCGCGATATTTTGCCATAATTTTTCTAAATTTGACTTTAAACATTATTTGTGAAATTATTGGAACCTGAACAAATTTATGGGATATTTTTTTATTTTTTCGCAATATCTTGCACTAGTTGGGGAAGTGATTTGACCTCCTTCTCCTAATACTTAATAATAATCTTCTTGCTTGAATTTAGGACCTCTTGCAGGATAAGTCGAAGAACATTTGCGGAATAAATATAGAGGAAAGATTTTTGGAAAGGAGAGTTTTGTAGCAGTGAACTGTCTGAATGCGCGTTTGTGATTATAAATACCGTGATTTGGTATGTTTTGAAATACTTTTTTAATGTATTCCATGAAAAGTTATGACAGCAAATATTGGTATTAAGACACAATTGCCGAATTCTGTAGTCTCAAAAGAGAAATGAGTCTCCTGTCTAATCGGTCAGAGATAGTAAAATTAACTGAAATGCTTTGATTAACACAAGATATGTAATTTTTCCTCAACTGGTCTTCCAAGAGATCAATAAAGATCCTGTGCTTATTTCCTGAAGCAGGATTTTCTCGTAGTTTTTAATGCGCTTTTCCGCTATAACTAATTTCTTGACATTACAAACTGTGATGAGAGAAGGCGATGTAATTCCTTGGAAATCTCTTTTGTTTTAGACTCGTTGTGTCAGGGACTGGTTTCCATCATCAGACGGGGAAACAAAATGGTCATAAAATGTTAGTAACAACATCTCCTTAGTAAATTGCTCTATGGAAGGGAAAGCTTCAAATGAAAGTAGAGTAAGAGAAATATAACTGGTAAAAGGTTATCTCTATTTTAGCATGGCCGCACTTTAGTATATTAATCTATTAGATTGATAGCTTTGAAGCCTTTGAAGTATCTTTGTAAAGTAACGGTTGTCCAATCCTTCACTCTTAGAATCCAGATGACTGACTAAAAAGTAAATGGCTCTTTGTTGAGGTGAATTCTTTTAATTAGATTCTTTTGTGGGTCACTGTCAGCATTAATTTATTTAAAGTTGTATTAGTATTTTTTAAATATTCAGTTCTTTTTTAATTTTCAATAGTTTATTACTATTTTTTCTCAATCATTATTACTTATTATATGGTTACATTTTTTTTCACTAGAAAGTTTAAGTACAGAAGAGAGGGCGTCATTTAGTGCCAGTAAACATTATAACCAATTATAACTCAAAAGCTCATCTGCTAATGGAAAACCTTCTTCGAGAGGACAGGATGCAAATGCTGTGGTTAAGATCACCCTGTCCTTTGTGTTCTATCGGAAACGTTTTAGTTACGATCATTGCTACTTTATGTTGCAATACTTTGGTATGTAAAATAAGAGTCCTAGTAGTGTAATTAGAGGGAAAAGATGATACAAGACCCTTAACTTTATAATGGCTGTTGATATCTCTTTCATTTTTGAATGACGAAATATAGAGCACCTAAAAAGATAATTAAGCTCTCTTCTATGAGCGAAATACAAGGTTTATCATGCGTTTGATACCATTATGAAAGTAATTGCAACTCAAAGACACTGGTCTCTCCTCTAACTCGATGAATATTGACCCCAAAATGAAAGTAATATGTCATTTTAAGAAGACATGAAAGGGCTTCTTAGAATTAAAAGATTCCGATGATAAAGGTCTCCATACTAAACTTGATCTTGATTCTATCAATGCCCTTAGGAGTTTAATTCTCGTCGAGACCCTTATTAAATAGCAAGAATTTTAAAGCCATTCATAAATGAGCGCATAAACATCGTATAAAAATAAATTCCACAGAAATGTATGTATTTGTCTCATGAGTTGTCGTCCGCAGGATAAAGTTTACAATGTCTAAAGATTGCTCGTCTCAATAGGATCGAAATGCACATAAACCATTTTTGAACATCATATTTAAGAGAGATGAAAACGGAAATATTTACTAAAATATTAAGCGGAAAGGAACAATGTGTTGACCCCACCAATCCTACAGCAAAATTAAGGTTTTGTATTTGGTTTACCCTAAAAGCAGTTATTCTTTATGAGTTCGTGAATAATAAGTTAACTGATCGTTAAAATAGGTGAGTCTGAGATAAAAAAAGATGAGAGATAATGAACATAAGTATGTTGAGATAAAAGAGAAAATAAAGAATGAAATTAGTTAGGTGTTAGATAAGGGAAAAGAGAGAGAATGAAAATAGGTGTGTCTGTGATAAGCGAGAATAGAAATAATGAACCTAAGTAGTTCTGAGATATAAGAGAAGAGAGATAATTCATATGATGGGGACAGGAGGAAAAAGTGGGCAGAGCAAGCCTCTAACATGACAGAAAAGATAATGAAGTTAAGTGGAGAGAATCAGAGGATAAAACAAAGGATATAATATAAACACCAAAAGAGATACTTGATAAAAACAAATTAAATGAAATCTAATGGATGGTGATGGTGGATCTTCTACGCCATTACAACGCTCAGAAACCACTCCAAAGTAAGTCCATTCACACCGTGGCTGCTGAGTGGGTGAGAGAATATGTAAAGAAAATGATGAAAGTGGATAAATTGTGTTGTTGCTTTTACCTTAAAGTTCCATCCTTAATTTGAAAAAAACAAGGTCTGCTGACCAAGGACATGTGCTCTCACTTATTCTGATTTATCACACTACGACCTTCAAAAATGCCTGGACTAACCTTGGAAGGACCTTGGCAATTACATTATTCAAAAGAGAAAATAGAACAGCATAAGAGTTTCAAATTTCCTTAGAATCGGCCGAATAGTTATGATGTTATTGAAAAAGTAATTCACGTACTAACCTTAAGAGGACCGTGGCAATTATTATATCATTCGAGAGATAATGCAAAATGACATAAGGGTTTCAAATTTAATTAGAATCGCTCGAATAGTTATAATGTTATTAGCAAAAGAATAGAAGAAAACGATGACCGACGGTCGGCTGACCGACCTACAGACTGACTGACCGACCGACCGACATAAAGATATATAGTGTCGCACGCAACTAAAAAAAACCGGGACCAACAGTCAACCGACATAGTGAGATGTAGAGTAGCACGCGATTAAAAATGGAAAGAACAATGTCCGTTTGTAGTGTGGGATAATTAATAATGGAAAGTGATCCAAAATGTCTAATGAGAACAAGATATCAGTTATTATACTCTGAAAATTAAATGAAGCTTCTCGAGGTTTATGGACTTATTAATGACATCTTTGAATTTACATTGAAAACGGTTTGAGACTTTGAGGCAGTTTAATATCCTAACCTTCATAGCCATATTGAGATCTTCAAGATTAAAATATTATGTGTGTGCGTAGAGGAGATCATAATCCTTCAAAGTACGGAAGACACGGCCTCATATTAGCATACACAAGGATCCCACCCGAGGCAGCGGCTAGCTTCCACACGACTTCAAACACAAAGCTAGTCATACCTTGTCTCTCTTTTCCTTCTTTCGTCTCCACACAAACACCTCACTAATTCTCTTTTCTCGGAACCTGCTAAGGAGGTTTCTGTCTCCCTCATTTATAACCCGGATCCTGCTGTCGACCGCCAACTGGAACACGAGGTGCTTTCAGCTCGCTAATTGGGTTCAAATATTAGTAATATCCCCCTTAAAATAGATTTGTCAACCTGCTGTTTTCAGACTTGCAATCGATTTCATTCTGCTCTTTATGCGAACTTCATTATCCTGGAGTGCGGTCTCTTAATTAATAAACGAATGTAAAATGGTCCGATGGCGGAATAACTAAATCTCAGTCTGTTTTTATCTATTCTACTATGATGTTTATTACTCAGACTTGTAGAGAGGAAAATAGAGAGGGTGGAGGAGAAAGTGAGAGACCTAGAGAGCTTTATTCATAGTCAAAACCTCTTGGGTAACTTTACATTCACTATAAATATATTTTAACCGTTCCTTCCTTGTTATATTCTGTAGTCCCGAAATTAATGGCGTTTCTTAAAGTGCTAGGTTAAAAATAACAAACAGGTAAATAATAAATTTATTTTTAATTCAAGTGGGTTCCATTTGATTGAATGTACATTTGCCGCGAATTACAATTTCATTTATGCCTGGAGAATAAGGTGGATGCGGCCCAAATTCCATTGCAACGTTATTTAATTTCTGAAGCTTCAACTTTTTCGCATTATTGATAAGAATTGTCTCGAAGGAGAATAGGACCTTCCCGATAGAATAAGGCTGGCTGTATTTCGGGCAACCTTTTATTTATTACCTCTAATTCCCTGACAGTGTTTTACTGTTGTGAAACACTAACTTGCTCACAACCGACTCACTCCAAAAAATATTTTCCATTGGCAATGCTAGCTTTCTTGACCTTTCTTTATCCTTCCATATTAAAGTCTCACTACCATACCCTAAGTTTAAAATTTTACACATTCTTTACCACACTCACTTAACCTAACTAAATCTGACTTAATACGAGGGAATATGTCAATGTAGGTCAGATTAGTTCTTTATTACATCGCCATTAAATATGTACGAAGGATAAAGGCAATGTATTTCATAAACATTTCTAAATGATCAACCTCGTATGTAAAACTATCTTCTCTAAATATATTTCAGTAGCTTCCATGCTATTTCTTTCAATTTAATAGACAGTGAAAAATAACAAACATATAGACTATTTTGTCAAAAAGCTAATCTTTAATGGAGTATTCACCTCCTAAGCCTCCATAAGAAAAGCGAGGATTAAACAGAAAAGACTCGACTGTTATATACATATAATTGAACATAATTTGATAAATTAGTTTGTTAAATCTTACTTATAATGAGTTTTCTTCTATTAAATAAAACGTTCCGTGGGGTATACCGTTATACTTATCAGTTCTGACGTGTAATATTTCGGTTTTTAGCTGGAATCAACGTCTGAACAGGAGTGAAGTAACCAAACCAAATATTCTGTGCGATCGGCAGAATTTCCTTACAAAAGAGAGATTGATGATATTGTGTGGTGAAGGCGGGGCAAAATCGGTATTTTGATTGGCTATATGAGTGATAATATGCGAAGAACTAATGACTATCGTGGCGTATAAGTGCATCAGTTCAATGGGCATCAAAGTCGTAACGCTGCTGAGATTGAACTGGTCCCTCGACGTCAGAAATCCAACGCCGTATCTGTGAGCAAATCAAACAAGTTCCTTCATATAATTAATCTTATTTTAGCGACTGAATCACTTTTAATCATTTGATACCACAATGAGCGAGGGATTATTTGCTAGTGTCAGGACACTGATCAGTCCATAAACAAAGTTGCTAAGACGATAAGCGTGAGCAGGGCAATTATTTACAGAACCGTAAACCAGTACCTGGGCTACCACTCTTACGTGCTGAAGAGGCTCCAGGTTCTCAAGCAGGCGACTAAAAGAAGTCTAAAGTTTAAGGCACAAGGACTCCTCAACAAATTCGAGCAAAATGGCACCTGCTTTCATCGCTTCTTCTCCAACGAAAAAGGTTTCATATAGGGAGGGAAGTTGAACCAAAAGAATAATAATTGGCTGTGCGAAGACGCATAGGAAAGTGCTTACAAGCATGGGCAGCAAGAAATTTACCGCTTCTCTAATGAGGCCATGGCCACGTTATGCTTCCTCCCATTTTCGCAAGTTCCTGATAGTAAACAATTACGTTTATATTGATGGTCTGGAGACCTTACTCATTCCCCTTGATGTAACAAGTTGTCGCGGAAATGACTTACGTTTACCAGCAGAACTCAACTCCTGGCTTCAAAGTAAAGAAGACAGGCGTGGTTGTTCAACAACGTCCCGCAGCACTGGTTCCCAGACTTGAAGCCACATTGCTCTCCGACCGCAACCTGCTAGATTATTTCGTGTGGTGAGTTTTTGGGCAGGCTGTCACAAGGCTGGTCAGAACACTTCAGAATCTCTAAGGGACACCATTTTGGAGGTAGTATCATCTGTTGACAAGGAATCCGTAACCAAAAGATGCAGTTAGTTCAGATCCCGTTACAGAAGGTCTAGAATGCAAATGTTGGCAATTTAAAATGATTTAGGAACTATATATATCGTTCTATTTGTGTCAATTTTTCTGAGAACATATTGCTGGTTAGGTACATGACTTTATTTTTCCAGTGCACAATTTGTATCGATTAACGTGAAATGTCTTGTATATATTTAGAATAAACTTTGAAATTTATATCCTCTTTCGCTACGATGATTTATGAGGCAACCATTTAAACATTAAACACTTGGAGTTCATCGAGCTGTTTGTTGTCTTAGTCAAATGGTCGAGGCTGTGAGAATTATGCCCGCAGATAGCCGCAGATACCCGCAGATACTGGCCTCAGTGCAGTACAAGGCAGATAAGACATTTCTTTTTACACTTTAATCTAGAAAGGATTTTTCACATATCATTAAATAAAGATGCCGAGCAAAACAACCCATTGAAAATTATTACTGCTAATATGTACATAATTGCCTTAAGAAACTCAAGTATTATTTTATAGCATTCGCTTCAAAATAGCTTGGTCAGCAGATCTAAATAAAAGGGAGATTAGCGCTAATTCTGACTATTGACATTGGACAATATAAGACAGAAACATATAGATTAGTAGGAGAAAAGTGAGAGGGTAAAGTGGTGAAAAAGTTTTGAAAATAATAGTAAGGATTAGTTTAGTATGATTTTGAAAGATTTCGTTCCCTGGTGAAAGGGTATCTCCAGCAAAAATAGGTATAGCGTATAGAGTAGCATAGAGAGTTAGTTGTTAATATATCTGGTCCTAGGGTATCATTGGCATTGTATAAATGTATACTTAGGTTTTTTTATGTCAAAGCTGTTTGGCATTCAAGCTTTTGTAGTGGTTGGGTGTGAGCCCGTCACTGCGGTTAGTCAAATTTAGGATTTTTGTCGTAATTTCAGTTGTTATTTTGGGGTTCGTTGTGTCAATATGGGTTGATGTTATGTTTCAATAAGATTTTCTTCGCTTTATTGCTGGCCTTAGATACTACGCTCACACTGTAGCGTAGTTGTATTTGTTAGGTGTGTGTTATATTCTCTCTCAAATTTAGCTCCTAGAGGGAAACTTGGTCGGGTTCTTTCCTTGCCGGATCTTTTCTTTCGATACTCGGAGTCCGAGAAAACAATGTAAATGTCTGTGGAAAATTTGATGAGTCCTCGGAAAATAGCCTGTTTAACTAGATCTTCGGTAAGTCGGTCGTGTAGTACCATTTGTACTGTCTGGCACTTAGGCCATCAACAATATCATCTAGGCCCGCCTCGTCCGGAAACTGGTTCCACTCAGTAGCATATACTCTGAAGTTTATCATCCTCGTGTAGTACATGCACCTGGGTTCCCGAGTTTTCGATGACGAGGACCTACTCGGTCGACGTGACTGCAAGGTCTTTTTTGGGCGAGACGTATGCTCCACCTTCTTGGGCCTTACAGCCTGGGCTTACTCCCGCTGGACTCGTGAAACTGTTTGAGTTTTATCTGTTGTGTGTGCGCCCGTGTGTTTATTTGGAGCATTCTGCCGGGCATCCATAACCTTGAGTCGAGGATTCCGTTCAACGGCATTACTCGAACCCTAGGCTTTTTGGCCGCTGTTCTCGTTCTGCGAATGGAGATTTACTCTAAAGACTTTAGTTGACGGAGGGTTTTCAGGAAACCACATTTCCTCAATGCCGTTTGTTACGAGCATGGTGTTCAAATCCTTCGCGAAGGTACCAGGCCGGATTAGGTTGCCAATGTTTTATTTTGATTGATTTTTCGTGCTCGATTTGCAGTATAGTAGGATTTGGGGCCACACTACTTTCTGAAACCAATACCTTGGCAACCTTTGCGTAGGTGGCGTTAACTTTCCTCTCTTCGTCTTTTTTTTGCCCTATTGTTTTGCTGCTTTGATTAGTTCATTTTTGATGGGACACACCATAGCCATAGTCTTATGTGGGCTACCACAATTAAGCCATTTCTTGAGTGTATTGTTGCAATCACGCCAGGAATGACCTTGTTGGTCACACACAGAGCAGTCTACAATTTCAGAGTTAAGGCAAGTAAAGTGGTGTGCTCGCTGTAACTGTAGCACCAGAAGCACATTTGTAGTTTAACGAATTCCTCCCGAGGATGCCAGTTTCTTTTGCTTTGATCGCCATAGTTGTTTCTTTGAAGACTACTTCAAAATTTTACCACTTCGGCTACTTTCGCCCAAGAGTGATTCCCGAGTACCTTATCCGTTATTTCGTCAATAGAGTGTTCTCCAACTCAGGAGGCAATATGGCGGCAGATGATGCTTATATGGGAGCGTATTTGTGATGGTGTTTGTGGCTTGAGGTTGATTTGAGTTGGGCTTCCATGGCACGCGGGGAAGTGAGGACTTCACTGTCGACCTTCCTCGGACAGATAGCCGAATATCCATTGGGAGTGTCGATGAGTTGTACGAGAGCAATATTTAGCTCAAAGTAAATCTTTTCGAAAAATTTATAACTCTCCAGTTTTGACCGGTCAGGTAAGGTTCTTAAAGCTATGCGCCTGGTCTCCTTTATCACTCCTTCATATCACCCAAGGGTGTAATTAGGAAGGGAATCGGGTAGACCCAGTTTCTGGGCGTGTGTATTTGTGTGCGAGGGTGTGTATTTAAGGATCCGTTATGAAAAAGGAAAAATTATGTGCGGAAGGTGGAAAAAACTGTCCAGCTAAGAATGGCCCATTTCTTTTCCCTTAATTATCCTTCAATGAGGCCAGTCAAGAAGAAAATAGTCACTTTCGAACGTATCACCACTGATAACATTTCCGGTCACACACAACAATGCGGTCTAGCAAAACAAAACACCTCATTCGAATTGGAAATTCAGATCAAATTTACAGAAAAATTTGACTGTACCGCACAACGAGTATGTAAAAGAGCAATCCAAGTGACGAGCGCAGTCAAATTCTTACCATATATCCTAAAGACGTATCACCAGATATTTTCCATTTTAATTGACTCTAATTATGGCTGTAAATGTATTACTCTATTATCATATCTTCATTTAATTATAAAATAATATTGTCAACTTTGCAAATATATAATTAGAATATATATAATATATCCTAATATATATTTATATATAAATAGCAATTCTAATCTCTCATCTCACCTGCTTCGTATAATTATATGCAATTCACATTCTTGGCCATAATTCCTCAACGTTTTGACTTATTCTCTCTAAGTTTAATATACATTATATATCAATTATCAGTATATTTGTGCGCTATACGCTGGTTTATGTTTAAACTTTACCATACTCATATTCTTCTACTTTTTCATTCTCCAACTTTATATGCAAAAATCAAATATGCATAAATTGTTTGAAATAGTCGAGGAATAAATGGCAGAATAACTTTAATATTGTTATTCCTCAAACTAATAGTCAAAATCAAATATATAACGTATTTACATCCGAATAGTGTGCTTAATATTCACTTTAGCTGCAGAGATCATATGGCACCCTATTGCATGGGTTCATATCGCTTCATCCGACAAGCTTATCCAGTAGATAAGAATTTTTACTGATCATTTATTCATCCCATAGTGAGTGAACTTTTAATAGTGTAATAGCGCTTTATCCTGCAGAAAATTTGCTTCCTCCGAAACCTTCACCTTCTTCTTAAGTTATAGCAAAAGTTAATCCTGCAGAAAGTCAGTCTATGCCTGTTCAATCATTTTGAAGCCTTAATTTTCTGAAAATTTAGTAATTAACTGATCTCCAACGATCACAACTTCTTTTTAATATCTAACTCATTGAGCAGGAGAGCAATTTGATGATATTCTCCTCTCCTTTATATCGCACTTAGTAGGGTTTTTTCGAATTCATGTAATTTTCTGCCCATCCAAACTTCTTTAGTCGTATGAAGGTCCTACTTTATTTTCGCCGAAAAGGAGATGAATAAATCCTTGAATTTAAAGTTATTAAGGGAGATCCAAAATTTAATGGATTATTGGGGTTTGTACGTGAGTTCTTACCTGTTAATCCCTGCCTCCCCTACAATTAGATAAGGTAGGATTTGACAAATTCTTTCGTGATTTAGCTAGTTTAAAGTTCATATTTTGTTTTGAATCTCCTAAATGACCGATTTAGCATAAAAATTCCCAATTAGTAGAAAAATAGTTGCTGTTTGTTTACAAATTAGCAGAGTTACATACAAATAAAATTACATTTAGTGGTGTTATTATAATGGATGTGAAATTTTAGCTATGTAAGTATATGTGTAAAACCTTCTCTGAATTATTAAAAAAGAGTTTGTATACAAATCTGGGGCCAGAGTGACTGCAATTTTAAATAGTGATAAAACATTTCCTTTTTAAATATTTATGTACTTTAAACTTCGAAACCTTTTAGGCTATAAAATCTCCAACTTTTTTCGATATTTATTTAGCTCTCATTATTATTGTTGCTATAATTAGTCCATCTTTGACTAGATCCCTTAATGGTCAAGTTATTTCTAATACAAATACATCTAGACATATTTAATCCTTAAGGCTATTTTATCACTTCCTTAGTTAACTACCATTAAAATTTAATTTAGTTTAGGACATACAACTTGTCTAACCGTCTTCAGTTCTTTAGTTAGGATAAATTTCTGCTTCATTAGATCACTTTAATTTTTAGGCAATTCAGGAGATTTTAGAATAGATCCTTGAATACATTAGCCATCAGAGAATATCTTAGGGTAAATAATAGTTATTAATTAAGGGATTTTATTTCATCTGTCGGTAGACTAATTTAAATCTTTCGTATTTCTATAATTCAGTTTGGTTAGGCCTTATTTTTTTAGCTATTTTGGTCCATATTTGGTTAGACTGCTCTTACATTTTTAGACGAACTTTGATTAGGCCTAATTATGTCTTTGAAACATTTTCTTCCAAAATTGTCAAAACCTTTTTAATTTCCTGGGGTTTTATCAATTGTTACCCAGAAATTCACAGATCCTGTCATTTTCCCCAATTCCTTTCGCAGTCCACTTTGGGTCCAATCCTTGTATTCGTCTAGATCTTGCCATGGACGAAAAAAGATCCCATACTCCCTATGACACTTATAACTAGTGGAAAGAAACACGGAACTAATCATACATTTATTACTTTACACGTATACATTTATGTACTTGGAAAATCTATAGTATTAAGGAGTATGGGGTACGACCAATAAAGGTATTTCTAGGTTAATTGTAGAAACAAATTAGTGTCTTTTATATACATGAATCACTACAACAGTATCCTACTCGACAATCTATTGTATATATATGTACATATATAAGGGTAAAGGAGTAGTTAAATATTATACCTGCAGATAATAATTTCGGTAGAGTAAATAGAAATGCAGAGTAATAGGTATTATTAGCCCAGGATGATAACTAGGAGATATATTATTAATTATAATAAATGAGTGTGGGGAAAGGTGGCGGTGCTTCTTGCTCATCTCCTTAAATCTCAAACTGACTCTGGTCCAGCAATGATGGTGTGTTAGGAGGCCTAATTAGTTTTATCGATATATATATATATATATATATTGTTTAAAGAGAGGTAATATGAAGCATCAAAAGAGAACTGCGTTCACAGAGGAACACAGATATGAGATTTTATACATCCGTTGTTAATCATAAACCAACCAGGTAATCATTTTTCCCTTGAAGGAATCAGGTGGTGTGTTAAGTGCTGACCTGAGCAATGCAGTGAAGGTAATAAGAGAACATTATGCAAAAATTTTCCTCAAATCCCCGAAGGAATTATATTTTTTATAGCAAATAAGAAATTAATATAAAAAAAATGAGATTTAATGTAGAGAAAATAAAAATTTGCCTGCCTTCAGGACCCAATAAACTTCAGTGAGTTTATCCGCTGAGACCAGATAGATTAACAACGGGATGTATCTGAAGTAGTGGAGTGGAGGGATAACCGAAGAAGAAGTTCAATGCATTTTTTTATGATAGATTCCACGGAAAAGTTCCACACAACATTTGGCGATTATGAACTAAATGTTGTGCCATTGGAAAATGAAATTGGTGTATTAATTTCATTCGACCTAAATGTTTCAAAATATTGTGTTGTCACATTCCTTCCCAAATAAAAAGTTTTATAGGTGACATAACAATAAGACATTTTTCATTTAATTCAAAAGTTATCATTTTTCCATTAAATAGAGATATTGTTAGACGTGACCTGAAAATATTCTATACAATTTTGGTCTCTTCATCTGCGAAAATATATTAATTAACCTTAAAAGGTGTGCGAATTAATTATTTGCTAAACTAAAAAAAAAATCCTAGGAAATCAGCCTGATAGAATATATTTTATTTCCCCGACATTGAAGTCTTAAACGATTCAGTAGTTTCAATTTACAAATATAGTTTGAATTTCTATTTGAATTAACTAATAATGATTAGACGCTAATAATCATCGCCTTTATGAAAGAGTAAGCATTGCGATCATAGAAAACCTTTTAGTCGCGTGCGACTATCTCACTATGTCGGTCGGTCTCTGTTTTGCTTTTTTATTGTTTTTGTAATAGCATTGTAACTATTCGGACGATTCTAATAAAATTTGAAATCCTTGTATTTTTTGACATTCTATTTCGAATGATATAAGTGCCAAAGTTCTCCAAAGGTTAGCCCATGAATTATTTTGTTTTGACAATAACATCATAACTATTCGGCCGATTCGTACGAAATTTGAAAACTTAATGTTGTTTTACATTCTCTTTCAAATGATATAATTGCTAAGGTCATCCCAAGGTTAGCCCTGGAATTATATTGTTTTGGCAAAAACATCATAACTATTCGGGCGATTCTGAAAGAAATTTGAATCGCTTTTGTTGTTTTACATTCTTTTTCGAATAGTGTAATTGACAAAGTCCTCCCAAGTTTAGTCATTGAATTATTTAGTTTCGGCAATAACAGGATAACTATTCGGCCCTTCTAACGAAATTTGAAGCCCTTACGTTGTTTTCTATTTTATTTCGAATGAAAGGATAGTGCGAGAATTATTGAATTTTTGAAGTTCGTAAGGTCATAACTCAGAGAAATGAAAGCACGCAACCTTTTAGAAAGCAGCCTTGTTTTTCGTATATATATATATATATATATATATATATATATATATATATATATATATATATATATATTTAAAGCAGATTTAAATCTATCAAGGTTTGGGCACATTATATAATTAGTGAAAGGAGCAGTGGTGAAGTAGTGAAATTATTAGAGGGTTTTCTCGGATAATTGTAATTACCAAATGTACGCAGTCCATACACAGATACACCCCTCGTAAGAGATTTTTTTTGTAAGGTTGCAACAAATGGATTTATCGAAAGTATATAAAAATAATGAATTTTTTCACCGTATTCATAGCTACGTAGAGATAATAAATTAGGATATGAATCATATATGTAAGTTACGACTTCACTGTCACTCACATTTAGCACGAATCTGTCCCTTTTCCCCTCAATATCTCGAAACGGGGTTTTCGACGTAATATAACGGACTGATCCGGGATTTAAATGCGACCGAATTCGATTTTTGCGTTGAAATGAGTTGGATGTTTTGGGCTAAAGCACGCCTCGGAAGATATATGAGAGACTGCGTGACAAAAATGCTGAAGGTACAAAAAGAAGCTGAAGGGTAAAATATCGAGATGTAAAGGTTGAGAATGTGGATGATGAAGATGAAATAGCTTTTTCAGAGTGTTTGGATAAAGATGAGGATGAAGTAGAAGATGACGAGAAGGAACTAAAAGAGGTATTGTTTGTTGAGCCAGGTGACGAAAATGCATTATTTCCTGTGGAAGAAGTCGAGGAGGAAGACGATGTCTTATTCTTGATGTGGATCGCAGCCGGTTCCTCGTCTGAAAAATCAATGGAAATCATCTGAGAAACTGAAATCTTGAAATTCATAAAAAAAGAAGTTAAAATCTTCTTCCAAGGAGGCCATTTCCCTTACGAGAACCTTAGCTCAAATTAGTACGCCGAAATACATATAAAAAAGATACATTTGTACCAACATCACAGACTTTGTAAAGTACGAACTAAAAATCATAGACATACGAACTAAAAACTCGATTATTTCAGATATTGTTGACTCTACGACCTAGTAGTAATGTGTTTAGCAAAGTTGTTCCTTGTCTGTCGCCAAAATTCCTCCAGTGATCAAAATAACACAGTTTATGCTCAATAACCATTTGTATGTCTCCCAATTTGCAATAATACTCAAACAAACGAAACCAATTTAAATAGTAAATATCTTCTATTTCAGTGTTAATTATTCCTTTATTCTTTGTATGTTTTGGTCGTCTCAAAATCATTGGTCCTTGCAAGAACCATAATACATTAAGCAAGTAGAGAAAAGGTTACTATCAAAGCTCTCGCTTATAAGCCTCAGTCAATATATTCTAATAGCAAGAAAGTTTAAATTGTTCAATTCTGTATATTTAAATATTTCCGTTGCCAATAAATGATTCCGTACGTTGCTCTTTTGATATTTTTGCTCCTTTACTTTATAAATTTTATCTCCAGTTTAAAGGTCAATAAACTCATCCTATTGGCTGCCCAACCGTTCTCTTTCAATAATAATGGAAACGGCTAAGGAAAATGAATCACCAAAATCCTGATGTAAGGCAAATATGAGTCGTTGAGGAAAGAGTATATAGTAAAAACTGGAATGGGAAAGGATAGGAACAGGTCCTGGTTTGGATTCCACGTTAATAAGTAGATCCAAACATAATAGAAGTATTCCATTCTTTCATTCTAGCCCCAACTAAAAGGAGAGTCTCACCTGAGATCAATCTCCTCAATCTTACTATAATTTCGTTCATCTCCCCTTCTCCTTATTGTTCTTTCTAAGCAGGCAGGTGGTATACACCATTAAAGAGGATAATTAAACTAACATAAAGATCATTACGAAAATCGATGGTATGCCCGAAGTCACCAGGATCCAGTCTTCTTTTAGGTGTACAAGGTGTCTACAAGTATTTGTGGTTTTGACCTGAAACAGAGATCAAGTCGGAACCTTCCCCACTCCTGGCTGAAGAGGTTCCTCCCCATCGCCAGGATTAATTTAAACAAAGATAAAGAGTGAGGTAAAGACGGCAGAGGAAAGACAGCAGTATTGTAAGTGTCTGTATGTGTGATAACCTGCGTAAGATCTTCTAGGGTTAGTATGAACAGTGCGTCCAGTAAACGGTGCTCAGACCTCCAAATTTTCTGACGTTTGTGTCCTCCTTTGCTTTGATCGTGCCCGTTACCTCGACGCTAGAAATCCAACGTCTCATTCATTAGGCTAACGAGAGCTACTCATGGTGGCAATTCAAAGGTGAAAGTGATAATTACATAAGAAGGGGGTAGAGATAAAAAAATTTTTTAAGAGTTATTGAGAATTAAGGAACTCAAAAATAAGAGCAAAACTTTGAAGCGGAAAAACTCGTTCGACAAACCGCAAATCTTTTCGCACTTTTTAAATTCTTTCTTAAAAGGCGAGAAAATATCATAAGTAAAATAAATTTTGCAATTTTACCGGCGATTAAGTTTTACTTTAATATTTGTTAATGACAAATGGACTGACACTTATACAGGCAGTCCTTAGAGTTTGAACACGAAAAACTTCTCATTGGTCTCCTCGTTCACTAGACCTTACTCCCCTTGACTTGTCTGTTGGAATATACTAAATAGGAAGTTGTATCTAATGAAAATTAAAAATACGAGACTCACGAATAAATGCGCTCAAATTGACGGGAATTTGGAATTAATACATCGCGATCATCGGGTGAATCTCGCAAAGCGCATCGAACTAGGGATCGCAAATGGTTGAACTCACATTTAAGAAGGTATTATTGATCAATATTTCAATTAAATAAATTAAATTATTTTTTTTAATATATGCATTTTTCTTATGACCAGGGATTAGAGTTAACCTGTAGGAACTGCAGAATAGAGCGTTAAAAGAGCTCTAGGTTAACCACAGGGCTCCTCACCTTTGGTTGGGATGACGTGGACATTGATGAAATGCGACGGAGCTGTAGCTGGCGAACAGTTGTACCTTCCTGAATGATCCGAAACGGCTTTCTCGATCGTCAAGCGAGAAATTGATCCCTGATTTGAGTTGTCCGTCATCACTGTGGTTCCTGTTCTCGAGTTATCGTAGCTAAGAAGCTGTTCAGGAAGAAACAGCTTCATTATTTTCAATCGATTTAGTTCGGTAGAGCTTCATATTCTTAACCATTTATTCTTACGTATTATTAACGAAGGTGCTGATTAAATATGTATATAATTTTATTAGCGGAAAAAAAGTTTAATTATGTTTTAGTCAAAGTATTTACCCTGTCCTTTATTATGGCTTTGAAATTCCTCTATGCATTTTGCTAACAGAAATTAAGTAATCTTTGGAAATTTGATGGATTTTATAGCACCATTCTTATTGTATCACGAGTATCCACTAAAGTGAAGATGGATATGTCTCTTCTTGTTAAATGTCAACTGAGAATCATAACAGATTGCTTAGCGCCCGTGAAACATTAAAAGCTTCCCTGTCCGATAGAGTGACTAAGAGAACCTTTGTATGTTATCAATTGGCTTAAATAACACAGACTATTGAAATGTGGTATTATTTGTGACAATCAGATGACCTGGACGAATTGTGCCAAAACCTAATCCTATATGATAAAAATGTCAATAAAATCTGCCCTAACAATTTTTGAGAATCAATGGGCTCATATGAGCTTTATTTGATAGGTTGTCGAGAAATTGACATCGTTTTATTCCAAGAAAAATAAAATAAAATTGAATGAATATAAAACTAAAAGATTTATTCAGCCAAGTAGTTTCTATTGTTGCACTTTGCTAAGAAACTGAAAGCTGTGAATGGCATGGCCAAATGTAGTGTCAAGATAAAAAATGACTTTGCAAATGTCATAACAACAAATGCGTGGAAAGGAGGTTCACTCTTTTAATCTGTTGGTTCCACAGAAGTCGCTCGAACAGATTCAATAAACAAACTTTGATCAATTTACTCTATAAATGTCATTATGATATTTACTAATCATCAAATTCTTTCTCTTCTTGATCGATTGGAATTGTGAGAAAATTTTAATTTCAAATTTGTGTCATGTCCGCCGTGAGTAGGAGAAATCGAATTTAGTGAAATTTTAGAGAATCAATCAAGCTAAATTCAGTGTAAGGAGAGGTTAAAATAATAGTGTTTTTTATCTGTCTGATAATGACTATTTAATTTACTTGAATTTTGCTAAATTTATTTATCATTCAACTGAGCTTATTTAATGAACCAAAGCTGACTCATCTTTTATAAGCCAATTCGATAACTTTAACATTTCTCATTTTCTTAAAGAAATATGCGTGTATTAAAGTACATAGTTCGATTTCTTTGTTTCACTTATAGGGGATATCATGTTAAGAGACCGCTGAGAATTTTGTAAGAAACTTGACTTGAGGAAAGAGGAAGAAATTGTTCTATTAACTTTGTTAAGAATTTCCGGGAGAAGTTGAAGACATTAAACAAGATTTCTCCTTATAATCTCTTGAAATTTCAATGGGTTATAAATGTTTTTATGACAGAACCGCTGCCTATTCAGAGTTCAAGCTTGGAGATGAGGTCTTAGATTTTGTCCTATTCCTCGTAGCACTTTCCAAGCAAGATTCTTAGGTCATTTGTTGTAAATATCATGGTTAGCCCAGATAATTATTTAATAAGTACACTTGATACAATGAAGAAAACAACAGTGTATCATATTAATTTGCTAAAGAAGTATTTCCCTAGAATTTATATAGCTATCAAACAAGAGCCCTCTTCATTAATCGTTGATTCTTACTTTTAAATTGTGCCAAATACCGCAATGAATTATAATCACTTTAATCACACAACTTATGGCTTCTGGCTGATATGTAGATATTATATTTTTTATCTCAAAGAGTACAACCATATAATCTGACAATAGAGTATATAAAAGTAAATAATAATATTATAGCAGATACTCTTTCTAGGATAGAATAAAATGTATTATTTGTACTTTCAATATACTAAAATTTCGTTTCATGTTATTTTGAGTTTACCTTTGTTAAATGAACCGTTAAAGAATTTTTTTGTGAATGGCATAGTTTCATTGAGAGGTGTTCAAGTTTTGGTAGGTGTTTTAAATACTCGTATATACTGATTTTTTTTTTAGGAAAAATTAGCGCGAGTGAGTATAAAAGCTTAAAAATTGTAAAATAGCAAGGTATGGAATTTCTCGTCATTTTTAACTGAGGGTACAAAAACACCTTTTGGTAAGAGTACATTTCTTAATATAAATGGAACATTGATAGAGGGTGTGCAAGTACCCAAATTTACAGCCTTAATTACCAATGTAGAGTCAATTATGAAAGAGACGTTACAAGAAGTTATTTATTAGTGGATTATGAGAGAATAAAATGAAAAAATGAATATTGATGGGATCAGTCATCATAAATGGCCCGAGGTTAGAAACCACTGATGATCTAGGATATAATTCAGATAATTAACAGAGTGAGAGTGTGTGAGTGTCTAGGTTTGTTTGATTAAGCTTATCTGCTTTGGGAGTTATCTCGTTTTGTACGACTCGTACTTATTATATATATATATATATATATATATATATATATATATATATATATATATATATATATATATATATATATATATATATATATATATATATATATATATATATATATATATATATATATATATATATATATATATATATATATATATATATATTTATATGGCTGGCCATAAAGTTTGACTAAGTTAGAAAGCAGAAAGAAAACAACAAAGTTCTATGGAGCAACACCAACATTTATTCTTCAAAATAAAGTCCATCAATCTTTATGATCTTCCAGCGATCAGCCAGCATCCGAATCTGTCTAGATACCAGTCAGCTGGCTTTGAATAAAAAAGCTGCAAACAAGCTTCCGTCACTCAATCAAAAGTGTTGAATCGCTGGTCGCGGAGGAAGTGTGCCATTGAGTGGAATCGGTCATACGCACTCGGAGCGGCATCGCGACTGAATGTTGGGTATGGAAGAATCTCAACACCTCCAACTGTTTAAACTTTTCCATTGTCAACTTGGCATGATGTGCCCTGGCATTGAGCAGATACTGACCTCGATTGGTCAAAGCAAGTTACTCCTTTCTTATTTTGTCGTACACGCAGTCTACCTCTACCTGCTTGCAATACAGTTTAATGCTGATGGCACAACCATTTTTGACCAAGTTCGAAATGCAGTCCTCCTTGAAAATTTAACTAGAAAGAGACCATGACCCTCTTTTCAAACCGATTCTGTTGTGGAATGGATTTCGGTTGTTCACCTCAAGCAACCCATTTCCTCTCCCGATAGTGAATAACCAAGTACATCTAATTCTGATCTGATGGGGGAGGCTTTTTTGTGTGGTGTTAGTTTACTTTGTCCTTTCTGTTTTTTACATGCTATAAATAGTTGTGTTCTTATTATATTGTTTATATATAATGTTTTTTAAGTTTCAATTCTGTTGACTTGTGTGTTTTATATTGTTGTTAAATACTTGTGTATTTATATATTTCTGTATACTCTTACATGACTATATTTGTGTATCCATATATTTTGGCTGGTATTTTGGTACTATGTTTGCTAATATTTTGTACTATCCTTACTGACTTGCATATTTGTTCTTTCAATGTAGGTTTTTCTGGTCTCTAAATATTTAACTGTTTGTTTCCTTATTTTGCTTGTTTTCTTCTGTTGTTTTTATTATTTTCCAGTGATTCATCCGTTTTTAGAGAGTTGGCGCCTTTTTGGCAAGGCTTGATGCATTTGGTAGTTCATTTTTCAGTTTTAATTGTAGTAATATAATTGTAGTAAATAACTCAGTGTAGGTGGCCGTTATCCTTATTATTCAATTTGTCTCTAAGTATCTCTCCGTTCTTCTTTGTTAATTCCAGTATATTTGTACAGCTTGAGAACCAGTTATTGATTCAACATTCTTTGTTGTTTTCAATGAGCTCTCTGATTTCTGACTCTAGTATCTGCAATATTTTGCCTTGCATCATCTTTGCTCGTGCTTAGGCATCTTACAAGTTATTCTTCGGCGCACTCCATTGTGCGCTTGATAGTTATGCGCCTGCCACCGGTGTTGGTTTGATAAAAATAAATCAGTTAGAACTTTAAATCCTTACGGTCTGTTTATCAAGTGGTTTGGTGTTATAGTATGTAAGAAGCTTTTATTTGTTTACCCTAATACTGCGAAGTTGTAGTAATGTTACTAGTTTTTAAAATTATAATAGATTGCCACAACACAATAATATAAGACTTTTATGAGTAAATAACTCAGCATTTTTGTTTGTAAGTAAAGTGTGCCATTGCTAGGCCTACACCAAATCATTTTTTTTTCACTTCCGATTCACTTAGCGCTTATTTACGAGAGTAGCATTTAATCTTAGATTCTGATGATTGTACTTATCGTTTTGTATCTGCATTAATTTGAGCAATATATATGTATATATATATAATATATTGCTAAAATTGATGCAGTTCTACCCCCCTAAGGGAGTACATTTCTGCTGTTTTGCATTTAGGTGCAGGTACAGAGTACCAGGATGTACAATCAACAACGAAAATTTCGGACATGTCCAATTAATAGAAACGCTCATTAAAATAGTTGTGTCAAATATTTTCAATGCAGCTATTTATGAGCGTTTCTATTTATTGGACATGTCTGAAATTTTCGTGGCCGACTGTAATAGGAGTTGGTGTTGGGCACAGACTCGGTGCTCTGCACAGGGAATGGTGGTTGTTTCTGGGTCTTTTCTCAGAAATACTCTTCCTTTTTGCCGCTGAGATAAGCGCCTTTCATTCTGTTGCGGTGAGCTTCGGCTCTAAAATGTAAATCAGTTAGAACTTTAAATCCTTACGGTCTGTTTATCAAGTTTATCATTAATATATTAAATTTCTTCTGCACAGATTACTCATGGCTATGGTGACGAAGAAAAAATGTCGACACTACTCCAGAGAATATTTAGTTTATGGTTTTATACATTCACCAGACAATAAAACACAGCCATTGTGTCTTTTATGTATGGCTACACTTTCTAATGATAGTATCCGAGTATGCGACCAAGTAAGCTTAAAATACAGTTGGAGAATAAGCACAAGGACAAAAAAGACAAAACATTAGATTACTTTTAAAAGCTTCGGCATGATTTCCAAGCAAGGAGCAATATTAGAGATATATTTAGCAAAAAAGCGGCAAAACTAGATAAAGGTTTAATTGCATCTTATGAGATTTCCAAGCTAATAGCGAAATCGGGTAAACCTCATACTATTGGCGAAGAATTGATTTTGCCTTCAGTATCTGTGGTTATTTCAACTGTCATGCAACAAAATTCCCCCCAAATCACTGAAGTCGGTCCGCTTAGCAACAATACAGTATCAAGACGTATTGACGAAATGGCAAAGGATGTAGAGGAAAAACTTGTTAAACATTTACAAGTAAAGACCTTTGCATTACAAATTGATGAAACGTTATTACGTTATAACGAAAACCTTCTCATGGTGAATGTTAGGTTTTTGGATAAAGATAAACTCAGAGAAGAAATGCTTTTTTCCCGCCGCCTTGTGACTGATACTAAAGATAAAACAATTTTAAAAGAAGGAGTGACCTATTTCAAAGAAAATGATATTCCACTTGGGAATATTATGGCTTTTGCAACTGATGACGCCGCTGCTATGATAAGTAGATATAGATGATTTATTGCACATTTAAAAGAAGCTGTACCTAATTTTCTTTGCATACACTGTGTTGTCCACTGTCAACATCTGATTGTAAAAAACCTAGGAGGACGTCTGAAAGATTCACTTGATAGTGTAATTAAGACAGTCAACTTTATTAAGTCAAATCCACTTCAAGAGCGTCTTTTCCGAAAACTCTGTGCGCCTAATGAAGGGTTTGAGCGCCTACTTTTGCATACATAGGTACGATGGCTTTCTAAGGGCAATTGTCTGAATAGCTTCATTGCACTTTGGGATAGTGTTGTGTTATTTCTGAATCGTAAGCAGCTCGGAGTAAGAATCATTGCTGCCAAATGTGAGATATTCTACCTTACAGATATATTTGAAAAGCTAAATATATGGAACAAACCGCAACAAGGTAAAAATGCAAATATTTTAACCTGCAAAGAATCTATTTGTGTATTTATGGGGAAAATTATGCTGTTCAAGATAAATATGAGGCGAAAAGAGTTGATACAGTTTCCAACAGTCCGCAGTATTGAGACTGAGCTGAAAGATGATATTTTAGTATACATTGATCATTTGGAGAAATTGTATAGTGATATGGAAGTTAGGTTCAGAGATCTTCTATAACTAAACATTCCAGGTTGGGTGGTAAACCCATTTGGAATTTATTCAGCTGGTGTTCATATCAGATTACAAAAAAGCCTCATTGAGTTCCAGAGTGATCAAACTTCTCTGACTAGATTTAAGCATGGTGTCAGGAACTTATGGACAAGTCATGAAATTGCTATAAAATACCCTTTGTTTTGGGACGAAGGCAAATTATATTTTATTGCTTTTATTATCTGGTTGAGTCGGGTTTTAGTAAAGTGTCACACCTCCTATCAAAAGCTCGCAGCCGCTTAGAAATATCAAGAAAGGGTGATCTTCTTCTGTCTCTAACAACTATAGAACCTGATATTGAAAAACTTGTGAAACTGCATGAAGCACAAGGATCGCATTAAATGAATAAAAAGTTGATGATATATTTATTTTATTTTGCTAGAAGATTTTATTTTTTGTAAGACTAATTATTTATTTTAAAAGAGTACCATATTTTTGTTAACCCCTGTTTAATTTTTGCTATGTTTATAGTCCTATATATGTGACAAATATAATTGTACCTGAATACAAATAGCTGTTTTAATATCTTTTATCCTTTAAAGTAAAGTTGAACTGAATATTACCTACTAAAAATAATGATTATAGGCCACAGAAAAAAATAAGGTTCCTAAGGAGGCCATAAGCCAAAATCGGTTGGAAACCATTGTTCTAGAGCATAGAGAGATTAGCTTAATTTGATTTATTAAGCTGGCATTCCATAGTGACATTTTTGTTTCAAAGGTGAGGATGTGCCCACATATTTCCTGTATGAGCTGATTTCTTTCCAGACGTGGCAAGTTGAGGATGTTCAAGTGAGCTGTTAAAGTAACAAAAAATGTCACACTCGTAAACTATTTGAAATAATTTCTAGGAATGTAGTCATCTCTTTCGGCAGAGCGTCTAGTCATTCCGCTATTGCATCTCGACCTAGCCCATGCACGTTGTAGAAGTAAAGCAGAACTCTATACTGAACCTCTACTTTCAGAAAAAGGTTTCGAGCCTGACGATGGTTAAGTCCCGAGACAATATCAGATTAACTGCTTTCACTAGTACCTCAATCATATACTTCGAATTTTAAGTGTGGGCGCTTAGTCCATTTTAATGGATATTTGGTGCATTTCTTTTTATTTGTAGCTAATTATTATGCTTTTTTCTTTTGAGAACAGCAACGAAAACCTGCTGTTCTGCAGTATTTAAAGACGCTCTATCACGTGGAACTGTAGGAATGCCGAAATAAATTTGCTTGGGATATATGGTAAAGTTTTGAATTGGATAGCTGAATGGCCGAAAGACAGGAAACCGTGTTGTACTGAATGGGGCTAGGTTATAGTGGAGGGACGTTAACAATGGCGTACTTCAGGAATCAGTTCTAGGCCCTTTATTATTCATAAATTATATAAGTGATCTTGGGGAGGCTGTAAATAACAAAGTGTCAATTTTTGTTGATGACACTAAATTCGTAGCTGTAATCCAAGAGGTTGAGGATAGCTTTAAAGTTCAGAGTGACTGAAATAAGTTATTAGCTTGGGCTCAGAAGTGGCAGATGACTTTTAACCTTAATAAATGTAAAGTTTTTAACATGAGAAGGAATAATAGGGAATTTAGCTATGAAATGGATGTGCATTGGCTGAATTCAGTTGAGGATGAGAATGACTTAGGTGTAGTAGGATATATGTCACTAAAGTTTTCAAAGCAATGTATTGAGGCAAAAAATAGGTCATATAGGGTGCTAGGACACATTAACAGGAATATTAGCTATAAGAGTAAAGAGGTTATTCTTAAACTCTACAACTCGTATGTCAGGCCACATTTAGAGTACTGTATACAAGCATGGTCAGCACATTTTAGACATGACATCAACCTGCTAGAGTCAGTATAAAGAAGGGCAATAAAAATAATACCTTCCTTGATGCCCCTTAAATAAGAAGATAGACTGAGGACATTAAATATTTTCTTATTTTAAAGAAGATGTGTGAGGAGAGATATGATTGAGCTTTTTAAAATATTTCTTTCCCAATCGAGTGGTATATACCGGAATAGTTTGCCATCTGCGATAGTAGACAGTCCAAACTTGAATGTTTTCAAACGCAGATTAGATGAGTATATGGGGAGGGAGTGTTAACTTGGGGGAAAGGGGTATTCTGGAATCATTGCTGTAGATGCAATTTCTCATTATTGTATGATAGGATTTATTTGGATTTTGACGAGTCCTCATGATGATGCTTTTTGTTTTTGACACATCCCTGTGGATGATTCTAATTGTATATTGTAGATGCATGATCTGACAAAACTCTATGGATTGTTTAAATTGTATATTGTAGATACATGATTTTGCATATCCCTATGGATGCATTTTTGGGGTGGGTTTTGACTGATCCGAGAGACATATGATAAGCCGTTGTGGCTTTTGTCATCCGTGAAATTATGTTAGATTCTGATATGCTATGTTAATGGCTCAAGGTTGCTGCTCTTGTGGTAGTGCGCCTCATATGTACAAGTTGAACAAATTTCTAACAATGGGTAAATCTGAAATTACTGCTCGTAAACCACTTCAAGCCCAGCCATATATTTCGTATCTATACTCTCAACGAGCTCTATTGAGATTGATTCGAATTTTTGGCTATATTCTTTTGAATAGTTTTTCATATCCGCTGACATTTCTTCTCTTCGCTGTGCGAATGTTTTGGCAGTGAGATTGATATTTAAAAATTAAAGCTTTTTCTAGAAGGAGAGAATGTCCATAAATATCATTAAACCTTTTAAACGAAATCTCGTTTACTGAAGTTTATACAGCTCGAGTGATTTCAAGGTATAGGAAAGATCAGGCACACGAGCATTAGGTTGCAAACCACTATTTAATGACGTTGCCATAAAAAATCCCTTAAAAAAAATCGATTTGTTTTGGCTTCAATTATAAAGAATTTTTGTCATTTGCGTTGGATCTCTTAGAAATTTAATTTCTCTTTCTTCATTGGTAAACCCTTAAATCACCTCTCTGTATACACATCATACCTTAGTGGTAGTATTTTAGATCCACGTTTTGCACATAATAACACGAAGGAAGGACTTTCCTTTACTCTATACACATCCTAACATGGTAGTAGGATAATACTTAGCTGGGAAAAGGAATTAAATTTCATGCTTGCATTTTAATTTCGATTTTATCGTGAATGTTATGAAGAACACTGCTATATTTGCTCTTCCAGATTCAACACGTGCTTTTAATAGATCTCTTCATACTTACTTTGTTCATTTACACAGTACTTCTCTCTTCCAACACATCTTATCATACCTGTTTCCTCAACCACGATTTATAAATCCCCTTCCCATTTCAAGACATCCATTCAACACACTCCTCCCCACCTTTCCTTTCAACCAATACAGTCCCTTTACACATTTATTTTTAAACAAAAGAACTCCTCCACACCTTCCCTTCAAACCAACTCAGCTTGTTTACACTTTTCTTTCCAACCAACACTTACGCTCCCTAATTCGAAAAATTAATACAACATATCATTCATTCCTTGCTCTTCATATAACATTTCCTTCCTCCTTTCACCACATTTACTCCTCCTTTTTTCCTCGCCGCCAGACATAGAAGGTCGTTTTTAGGTAACGAGAGCTAATTCAGGAGAGTTGCGCACAATCCCCTGCATCGTTGGTATTTTTTGTGCAGTGCCCTCCACGCATTGACCACTTTGACCACATTCTTTGCGAATCTATTTTCTGAAATTTACCTGGTTAAAAAGCCCCGGTTGGTCTCTGATTTTTAATTACCTGGTCGTTGTGGTACCAGAATATGTAAGGTGGAGGCTCTGGAGTGAATTTTACTTCGCAGGTTAGGTTGATTGTTGATCCGCAGTTGATGTATACATCTGGGCCTCCGACTATCATGGTGGTGGGATCTGTAATGAAAGATAAGCCTTGTTGTTGTTTACATGTTTTCTTTATCCCCGGTTTGCAACGTCTGACGCCAATTTAAGTGTTAGTCTACAGTTAAATGCGGAATCCAAGCCTTAGAGAAAGACTGTTAGAAAGAACCAAACAATCACTTCTTTTTGGAGAGCCCGTTTGAAGGAAAGGAACTCCTTATAAAAGATCCCTATAACCTCCTTATTTCTCCTTTCCAATTGAATCTTCATAAACTCTCAAATTCCTCCTTTTAAATTGAGATCTTCAAAGGTTACTAAATCCCCCAATTTCTCCTTTCAAATTGGATCTTCATAAGCTCTCAAACTTCCCCTTTTAAATTTAGATCTTCAAAGGTCCATAAATGTCACAATTTCTCCTTTTAAATTGGGATCTTTCATTTATTCCTAGTTTTACCAATCTAACGGAGACAGTGTAATGAGGAACCGCAAAGAAATGAAAAGCATATCAACAACATAATGATATAAGACAAGTTAATTTTAAAGGAAACGGTTGCCTCTCTTTCTTATATTTTACCCACCTCTTTGTTAATGATTGTTACATTCATCACATCTTTCAGCACTCTTGTTGTGTGACATAATTAAAGAAGGAATTTTTCTTGCGCGCCATATTCTGGTTAGTTATTAACAAGTTTAATTTCCCATTTTACATTTCGATTATTTTCTAATGTTTACTATTTTTAATCAAATTTAAGCCACTTGCACAATAATATTCATTAATAGGTATTGAGATTCAAGTCCTTTAATGCAAATCTCTTTTTGAGACTTTTTGTCAATAAAGGATAATGATTTGACTCAGCACTGCTCAGATAGCGATCAAGCAGGGAGTGAGGCAGTTTCGCTTGATTCAACATGTTTAGGCACAATTTATTTAAAATTCCTTCTTCATCAGCGAGAAAAATAAAAATAAAGGAATAAATAAATATATACAAAAATTTAACCCTATTGCCCCTAACATTCTATATATTTAATGAAAGTGCGGATGAGATAAGCTTTATAATTACGATTACTGCTCAATTATCTTTGTTAATTAAATTATGAAACACCCTTTTAGCATTCAAGTTTGGAATAGATAAAATAAAATATTTTCCCAAATTTAATTTACTCCTCCAAATGAACAAACACTATTTGAGCTTTACCAATAAATTCTAAGGAGTGTTATTAATTTTATATTTCAAAATCCATTCAATAAAATAATATCCCACTGGTGATATTTTAGGTCAAAGCTATATTTTATAAATTATGTTTACATCCATCTTGCCTCGTCCTATATCACTCTACATTTTTCTTCGGGAAGACTCTAGTAACCATTTGGACATACCTAGTCTTTCCAAGAGTAGTAGACTGGGGAACCAATAGGTAAATTCTTGAAATCAGATAAATTTTAGTCAAGTTGCAACAAAGTGAATGAAATACCTCGTTAAAAATTATTCTCACTTATGCCTTAATCAACAAAGTCGAAGAGGAAAAGTTTGAAAATACTCTCAAAGCCATCCAATGATTCTGTTCTTGAAATATATTAATAAAGTCTAAACTGGTATGATCCTAAATATTTGACCATGAACAATTTAAATAAATAGAATGAACCACCATCCCGTACAGAATTCTGGCGACGATTAAAATGCGCGCTAGCATCGTTGAATCGCAATCAAGTTGATCTCCAGGAATTCACTTTTTATCCTATATTCTTTCCATTCCAGACTCTAGTCAACAATGGATCAGAAAGTTGCAGGCAGCGATAATGAAGTTTGGCTCCGTAAAGGCATGAAAGGTTCACGAATTTTATACTAAACCACTGAAATGTCTCAAATTTCTAGTTATTTGTGCTGTTTTTATCTAAGATAACTTCTAACGATTTGGGATTAAAATTTGATTAAGGAAATTCATTAATTCATAAATTAATCACTGAAATAACCGAGACAAACAGTTATTCCTATATATATATCTGTGTTTATTTAAAGAATAATGTAAATCACAATTAAACTGATCATAAAACTGAATAATACTTCTCGTAATAAACCAAGCATTCTCTCTCCGCTCTTTTTAGAAGATGTATGTATATGTAAAATTGGTATTATCTATAAAATATTTCCTAAAGTCTGACTTATGAAACATTTTATTGATAGCTTAAACTAAGGATAGGCTGAGCTCAATGTTCAAGTCTCTTATCGACAACTAAAAGACGGTGAAAAGGAGACGTCTATATAAATAATGATTCGTAGGTTTCAGTCTAACCAACACGTAATTTTTTTTTTCTATAATATTGTATTACCATTTATTTTCTCGGTATCTATTTAGCTATTCCTATAATGACAACATTCCAAATACGCGGCAACCCTACACACAATTATAACAGTCCGAGCGAACGTCTTATTTTTAATTATTGCTAAGTGACTATTACTAATCCTACAATACATCGCAACCACAATATTTTCTAAAGAACTGACTCATTTTAAAAACATAAAATTAACTCCGATCCGCTTCCTACAAAAATTTTTTCTAACAATTATGGCTATTAAATATAATTACATAATATAACATAAAATAATGTTAATTTTTTATTCGGTGTCAACAAATCTGTCTATGGGTATGTTTTTCTCCTCTCTCTTCAGGGTTCTATTATTCCGATGAGGAATTTGATAAAAAAATCTTTTAAGTCTACTACACCTAACGGTACAATTTGTGAGCAATGCAAAATCTATATTGTGATGCAAAAATACTCTATAACATAAACAACAATTATGTTTAAAAAAAGAGGAAGTTATACTAATTGTTTCAGTACTGTTAAAAATATGCAAAAATCATTTTCATAAAGAAATTATTACTTTATTTTAGAGTTTATCGAAAATTAGGCAAATATCCTGAATAAAATTAGTGTGCACCCGGTATTGTGCAATTCGTCTTATCATCCTATTTTTAGCAGGGAAAAATTAGAGGCCAAACATCTACTTAACTTGATTACAAGGTGAAAAGTTATTAGCGAAACAACTGTAATATAGCTTCTACGCTTAATTTGGAGCCAGCGAATAATTCTGGGGCCATTGAATAATTAATGGGATAGACGAATTACAATGAGAAGAACAATCGACTCCATAGAGGCGGGCTTAACCAGATTCAAAACTAAGAGTAATGGAGATGTAATACTACTTTTAAGAACTTTTAGACCTTTTCTGGCGTGGAAAATTTACTGATCACGTCTTTAAAACGAGCGACCTTTATGTGAAAACATAGTCCTGGTGAATTGGGTTCATACACTTCCTAGCTTTTTTCTTTAAGCTCCTTCTAACTTAAGAGAAAATGAAAGAAAAGGCGGAATAGATTATAGAAATGAGGTAATAAATAAAAAGAAAATAAGTAACTTAAAGGGTTGCGGATAGACAAAGGCCATAGCAACAAATGTCAATATTAAATTAAAGAGTCGGGAGTCTGTGTCAAAGAGCTTAAGCATCCAAGGATGCAGAGATTTATAAATAGATCTATAAAGAGATACTGTGTATATATGTTTGTGTATGTTAGGAAGAAAGTGGACCGAATCCACCCTTGAGATTCCTAGGGTTATATTGAGGCGAAAACTGAATCTAAACAGTTCTTGGAATTTGTGGATTTTTTTTTCTTATAGAATTTTCTCTTGGAAATAAAATCTATATATAAATTATATGCTTCACATTTTAGACTATTTATTTAAAAAAATACGCAAATGGGTTTAGTTCGTATGCTTACACCCTTTAAGGGTGATGTGATTTGCAATTGCAGTAGTTCACTATTTACATCTTGTCCCTGAAGACACGAAGGACGCATTCCTCCAACTTCAGCCATCTAATATATATTTAGAAAGTCTCTTTGTATGTATATATATATATATATATATATATATATATATATATATATATATATATATATATATATATGTATATATATATATATATATATATATATATATATATATATATATATATATATATATATATATATATATATATATATGAACGCTATAGAAGGTCACTTAGAGCAACCATGAAGGCCAACAAAGCAAATCATTCACGGGGTAACATGACCCGAAGAGTAACATAGGCTACTTAGATTTGGCAAAAGTGGCGCCACCTGATTGTTAAAATGCAAACTAATATTTGATAAGAGCTGCAGATGTTTTAGTGCTTTAACATGTTATTTTAACTGATCATTAAGGCCAACAATGGCGACAATCGAGCTAGACAATTCTTATTTAGCTTTTGAGTCACACAAAATCTCAAATCTGTATCTATAAGACACTCAATCTGTTCCTGTTGCTACAATGTTGTTCGTTCATACCTAACTATCATTCACGCATAGGCGTAAACTGCAGGGCGCTTGCGTCGTAATGTTTACTTATTGCACGTATATTATATGACATTATATAATACTATATTATATGATAACATATAATATGGTGAGCGTGTGACTCTCATGAATCTGCATTCACCCCACAAATAATATCAATAATAATCAGCAAGTAAAGATATCTATTTTTGACAAAGGACTTTTTATCCTGGGCAACGCTGGGTACCTATGCTAATGTTGGACCAATAAGCAAGTTTCTCAAGATACTCTCCTTTGGGCCGTGGAGGAATGAGTTTAACTTCATCAAACCCACTTTGATTTATGGAATTAAAGAACGAATCAAAATTTATCTATGATGATTATCATCACGGCTTTCGGCAATGCCGTTCAGCATTTAGATTCCTCATTTAAACTATGACACCAGGCTTTCAAGTACATGTTTTGATTCTTTTTTTCTTCAAATTATATCCATAGTTTTTAAATCTTCCTAAATTTATTTGTATAAATCCAACCTCGTGTCTTAGCTCTGCATGATGCTATATCGTGATTCGTGTGTATATAACCTGTCGTAACACTAAGGGATCTTCGGTAAATGGAATTTGGCGACCCTTATCCTATTACGAGACCTGAATTCTTTCCCACTGAGGAATAAATGGCCTAAAATTGCTTGGGAACAGTAATAAAATGACAATGAAATCTTTTGATCAAGCAAAGTTTAAAATAAAATATTAAAATATTCGATGAGTTATGTGTCTCGATAATGAGAATAGTGGAATATTTTTCTTGTATTGGGCCAGGAAAATGAATGATTTATATGGGTTATCAAGCCCAATCGATTCATAACATGTCGTTTATGTCTCTTTTGTGGTCTTTTAAGACTGAAAATCATTCTAAAATTATGCTTGTGTTAATACAGGATTGTTTTTAATGGTGATAAATGTAAACTAGATTTTAAGGCAAAGTTCTTTTTGCTTCAGGACGAAATTTAGAAGTTTCCGAATCGATTAGCAAAGGTATTAATTGAATGTTAAGAGCGTGGATCCATTAGGCCACGAATTAATTTAATGCACCCATAGTTTTTGCAATCAGGCGTTTAAACTTCCACCCATTTTGACTCACCCAAATTCCTTTTTTTTAGAACTGCTTTTAAAATTTTATTTCGGTTGAGTTGGCCTTGTTGTTTTCATTTAAATAAATGGACAATTCTGTTTCTGAATACTAACCTAAAACTTGAAGATAAACCGTGTGCCTCATGGGAGGCGTTGTCGATACTTGGCACTCATAGGCGCCCTCATCTCTGTCTTGCAAGTAGTGAACCTTGAGAAGCCAGTCGTCGGAGCCGGTTTGATGAACAGCTTTGAACCGGTCGTCGCTCGTGTACGTGAATCGACCCACCGTCAGCAAGTGAAGATCGCGGGCCCTCATCCAGGACACCTGAAAAACACATAGCAGAGGAGTGAATTCAGATCATATTTAGACATTAATTGAAAACTTAATAAAACACGATAGAAATTACGAGCTCACTAAATGGATTTGGATTTTAAATAGTAACCTCCTATTATTTCTTTAAATTCCTACCCAGATTAGCCTATTTCTCATATAATGTTGTTTAGCTACTTCACAAGTATTTTCTGTTTACTCTTGTTTGTTTTTCTTGATAAACTTAAAATAGAGTTTGGTAATTCTCAAAATTCTTATTTTCTTTTACCCTTAATCAAGCTCTTCCTCATCTCTTCAAATATTATTTCATCTTGAAGCACTTTTTTAATCTATATCCGCCATAAAACGAATTAAGGCTACGTGGCCTAGCCCTCTTCTCTGTGACCAGAGCAAGGAGGCAAATCTCAAATTACTGAGGAATTCTTTTGAGAAATTTCATATTTGTATCATTCTTAAGCCACTTCATTCGTGTATTTCAGTTTCGCATAAAATTTAAATTTTCCTTGTCAATTTAATTCAGCTCAGTTTGTTCTATAAACTGATACCTTTACTGCCTTAAATTGAGATAGTATCCAACGACATACTTTTAATTCAATATTAATTCAGCAGGCCTTTTTATCATCCATGAAAATAGATCGAAGATTGCATAAATAAACTATATTGTCTCGGAAAGGATAATGATTTGGCAAATGTAAATATACAGTCTCTCCAATATCATGTGGGAGATTTGAAATATCAGAGGAAAGAAAAAAACATAATTTGCTAGTAGTTTGACCTTTCTTCAGTTGCGTAAACATTCTTTAAACGACTCCTATAAAAAACTCTGAAATTAATAGAACCTTAAGTATACTTTTCTCGTAAAAGTTTGCGATTACTGATCTTTGAGGTCTGTCCTACAATCTTCTATTTTTATGCTCCTGCGTCGAAAGTTAAGCAAGCTAAGAACGTAGGTTAGAGCTATGTGTACGTTTAATATTTTAGATAAATATATGTATATTAAAAATGGGTGAGTTAGCTATTCATGACTTATATACTATTAAAATGTTATCCACTAGAATAAGCCAATAGTGGTGTCGTAGAATGCCGAGCTAACATATATTTATTTGTTTTATTAACTTTTAATAAACCAAATAACTTTAAATTGAGGCGTAAGTTCGTGCCTTGGTGATCGCTTGAGGATCAGGCTCTAAGAGTGCTAAACTTGATTTTTATTCTAGTGAATGAATAAACTGGGTTTCTTTCTTAACCTTATCAAATATTGCCACTTCAACTCGTTCGGGGATAATTAAAACAATGCATTTACTGAAGAAAAATAGACTTTAATCAACATAACCTACCTCACTAATTAACATTAAAACACAAAGATCTAACACACGTATAAAAAGAAAATGGGATTACAGGGCTAGCTGTCGAGATAAATTTTTACGGGAGGAACAATTTTTAAGTTAATAGTTTTGTCCTTAGTCAGACATCCAATAAACTAATTTTTATGCACGGGGACATAAATAACAAGATTATTCTTTACTTACATAAGGTAATGGAGATTAATACCAGTTTCCAGTAAGAATATCTTGGGGGGGGGTTTGTTCGCTAGATGGCGTTCGTTGACTTGCCTGGCGAGTTGACGAGGGACGTCACGAGGAATTTCGAGTTGGCGTAAGAGAATCAAAACAAAGAGGCCGATGAGGAGGGTGGGTTATCGTACGTTTATGTCCTTGAAACGGTTTCTAATCTTGGGATATGATTATATTCTTTTCTAGCGATTTGGGTCTCGCTTATATAATTTCGATTTTGGATGAGAAATCTATCTAGTTTGGAGTTGTCAAACTCAGATAGAATAAGATTTGGAGTCCTCAATCGGTGTCCGTTGATACTCACTAATCTTAGGACTCGAACGGCGCAGAGCTTCCTTGGTACAATCTGGTATTGTACAAGGACTGCAAATTCTCCTTAACTTGCAATAACTTCGTACCGGTGATTTTTGAGTCTTCTTGTCGAACTCTAAAAATCTTCTGTCAACCGGTGACTTTCTTGTCTCTTCGGTCATCCGGTTATATACCCCATTTACTTCCGCTGAGGTGGGTGGGGAGGTGGATGAAGGAGGGGCTCGCAAGGTGGGACCTCGGGTTGGTCTGCCGCCCTTTTGCGTCTTGTGGCTCGGAAAAGGGGTACCACGAGATCTTGTGGCTCGGAGAGGGGGTAATACGAGATCGGCAGTTTGCACTTTTGACTGGGTTGTTTATAAATACACCTTCGAAGTGCCTGCCTTTTGAGCTGAGGTCAGGAATCAGTCTCGTATCACTTACTATTTTGCCCGTTCTCCTAGTTTACCGGAGAACCTCGAAGTGGCAAAGCTAAACCCAGATGTATTTAGTTATTTATTCCCTTAGAATCGATGCATATATATATATATATATACATATATATATATATACTAATTTCTTATTATACCTCTACAAGTGGTATTCCCCTAACATTGGAGTCCATTTTAAACTGCCTGATTTAAATACAAAAAAGGATATATATATAAATTTTAGACAGTTAAGTTTATTCACTTGTAACCACTGCCCAAACGAATACTGAATCTAACGTAGGTAGAGTTGGTTTTGCCTCGCATGAATTGCCATAGTGCTTAAGGTCTAAAAATACTTATGTTTATGTAGATTTTCTGTATGTACTCTCATTGATTGGCTTTGTATTTATTTTGTATACTCATTTGTTTTGTATCTTTATGTGGGAGTTCATTTGGGTTTTTTTATGATATAATATAAGTAAGGTTGCCTTGTCGGTAATTTCCTATTTTATAGTTCCTTATATGCTACTTTGGGTTTGTATTTATTGACATGTCCTTCAGATGGCACAATAACAACCCAATTTCCTACAATCTTTCTTGGCATAATGCTTTACTATTTTGGTGTTTATTTTCATAAGAATTAACTTTGAGCTCTTAATACTTGTTGATATACTCGTATATGTACCTGTCTACTTTTGCAAGCAGAAATTAGCCACGGCATAGATTTACTATGTTTTCAAGTTGTTATTTGGTGTTTTTTAACAAGTTCGTTATACAAGTTCAATCTATTTTGCTATTTCTGCTTTATTTTTAAGATGTTCTATACGCACTTTATTTGACATTCTCTTATTCCATTTGTGTGATATAAACTTAATGACCAACCATTTTCAATAAATAGTCACTTGATTTTGTCCTTAGAAAGACTACACAATATACTATTCAATATCCCTATTTGTTTTACATGGTCCACAAGGCCACTCATCAACCTAACTATTTTGATTTATGACTCCATCATACTTAGTTATATAAACTCATTGACGGAGAATTTCGGAGATGATAGGATACGATAACTATAAAATTACGATGTTATGACCCATCGATTGGAAAAATAAAGAAACAAAATGCAAGGAACTTTATTGTTAATCCCTTTCTCTCCTTTTCTTTTTCTATTCCTAGTTCAAAAGAAGTAGCATTTTAAGGCGAAGACAACAGGAAGGAAAAACTCCCCATTCAAACTGCTATTTCATAAAAGATCTTGGGGATTTAACATACTTGTGCAGTAAATGTCTAAAAACTTGTTAAACCTTGTAGGTTGAGAGAAGATACGAACAGATAAAAAGAGAGACTCTGCCACTGGTTAGCTGTTGACTGAAAGATTGTTCATGACATTTGATTTTGGGTTGCAAACATCAACACAATATCCTAGTGGAAGGTAACGTTCTTCGAATATGATTCTGATAGGTTATATTTGGTGGAATACATTTATTAAGTTCTTCAGAGCAGCAGAGTTTAAAGTGTAAGGGGTAAGGAGAGAGAGAGAGAGAGAGAGAGAGGCCACTCTCGTCGGATATGGGGGGCGTGGCATAATTATTACAGACCAAATTGGGTTATTGAATAAGCAAACAGCTTTTCTTTATATGTCATCTTATCATTTAATTGGAAGTGATTCTCTTCAAATACGTGAAGAGAATTAATTGCAAAGTTATATTAATCTCTTTTAATTTTCAGCAAGTAAGAAGAAGTAACGAATCTTTAAAATCTCAAGAGGATTCTAATTGTCTATGAGGCATTTTTGCCTACGGCTGAAATGTATTTCTTCCATGAAAGATCTGAAGTGACTTTCAGCCCTAAGATATTGATTAGAGACTGTGATAGTAAGTAAGAAAAATTTATATTTATTTGTGGAATTTTGGAGGAAAGTGGATATAACTTGTGTTTGCTAGTAAAAAGTTTAACTAAAATAAAAGATTCACACTTAGCCATTGCTACTAACTTTTATACTCATGGGAAAATTACTGAAAGTAGAAGTATTTATGGTCAACATAGAAAGGAATGTGTGCAAATTAAAGGAATAGTAAAAAACGGACTCATCAGCATAGGAATAAGAGGAGTGGGAAATAAAATTGTGGGGTTATTAATGGAAAGTATTGATCGTGAAAAGAGTGAGCAGTGTACTGTGGAACACAAGTGTTGATGTAGAAAGTAGCTGAAGCAAATCCAGCAACAACAGTTGAGATAGACCTGTTATAAAAGAAACTAAATATCAGGTAACAAAGTAAAGCAAAATGCTAAAAGATGGCAGTTTACACAGAATTTATTTGTGCCAAATCTTGTGAAAATTTAGAAAAATCATTTGGCAATACCAAAGAATTTCACAAAATACCAAAGAGAAGATGGTTAGTGATGAGTAAGGTATGATCGAAGATTACTAGTTGTTGGAACCTAGTCTAACAGGTACCTTTGATCAGGGAGGAAGTTACAACAATTAAGATGTTTGAAAACGTTAGCATTGAGGATTGTGAAGGAATCAGAGAGTGAAGGAATTTCCCCCGCCCCCTGACTCCACAGTTTGCCGTTGACCGCTCTAAACTTGTATGCCCTATATACTGCGAAAATTAGAACAATGGAAAGACTATTAAGTGAGCATCGCGACTTCGAACTATTTAACTTTATCACAACCCAAGGACAATTAAGGAAGTCTGTTGGCGATGATTCTCTCTCCCCGTCTAGATAATTTCTGGTTAAATATTCCACACCTAAAAGTTAACATTCAGATTGTGTCTGAAGCCGCCGTCCAGTACGTTAGCCGTATCGTCTTCGTTAGTCGAGAGGGAATCGACTACATTCTCGTCCAGAGAAGAATTGAGTGATTGTCTAAGAGGCAAGGAAGAGCTAGTCGTCACTCAGTGTTATTCGTGGAGAGAAATAGTTAGGCGCGCTTCAAGCCTTCTCACCACGTCTTTAGATTTTGAGGATCGGAAAAGCCATCACAGAAGCATCCTTCCTGTGCAAATTGAATTGAGTGTCCCATGAGACGCCCACAAGTATAAGGTCGAACTTACCTTCCTGGTAAAAGGAATTTAACCACCGCGTCGTTACGCTCCTCCACCTTTACTTCGTCGAACCTCAAGGATCCCCTTTACTCTAGAACTTGCATAATTGAAAATCATTACTTAATTAATTATCCCTCGGTTAAAACTTAATTAATAGTGCTAATCATCTTAGCAATGAACTGTCAATATTTAAATACATTGCTATTTGAATTGCCCTATATTTGTATGTAAACTTTAGTCCTATTAAAGTATATTTTTGTAGCTGTGTTTGAATATTTCTTGGACTAGCAACTGTGTATTTAAAGCACTCTTAGAACTATCCCTAGGTGGAGCCTTAATTTCGGTCGCCAATAGACCAGTGTGCGTATAACGGCGTACACCCGATCATACTACCA
Source organism: Ceratothoa steindachneri (assembly GCA_963969495.1). Lineage (NCBI taxonomy): Eukaryota > Metazoa > Arthropoda > Malacostraca > Isopoda > Cymothoidae > Ceratothoa > Ceratothoa steindachneri. Next base: position 48,670,732 of record OZ018336.1, read on the forward strand.
ATATTTCGTAGTGTTGAGATTAGACAAAAAGGCCGATAACAAGAGGAATCAGAGCAGTCTTCTTTCTTTTGGAGTGGCTGGAGCAGCATGTAATTAAACACAAAAGGCAACAATTTATAAATAAGACATCGACAAAAGAGATGGGCTAAATATGGAATAAGATCAGCCCCGCAATCTTTTAGCAAAATAGGTACTATACAATGTTACGCAATCTATTCCGTGAGCTTAATGAGTGTTTATTCTATCAAAAATGGAATAGCCTAAAGTTGAGTTGGTAGAACATATAAAGCCATAAGAAAGTAGAATTTTGAGAGGAAAAAACAGCAATTGATCCATTAACAGAAAATATAGGTGTTATAGAAGTGTGACAAAAATTTTATTATGTCTCTTTAGCTAAAGATCATTGGGAGCTTCTCATCTAGTGGAGGACAGTTCATCATATTTCATTTTCAAAAAAGTGTTTTATTAGTAGAAAAATAGACTGCCGGATTCTTTTGATAGATAGATTGACTGAAGTGAGAAGCTACTGAGACCATGATTTGTGAGTCTGGTTCTTCATTGTGATGATATCGGTGCTTGGCCTTATGGAACCATGGCTGTGAAGTTGAAGAGAGGGAATTGAATGAAAATGAAATGTATTCATTCATTACAGAAACAATTTCCTCGCTGACCGCATTAGCATAATATGATACACCTTGGTACAATTAGCAACAGTCAGCCAATGGAAACTCTAGATTTGTCCAGTCAGCTAGGCGATATAGCCATAAAATGTGAGCAGGTTTAAGATATAAGAGAGTGATAAGATTTGCAACGGCAGTACTTTTATTTCTTTTTTGGTAATTTATCCTTTTTTATTTTCTGGCCATTCATTATTTTTATACCGTAGTGGAATATTCGTTTATTGTGGATGTTGATAGTTTTTGGACAGTTTCACGACTTATGAGGCCATAGATACCTAGAAGCTATCCTTTAGAGATTATTTATATTATGTATCTTCCATAAATTTTCAATTTACCATGCTTAAAACAAATATAGCGTCTGCTTTTATAATTTTCAGTGTAAAATCTCTCGTTGAATTCTAATTAATAGATCAAAGGTAATATTATTATTGTACTTATGTTTAGTAGTAGTAGAAACAGCTTTGTCTTTATGTATATTATTTCCGTCATCAAACAAACTCTTGTATACGCTCATTTGAGTTTGAAAAATGGAGCTTCACCTTCCAAGATATCCAAATTTGTGGCGCTTGTAGTTGGTCCTTGTTTGTCTTCTGTCGTTAAATTAGCTGAACGCAGACAATAACAAAATGTTTGCACTAATTCTCATGAGTTATAGATAATAGACATCTGGGGCAACCTGGCCGCCAGAAAAGAGTTCCAATGAAATAATGGTAAATTTGAAGCCTGGTTTTCTGTATCTCTATTCTTACAGCAGGGCAAGATTTAGTATAAACATAACAAAGGTAGATAAATATAGTAAATCATAAAGAAGACGAAAATGTCTTTGAGATTGTGAAGAGAATGGTTCGGTGGCGAGACACTATGCTGGTGGTGTTTAAGTTTATTTTGAGTCTATCTTGTTTATAAACCAAAGGAGGGGGCTATGCTTTCGGGGTGCGAGCATCCAGCTAAAATGTCATGAAAGGGAACAACCAGGAACATTGTGAAAGAATGCTTTCTCGGAAGAAGTTACCCTCTCCCGTCATTGCAAAATTCCCTAGAGTGATTACAAATAACAAGAACATGGGATTTCGCTTTCAGTGTTAAAGCAGATCAAGGCTGTGTGAATACATGAATGCGAGAATGATAGACATCTGTCTTTAGTTCTTTTACCTAAGTTTTTTACTTATCATCTTGTCTGATAATATCACCTGCGTAGGCGAAACGATTGTGTGAGGCAGAGTAAAGAAGAGATTGTAAGATCGTGTCCGAAAGTTATACTTGCCCCGCTCTTTTTGAGCATTTGATTAGTAAGTATTGAAAGATCGTGTTTGTTACGTATTTGTAAATATTTATCCCAGTATATGATAAGAACTCTTATCCTGCAAGTGTGTCACACATCCAGGGATCAAGTTTTTCCTGTAAATACCAACCAAGGAACTTATGAGCCAACCAATACACGTGGTCATCTCACCACACAATTTAAAGTATAGCAATGTAACAAGCATCTTGACAGACAGAGTTTAATAGACATGGAACCACTATATGTATGGTAAACAATTGTTACCATTCGACGAAGTAAAGTTGCATTTTACTTATTTTCACTTCTCTAAGTTTAAGAATTAACTAAATCTTTTTCAAATTGTACCAAACATGTTAGAAATCCTTTTGACTTGTTCCGAATATGTTGCATCGTTAGAACTTTCTCCCGACATGTAGAAACTTTATAAATTCCTCCAAACATGCTGCGTTCACTGCAAGTACAAAACCCAAATTAAATTTATTATAAATTTGTCCAAAGTCTTAGTTTCTTTGCTCTTCATTCTAATATGCTACATATTTAGACATAACCTTTGCGATTTTTCCAATTCTTTTGCATTACTTGCAATTAGTTCTCAAACGGTTAGAAAATGTATAATTCCTTTTAATATTTCATTGTAAATTCTTCTATTTTTAAACATTTTGAAGGCTCACCTGAAGGCAAAAACTGAATGGTGCTTGGGGAATGGGGTGTTAACCCCTTTCTTCAAGCACCGTTGGCTGTCAAATGACGGGATTACAACCCTAAATCCGTTGGGTACTTTTAAGTTGCATCCAGTTAATTTGCATTGCAATTTTTAATTGTAGGGAATTTCTGTGTTCCCCACCATTTGAGTGTTTCGTAAATTTTACAGGGTTTTCTATGGGAGCAATCTAGTTTTCATTATTTACCTAGGGTTGAATAAAGTGAAAGCGTTATACCTCTGCTTTAAATAGAATGAGGTCACGGTTGGCTTAAGGCTTCAACGGGTATTGGAGGTCAAGATATTTTGAATATATATGAGTATTTTTGTAGTTTCCTCTACTTCTGTGTTTGTTTGTTTTACCATTCAAACTATGACCACTCATATTATTGATATTTCAAAACATAGGTCTCTAATGCGAAAGTCCATTTGGTGAATAGTCCTATTCAAACTGTCTAAACTTCATAACTTATCTTTTTCAAAGTCAATTTAGAAGATCAAATAGAAGAAAGATTTGTAGTTTCATCTTGGTACCTTTTTTGAACTAACATTTAACCGTCTCCAAAACTGTATACTAACTATTTGCGGTATTAAACTATTTCATTTTTTCACGCAAACCATTTTTTTATTCTAAATTACATCAATCATCTTTCATTCAATAAAAATGCTGAAAATTTCACAATTTATGAATTAAATAATTTGACCAATCAATAATCATTTTTAAGCCTCTTATTTCTCAGTGGGTACCTATAGTTTAATGTAGTTTTAGAACACCTGGTCTCTACAGTGTATGGCAAAATCTGTGTGGTAGCCTAAGATTGGTATTCCATTGGCGAATAACTGTCCCCGACGTGGCTAAATTAGCTATAATCTGAGGAGCTTTTCCCACTCAACTATATCACATATAAGAAATATATAAATAATTTGCAATATAATGAAAAACTTTATAAAATTAGAAGCAATTGATCACTTCTATTGCAGCACAAGAAAAATGTAAGAAATATGAAAATTATCAAGGTAGTAACTAAATAAACGAAAATGAAACTATATGTTCTTTCGGTTATGGGTGTCAAATTGCTCAACACGTTGCAGATTTCCACCCAAGGAAGCTAACATTGCGGGCCTTTGTACCATTGCAAGAAATGCCCTTGCATAGACATGCTGCACCCAAAACTTTTATACGATTAGATTAGGTCATCAACAAGAGTTGTATCTTAGAGCCTTCTGATTCCCACGTCGTTCATTACTTACACTCTTAAAACCAAGTCATGCCATTAAGTTAACTCACTCATAAGTGATTAAATATCGATATTCATCATGAGATGAATTTGATGTGTAGCTAATATGTTTTCTTCAAATTAGTAACGTGTATCTTGCGAAACTTAGCTATAAGTGCTTAAAGGCCTGTCTAGACCTTTTAAAAACTTGTTAATTTGTCTCATGAGCCCTAGTTTAGTGTGAATACGAAGTAAAGTGGTCTTTTATATGCTTAAAAGAGGTTCTTGAATAAGATTTCACAAACAAACACAGTGGTAATGTTTCCCTGAGTGGGCAATGTAAAGAGACGTAATGCACAGAAAGACATGCGAGATCAAAATCTTTGCTCTGCGTAGCTAAAATTGCATGCTAATTGAAGTCTGCCGACTTTATCATTCCCATTAACATGACATACATATATATAGAGTTATTGTTATTTTGCCATATATAATCTAGCTGCTCAAATTTCCTGGGATATTAGTAATCCAAACTGGTCTAAATCGAGGAAAGAAGTGCCCTATGACCTTGGTATATACGGTGAAAGTTTGCTCTTAAACTTGGTTACAAATATGTCTCACTGCAATAAACTGCCACGAGCTTGCATCCAAATGCACTGTCATGTATTTTATCAACTTAGAGCATCTTCGGAAAGAATGCTATGGGACGCCTTACTGCTTCTTTAATTTGTTAAAACACGCTTGTCACACCTCTTTTGGATTCGTCCCTTGTGAAGAAAACATACATGAAGAATAATCATTGTCTAAACACGTGTGTGAAGCCAAATCAAAGAAAAAAAGATGACCCCTCTCTAAAAGTCGCTGGAGCTGGGTGAAAATACACGGCTGTGTAAATTCGAACATGCATCTTTTGGGGGAAATATCTATCATATTTGCACGAGACAACGGGCGCTCTTTGTATTTGCTCTAAAGCTCTGGTATCGCTGCAGGGTCTCCATTCCTGTGAAGATACAGGAAATGTATGCAGATTTCAAGCTTATTCTCTCTTGCTCGGCGCAAAAATGCATGTTCGTTTTATCCTATCAAATTCATTGTTTCACTCAACTAATTTATAAGCAGGCTTAGCAAACTCATCTCCTTGAAATGTGCGGCCAGCACAAAAAAAATGAAGAAGTAAGGTATGTATGTTGGTTCAACATACCATTTGCCACATCTATTGAAGAACATAAACTATCCTATTTTTTAGGAAAATTCTATGGGTCTCCTATCGTCAAGGTCCTATTGTATCATGAGCTACGCTAAATTTAGCCCTTTGTAGTAGCTATTTGCATTAGTAAATCGTGGGCGCTTATTTCATCTTATCACTCACTGTTTTATGGTTCTCAAAAATGGCTTCGCACAAAATGATCTATAACTCTTGGGCTCTGTTCAAAGATAAGGATAGGTGTATCAACAATTACTTTATTGGTAAGAGGGTGAACTCCTTGATAGTCTTCCCTGCAGGTGATTCTTATTATCATTTGTAGATAAAAACAATGAATTCAGTGCGGTACGTAAATTAGCCTTAACTTCGAGACAAAGGGTATATTTTCAAAAACCGCAAAGCAAAAGACTTGATTTTAGGGGCATCAAAATTTCGTGACTACTGGCCACGTTTGCACTAAATTTTGATATCTATTTATGTTCTTTCTATTGGCCTTAGCCATGATTCACATCCTAAACCAACTAAAACCAGAAGGTCCATTTCTCTCTCTCTCTCTCGAAATAAAGGCAGGCGGATGCTCGGCCGCAAATTTTCCATGGTAGCACGGGAAGGCCCATTATATAAGTTAACATCTCTCATTTGATTAAATGGTTCCGTGATAACCATGTATTTCTTAGTGGCCCTACTAGTTTTATTGTGGTCCAGTTACGCTAAAAGAGTCCATTTTCATCATATCCGCATTGAAATTCGCGTCTCGTGTGAATATCTACTTAAGTTTCCATTAAACATGTGCTCTTTCCACCCGATCTGATGCCCACAAAATCAACTCGCATCGCCAGCTTTAATTTATCCATGCCCCCAGTGGGTGCAAAACGAATTATTGTTGATGAGAATAAGCATTTTTGTGCTCATCTAAGCACAAACGAGGCAATTCACACGAGACGCGACTTTCGATGAAGCATTTCTGAAAAGGTTATACGTTGGTGTTCTAAAAAAATGGTGATGTCATCGTCGTAAAGCATGCAAAGGAGCGCTAATGTGCGCCAATTGTCGTTTTGATCTTGAACCTAACCATTGATTTCAGCAGGATCATGTGCAAAATTCTTTTCTTGATTTCCAATTTTCCACTAAAAATGAGTTTTTGAAGTTTCATGAGATGCCTCTTAAGAGTTCACATAGAATCTTTGACATTCCTGCCCAATTAGGCAAAAATTGGGCAGGAATTTTTATGCATATTCATAAATATTAATTAGTGCAATTAAGGATATATAATTATACAGAAATATTCGTATTACTTAAAATATTGAAATTCTCTAAGTATTTTATTCCATAATGGAGGTTAATAGAATATAAATACTGGTAATTTTCGTAATATTCACGCGATACTACCCTATTAAATATATGTCGTGTCTTTATATTTGACTGATATAGAGTGCAATTAAATGTTGAGGTGCTGTATTCCATGGCGGCGGAAATCTTTTTAAAGGAATTATTTTAATATATACTGGGCAGAGTGAAAGGGATAAAATGGAATTTGGAAAACATTCTGAATTAAAATATGTTAGGAATATTTTAAATTTCTTAATATTATAGAAAATATGATTGATTTAATTAGAATTCGGGGGTGGAGATTATAGTTTTGACGTTAAGAAGCATAGCATAAAAACAAAGGACACTAGAGCGACTAATGACGTATGTTAATCGTATTCTAATTCGAATCTAATGCTATACTTTCTAATTGTGATACTATTAGTTGATTACAAATAGAGGAGAGTGTGAAGGTGCAACTCCTCGCCATTATAAGGTATTAAAATTAAAATCTAGTTGCTAGACGTTGTTAGGCGCTTGAATGTTCATTGTTTTTATGCAGATTCTTCCCTTCGGAGGTGAATCAAAATTAGTTTCATTAAATTTACTTGAAGTGGTGACTGTGTATTCCAAATTTACCGTTAAATGTATCAAGCTCCCATTTATTGCTATTGCTTGTTACCGTTGTTATAGTAATTGTAGTCCAAAAGGCTTAGATTTAAGAATGAGTCATAATATCTAAACACAAGATGAACTTATTGCTATTATTATACATCAATCTATTTATTACTTTTTTGACGTTTAATATATTTACTTTAACGTAACTTAATATACGTCGGATTGTAAAATATATAAATAGAAACGTGGGAGACTACTCCGTTTTTATTAAAATGCAAACCTGACCCATTATGCAAAGTATCTATCAATTGTTAATATTCGAAGCTTTCTATTTTATCACACTCTAATCTCTTAAAATTCAAATGTTTTATGAGCTTCATGAGAAAGTATTACTTCATACCAAATTGTTTTCTAACAAAGAAACTGTGAACTTATTTTAACTGATCCGCTGGTAACTTTCTAAGATCAATTCCTCCTAAGTTTGAAGAGGAAATTGTTAAAAAACAGCCAGAAAACATCACAAAAGAAGATTCTTCTTATTTAAATACGTACGAAAAAAAGCTTCTTCCAGCCTTGGCCATCAGGTTTTGAGAAGATAAGTTCAGAAATATAGCCACTATTATATTTGTGCGATTATTTGTTTCAACTTCCTTTTTCTCCATATTTTTTACGTAATTTTGTATAAAGATTAAAATACTTACGTTATAAAATTAGCTCTCTTTTAAATAGTTCTTAATTAAAAAAAATTATACTGCACTCTCTTCTCAACAATTATTTTGCTTTCAACTCTCTGTCAGGTTTTTTTTCTGAATTATTCGTCTTACTTATCATTCTCTTTATTTTATTTTATTACCAACATCCTGCTATACTCTTAAATTCTTATATTAGATCTCCAGTCATACTAAACACTCCAATAATTGCAATTCTGGCTCTCTCAAGATTAGAAACAGCTCGGATTTCTCCATCTCCCTTTAAGTGGTGCTTTATTTTGTTTCTTTTAGTTTATTATGAAGCGCATCTGACTATAACTATCATATTTGTCTTACCGTTTTGCCGACGATGTAGAGAATTCTGCAACTGAGAACCGCCGTTTTACCAATTTGTCCAGTGACATTCTTTGACATTTGTTTGTCGATGTAGGGACCACTTAGGGGAACGTAGCCCCAAGTTCCTTCTTTTGCAGCCTCATCCAAGGCTGCGATGATTTCAGCTTCTGTACCAGCTTTGACTGAAGAGAAAAATAAAAGAAATTAATCAATATCATTGTCAAAAGTGACCTTTGTCAAGAAAAGTTTATTTATTTCTCAGAACCATTAGAAGTAAAACAAGTGAGCAGAAAGTATAGCGAAAGAAGAAACAGGATTTAGAATTAGACAGACATGTGCGGAGACGCCGGCTTCCGCTATTACCCTCGAACTTGGGATGAATCACACGAGAATTGTCGTTTACCAGAAATTCGTCTGCCTCTTGGGCGTGGGATGAAGAAACCCAATCATCCTCTACGTCTCACCGGATAAAATTCTTTGTAACTTCTTTTCCGTTTTCCCCTTAAGCAATATGACATTGAAGCGCAATTATTCTGCAAGCAGTGGAAATGTCAGACTCCACAAATTTCGGAAGGAATTAAATCGGTTTGTCAATAAACAGCTTATTCTAGAATCAAGAGCAGTTTATTACAAGTTCCTGCCCTCGACGAGAAAAGGTAAAGTACTGCCTGCTAAACGAGATCCCCCTCATCAATCGTTGCTACCCATGGTAACCGTTCCTCACAGCGTTGAAAGTTCAAAATGTCTTCGGTAATCATCCTCTCTGTTTTGTTCATCGTTTTCTCAAACGAAGACTCCATCTTCATTGCCTGCATTTTTTCCAGTCGTGTTTTATTCACTCCGCGTTTCATAAAAATTAACATACGGTGAAAAGAATAATTACAGTATCAATTCGTATATGATTACTCTCTTTTCATAGCGCTCAAAGTGAATCAGATAAACTTAGTGAAATATAAGCCATTTAATACTTAGTAGCAATTTACTTTCAGGAAAATAATACCATTCTTATGTTACTCTATTATTTTGCATATTTAATTAATACTCGTATCTTTAAATTAATTATTTCTTGTAATAAAGCAAAATTCTAACCTCTTACTACGCAACGTTCCAGCGAAAGAGTATCCATTCAATGCCCTACAAATTAACTCCGACTTGTCAATTGGCATCACAAGATGAGTAAATCTATTTAGTGGACAAAAAATCGCATTAGAGCAGATATATTCCTCATTAATTTCACTCCTATTGTTAATTACATCATGTGTAATTCTAGGAGAAAATTTCAAGCTTGTAGATAAAGAGAACAACTTTTTATTTTTTGGTTTTTAAAAAAGTTTTACCACCGATATTCACTTGTATATTGAAGCGTTTCGCCAGATTAGCAAATTAGGTAACTCAACCCCTTCCTAGGAAGAAATGAATTTTAACTCACAATGTCGGAAATATTTCGGAACTCCGCAACAAGCTATTAATTTATAATAATCCTAAGACAAAACCTACAATTTATCGTGTAGTTAGGATAATTAAACTAAACTAGCTTAACTGTTTCTAGTCAAATAAATAGTAGAAGAAGCATTTAATAGTTAAAAGTTACCATTCCAAATATTGTTGGGTCGCTCAACAATTGGGTCGAACATTTTCTACAACCCTAAAAATTGATTTTCATCTTTCCAAATTAATATTCGTATTTCATTCCTATACACAAATATTTACACGGTTTTCTAATATTTTTGTCAATAAAGCTTGTTTATATTAAAACTCTGTCTAACTTTACTTTTTTAAGCATTCTACTTCACCTTATTTCAATGTTTTCCTTAGAAGCGTGCTATTCAAGTTTTTACACCGTGGTTCTGATCGCCCTTTGAACTGGGCGCCCAATTTCAACGGGCGAAAGGATCACCACTTAATCCCATTCGCATCGATATAGTCAGTCGCCTCGTAGCTGAGACAAATAAATAACATTGGAATACAGTTTCATTTTCTCTTGTGATTATCGTCTTTTATCTCAAATTACTGATTGAATTCCAAATATATTCAAGGCGAACAGCGCAGGCCCTGACAGTCCCTATGATTATAGTTTTTATCTCTGTCTATGTATCCGTATATTTTCACTTTGAATAATTTCATTATTTAGGTTTCAGATCCTTTTTCCAAGAAAATTATTGGAGTGATGATCTGGTTTCATTTTGCTTATGAACAAATCTAATTAAATTTCACGAAGACACTTATTATTTTCTGGTATGTTATACTAATTACATTCTAGCTTCATACCACACCATTGCTCTTTAATAACTTTCCTGAGAAATAAATATTTTAAAGAAACATTGAAGCTTCAGTTCCAACCTCTCCATCGACGGCACAATCCCCCCTCCCTCCAACAATTTCCTGGAATGTGCAGCCGCTCGGATCGTAAATTCAGTGATGCTTCCTTTCATTTCAGCCAAAATACTGCCTTCATGATGCGCAGCAGTAGCTGTCAAAATGGGGATTAAATTATTATCTTTTGACTGTATTTGATATACAGTTGATTTATTTCTGGATGTTTCTACTCTTTCCTGAAGGGCTCGATATTTTTAGTTGTTCAGTCCTGCAGTAGAATTCTTTTAGTTTTAGCCTGATTCTACTTCAATCAGGTCTTTTTTGATTTACTAGTATTGTTATAGTTTTACTGTTTTTCCTCTCGTAGATCTAAATCATTCGTGTATATTTAACTGTACCTATTTTTTCCAGAACGATTTGCAAGCTTTTCCCCATGAGTTCATGGGGATGAATTTAAAGGCGGTTCTGCAACAAATATCCTCCATTTTTCAATTGAGGGATTAAAAAAACTTAAAAACTACATTGTCAATCAATGAAAGTTGGTCCGTCAATAGAAGAAAAATAAAATATAATTTCAAAGGGAATTAAGAACAGTAAAAGGCTAACTAGGGAAAATACAGGTTGGGTAATCAATATATCCTAAAACCTTCGATTATATTGCGGAAGGTATGGCGAAAGGCAACAAAGATCAGTCAGGAGGGGCAAAACAAAGGCTATGAAGACAAACTCAAGAAATTGAAATTCTTTCTTGTAAAACACTCAAAGTATCACGCAAACTAATGGTCATCAATTCAAATTTTAAAAGGATTCTTTGAAGAATACCGTGGAGAGACTTTTTTATTTATAAAATCCTTTAAAATTGGAACTTTTTCTCAGTTCTTATAGGTCAAAACACATCAATCAACATGGATAAAATTAAATTGCACCCACATCTATTTAATTATAAAAGTACACGCAATGAAAATTATGATATTAAAGAGATAGTTTTCTTTTGCCCTAAAGGACCTCCTTAAAGATCTCTCTTCTTTACTTTTCCCACTTTTTTGATGAATAACCGAAGGGCGGATCTAAGTATATTTGCTGTTCTTAATTTTACAATATTCAAAAGAGAAAAATGTTTTGCTGATAAAAAATAAATAAACAAAGAGATAATATCATTTAGTCTGATGAATTGCCCTACACGCTCTTTTCTTTTTCAGGACATCTTTATCTCTGGACTGAACACAATGAAACTCATAATCCCGACTAACGAACCCGCAGCCGGAAACATGGGGAACGGACCGCGATGATTCTGATAGCGGTATCATAAGAAACACTTGCTTGTTTTGTTCTAGCACATACTAGGTAGATTTGTATCTTTTATGTTACCGAGAACATGGTTCAGTAATTTTCTAGCCAAAAGAGGAGGGCCTTTCCAAGATGATAACGCATCGATCCTTGCCAGTAGAATTTTTAAAGATCACCCATAGCGCATGAGAGCAAAGTATAACACATGGTTTGTCATTCAAATTTTCTAGATCTTAATTAACATTATTGAACCTCTTTGGTTTGTATTGGAGCGAGAGTTAGAGGACCACTTTCGTCCTCCGGCGTAGCTGAAGGAGTTAGAACAGGCTTTGCTTCTAGAATATCCCAAAATTCGAGTAACCACCCTTAAAAACCTCCAAAACATCTGAGATATGTGATTCCAAAGGAAGACTAACCCTACATAAAATGCTAAAATTTGAATTTAATAGCGTTTGGAATATTCTTTCTAACCCTTGTATGCCATTCTTTAAAATTAACATATCCTAATCTGCTTAAGAAATAGAATAAGTGATATTTATATCCATTAAAATTATAATGATTCTGTCAAATCTTTCTCAGAACATATTTCTTCCAAGCTAAACATGATTTTTAAGTAGGAAATTCCAATGTTAAATAAATCACTGAGTTTAGATCTTTTTCATATTTTAATTCATTTCCTTAAATATTCATTAAGCTTATTTTAGGTACATTATGAATGTTGGTTATGAAGTACAAGGAATTAATAGATAAGCAATAAAGTATCATTAAATAAATTTTTTAGCAAAAATAATGAAAAGCATGGTAGAGTTATATTGCAATGTTTGTGGAAAACTAGTCATGAAATTAAGATATTGCTTGTAGGATGAATGAGCTTTATGCTTATAAGTTGCTCATTTAAGTCGAGTCACGTGTGATCATTTCGAGTAGAAAGTATACAGCCGAGAGACAAAAAAGTTTGAGATTGCGCCATTTGCTTGTGTTTCTTTGTCCGATCTTATTAAATGTTTCATTGAGAGGTTTGGATCAGATCTCGGGTTGAGTGAGGAGAACAAGGGGGTATTTGGGCATAATAGATAAAAATATGACGCAAGCAACAAAGAAAATAGAAAGAAGGTTACGAGTGAACGTTCTAAGATAGAAAAATACTTTCTCTTGCTTTATGCAATTAACCTGGATACCGAAGAATAACATTAGTACTTTCCTTCTATGAGATCTTTTTGAGCGTATTTGCACAATGTGCAATTCTCTCCTGCTGCAAAGTACCGATGAAACCAGTCTCTTAGTTTTTTCACGGCTCAAAACAGCAAAAATATAATCTAATTAATGAATGGAATTAGAGACAACAACTTATGTATACAACTAGTTAAATGGGGGATTAAGTATACTTGAGCGCAAACAGGGCCAATTTCACCAAACAGGCCAACTTATTATTTAAATAAGGCTGGTAAAATTATTTAAGAAAAAGCTCACCAGAGAGAAATAAAAAGGACCTATGGACACTTGCATTGGATGGTTACACAATTCACTGAAGAATTGTTTTTGCTAGACTATAGGGCAGACAAAGGCCTCCCCGCTTCTCGCCCTAATAACAGTCATATATGCACCTCTAAACTAGAATTTGAAGATATATTGACATCCTTACACAAAGTTTAACAAGTCTCTTTCCAAAAAGACCAAATAATTTGTATTTTAACTTAATTTATTCCTACTTTCTACACCATAAAATTAATAAAGGTCCATCTGTTAGCCAACTCACAAACAAACTTTAACACAGATTTCGCCCATTGTTTACAAAAACAGTGCTCACTACCATCATCCAGCAGATAGACAAAAGGTTTCACCCACCTCACACACAACGCAAAACAGAATGAATGAAAATAAATGTAAACACATCCTTCCACTCAATGCCTAGACAAATTCTAATAACCCAAATATTAAACATCGCACTTTTTACCAATTTATAAACATTAGCTTACAATCTTTGGCACAGAGTGACTGACAAAAGTATGAAAAACGGACAGCTAGCTGAACACATACAAAATGGAGTCCCAGACAGACCCGAACTATTACTACAAGGCTGGAACCATTTCCTCCATGATATGCCTCTCTGGAATACTAACCTTATCTACAGATTTGACGATAACACCTCCATCCTCACCCAACATCAAAGCATATCCAAACCACGAACGTTGTCTACGACACAATTTAATGACCGCCTCGCCTTCAAAATCTTCCTTCGCAGACTTAATATTTACCGCACTGCTCAGTGTTACACTGGATACAGGATTAAATTTACAACAACATATTAGTAATACAACCAACACGAAATTGAATTCACTTTAAACACTCACAAAAGCTACATTTAAGGATTCCAAGTAACCTCTCATTCAAACCTCGAAGCAATTTTTGTCTCTCTCTCTCCTACGTCTGTGAGGCTTGGATAAAATTGAGCTTTCCTCCTTGACATGAAGGGCATCACTGGCTCACCATTTAACCAAAAATCATGTTGCAACTAAAGTAATCGATTTAGGGTATTTATTTAAAATGTAAAAAAACATGACTATGGAAATATTTGATCATAAATATAACCTCCATTACTTCCTAGAGCCTCATTCCATCACTAAACAAGCCTACAAATGACACGCTTATGAAATTCTTTAGGATTTAATGCAAAATATGAATCAGACACGCAGGCAACCTAAGAACATCCAAATGGTTTTTTAATCCCCTAAACGAGTGCTAATCAGATTAAGCAAAGCCAGGAGAATATGCAGGATGGAGCACTATTTCTCAACTGGGCTCCCCCAAGAGATCTTTTACCATTAGAGTTGTATGATGACGGGCATTATCGTGATGTAGGATGACAGCCCTTTTGTTGAATAAGAAGGATCGCCTTTCATAGGACGAACTTTATTTTAGTGGAGGAGAGAATTAATTGCTTTATTGTTGTCTAGCTGTTCGTAATGGACAATTCCTTCAATATCACCCGATACGCTTAACAAGATCGTATTGTATGAAGACCTAAAATTGGTTGTTGAGAAATTCTGTTTCCTCAACTGATCGACGAACGGCGGCGTTTAACCTTATGATAAAGGATCTACTTCTCTTCCCTGTAAAAAGCTTCTGAAACATGAACATTGGAGATAAAAAGTGGAGAAACTTTGAGTAAATATGGATTGATAGAGAGATAGTTAGTAGGAGATTTGACTGGTGAAAATTTTTGAAATAGTGATAGAGAAGGTTGTTTGGTCCATGGAGAAAGGGTACCTCTGTCTGTCTCTTTTGTTTGTGTATTCGTTATTTTATTCCACCTTTGTTTGTGTTAGCTTCAAAGCTTTTTATTAAGTTGTCCTACTTTTGGTAGTAGTCTGATTCCTTGAGTGTTTTTTTAACTTATTTATAATTGGATTAAATTTTAGATTTATTAGCTTTGCACAAAAATCATTTATACAATGCAGCATTCAAGCCTTTTTTCCCAGTATTTTGTGACTTGTCAATTGTTTTGGCATCTTTTGATTCATTTACTTATTTGGTAGTCTTTCTTTGGTATTTTAATGAGTAAATTGGGTCATGGTTGTGCGGTGCAGCAGTACTCCTGCTGGGAAACCTTCTCCTTGTCTGGTTTAATAGGTGGTCGGGAATCCAGAAGTGATTATTTCTCATGAAATCTGGGTCCGAGTTCCTCTTCACCTTCTTCCAAATATTGCGGGCTCTGGGACCTAGTTCTTCGTTTATCACGTTTATCTGAGTTTCTTCGTGTAGTATCCGTTGACGCTTTCTGTCTTTTCTTATAGTGCTATTAATCAATAGGAGTGTTTTATTTTGTAATCTTTGTAATTTCATCATCCAGAAGTTTGGTATAGCCGCCAGTGCCATAAGGGGATACAAAATTTTAGGTCGGATATAGGCAGAGTATATTCTCTTTTTATTGCTTCTTTTTAGGTTTCTGAAGCGATATAGTTCTTTGATATCTGTACTCGTGCGCGCAGTTATGCTTCTTAGTTGATCTCTATATCCCATGACATTTATTTAGAAACCTAGCACTGTGTCTACTTTTTTGTATGGATATATCTCTTCTTTTACATTAATTGACGCTTGTGATAGAATTGCCTAAGGCGGCCGCGCCTCGCTTTTATCACATATTGAAACTCATGCTTCCCACGTGCATCCTGCGAGAGAGAGTAGAACGGCGTTCTTATCGCCCACCATTTCCGAGTATCATCTTCCCTTGCTTCAAGCTTAGTTAAGGAGGTTCAATCCGCCGTTTGCCTCCAGGCGTCGATCTGGCCAGATTGAATCAGGCTTATGGGAAGATAAGATTTTTCCAAGCGCTACCGGGACATTCCATGTAAGTCCCCCATTGTCTCCTACCCCGAGGGGCTGGCTCCGGCTATTTATGCGATAGAATTTCGCGTTTAAATCAGATCCCGATTATCTTCGCGAGGCATCACTCCGATCCGGTCTCCCTTGTGCACCTAGGAACTCCACCTCGAGAATCCCCTTATTGTCCAGAAGAGGACAATATCCTTGAGTGGCAAGGTTCGTGCCCCTCGACACGCCAAGTCAACAGAGACACCCTGTTTTTCAGAAAGAGAACAAATTTAGAACCGTCATTGTTCTTCGAGCCCGTTTGACAAGAAACGGTTCTCGTTCCCCTGATATCACGTCAACGGTAGTTTAATTCCCCCTTTTAACGTTCTTCAAGAGAAAGCTTCGTTAAACCAATAACCTCAATTGCTCATCCAGAACATCTCCGGTATCCTGTCTCCAGGATCACTCGTACTTCCGAGCCCCACTTCGCTCTTACTCCTCGAAGTCAGTCCTTCCCCCCACCCTTGTTAAGAAAAACCCCCCTAAAACCCCTTCTCCTGGGAATGAAATCGCCAGTCGGAACGAAGCCATTCCTTCTGATTGCCTTCCTCTGCACGACGACCTTATAAATACTTAAGCTACAAATTGCATTTAACTATTTAAATTTTTGCCAACGTAACTTCGTGCTTTAACACGGATTTAGCCGCCCCTTTTGCTTCTTGTTTGTTTTGTCATTTAAATCCCTTCAAATCTTAATCCTCCTCTTAGTCAATTTCATCCAATGACCTTTTTCATTTTATGTGTATTTCTCATTTTAATCCCCGGTCATGTAAATATTTTCCATCTGTTGTTTTGTTAGATTAATTAATAAAATTCTATTTTATTAATGTTTGCAATATTATTTATCCTTGGGCTCCGTTCCACTTCTTAGGTATATTGAAGATAAATAAACCCTCTCCAGGCCTATTTGATTAAACCCTGCACTCGAATATAGAATAATCCCCACAAAGAATAGATATATAGTATATCGTCAGGAGCCTATTCTACGACAACGTGGTCAGCTTATCAAAGTATTTAAAATACTTCGAGGCTTTAACAGACTGGACTACGGGGATATTTTCTAGCTCAGCGAGGGAAGAACAAGAAATCACGGCTCTAAACTTGAACTCAAGCGATACCACCGTGATATGTGTAGGAAATTCTTCACTTACAGTATCTGTGGTAGTTGGAACGCAGTTCCGACGGAAGTTGTCAACAGATGCACCTCTGTTGACCAGTTCAAGTTAAGACTAGATAAAGCCTTGCAAAATTGCCGTTAAAATCCTCGCAAGTGATCTTCGAGATTGCTAACGGACACCTTCGAAGATTGCGCCGAAAGTACCCTCCTCGTATGGACCGTAAGGTCTTCTAGGGTACTTATTTTCCTTGTAGCTCCTTTTAGCTCTTTGTAACGCTATTTTATTCTTTTTGATTGGAATGATGGTAGACCTGTTTATAATTGTCGCGATCTTTCAGCGGCGTTCGTATATATTTATGTTATCGATTTCATATACTGTCATACTTGTCATTGTTCTTTCATTTTTCTATGCGGAGACCACAATCTGTGACGCGTAGTCGGCGAACTGGATATACTTAGATTTCTCGAACCTTGGGCTAGGAAAGTCTGTAATGAATATCTGCTCAAACATCTACCCTGCGGCACGCCCACTTCCAGTGAAAATTATGGCCCCTGCTATTCGCCGATCTTGATGAAGGTTTTTCTATCTATGACCTAGTCACAGGTTATTTTCTCCAGTCTGGGATTGAGTCATAGTTGGAGAATCTTAAATTGTAGACCTAGGCGCCACACTTTGTCAAACGCTTTCTTGATGTCCCTCAATAGTAGATCGGTGTGCTTCTTCTCATTTTCTATTTGGGCTAATTTTTCTGTTATCATTGCAATTGTGTGTCCGTACCTCTCTGCCGTTTATATTCGTGTTGTTAAAACTTTAGATTATTGGCATCCAGGCATGACTGCACCCTGTTGGCGATGATTATTTCAAAAGATTTCTTTCTAAATTCGGGAAGAGAGATCGGGCGATAGTCTGTTGGGGAGACTGGGGACTTCCCTGACTTAGGAATAAATATCATTTTTGATCATTGCCAGGCTTTGAGAAAGTATCCCGTATTGAGGGCCACGTTCATGATATTAAGCAATCCTTGTTTGATATTGGGTGTAGCATTATTGAAGTTTGCGTTCGTTAGGCCAGAGTAGCATGGTGCATGCTGCTTAAAAGTTTCAACTGTTTCGTTTAATTCCTGTAGGGAGATCTTTTCCCAATTTCCACCATGGGTCTTTCCAGTGATGCGTTATTGAATGGGTATGCCTGCTAATTTTTTCCGTTCAGCCGATCTATTATCTCGTTACTGAACTTTATGTCGAAATTTTCTTCCTCCTCAGGGTTAATTTTAAATATGTTTGACCAGTGTTCCCTGATTTCGGCTTCTATCTCTCCTCGCTCAGTGATTTCTTCGCCTTAGCAAATTTTGCTGTTCGTTTTTTTGGTTGCCGGCCTTCCCCTCTACCTCTTCAACGTTTGCCACAACGTCCTCAGGTCCACTTCCTCATCGAGTGTTTCGATGAGTTGGTGCCAAATGTCTGCCTGTTGTTGTATGATCAGTTGGTAGACGTGTTCTTTAGTTTCACGCATCATCTGTTGGAGGTCCCTGTTGGTTTGCCATCTGTTGATTTGTCCACTAAGCCTCTGTATTTCTCTTGAGTGGCAATCATTTCTGGTGTCCATTTTTTGAGCTGACAAGGCTTTATATTTAATCTTTGGGATAGCTTTTTTGTCTGCCTCCAAAAGCTTCGTTGTTAGTCAACTTAATTGTTTGTCAATTTCCTCTGGTGTGGCTTCCTCTAGGTTTGCTGGAACGTAGTCCAGGCAGATAGCCTGGTAAGTTTTAGTCTGTTCATGCAAATGATTTCCTGTACCTCATTGGTATTTTAATGGGATTCGACGACAATGTGCTAGTTAATGCTTTGTACTCGCCGGGAATCACATGTCCTGGGCCAATGAGATAGTTGTAGGGGGAACCTTGAGCTTGTTAAAACTGTGTCGGGCTTAGTTGCAACTCCTTCGCTGAGTAATAGGTCGGGAATTCTGGTCTGATGTATACTATCACGTTACGTCCCAGTAGTATTTCCAGGTATTGTCCCGCTTTGTTGGTACTGGTGAACTTAGCGGCCCTACATCTGGCGTTTTGGTCTCCAGCAAACATTACCGCCTTTTATGTGAAAATAGCGTCAAGTTTTGGATAGGAATGGATCCTCTTGGGGGGGGGAGTGCTAGTACCCAGTAGCAATAGTTAAAGGTCCTATGGTAGTTTTAACCTTTATCACTACATAGGATTCGTCTAATAGGAGTAGAAATTTATACCATTTCGGATTGCTATTGCAGCACCGTCAAAGGCCTCTTCTGTATGGCTTGTTGTGTGAACTTGGTATCTGAATATTTTTATGTTTAGGTTTTTCGTGTTGATACTGTGTCCGGATATTAGAATAATAACGGTGTCAGGTTTCTGAATTATGTTCCCGTACTCTAAACTTTTCGATGACCAACTGTTTACATTCATATACAATATTTTTAGGTTTTTGTTTGCAGTATCCATTTTTGTAGTGTTTTTTTGTTTTTGGAAGGGTTTTTTTTTCTTTACATTTAACCATACCTTTTTAGTCTTTTCTTTAGTTCTGCTTTGGACCTGTGGTTTGGTATCGGAGTGGTCTACAATTACCATTTCTCTTTTTATTGAATTTACTCCGGGAGATATTATCGAAAATGTCTCCTGTGTACCTAATTATTCCTTGATATAAAGAGTCTTCGACCCTGATGCTCTGGCATCTCGTCTCCGTATTGCCATTTAATTCTCTCATTTATGATTCCATCGGTAATGGCCTCAGCTTAGCGTTCTTTGGGATAATGTGTGTTTCCTGTAGCGTAAAGTTTTAGATTTATTCTGTCTGTATTTATTTGTTGCTTTTTTCTTGGGGTGGGAGACGTTGGTGATCTTTTCCTCTGTTTGCTCTTGGCCCTTTTTTATTCTCTCGCTGCGCGTTCTGTGCATTTCTGTAGTTTGTGTTACAGTTCAGTTTATTTTTCAATATCCTCTGTGTTATGGCGTTGTTTTCTTAGTTCTTACTTGCTTTCGCGTTCTTTCTTACTTCCTGTGCGGTAATCCGTGGATCTCGGCATTTGGAAGCGTTTCTTACCCGTTGCAATTGGTAGTTGAGCCTGGGTGGGTTTAACACTTTTATTTTTACAACTTCTCCTGGTAGAAGATTATCTTGAAACCATATTTGTGGCAGGCCGTTGTTTTTTAGCATAATATTTAGTTCGAACTTGAGTGCCCCTAGTCTTGACAAGTTGGCGATGTGGGCGTAATAAATACAGGCTATTATCTGCGTTGAGTTTTCATTCTCAACATGGAGGAATGTCCTGTCATTTGCTGTTTCCGCCAAAAATACTTTTGCAACCTGGGTGTTTGTGTTATTAGTCGCGTGCGAGTCTAGTCGCGAGCGATTCTACATCTCATTATTTCGGTGGGTCAGTCCCCCTTTTGTTTTTATTTTTAATAACATCATAACTATTTGTCCGATTCTAACGAAATTTTAAACGCTTCTGTTGTTTTACATTTTCTTTCGAATGATATAATTGCCAAGGTCCTTCCAAGGTTAGCCCAGGAATTATTTTTGTTTTGGCAATAACATCATAACTATTCGCCGATTCAGCCAAATTTGAAACCCTATGTTGTTTTACATTCTCTTTCGAATGATATAATTGCCAGAGTCTTCCTAAGGTTAGCCCAGGAATTATTTTTTATTGAAATAACATCATAACTATTCGGCGAATACTCGGCTAGACTAGACTAGGCTATAATATGCTATAATCTGTTGGCAAACTTAGAATAGGCTATACTCTCCTAGGCTTTACTATGCTAAGCCCTGCTAAGATATAATGTACAAGGCTAAGATATACTATGCTAATTTATGGTATAAAATGCTTTCCTTGTATAGCATATAGTATGATAGGATGGACAATATTAACCTATGTTTTGACTAGGGTATAATAGAATAGTATAGGTTATACTTGTCTAAGATAGTTAATGCTAGGCTAGGTTATACTATGCTAGGTTAGGTTAAGCTAGGCTAAGCTATACTAGACTACAAACGGCTATACTATGCTATACTAAAGTAGGCTAAAATATACTAGGCTAGGGAGGGCTATGATCGGAAATACTATGTTAGGCTACGATAGGCTAGCTAACCAAGTCTTTAATAGGCTAAGCTATGCAAGGTTATACTAGTCTAGGGTATTGTATGCTATACTAGTCTAAGATATACTAGAGTAGGCTATAATATGATACGCTTGGCTATATTAGGTTAGGTATGGTCATAGATCAGAATAAGTGAGGGCACGCGACTTTTTGGTCAGCAGACCTGGTTTTTCTTATTTTCTTCTGCTTTCCTTTTTTTCTCATTGTTCTTTTTTATTGTTTTTTTCTTGAAGGGGCATGTCATTGCGAGGAAGTGGTGATCTCCACTGCACCTTTTCTGTTCATTATTGCAGCTCCGCTAATTATGGCTATCTGCACTGTATTCTGAGCATTTTTCTGTTTCCTGCTTGAATGCGATTGTTGGGTGGTCGTCCATACGGTAGCACCTGAAGCAGATCTGAATTTCTGTGAATTCTTCCCTCTCGATTTGTTTGGGAGTGATCCTCACATTGAAAGGTAATAGACCTGTCTCAGTGGTATTTTGAACCATGCCTGTGTCTCGAAATACTACCTTGAAAACATGCGTAGATTATTTAAATATAACCAATTCTACCACCGAAGCCGAGCTCTGGCTGGCTTCGATTCCATTTTATTTCCTCTGTATCATGATACCAGACCCATAGTTCCAGACGTCTAGAGATCCTACTTCTGTGCGTGAGTATTTGGGCGCGGAATTTTTGGAGCCAGCTCAATATTTTTTAGTAGGTCCACTGATTTTTGTGACGCCAGGGCTTCGACATCTTTTTCATTTTGGCATATAGCTACATAGCCGTGAGGATTGTCAATCAACCTACCTAAGGCTATATTTATTTTCCTATAGTTTGTAGGAAAATACTTTGCCTCTGTCAGGTTTTTCCATGGTTAGGGCCTTGAGGGGGATCCACATGGTTTCCTTCATTTTGGTAGTGGTTTTCAGTGTATGGAGTGAGATACCATAGTACTAAGACTGTTTTGAAGTGATTGTGGGAAAATGGAGAGGGGAAATATTTTTTATTTGCGCTTTTTGTCGGTGGAAATTCAATATAGCTTTGCCTGAATTTGAAAGATTTTTTAACCAGGAGACCTTCGTGGATAAGGGGAAGGAGGTAAGAAAGGTGTAGTAGAAAAAAAGAATTATTCTATGTCCTTGTCAACATACTTAGCTTCTGTTCTTCTTCTATGAGATTTGAGAGAGAGTGCCATTTATTTTGTTGTTCCTATTCTTGTTGTTTTTATTTATTTTCGACTTTTCATTAAGCAGAGGTATCAAAGCATCAATCCACTTAAAGTCGCTTTGCACAGTTATTTTTGCTTTTAATCTCACTGAGATTTATACACTGTGTTTTGTAAGGGATTGTTGTGAGTGCATTATATTAATTAATTACACAGGTATCTCTGATGGTAAATTGCTATTAATGCAAATTCCAGAGAGACACTTGTTTTCACCTTGTTTTATTTACGGGTACCGGGGTGAACACTGTTTCTTATCGTTAATTTAATTTGTTCACACGTAAGAAACCTTCTGTCACTTAAGGAGTACTAATAAACTTTGCACAGCATAGTTGTTCACTTTTTACTGTATTAGGTGAACTTATTTTCACTTTAGCTGTATTTAAAGGTACTAAGCGAACACTTGTGTTTGTTAATCTTAATTTAACCTGTTCACTAGTAAGAATGCTTCAAGTTTTTAACAAACAATTGGGCACTTAGGCACTATTAATTAATTTTTACATAGTTTACTTTTTGTTTAACTGTATTAGGCAATATCGTTCTCGCACCTTTTAGTTACTATGGCTCTTACTTCGTATTCTCGTTTATATCAATAGTCTATTGTATATAAGTAATATTTATTCGTAGTAAAGCACAAGTTGTTATTCCCAAATCCCTTTTCCACTTATATTTTGTTCATATAATTTCTGTTATGTAGAATATTTTACCTGGACTTTAAAGCGCAATACTAACGAAAGGAAATCATTGGGGAAAATGGTAAAGAAAGTGAGTGGTAAAACTAAAGACAAATGTGCGGAAGATTTGTAGCCGCGGTGCCTCCCGTGGGCATTGAGGGCAGGAGGGAAACCTACTGCGATTGGCGCATGGAGAATATTCCCAATCCTGCAAATGTCAGCCGCATCACTTCCTTTCTAAATCAGAAAAGGAGAGATGATCAAATGGTGGAAAGAATTCAGGTATGTTAAAAAATACTGCCCTAACAGCAGCCAATAGGGAATGATGAAACCCTTCATCGTCCCCCTTCTTACTCCCGAATGGACAAAATCTGGTCAGCGTTTTCTTTAAAATTAACCCATTAGTGCCGATGGGGTATTTAAATACCCACTCCTAAAAAATAGTTAGGTTTCATATTTTATATATGCAACATGAAATGCATGCATGTTATAATGTTCTGTTAAGGTTTAATGGCAATTACACAAAGGTAAACTCAGTGTAATAGGTTGGCAGCACTGAGTTAGAAGACATTTTGTTGTCATCATGGCTGCTCGTCTGATTGCTAAAAATGAACGGTAAGATATTTTTTATTTTCTTTCACATTTATATTTATTAAAATCTTTGTTTTTGAAGTGACTGAACTCGTTAATGCTTAAGCTAATAGCAAACTGTGTTATCAACTAAAATTATAAAATATAGAGTATAAATATTGTACATTTTATTATGTTAGGTATTCTATTAGCCCTTCGGCATTACGGCCAAGTTACTGATAAAATGATATTTTCTAGGTTGGAGCCATATTTTCTTCTTTTCATTTGTGGTATATCTTTTTTAGTTACAATAATATATCTGTGCTTGTTTGAATCTTTTTATGTAAAAAGAATATAGTGATTAAATATTTTCTTGTAACTTATATAGACTACTTATGTTTTTTCAGATTGACGGTAAATGATGCTGCTTCGCATTTAGAATTACTGGATCAAGAAGAAGTTCCTTTGAACATGGGTTTTCCGGACGAAGATGCCATAACAGATGAAGATAGCGATAAATCAGATGATGTAGGTGAAGGAGAATTGCAGCACTTAGGAAAAGGCCTATTGAATGCTCCGTGTTTTGCAAGAAACAAACAGAGGGAAGTCATTTTCAAGGAAGATGAGAACGAATTGTCTACAAAATGAGAAGGTAAATCGAAAAAAAGAAAGTATTTCTTGAGTAAAGAAGAGTCACATTTTAGTGTCAGTGGTCTTATGGGGGGGAGGGCATATCTTTTTTTATCCCATCTCTTGTTTATTTATTAATATTATTTTTGTTCATCTTAATTTTCTCAATGCAGGTTGTCTTCCTCGAATCCATTTTCTTCTTCTTGACTGGAATTTCTTTTTCTTTAGTTGGCCCTTCAAACATTTGTCTTCACTTTTTCTTGACTTCTCATTCTTCTTGGCTGGGTTGGTCCTTAATCTTCGTTTACTTTCTTGATGCATCTTCTTCGAATTGTCTTCTTCCTCTTGATTCTTAAGTTGATGATTTCTTGGTCCTTCTTGTTGAGTTAGTCCTTCAAGCCGTTTTCTTTCTTGGGCGATCTTCATAAAAGTTTTTGGACTCTTGAGTTTCGAACGCGGTACCGTTGGATTTAAACGCCAATACTCTAGCCCACGACCGGCTTTAGTCCGTTTTTTGGTTTGTTAAATTTATCGGCTATTATCGAGTTGGAAGGAATTTTTCTGATACATTTTTCGCACCCCTATACTCTCGACCACTTGATGTAAATAACAGCAATTTTCTTGCACAATGTAATGACCTCGAGATTTTTTAGAGTTATTTTTTGATGGCCAACTTCTTAACCTGATTGTCGAACAATCTAACCAATACGTACAACAAAAAAATAGAATGCTAATTTAGGTATAGATGAATTGTTAGTGTTTTTAGGTGGCCTTTTTTTATCTTGTACTTTACTTCAACCAAACAAAAAGCGATATTGGTCAGGTGGTAATCATGTCCCAAAGATTCTCTCTCAGAGCATCAGGAGAGATAGGTTTTTTCCCCATTTTACACAATATCCATTTGACTGATAACACCAAAATAGAAGAAAATAATTCGAAAGCAAAACTTAAACAGTATTTGAACACTTTCAGCAAAAATTTCTGTTCTACAATGAACTCAAAGAACACATGTCAGTCGATGAGAGCATGGACCCGTACTTTGGCAAGCATTATTGCAAGCAATTTATTAGAGGAAAACTGATTCGGTTTGGGTTCAAAATGTGGGCGCTTTGCTCGCAAAAAGGATATCTGCATGCTTTCGATTTCTATACAGGGAAATCGATCAATAAAGTAGACTCAAAAACCCTTGGTCTTGGAAGAAATGTTGAGGCAGAACTGGTCGACAGTGTCTCAGTACCAGGTAATCATGGTTTCAAACTATAACTCGATAATTTCTTCACAAGTGTCCCTCTTATACAATATTTGACAGAGAAGAATATCTGTTGTACGTCAACCTGCCGAGAGAATCGAATGCAGAATTGTTCTTTGGTGACAAAGAATGAAATGAGGAAAAATCCTCGTGGAACCAATGATTTTGCAACCAGTTATGGTATACTGATCCAAAAATAGATTAACAATAATGATCTAATTCTTGCAAAAAATTTGGGTCCAAATGACATGGGAAAAACAAAGAGATATAAAAGAGATGTAAAAAAGTATGTTGATGTTGAACAACCTGTAAACTACAATAGGTATAGCAAACACATGGGCTATGTTGACGTCATTGATGGAAAGATTGTGACATACAGGGTAAGAATGCGTCAAAGAAAGTGGTGGTGGCCCATCTTTTCCTACATGTTCTCTGCCACTGTCATCAATGCTCACTGTCTAATGGGAGAATAAGGGAAAAAATATTTCTATGCTCGACTTTATTGACAATCTCTGCATAACATATCTGAAAACCTTTGGAACACCAAGTCTACAAGCACCAAAACTTTCTCAAAATCTTCAGAATATCGTAAGATATGATGGAAAAGATTACTGGATTGTTTATTCAGAAAATTGTAAAAGATACAAACTTTGTGAGGTACAAAGCAAATCTCTTCGTGAAAAATGTAACGTTGGTCTACATCCTAAATGCTTTAAACATTACCATATGTATCCAAGTAGTTAAAACTAATATTTGTTTTCTTCTTGTAATTGTTAGTAAAAATCAAACTCTTTGTCGATATGGCCGAAGGGGTATTTAAATACCCATACCATATCTCAAAAACTACTTGATGTATCTTAATAAAAACTTCCATGGTATATATTTATTGTTTTCTAACCTTGTGTAGAAAGTTTCATCATGATCAATAAAAAAATACACTTTCGGCACTAATGGGTTAAAAGGTGGCAGGGAAAATAGGTAAGAAGAGGCTTGTAAAGAGACATGGGGCTACTGGGGTCAGGAGGGTGTGCCCCATCTCCGTACGCATCTTCAAATTGATTGTTTTTCTTCTTTTTTAATACTTTTTGGATTAATATTACTTAAAAGAAAATAATGGTAAGCCTGAAACACCCCTGCCCCAAATTTCCCCTCCAGATTACATCTCTATTTTCAATCTGCTATTGAAAGGTGGTTAAGAGTTTCCAATAGGTTTATTGATGAACGACAGTAATGGAGAGTCGATAATGATCTTTCACGTTCACGACGCCTCTATTATAATCATTTTAACACGTTAAACCTATCGTTAGGTAGTGGTTAATATTTACTGCAGCTAAATTAAATGTTGGGTTTAATAAATAATATTCACACGTTCAACTCAAACTTTAAAATTTACGCCTTAAATTACCTATGACATTTTCTTTAACATTTCGAATAAATACAAATTTCCAATCTTCTTTTTCCACACGAATAAAATACAAGAATTCCTTTTTTATCCGAACTAAATCTAAATAATTATGAATTATAATTTCAATTTGTTAAAAATTAAGGCCTGCAGTCAATCTTCCACATCAGGCATTTTTCGTTCTCACAAACTTTTTAATTGTAATTTTAAATACCATATCTTATCTTTTAATCATTTGTACATGACCAAAACTATTAATGGCCTCTTAATGGAGGTCTAAACCTTGTAATTACTCCGATATTGGTCAAATAGAAATGAGCCGCAGAAGGAATTTTAATTAAGCTACTCTTTTACTTATTATTACCTGGATCCAAAGTTAATTATGATGCTCTTCTCTTATAAAGATTGCTAGAGACTTGAAAAAAGACTCAAAGAGGTCCCGAAAATTTTAAATTAGCCTCGGTAGAACATCTTTCCTTTTGCACAAATGATATTTAATAATAATCATCATTATCATCGTCACTAACTCTATAATTTATGAACGGGATTTTTTGGAGTATTTGAATAATAATTTCATCTTAGTTTGGTTATGACTTAAGCATATTTTAAAATTTTATCAAGGAAATTTCTAAGAACTTCTTTAGAGTTTGGAAAAAAAAATAGTTTAGTTGAGAAAAAATAAATATGAATATCCAATGCTTTATAATGTTTTAAAAGAAAATGAATTACAATTGGTGAAGTTTATAAAATTTATTAAAATTTAAGTAAAGTTGCTTTTATATTTTATCTATAACTATATTTTAGAAACGTGATTTTTTGAAAGGGGGAAAATAGTTTAGACTTCACTTTTAAAATTACTATAATTGGCGAAGTTCAAAAAATTTATAAAAATTTAACCATGGCTGCATTTTTAGATTTTAAATTTTAGTAGCAAAGCGCAAGCTCCCCCCGTAGGGGAGAGTGCCGAAGCCATTGCCTGGTTATTCATATATTATTTTTTCTTTCTTTTTAGTAAAGGATAAAGGTGTGGAAATTTCCTTCTATTCCCCCACATCCTTTAATTATGAGTTTAGCAATGTCATTATGACTCATTATGGCAAAGTCCAGGAAAGGTTCCTGTAATTACCCTAAAACAACTAAACGTACAGTGTGTTATTAATTAGTTTTATACATTCACGAAATGGCAGCGAAGCTTTGATAATTTGTCTTCTCTTCGAAATATAAACTCAATAACAACGAGAACGAATCCCGCAGAAGGTTTGTAAGGAAAGATCTGTAATTTAAGTGGTGTTTTTACATAAATTTATAATGTATGGGAGAAATATACTGATACCTTGTCATAAAAGTAAAGCAGCAGGGGGGTGGGGACACACAATCTGAGCGAGATATATTAGGGATAGAAAAGAAAGAACAATAAAGGGATGTTTAGAAGGGTCAAACACGAATCCTGATGTTAGAAAATTTCACGTGAGTTTCAAATGGCTGATTTAGAAGACAAGATTGTAGCTAGAAGGAAAATTAATGATTTTTTTGATTTGCCGCATGAAAAATATTACGAAAAAACTACAGCTAAAGTTATACAATGAATGGTGTAATGGATCGTGTTAAAAACTTTAACCCATGGTCAAGAATTCAATCTTAATAACGACACAATATTGTTTACATTACCAAAGGTAATTTTTCCTCCGACACATATCTAACAATATGTATGGTCTATCCAGCTAACAATATGTAATGCTCCTTTCCGCATGATGTGTATAGATAGTCTTTACCTTCCTTCCTGAAAGCAAAATAAAGAAAGATCACATGTGAGAGAAGAGAACAAACGAAAGCAATTTCTCGTTAAATGAAAGACATCGAGGAGAGAGGAAAGAAGCAACAGAGTGCCACTAATGTACGAATGTACCACCTTCTTTCTGAGTAATGCAAACGATTTGTGCCCCATTTGGTTGGTACAAATCCACTCGTACCCTTTTAAAGAATGCCAGTGATGGTGATCGGCTATAGTAAAAGAATTATAAGTATGGAAGTGAAAATGGACAGGACTTAATGCCTAGACAAGAGACGGAAGCCGGGTGGGATAAGTTCCCAAATGTATGTACAGTACTCCAAGAATTGCTCCTCGTAGTTTAAGAGAGGCAGATGATCGTCGGACTTGTCTCTCCTTCACAAGCTGTTGAGGTTAGGTATCATCATTAAAGGTTTCCTTGCGCAAAGGATGTTCTTAATCTTGAGTCCCTTAATTTTGAAGAAGTACTTTGCGTTGAATCATTGTCTGATATCTGTAAAATCAGAGAAGAAAACTAAAAGAGAGGTTAGTTTCTTTTCTTGAATTTAATTCTTCGAATAAGGTTTACAACTTTGGCAAGACTCGATGTCAATGGGAATACCATGGTAATGGATCAGTTGTTATCAAACCATAGGTAGTCGTTCATTTCGAGAAATTTTTAAAGTTTTAATTTCCAATTTAACCGTGACTAAGAGGTGCTTAAGGAGTGTCCATTTGGTAGATGGAACTTTGAGTTGGTTAAGTTTGTTGGGATTAACTAAATGGGATTAAATTAAATGTAAGGGTATATGCGACATCGAAGATTAGCCTCAAAGAGACTTCAGTTAACATTCTTCTTCTTCTTGGGCCAACCATTAGATCAAATTTGGCTATTTCTTTACGTTAGAATTTTAGAAGGGCTTTGCATCTTCACTATTTCATTTGATTCAGCATTAATTAGTTCTCTCTCTTCATTCAATGATTTTTATAATTAGCAATTTTATTCCTTCAGGCTAAAGTAAATATTAATGAGTTTCCTTCATTCTTCTACGTCTTCATCTCAGCCTTTCCCTCCACTTTAAGCTTCTAATCAACCACCATTATTACATTACTAAGCTAAAGTAAATATTTTGAGTTTCCTTCATTCCTCTAAGCCTACTACCCTGCCTTATTTTCCACACCATACTACTATTCCACCAACACCATTCAATTGCCCGTCACGATTCTACTCCCTACATCTTGCCATATTTCCCACCACCTTTATTAGCATGCTTTATCTTATCCGCTTAAATATCTATCTACCCTAAATATACGCATGCCTCATGCAATCTCCCTTTTTTCGACAGCCTGGTAAGGAATTTCTTGATGATAACTGCAACCTTATTTTCCTCCAGGTCGACTTCTATGTCTTTGAGCTCATACAATTATTTATCCCTGATCATCCTTTTTTGGCACATTAGCACATACATCCCTACCCAGCAGCTCATTCATCTTTAGGTCATCTTCTCTCTTTCCCTTTCACACCCATTACACTCCACTATCACATGTTTGTTTCTTTTTACCTGCAAATTCTACTTTCTTCTCTCAATTTATTCCATCCACCTTGTTACTTCATTGTCTCCAGTGAGCCAGTTCTTGCCTTTAATAACAGATGGCTCATTAAACTAACTTGTTAGAATTTCTCAGCTTTGTTTTTTTTATTCCTATACACCCACAAAGGCCTTTTCCCATACTCACTTCTACCCAGTCTCCGGGTGCAATTCCTTTTAGTCTTCTCTTTGTTTTATCAACAGTTGTCTCGTTTTTTATTATTCCCTATATTTCATAGCGTTTCACTCTTTTCTTAATTTTCCTCTTCCATTATCTTCTAATATTCATTGTTTGTACCCATTCTACTGAGCTTGTCACGTCTCCTCTCAATCATCCCTACAATTCCATTTGCACCTAAATGCATCCTCACTACTTTGTTCTGAATTTTCTCTATCCTATCTATTCCACTTTATTCACTTTGCTCATATCCATATAAACTGCGTGGAACCTCTCTTCCCTTCCAGAACTGTGAAAATTCTATATCCATTTGCTAGCTTTGTCATAAACCCTATTAGCATCTCTCTTTTCTTTCTTCTTTTGTGTTTATTAAATACATCTAATATATTGCAAACGCATATGACTAAATAGTTGAATTCATCTACCACTTCCAGGATGTAGTTGCCTAGAACCACCACTTTTCCTATTCACAGCATTCTCTTGCAATTTCTCCAACTGAATATCACCCTCGATTCATTTCCGTAGTCTGCCGTGGAATTTATCATTCATTGCAAGTCCTCTCCATATTGACTCATTATACTTCTGTCTTCTATATAAGCTTTCAATCCCATTCAGAATCATTGCAGCTATGCCTTCTTCATCCTGTTAACTCTGTCAAACTCTTTCTCTTTGTTCAGGAAGCATATATACAAGGCTTTAATCTCTTTTTGCTTAAATCAAATATTTTCCTCAGAACAAATATATTTTCTACTCTTATTTTGCCTTTCCTGAACCAATTTTGTTCATCACTTAAGATATCTTTCCTGTCCTCCCACTCTTGTAACTTATCTGCAATTATTTTTCCAAAGATTTTATAAACTTCACTGAAAATTACCACTGGGGAATAGTTTTCACATTCCTTCTAACTATCTTACCTCATACTCTTACGAGGAGCAGTCAATAAGTTTTTCAATTCGAATATAAGGAAACAAGATATGAGGAAAAGTGGTTTATTATTTTCCAATATAACTACCTTCGACTTCAATGCACTTGCGCCACTTTTCCCTGAGGCTTCGAATTCCCGACAACCATAAATCTCCCGACTGCTCTTCAATCCACTCCTAAACGGCGAGCTGGACATCTTCATCGTCCCCAAACCGGAGTTCACGCAGTGCAGTCTTGAGCTGGCGGAATAAAAAGTAGTCTCTAGGGGCCAGATCTAGACTGTAGGGGAGATAGTTGAGATCCTCGAATTCCTACTCGCACAGGGCAACTTGTGCAACCCTCTTGAAGATGACCCCCGTCCTGGGCGAAGTTCATCTTCAAGGGACTCACGACCATGGCGGAACTCCTTATTCCAGCGAGCAATGGTTGCATAGGAAGGGACGGTGTCGGTGTACACTGCAACCATGCGTTCATGGATCTCTTTTACATTCTTGCCTTCCTTGGTCAAAAATCTGACCACTGCGCGGTACTCAACCTTCTCCATTGTTGAAAAATTGGGACTGACGATCTGCGATCAGCTACTGTTTCTTAAATAGACGAGGTAGGAGCTTGCGTCTGCAGGCCCTGACTTGTCATAAATTGTCCTAACACCCCCACAAACAGCCATCCCCCTTCGTCTGTTTTGCCCTACCGATTTACAAAACTTATTGACCGCCCCTCGTATATATTAGATTTACTCGACTCTTCACCCATTTGTCTGGCACCCAGGCAATCCCTACCATATGAATGAATGGTCCTTTAAGGACAATTTTCATTTGCTCTTCTCCATGCTTTGTGAATTCCCCTATCGCCTGATCTTCATCCATTCCCTTCCCATTTTTTATTTTTCTTACATAGTTCTCTCTATCAAATTCATTGATTTCTACTTCTCCATTCTTCGCTAAACGATTTCTTCTACCAGCCTTTCTCCATCTTCAGCCATACCTACCTGCATATTCTCTTGCAATATTTTATTCCAGTACTCTTCTACTAAGGAACATATGTATATTTTTTGCCTTTCTTATCTACCTATTCCATCTCTTCAGTGATTCTGCTACTTGTATCTTCTTTCTTTAGTTGGCTTATCATAAACCTTAATACACCTTCTCTCTCTCACCCCATTTGAATTTCTTCCAGCCATCAACTAATTTCTTCTCTTCTTTTCATTTAGCAATCCTTATTACCTCTGTCACATTTTTTTTCTTTTACTTACCCTTCATCTCCCTTCTTTCTAATTCTCTTATTCTTCAATGAAATTCTCAGCTATACTTTCCAGCAGTTTCTAACCGACACATATTATTTGATTCAGAATCAATGCAGAAGAAATTAACTGCAAAAAGAGAATGATTTGAACAAGGAATAAAATATCGGAGAGAGACTTCAAGTTTTTTTGCACTTGTTCACGAAGGAGTTCTATTTAAGAGGCCTGTAAATAGATCGATGAAATGGATAAAAACTATTTGTTTTATGCAGCCAAAAGGTTAGTGAAATTTTCCTTTCTCTTTTCTTCGGTAGTGTAAATATGTAAACATTATGATTCATTACGTGTCTCTTATTCGGCACGCCTAGCGAAATTTGGTGGCTCTCTAGATGCGCTGGACTGTTTGCTCTTTATTTTTACGATACTTCTAAAATTCTTAGATAAGAGATGGATGTCCTTTTCTTTATATGCTTACCTTTGCATATCGATAACCAAGGAGATTAACTGTTGTTTGGAATATCGGGAGTATCATTAAGGAAGAGGGTTGGTTCATATTTTTTAGATTATATCTGTTCTTCGTTTCCTCGGGTATGTTTAGATTTGTCTGATGAAGAGACGTTTGTTTGTCTCGAATGATTGCTATTTTTCCTTTCATTGTGGGTTATTTAATTCATTTTAGTAGACAGGTTATTGCAGCTAAAAAGCCAGTTAAATACACAACTAAAGAAAATAAAGGAAAGATTGTTAAATAAGACTTCGAGTAGAGGTCGGTTTTGGATAGAGTTAGACGCTGGTGGCCAGTTGCATGTGGTAAACGATTCAGTTCTTCCTTAGTCTTCTTAGATTATATCCATAGAAGAATGTTGTTCTTATTTATCTTTTTTCGTATTTGAGTCCTCATGTGCTTTTCGGTATTCCATTAGGGCTACATCACTTCTGTTAAGTCGCCAAAGGGAGTTACGATTTGAGTTGACATCATGGTGCCTGGTATAAGTTGAACTGTCCCGTGTTTCGGATTCCACTTTAAGTAGCAGTTCATCAGAATTCATTCTAGATCAATGGTTAGGGCCTACTATTTTTATGCTTCCCACTTCCCAAGATGTAAGTAGGATTTTCACCATCCTTAAACCTAATTTTCTTCTTTTATTCTGTTTTTTTTTATATGTCACCATTGAGAGCTAGAGGTAGTCCAATGGCAACCTATTGGTGTGTCTTTTCTCAGATTTGATCGTAAACGTGTTGTTCTCTCATTTGCTGATCATTATCTCTTTTCTTAGTTTTAGTTCATTTTTAGTCCAGAGATGAAAATGAACCAAAGGAATCCAGGTTAAATGTGTCCTTTTCAATGAGGCGTCGAGTCATCGCTACTTCCTTAATGGACTAAAAAGGAAACCAGTACGCCTCTTTACCTTGAATCTCCGAGTATGTTGAAGAAGATCAACACGGCATGAAACGTGCCTTTCCCGGAACAATTCAAGATACTTTTTGACAAAATGTTACTGGCAAAAGTAAGTTAACTATGTTATAATTATTTATGGGTTTTATGAAAATTCAAATAGTTGTGGATGACTGACGCTAGTCTTTGCTGTGCTGTGCTGTGTTGACAACTAATAATATTTTTACTTACAGCTTAGGTTGTAAAATTAATTATAGCGATAGAAAATAACCAATTCTTAATGCAAATAGTTTTTTATATCCACGATTAATAATTGAATAAACCTAGAAGGATAACTAAGCTTAAAAAAGGCAACATTTGGGAAAAATTGGTATTCCTGTTTAGAAACAAAACTATGTCGAAAATGTTTCGACTGTAATCCTTTACCGAAATAACAGGAAAAAATATCACTAAATTGAATTTCTTTTATTGTATTTCTATAAGAAGCGCGTGCTCCCCTCTGGACAGTTCTACAACCACATCACTCTCCCCCAACAATTAGTGAGCGTTACGCTAAGAATTTTCCACAACTGGCTCCTTCAACTTTCAAATCTCTATCAGTCCCATTCCTTCCTTCTAAATTATCTCTCTTTTGTGAACCCATCTTCCTTCTTCCCATTCCTTCCTTCTAAATTCTCTCCCTTTTTGTATTTTGCGTTTGCGTGCCCCTCCCTCCTAGATTAATTCGCTGCTCTTGTTTTGACCAGCGTGGTGGTGATATATTTTTTTAACCACACGGGTAAATTGATTTATTTTAATCTTTATTTGGTCTGGCAGTAATTGGGGTGAAGAATGAGGTGAGACTCATCCGGAGGGAGCGGGTGACTAATTAGCGATTGGGTCCTACATTTAGAGCCAGTTCGAGCAGCACGAGTGGGAAGTACAAATTAAACACCCGAAATCCTCGAGGAATGAGGAATCTAATTTTTCTAATTTCCTTTCGCTTCCAACATCGCCAAATTTGTCTATTTATATTTTTATTTTTTTCCGAACGGTAGCTGGAAACGCCTTCATATTTTGCTTCAAACCAGGAGAGCAGCGATTTCTCTTTATTTAAAACGTCGAAGATCCCTTCAAATGATCCAATTTCGTAAGTAAAACGTGCTCGTAAATTCGAAACGCATTTTCTTGATTAATTTTAAGCTTAAAAAACGAGCTTAGAGACCTGATGTAGGGCACACATTTAAATGCTCTAAGTTGTAGTTTCAGGAAGTTTCTCTAAATTAACTTTTATTTTCAAGCTTTCAAGAATGTTCAAACGAGGGATTTTGCAACTATATTCCAAGTAACGAGGGACTTTAGAATTCAATGCATCTCAAAAGCATGTTAAGCAAAGGCATTTAAACTTTTCCCCAAAAGAAATAATCCGTCTCCTGCCTCCTCCATAGTCCATTATTAAACCCGTGCGATCAAGGCCTGCTGACTAAGGGAAGATTAAACTAACACGTTCGTAACTCAGATCATCCCTTGTTTTAGGTGCTCCTTCTGTTAGCTCATTTAACTCCGATATTACATCTAATTTTGGTTTGCAAGCAAGATAAGATGTTGTGTTATTAATAGATTATGATAGTTTTCTTTGGATTCTAGCCTTTCGTATGAACATTTAAGGTTGCGACATCCGAGTTGAGAAGGTTGTGGACCTCTGGGAGAGAAATTTCTAACTTTGTTCAAATCCAAATCGTTCGATTTGTTTCTCAAAGAGCGGACCATAGGAATTACTAAAATTTGGCAAGTATTCATCAAGACACGAAAATTCTAAGTACACTCTGGTATATATGTATTGGAAAGACAAAGTGTAAGGTCATTTTACAAATAATTTTAAATATGTGTACATAACACCAATTAACATATTTCTTGCTGGTTCATCCGGAAATCATTAAATTTTGCGAATCAAAGTGTAAATTCTTAAAAAAACACCTCCTTACAAAGACGACTGAAAAATGTGAAACACTCGTAAATATGTTTAGAAGCGGGAAGTCAAGGAGCAATTTTTCAAAATTTGAAATGTATTTGATCAGATCTGCGAGATATAAAGCTTTCAAGCGGCTTGAAGAGACAGCGTGTTGTTTTGAAGGAGTGAGGAACAACCTTGTCTAATTCAGTGAGAACTTCAACCCTCGTCAAGTATACGATAAACAAATTAGCTGAAATTCAAGGACACCAGCCTGACTACTAAGTAAGGCATGTGACTACTAAAAAGTTGATGAAGGATGATCTTAAACTTTGTCCATTGAGAATACATACATAGCTAGAGGATATCTGCTTTCCACCCTCATCAAAAAGAAAATAGTTAAAGTCTTCTCCAACCGCTCCTTGATTACCTTCAACCTCTAGTTCTGTGGACATATTGGAAGTATCACACCGACCAGGAAACCCACGATACCCAGTGATCGTATTTTTTTGCTCAGAATAAAAGTGAGATTCTGGTTAAACAGCAGACATTTTTCAAGAGACAGAAGAAAACTTATTTTATGTTGTAAGCGGGCGTAACATTAATAGGAATAAAGAACTATCATATTCATTGGAGAAGAGGTAAAGATCAATCAACGTGTTTTTCGTGGATTGGCTAGACTCTCTTTCTCTCTCTCTCTCTCTAAATAAGTAGGTACTTTTTGGGCTTTGGGCCGAAGTTGGTTGAAGACCATTAGTGAATGGGGAAATTGTTATGAGTCCAGTGGGGATGGTTTATTATTAACTTTGCGCGGTCCTTTTAAAAACAAATATTTCAGAATGCAGGTTGGCCAATGATTAACAGGTAGCTGTTACACGTTGGGATTGAAAAAGAAAGACAATGACGAAAATATATCTTTACTAGCAACAAAATAATATTTAAATATAAACTAATATTGGGTTTTAGGGGAATGTTCACACATACTGAGTTAAATAGCTACGCGAGATACAGGTGGCTTAATTAGTGGAT
Source organism: Ceratothoa steindachneri (assembly GCA_963969495.1). Classification (NCBI taxonomy): domain Eukaryota; kingdom Metazoa; phylum Arthropoda; class Malacostraca; order Isopoda; family Cymothoidae; genus Ceratothoa; species Ceratothoa steindachneri. The sequence goes on from OZ018336.1 coordinate 48,707,799, forward strand.
TAAAGAGGTCAAATTCAGGTTGGTGATTTAAAGGGGGGTTTTTAAATCGGGGTGCACACACAAATAATGGATCGATTGGGTAAGCCAGATTCTAGATCAATCTGAGAGGCAGCAACGGTTACAATTGCTTACGTGCTCATTGCAGGAAAGAGGCCAGTTGGGATACGATGACTGCGAAGAGTTCACGAATGTCGATTTAGTCTTTGTTCTCGAATCAAAATCGTCGATGTCTTCGCTCGTAGGGGGAGGCGAGCGTCCTTAAGCTCGTTTGCAGTGGTAGGTGAGAAGTCTATTAGTGCTCATTACTAAACTGAGTTGAAGGATTATATAGACGCCCGGTGAGGTGTCTTTTGGTGGCTTGGCGGCCGCCTCCACACACTTATGTGATTTTGGATAAAGTTGGTGACTTTTTCGTGAGATAGTGGGTTGGGGAACTGTGAAAATGTTGGCGTGGAATGTTCGACAAACTTCGATCTTAAGACGGAAGGCAGGAATGTTGGCTGAAAGGCGGCCATGGGAGACTATGACATCGGTCCCTAAGCAAATACAGCTGGGGTGTGATAACGGCGTAGGCTGCACCCTCAGCCTGGTTCATTCATGCTTTCAAAGCTCCATGTGGTGATCTCAGGACCACGTGGGTATAGAAGGGCACGTGGTCGACCTTCGAGCTTATTTTACTACTATGTTCATTTGAAGAGGAAAGTAATCTCCTGCGTGGATGCCACTATAGGAAATGCCGATGTAAACTTTCAACAAGATAAATCAAACTTTCGACATCCTAAGCTCGCAAAATTTAACCACATGGACTTTAGAACGTGATCAACGCCTGTCAAATTTCTAAAGTGGATAAAAGAAAATGACGGGGAGAAAATATCAACTTGTAGCACATTTTTTTCTTTTGTTTCTTTCTATGGATTGTGTAATATTTCATCGTGTTCTGAAAGTAATTAAATTAATATCGCTCTACACTTTGTGTTTCCAGCCTGTAATCTAGTTTTTTACCTTCTTTCTCGAAATCCCTTGGCTGCCGCAGTCATCGCTTTTAATCTTATCTCACTGAAAGTTCCCTGTCATCTTGATATTTGGCTATTTAGTTTCATTTAAACTATTTTTCTCCTTAAATTCCTCACGAAATGTTTTTTTTTTTCAGACTGCTTTGAACACCTGATGACGAAATTCAATTTAATATAAAAAAATTCTGAGGAGAAATAACTCCCAATTCGGCTAAATGATAATCTGTCAAAATTGAATTTGGGGAGAAAAGTTTAGGACTACATTGCAGGAGACTCACGATTGAAGGAATGCATCTCATGTTTTGGGACGGAAAAATTAATGTCAAAATTATCAAATGAAATGGTTGCCTCAGTACTATGTAGATTAATCATTTGCTTCTCGTGAAAAAGTTGCGTCCCACAGATGTGCCTGTTACAACCAAACAATTGGTTTACCATTGCTAGTGTAACCACTACGTAGATGGCTCTTTTTTGATAAATAGTTAAGATCAAAATTTAGATTTTGATTAGGAATTTCATTTCAAGGAATATTTTGGGGTCGCCAGAAGACCAAGTCGCTCGATGCGGATGGAGGAGTTTCGCTTCTTGGCAAACTCGAGCCCTAAACCAGTGTCGTGGGAAGCTTTTTGGGAATATTTATTTTCCACACTTGGAGAATAGTTTGGCCTGCGGGACCTTATTTGCCAATCGGTGCTCCAGGTCCCCTTACTTCCACACACATAACACATGCCTCTTTAGTCTCTGAACCAACTGAAAAGGTTTCTAAAGCCACACCCCTAGAGGGAAATAAATCCACCCCAAGAGGTTGGAACGTTGCTCTTCCATAATTGTGATGACATATTAGTGGAGAAATATTTTCGCCCCCAAAATTGCTACAATAACCTAACTTTGTCTCATAATTTCGAACAAGCTTACTTCGTCACCTTTTTTCCCATCTGCATCTGTTTTGGATTGGACAGATTTGCGTTGACTTGTGGGGGATGTGAATTATATTTGGAAGAACTCGTAAAGGAGCCTCTCACTGCCTTGGAACTTTGGGGAAAAAGGGTGTGATTCAAAACCTTTTCTGTCGCGATTTGTGGCGTAGTGTAAGGCATTTACGCCATATCGCCGTTTTCGCTACACAAATGAAGTATTAATTAATAAAAAGCGCGGCCGGGTTTGTGGGTTTGCTACTAATTTTCAAGCACATTTTAGGGTTATACAAATATGCTGTTCGTTTTAAGTGGTCGTAAGGAAAACTAATAAAATCGGGCGTGAGGGGTGCTTTCGAGTTGCTTATATTACGTGTTGATTAAAATGTTCAAGGATGTTCAGTATTTCTCGCTTGGTAAATAAAAATTCTTTCTATAATTTCACAAACTGGTAATTTAAAAATTGACGGTTTGTTTTTTTTAGTTCAGATTATTTTTTCTTGAACTATCTTATGTGCTGGGTTGAAATCTGTTCTTCATTTTTGGCGGTCGTGGGGCGAAATCAGGCAAAATCGAGATTTACTCCAATTTCGATCGAATAAGAATTAAACTCGGCTTTGCCACATTACGCATTCCGAACACCAAAAAATGAACTACACATTTAAACAAAAACACAAAAACTGGTACTGGAAGAAGTAATAGAATATAAAAAATAGATAAGGGTAAAGTAAGTAATAACTTTATTTTCCATCTCATATTAATTTAAAGATGTACCTCGTTCCATTGTTTGGTTTATTTTAAAGCAGAAAATTCATTTGTCTTTAATTGACCAACGTCATCCCATCATCAATCTATTGGATAGTGCACGAACAGGAGTCAGTTCTCTTAATTACCTTTCCTTAGAGAGATATTTGAAGGATTCCATTATCTAATTGCCAAAATAAATTCGAAATTCTAGTCCTAAAATTTCTATTATAAATTAATTTGATGAACAATCTAAATATTGCTATATTTCAGCTCAAAATAATATAGAAAAGAAGAAGGAAAATCGTGATTTTAGTATTACAGGGACATCCATCACGGTATTTTATAATGTAGGCTTTCTAAGTAGGCTTAACTTTATCGGAGAAAGGGAATAAATGTTGTTATTGTAGGCCATGCGACTAGAAATTTGATTTCTATTTCTATCGGATTTGAATTTAATTACGAAAACCATATTGCCCAATTTCACCATCAGCCAATTAAATTGCCCTTCTCTTATATATTTTTTTTTTACAAAATAGTTTAATTAGTTTTTTTCAATAAAAAATAATTGTTCGAGACTTTTGTTTAATTTGAACCTATAAAAGCCCCTCTAAGGTATTACAGATTTCATTAAATTGTATCTAATAATCTTTCTGAAAAAGACCGAGGAAATTTCAGATGGATCCATGAATTCATTTGTTCGCTCACGCGAGATTTCGCTTCCGCGTTGTCTACGATATTTTGAGCGCTTTTATCCCATCGTGCCTTACTCGTTAGATTTGACATTCATTAAATTTATAAATATGTTTAATTATCATTTATAAAAGCATGGAGCAATTGGGAATGCGACAGTAGATAAACTCTACTAATACAAATAATCGAAAAGCGATCACGACAAGAAAAATTTAAGATAAAATGGAAAACAACAAAAGTTGGAAAGAAAAAACATGATCCATCTGGTGATATAAGGATGACAGTGACCACATTATTCACCTGTAGGATACAAATATTTAACTTGAATGAAGCCTTTAATGGAAGAATACATTTTAGGACAATAGTAATGCATTACTGACTAGGAATTGATTATTAGGAATTTGATTTAATTTAATATATTAATTTGTGTGAAAAAAATATCTGTTTTGCTTAATGCACCACAGTTAAGGAAGAACCTCGTCATATACTTTATCTAATAGGTCGTTTAAATCCCAAGGATCCTTTTTGACACCTCTGGTACTCTAGCCCAGTTGAAAATTAATACAGCATTAGAACCTTAATATTCATGTGGTACTCTTCTAGGAACTTCAAAAAGAATTGAAGTATCAAGTTTAAGAGAAAATATTAATTATATATATTACGTTAAAAATTATAATACATTAAACAATTTAAAAGTCATGAGACAATCCATAGCGGTTAATTTTAATAGCATTATTCTGAGGTGATAAAACAAAATGCCTTTCGCAAGTCGTCATGAATTATTTGAAAATTTTCCAACATTACATAAAAATAAGTACTTTTTGAATCTTTATATTTAAAAAGGATCTCCCATACCAATTAATCATTTAGAGAAAGTATCTTATTTAGTCTACGTAAAAAAACACACGCGCTGTAAAAATCAGATCAAATTGAGGAGTCGTGGATAAATAATGAAATTTAAAAGTACATAAAAGAAAAAAACGGAGTACATCAATTTTAGAAAACTAGCAATTCTCTGGAGAAATGAAACCAAAACCTTTATTATCCTTTCTTTGCCAGACAAAATAAGAATAGCATAATTTAAACTGAAAAAACAAATAATAACAAATGTAATTATTTTCATATATAACTTCACTTTCAAGTATTTTGATAACCAAATTGAAGTTAAATTTACAGTGCGTTCCAGGTATATCGATACAAAATGGAAAGTCTGCTTTCAGGCTAAGAATTGGATCTAAAGTCTCTACCTTCATGCATATCAAATATCCGCACCTCTTAGATAGTTTTGGTCATGGTCAGCAGCGATGCACACATTAGGTTTTCTTACATATTCTCCACTGTCCTCACCTTCATGCAGACGTATGGCAGACCAGGTAGGTGCAGACCAGCAGGATTCCGCTCCATCACTCAAGGAAAGGAAGACGCAGGCGTGTTGTTCAACAACGTTCTGCACTACTTGCCCCATAATTATTGCCACCCTGCTCCCATGCCGGCAATTCCCTTGTTTATTTAGTGTAAGGCGTTGTTGAGAAGGATGTCAACAAGAGTCCTCTCAACACTATAAGATCACTGAGGACCGCCAGTGTGGAAGTAATGTCATCCCTTAACCGAGGCATACAACTAGTTTATCTCCAGCCTGGAGAACGTATAGAAAGGAGATTTTGCCTATTTCATCTGATTTCGCAATTATCTATATCGTTTATATGTGTGTAAATTCTCTTGAGAATATATAGCTTCATTTGGTACACAACTTGTTTTAGTTTCTCGTGTAAAGTTTGTATCGATTTATCTAAAACCTGAGATTAGTTAACTAAATGAAAATGTTTATGTACAAGGTTCAGATAAAAGCAATCCTATCGCCCTCAAAGTATCTAGGACTAAACTAATAAAACTCTTTGTACAATTTTCATAAAATCTTTCAGTTAGGGCAAAGATCGTAGGGAATCCAAAGGCCAATTTTAAAAGGGAAAGTGACTAATCGTAGAAAGTTTTACACATTTCCATTACTTCAATCATTGATAAACTCTACGAATCCATTGTAAGAGATAGGATGGTGGAGCATCTAGAAGTAAATAAGGTAATAAACAAGTTATAATACGGATTGCGGCGCGGATGCTTATGCTTAAGTAATTTGCTCGATATTGAGGGCGAAATAAACTCATCATTTGAACAAGCCAAGATGAAGTTTATTTCAATTTCACAAAGGATTTTGAACCTTCTACATAAAGGACGCGATAAAGCTAAAATCTCACCAAAAAGAAGGCAACTTATAAAATAAATTAAAGACTGGCTCGAAAACCGTATGTAGAGAGTTGTTATTAATTCAAATAGTACACCATTGGTATATGTTACTATCTGCGTTCCTCAGACATAAGTTTCTGACATTGTGTTTTAAATATATATGTATAACGCTTATTAGCAGAAATTTAAAATGTAAAAATTGATAATTTATGATGGCACAAATCTACGTAGTAGGGCAAAATATTATAGTGATTGTGAAAATTTGCTATAATGTGTAAACTGGTGGAAAAGATGGCAGATACAAGTTTGGCATCTTTTTTCTATATTTAGAAATACTTGACCTCTCACTCTCCACCCTTCTCTTTTCAACCACTGAATGATAAATTGGTCAAGAAATCACTTTGTTGCAGACTTGACATATTGGAGACTTAGAAGTGACCTATAGATAATTATACAAAGATAAATTGTAAGAAGCTGAGTTTACTCGCGTGAGACCAATGTGAAAATTACCCGCATAAAAATAAATAAGATTTCGAGCGCTTTCACTAAAAAGAAACATAACTGCGTTTTATTTTCTTATGTCTAATTTAAAAATAGATTTATTGCATCCATCTCAAATTAATTCTCTTTCTATTCTCTAAAAGATATATAATTTTCTTGTTGAACCATTGCATGATTCTTTAACTGAATTGTCTCAGTCAGTAAATAACCATAAAAGTTCCTACTACATATAATGTTACTTTTACAAACATAAAATTAAACAGTAATAATACTACTCTACTTATTTTATTACTGCCACCACAACAGTTTTTAATACCCTTTTAACCTATCTCTGTTTTTATTCTTAGCATCTTTTATCTTGTTTTTTTGCTTTTGTAATATATTTATTATATTTTTAATTATAAAGTAGCAAATTATGGTACATTACCACTTTCATCCTTGTTGTCTAATGTCTTCTAACATTTGGAGTTGCAATAATAATATGTAAGTACTAAAATCCTCTTTTTATTTACCATTATCAATAATCCCTTTGTAAGAAATAAACTGTTCATGCTTCGACTTATCAATTTGTGGTTAATTTAATGCGCCGTTAATCGCTTAAGGAAAAATCCCACATTGGACAGTGAAAATATTTTCTAATTTGATGATTTATAACATATATCTGAGCAAAATGGGGCTCTTTTTTTTCCTATAATTTAAAAATTACTTTGATGATTTGGTCAGAGGTAAAAAAGAAACAAAATTAAAGAATGTAGTATATGTTAATAATAATAAATATTTATTACATCCAAAGAGAAGTGGCCGAAGAGTTCGTTAAAACATAGATAAAATGATTGAATGTTAAGAATTTAATCATGACATAATTCTTCCCAAACCTCAGTGACTGAAATAAAAAATAATCAAAATAGACAAAAAATACAAGTGTAATGGAAATTATGAGAGACAAAATCAAGTTTACAAAAGAGAACGTATCATTTAGGAACGTCTGCAAAAAAACTGAAGGGATTGTTAAAAGTGAATAACTCCTTGAAACGAAAGTAAATGATGTACCCGCATGATAATGTTAACTATTTGAGAGTAATCCATGCTTCCATTACTTACCACATATTTCCATTTCACCCAAATGACTACATGGAAAATAGTTTTCATCATCAGCACCATCATATTTAGCAACTAATGACTAAGCTTTGCAAAAAGGCAGTGGTTTCATTGATATTTCCCTAAATTTGTTGTGGCAATTACTTGGTACCACTTAATTGGTTTAATGAACAACACTTACGAGCTGTAAATATACTCATCGTCTAATGTAGAACTGAATTATTAAAGACCTAATTCTGGCGTGTTTTGTGTGCAAGAAGAGGAAATGTTTTACTTATTGAAATGCGTGGGGAAAGAAGGCACTTAGATATTTATCTTTTTCACCCATCATCTCTTAGAATAACGAGCAGAGAAAATAGTGAATTATTTTAATCATTCTGCGTCACCAATGTCTTGTGAATACTTTGCAAGCTTCTGAAAACCTTTTAAACAATTCGCGATTCATTTATTTCTCACAAGTTCTGTTAGGTTTGAATTTGTGCTTGGCATTAAAAGTAATCACAGATCCTTTTATTTAATCTTTTATTTTAAGAGTATCTAAAGAGTTGCTTCTTTTAGGAGGGGCAGTCAATAATTTTTGCGATTAGGTAGGGAGTGTTATGACAAGTTATGACCAGTAAGGACCGGAAAGCCACATGCTCCTTCCTCGTCTATTTAAGAAGCAGTACCTGATCGCAGATCGTCAGTCACAAATTTGTCAATAATGGCGAAGGTTGAGCACCACGCAGTGATCAAATTTTTAACCAAGGAAGGCAAGAATGCAAAAGAGATCCATGAACGCATGGTTACAGTGTACACCGACACTGCCCCTTCATATGCAACCATTGCTCGCTGGAATAGAGAGGTCCGCCATGGTCGTGAGTCCCTTGAAGATGACTTCCCTCAGACGTGACCAACGAGGACAATGTGGCCCGTGTGGAGCAGATGATCCTCGAATATCGACTGGTGAAGGTCGAGGAAATCGAGCGAGAACTTGGAATATGACATGGAAGTGTTATCAACATCATCCACGACAATTTCGCCATGACCAAGGTCTCTGCCCGTTGGGTCCCTAAAAACCTCACGAAACCTCATGCCCCAAGATCGACTTCAACGTTGTCAAAGTTCGGAGGAGCTGTTGCTCCTGTCAAACCAAGACCCGGCGAGATTTAAGTCACGCATAGTGACAGGTGATGAAACGTGGGTCCATCACTAGGATCCCGAGACCAAGGTCGAAAGCATAGCCTGGAAGCACAGGGGCTCTCCGACCCCCATCAAGTTCCGGACCCAACCCTCAGCCGGGAAGATCATGGCCACCATCTTGTGGAATTCTGACGGAGTGTTCATGGTGGACTATGCGCCTCGTGGAAGGACCATCACAGGCCAATATTACGCCAAGGAACTGGCTGGGTTGAAGACGTGCATCCGTCAGAAGTGGCGCGGCAAGTTTACACGCGTTGTCCTGCTCCTCCACGACAATGCCCTGTATACAAGGCCAGAGTTGCACAAACTGCCGTGCGCGAGTGCGGATTCGAGGAGCTCAACCATCCTCCCTACAGTCCAGATCTTGCCTCTAGCGACTACTTTCTATTCCGCCAGCTCAAGGCTGCACTACGTGGACGCCGGTTTGGGGACGATGAAGATGTCCAGCTCGCCGTCCAGAAGTGGATTGAAGAGCACTCGGGAGATTTCTGGTTGTCAGGAATTCGAAGCCTCAGGAACATGTGGTGCAAGGGCATTGGAGTCGAGGGTAGTAAAATTGAAAAATAATGAAACACTTTTCCTCATATCTCGTTTCCTTATATCTCGTTTCCTTATATCTGAATTGCAAAACTAATTGACCAGCCCTCGTATCAATGATTTTATCAGAATCGAGATTGAATCAATGTAAATAAGTAATGAGAAAATTAGACGCGAAGAAAGAAGTAATATGTAATGTGATTGTTTCCACCTTTTTTAAATTTAAATAAAATCTATTTATGCATGAATGTCTAATGCATGTTGTGCATTCGTAGCGTGGTACCAATTTGAAGTTGAGCCCAATTATAACCGTACAATTTAATGAAAATATCAATAACAGCTCAATATTAAATTCAAATAGGGAATTAAATCCAACGTTTTTAATATTAAACTATCTGGATTAATGTCAATGTTCCAAAGACACTATACTTCTTTTCGAGATTCAATCTAGATCTTAAATTTTGGCATTTTACACTTAAAAAATTCATACCCCTCAATATTTATATATTTGTTCAATTAACTTTTTAGTTAACAAATCTCTCAGAAACTTAAAAAAAAGATATGTGGTTTGAGAATAAATTACACAACCAGAACATTATTAATGATTATATTACTAGGCGATTCGCCTTAGTTCTATTATGTTCCATTTAGTTCCCAAATACCACAAAGCGGTAATAACTAGAAATGACAAAGTTTTCTGTGGAGGAAGTTATTTTATTAATTATACCATCCTATATTTTTTTATTACACCCTCCTATAGTGAGAATGAAATATGTTGGAATTTTTCGAAAATTGATAAACTAGATCTTCATCTTAGATGCAAATTCGCACATATTGAATTAGCACCTGTGTGTAAAGTACACTAACGAGCAAAATAAGAGAATGATTTTTCTTTATTAAAATATTTAAAAAATCTAATGAGTAGGTACATGAAAGTTCTCTGGCACAAACGACAGGCATTTAATATATTTTATGAAGGTTTCATATGATAAAATTGTAAATTGTAGAAATAATACTATATGGGCTTTTTATCTACGACCTATATCTCAATACCAAAGAGGTTTTTGATTGAAAAAATTAAAATAATTAAATTTCTAGTAATAATTTACTCTCGATCTATTTCTTTCTTATACATACCTATGTTCTAGACCTGAAGTTAAGAAAATATTTTAGCTGGGTTTTTTTTATATACCGTAAAAACAATCTTCTCCTTTTTTTATTTCATCTAAATTTTTCTTATATATAGTAAAAAAAACCCACCTCAAACAAAACCGTCATCTCCTAATTTTAACTCATTTTATGTATTGCACAATTTATAATTATTTTTAATCTTAGATTGAGTGAGTAAAAAGTATAAGGGGAGAATAAAATGGTAACTCGAGGAAATTACTTGGATAGAAGCTTCAAATATCCGGATAACCAGCCGGAACTAAGGGCTGCTTTTACAAACTCTAAATCAACTCTTATAAACAACTTCAATAAAAGCTTTGAATTAAAAAAGAACAGCCATACACTTTAATTTTTAGAACAATAAATAAACTCAAGGAAAGAAATTAGATAAAAACATTGAATATACTAAAACCAACTCTTATCTTCTAATAATTTACTTTAGCTCTGTTTTACAGATACATTTTTGCTTTCTAATCCTAAAGGAAAAAAAATCCTTCTGAATTCTTTTTAAATAGAGGGAACAGAATCCTCAGAGCTCATTTTTTCCCATCGAACTTTTTATTTAATATTTTCAATTTGCTTTACTTTTTTAGATGATAGCTCTTTCCTTTCAGATAAATATTAAAATTAAAAATATATTTTAGAGAGAAGTTCGATTAAAGATTCGAATATAGGAAAAAAATCCAAAAATAAACATCAATATTTCTGTTCCAAAAAATTCTAAATAATTCGATAATCATATATATATTTTATGAAATATATTTAATATTTAATATTTCTGGGAATCCAAAAAATCCTGATCTTAAAACAGTGTTAGGGAATAAAATAATAAAATATTGACACGGGCAATATTAGAGAACGCAAAATTCCCAGAATTGCTTAGCAAGAAAATACACTAGAAAGAAAGGAAGATTTGACAACGATAAAGCTTAAAACACTTATATGAAGTGTTTAAGACTATGTTTTCTATTACATCCGCACAACGACGATCACAGAACCTGACCGGTTTCCTGCCGAATTATGGTGTTATTTTTCCCATTTTCTTTTCAATTTCCATCCATAAATCCGTGACAGTTACCAGGAGCTATAAGTACAAGAAGTACCCTAGGAGATCTTACGGTCCATTCAAAGAGGGTACCTTTGGGCTAACAGTTGGGCAGGCACAGTTCTGCACAACGACTTAAGGGCCCAAACGGCAACTTTTCAAGACTTTATCCAGTCTTGACTTGAACTGATCAACAGAATTGCTGTTGACAACTTCCGCTGGAAGTGCGTTCCAGCTACCGCAGATGCTGTATGTGAAAGATGTACCACACAGATAAGGGTTGTAACGCTTCAGTTCAAGTTTGTAGCCGTGATTTCTCGTTTTGCTTTCGCTAAGTTGGAAAATATCCGTGTAGCCTACATTATGGAAGCCTCGAAGTATTTTAAATGCTTCGATAAGCTGGAAACGCAGTCTCTGGGTTTCCAACGAGAACAGATCTAATTCCCTTAATCTAGCATCGTAACTTTTGTGTCTGATAGAGGGAATCAGTTTGGTTGCCATGGCTTGCACACGTTCCAATCTCGCAATATCCTTTCGAAACGAAGGACTCCAAAATTGTACGGCATACTCCAGGTGCGGTTGGACAAGTGAATTGTACAAACTGGCGCTTTATGTAGCCTAGCATACTTTCGGCCTTTTTCTCCGCCTCAATGTACTCTTTCGAGAACGTGAGGTCACTAGTTATTGTTACACCCAAGTCCATCTCAATGTCAGTGGATTCAATAGCAGTGCCCTTAAATATATACTGAGATCATTTTGAAGGCGGGAGGTATTTCCTTCCTTTGCTACGTTCATACTAAGCTTTGAATCATCGGCAAATTAAGAAATCTTCGCAACCATGTCACCATCCATGTCGTTGACGTAGTTGATGAAAAGTCGTGAACCCAGAACAGAACCTTGAGGAACACTGCTAATAACGAACACTCACTCAGAAGCCTGTCCATTCAACACTACCCGTTGCCGTTTGCCTTTTAGCCAGTTCTCTATCCAACTTGCTACATTTCCGTCTACACCCAGCGCACGCACTTTCCGAAGGAGGTGGCTGTGTGGTACCTTATCTAAGGTTTTTTGAAAGTGTAAGTAGATAACATCGACCACCTTATCCTGGTCGTACTCACTAAAAAACAAAGTGGAAGAACGCCATAAGATTCGATAGGCATGATTGGTTCCTTCTGAACCCATGCTGGGGACTCTTCAATTACAAGTTGGACTCTAAATATGACGTCATTTTGTCCACCAAGATGCTTTCCATGATTTTACCGACTATTGAGGTTAAGCTAATAGGTCGTAGTTCGACAGCTGCCTTGTGTATCCATTTTTAAAGATAAGAGTTGCTCCTCTTCACGCCAGTCTCTAGGAACACATCTGGTCCAGATTGACATATTGAAGATTGTGTTGAAATGTCGTCACACTTCATCGCGCACTTCTTTCAACACTTTAGGCAGAAACCCGTCCGGGCCAGGGGACTTATTCGTCTTTTGATCAGTGATTTTTTCTTTCTTTCTCCTAGGGTGAAGTCTATTTCCTCCATTTTTTCACCCAAGTAGAAAACTGTGGGCTGGGGGATGAGACCACATTCTTCAGTAAACACTGAAGAGAATTAGTCGTTCAGAAGGTTAGCATTTTCTGCATCGGAGTGTTTTAATTCCCCCTCCTCATTCACTAAAGGGCCAATCGTGCGATGGATTGGTTGACGGCTGTTTACATAACCAAAGAACTCCTGGAGATTCTCCTTGCAGTCTTGCCACTCGGAGCTCCTCGGCACGCTTTGCCGCCCTTATGCTAGACTTCACTCTCCTAGCTAGCCTACGGTACTCGTCAAAGTCTCCAGAAATCTTTGACTGCCGGTACACCGTTCTTTTCTCCCTCAGCAGTTTACCAATGTCTCGAGTAAACCACGTTGGTTGAACAGAAGACCGACCGAGGCTTTTCAAAGGGATGAATCGTGATTGAAGCCTCCTGAATGTAGTTTTGAATCTATTCTACGAATCTTCAACACACTCGCTCACTTCTAGCCTCGCATCAGTCAATCCAGCACAAATACCTGCAAAGTCTGCTCTTCTTAAATTAGGTTTCCTTTATTTACTAGTCGCAGACTCTAACTTGGGGACCTTGACTATAAATCTAACTAGTCGGTGATCACTGCCACCGAGCTCTTCGCCTACAGATAGATCCTAAACGATGTCATCCTCAGAGGTGAAAACCAAGTCGAAGGTATTATTGCCTCTCGTCAGCTCTCAAACCCATTGAATCAGGAATTTGTTGTTCACGAACTCCAGGAGTAGTGCGTTCTCGCCACAGGTTTATCTGGTTTCAAAGTCAACTTGGGGGGTAAAATCACTCATGGCGATACACACTCTGTCTTGAACAAGTTCACTCAGCAGCCAGTACAAATCACTGTCCTTTTCGACGAGTTGAGTAGGGAGTCTGTAAAGCAGCAGGGTCCTGTATTTGGTAGAATATATTTCTAGGCCACAATCTAGTAGCTCGTGGTCGGATACAATGTTGCAGTTTGTCGATTTGAGCCTATCCTTGACATACATCACACCGCCACCCTCTTTGTCTGGCTTATCTTTTTGGAAGAGTTGGTAAGCGGGAATCGTGAATTCTTCTTTAAAATCTCGGTTTAAGGTTTTTACCCACGAGTCCGTTATGGCAACCATTTCGGGTTCTTCCGTCTCTACGAAATAAAGAAGTTCAAGAAACTTGTTCCTGATCGACTTCGCATTAAACAGAAGAACTTTTAGGGAGTCCCAGAATGTAGGACTACCTACTTTCTTACGTTTCCCGGCTCATTTATTGGTTTGGTGGCTCTCTTCTTTGCGACCTCCGAGAAGGTCGTTCCAGGAGTAACACGGGTGTACTGGCGTACGTCCGCCTTCACTCTGGGCCTGACACTCCTTAGGGTCCGTTCCACGACATCCTGTATCATGTTACAGAGTACAGTTTTTCCTTTAAAGGAAAGATATAGACCATCCCTTTGGTAAAGATCGTTTCTACCATAAAAGGTGCGTTAAGGGTCCACAAAAAAGACCCCAGCCACCGTACACAAATCTCCCAGGCGTCGATTAAAGGAGACGTTCCTCGAGTAAGCGGTCCGGGTTGGACCTCTTCTCGGGAGCATCCCGACCACTAGACGTCTGCGTGTTTTCAGACCAGGGTCGTCCACAGCACCCATGACCGTGTTGAGTATCTTTACTGTGGAGCCTATGCTTACTCAACTGAGGTAGAGGTCGTTACTACTTACCATTAGGGCAACGACTGAGTTCTCAGAAATCTGGGATTTCTCCGCCTCTACTCTAATCTGCTGGTTTTCCCTTCCTGGTAGGCAACTTACCTTCACACTCGTGCGAAAGCCTGCTGCTAGCAGGGGTTGCAGGGCCTGTGCTTGAGACTTCCCAATAAGGTTGACCCTCGCAAATTTGTCTGCACTATTTTCTTTCAGAAGAGACTTATCTCTTTTCTCTTTCGTCTCCGCATTTCCCTCCTTTTATTCTTCTTCTTCCCTTTTTTCGATCTTCATTTGCCTTTTCTTCTGTTTCTCTTTTCTTTTCTTCTTTTTATGTTTTCCCTTGCCCACCAGTAACGCTGGAATCCTCTAAACTGGGGTGAACTGCATTAAGGTCATTGTTTTTCTTCTTATTTTCTTTTTTTTTCTTAATTTCTTAGCTTGGATTAAGTGGCAGAGCCAATGCAGTTTCAGCTCCTTGAGTTGGAGTCTCATCGGCGGAACCACCCAAGTCAGTGGGAGTTTCGTCTCGAGCTTAAGCTGACTGGGCCTCTAATTTAGAAGCTAGCTCTTGGATTCTCTCCTCCAGACGCCGAATCTGAAGCGCGTGCTCCGTTTCTAGGCTCTGTAGTTTAGTTTCCAGTGCTCTAGATTTTTTCCTCAGAGGTTCAGAAGAGAATTTTGAGTTCATTGTAGTACATTACTGCCTCTCGGACCCCTCTTTTAAGGAGCAGTTAGTGCATATACTTCTCGGCTGGCATTTCCTAAAACAGCCCTCCGGGAAGGATACACACCACGAGTTCTTTTGGTATATCGCACATGTGTATTTGAGTACAACTGGTCCTTTTTTCCTGTCATTTTGAATACTTTGTCTCTCTCAAAACTTTGCAACCATTCAATAGTAAAAAAGGGGGTTGGTTAGTTCTCCTTACGTGAGTCACTCCCACCTATCGAAGGCTGCTGGTCTCGAACTTTGTCCACAATGATCTTCCAGAGGTTCTCAATTAGGTTCATGACTGGGCTGTGAACAGTTTACTTCATTACTTCAAAATCTCTTCTTTGAAATAAGATTTTGCTAGCTTAGGAGTATGAAAATGGCGTGTTTTCCTTTATAGGTACTGCTAGCTGGTTCATAGATGCTCGAAGTGAAGGTATAACCAGTTGTTGTACGAGATTTAGATACACATTCGCAATTATGGTTCGACCGAATTTTTCAGAATATTTATGAGTTTGGTTTTTGTTGTATATTTTTTGAAGGCTCAATATTACACTCTCGGACTATCCTACCTCTCTTGAAATCGCAGAAAGAGCCATACTCAAAGTCTTCAAGCAAACATTTCCATGAGAAGAAATACATGAGTCACAATCAAGGGTGGTAGCATCTCTGTAGAGCAAGTAGGACAATAATGGCCGTTGTATAGTTCTTACCTACTGACCAAAATTTTGCCAAATAATTTCGAGAAACTACCATAATGCTGCTGAAGAAATCTACCTCTTAGTTGGACGTGTCGATATTAAAGTTTGTTATTTTATTCAGTCTAATTTCTTAAATATATGATTGTATCATAGAAAATCTTCCTAAAATATATTAAATGCATACCATGTAGTTTGGAAATTTCATTAACCTACTCATCATATTTTTAATATAATATAATAAAGGAAAACCGTTCTCTTATTTGGCTCGGTTGTGTCTAAACAATTGAGAAAAAAAATGAATGAAATAATCTTCTAATAGTAAAGCAATGCTATTATTATCTTGATCGAACTGCAAAGAGTCAAAGTGTACTGTTCCAGTGATGCTTCATCACAAACTTTCATGTTTTATTTTTTTTTTTAATTTGAACCCTAATCACAGCGATATGTGGAATTTCTCTGGTAATAATTAAAAACCAGATAAAATCAATACAATACCTGCTCAAAAGTAACATCAGTC
Source organism: Ceratothoa steindachneri (assembly GCA_963969495.1). Lineage (NCBI taxonomy): Eukaryota > Metazoa > Arthropoda > Malacostraca > Isopoda > Cymothoidae > Ceratothoa > Ceratothoa steindachneri. The sequence continues at coordinate 48,724,099 of OZ018336.1, forward strand.
TTTTCTGCAACCAATCAGTTGTTATAAAGCCAATATTATTACACTCTCGAGTTTGAAACAAAAAGAATTAAATAACGCTCATATTCATGAGCTACCGAAAGCTAACGCAATTGGCCCCTTGCTTGAAGCATAGGGGCTACCGCAGTAGCAAAATATGCTATATAAAAGAAATTCTAATAAAATCAGTTGTAAAAATATATTTTATAAATGTCCCGTTCATTGACTGAGTGTTGACTGAGCCCAGAAGCAGTTCGCTGACGACAATATTCCGATCATCTTCAACATCAAACATCTACTCAGCGTCGTCCATGAAGATGTTGCTGCTTTATTGGAGGCAGCATTAAGTTTGACTCCGTTGGTGAAGCTCTTGCTCATGCCAGATCCGAATGTATCCAAACCTTACCAGGCTCCTCTAACTTCTGATCACTTCCCCAGTCTCGAATGCAGAGGCCTAGCGTTTATTTTCGTGCCTGAAATGACCCAAACGTACTTAAACCCTGGAATACTAACTATCAGTTCACTAGACACCACTACTAACCATGGGTATATCATACCCGATTTGAAAAAAAAAAAAATGAAATAGAATAGATTTACATGAAGGCACTTCAAACTTTGACCTTTAACTTAACAAGGAGAAAAACAGAAAAATGTATTATTTTGGTATGAAAAACATGTACTGAAAAATATTGCTAAAAATAGGAAAAAATTTCAAAATTAAAAAAAAATATATATAATCTGGTCCCAAGCTGCTGCGGATTCTGTAAGGATGAGAGATGGAAAAAGGCCCTATTTTGAGTTACCCCCAAAATGACATTTTTACAAAAATAATTATTTTGAACTGAAATGACTCCAGCAATTGACTATGTATTTGTTATATATAAGCTTATAAAGTCTTCAAGTCGATTTCTGCCTACCTCAGCCTTATAGACAGTTGCCATAGGTGGTGTAGGAGTGGTTGGGACACAGCTCGTGGGCAGGACACGCCCCGAAAGCGTGTTCTTTTGTCTGCCTTCGAGGGACATACAACACAGTGCACCAAGGCCTCCCTCATCTGTGCTGCAGGTAGTCCAGAATCTTGTGAATGTCCAGCGGAGACCGGCAGCTCATACACCGTGTATATGTGATTCTTGAGCTTCCTCGGCAGAGTTTGACTTGCGAGCCGATGCACTTCCCAGGGTTTGAACAGTTCAATAGCCAATAGCTGCATAAATTGCCTCCTCTGAATGTGTGTGCCACCTGTCGTCTGCATGTTTTCACCATGGATGATCCAAGAGTTAATGACCACAGCATTTAGCATACCGAAGAACATTTAGAGTGGACACCTGTTGGTCTTCCTGCCACACGATTATTGGCTACACTCCTACTTTCGTCCTGTTGTACTCCTCAATGGTGGTTGTCTTCCCACTACTGGCCAAGGACTTATCTCCATGCATTGAAGACAGGAGAGGGACAATTTCCTTCCTGAAAGGGGTGTCAGGCACATACGACCCCAGTGTTATGTCCTTCGTGAATAGAAAGGCACTGGAACCTGGTGTCAGTGTGGTCTTGTCCTTCATGTCTCCTGGTATCTTCGACTTGTTTCCACTGGTTGTCCCAATCAGTTGCATCCCACAATTGTGTAACCGATCCTGGATGAGAGGCACAGAGGTGAAACAATTGTCGGTTGTCACATTGCTGTTTGTGTTGTGGTAGCGCTGTGTCAGGTTCTTGTTGAAGGAATGGCCAAAGTTTCGCCCGTCTCTCGGCCGCGTCCCCTGACAGCATTTACTCGCTCTTGACATCATTTATGACGATCTTGATGCCGTACTACGCTGGATTACTTGGGATGTATATAAAAACGGAACATTTGGTTTGGAAGGCAAGCAACTGCTCGTTAACAGTCAGAAACTCGTAAGGGCTATAATGGCTGTCACAGGCCTTAATGAAAACATCCTACACCTTCCTGATTGGGGCAAATTTGATGGTTGCTCTTCCTTGTTCTCTGTTATTCGAGTCATTAAACTGCATGCCGTTGAGGAGGAAAGTAAAGCGCCCCTCAGAAATAACTGTCCAATAGAAATTGGCACCAACTGTAGGGCTCCAGACATGCTTAGTGGAGAGGTGGTTGTCTTTCCTGTAGCCACTAAAGATGAGTACCCCGAACATGACACGTATCTCTTCATGTGTTGTGCGATGTACTATGGCCTTTTGCTGCTTGTACTTTGCTGCATCCATGTCTATTTTCTGTTCGCTGATGAGTTCATACACAAAGAACAAAGGGAAATACTTCTCTGAAGTGTTGGCTTGGGAAGCTTGTTGGGTGGGGCTAGGCCGTAAAGCTTGCAATATATTTATTGCAGGAGTACGTCCTGATGCTGCTGCATATGGCCTAGTGTTCCACACAAAGACTTTTTTAGTTTTAATGGTAGCTGTGTTGAAATTTACAACCAGCTCATCAGGATTGGTTGCAGATACACGGCGTTGTCTTCCACGAGAAGCAGCAGGGGCAACAGTAGGTGGAGCAGCAGGGCCACCAACAGGGGCAGTAGCAGGTGTAGCAGCAGTGCTTCTAATGGGGGCTGTAGCAGTTGGAGCAGCAGGGCTAGTAACAGGGGCAGTAGCAGGCGGAGCAGCAGGGCCTGCTACAGGCAAGGCAGGGCTACCACGCACTATTTTCCTTCTTTTCTTTCTTGGTGGGTGGTCCATTATCCAAGTCACTATTGTCACTGCTGTCACTGTCACCTAGTTGTAGCATATATTCAGCATCAATGTCATTGTCATAAAAACTTTCACACTCCACATTGTCAGTTTCTTCATCAGAAATGTGCAATAAAATATTGTCTATTTCACTCAGTCCAATTTATTTTTTACGCAAAGCCACGTTCAATAAACCTGTAATCTGAAAAGGTAAAAAATATTTGTAAGTAGCACTGTTTGTGCCAATCACTAAAATAGTACGTAAACACTAACGTCGGGTAGGTGCCACCCAACGTGCACAACACCCTGTATCGCCAACCACGGGTATGCCGTACCCAAATGTATACCTACAGCACGGGGGAGTAGAGGAAGCGAGACGACGTGACCCTCCCCTACACTGTCGAGCGGGCAACTGCAGGTACTGAGCACGTGGGCACCCTCGCAGCGCGGGAACCATACGCATTAACAATGACGTTGTTGCTCTGGGTACCTCCTACCCATAGTTAGCCTTCTAGGGTTAAGGAATAGCATGAGTCAAAAACCTCTCAACGGCCTGGCACTGATCGATGGTCACAAGGAAATGGAGACTAGAATAGACAGCATTATTAATGTATTTTCGCAAAGGAACAGGAGGTTGATGTCCATGTGAAATACCGTAAACATTACTGCGTGTTAGATGCTGCTATTAACCCTTTCATCCTTTTTATTTATATTTATGTTTAAAATGTAAGTAAATCTAAAACATAATTAGAAATCCAGTATTTTAGATACCTTAGCTAACGTTGCCAAAATACAATTCATTATTGTCTGATGTGTGTAAAAAAATCGGATCTGAGAGAGTAAGTGTAGATTCTTGCCCGAGTTACTGTTATTTCTGACTCAGATTGTGTAAGATAAACATTATTAATGATAAATGCCCCTTCTCAGCCTATTCCAAGGGAGGAATTCAGCTTAGCCCCCAGCCCCTCACTCAATTTTTAGCCTTGATCCTCAACTTCATTGCTCAAACATTCTAGCCCAGATAGTTCTTATTTTTTTAAAAAATGGCGGTGCGTATCACTTCCTTCGGATCCGATTTTCTGAGTATGGAGGAAACGTTGTACTTCCGAGTATAACCTAATGTTATTTTATTTCGATCATTAGACGTGTTCCATGAAGCATGTATTTCCTTAGACGACCCAGTCAGACAGATGTACAGTGTACTGAGGAGGAAACTGGCCACAGTTATGCTGTTACAAATCATGGAATCAAAACTACGTTACTATATTGCTCTCGCGATATACTCAGACTTTGAACTTAGCATCCCTGGATAGTTCCTCAGAGCAAGACCATGAGTCATTTTGGCAGCCATGTTTCAAAGCCCATTTTATTATAGCTCCAAATAGCCCCTTTCGATCAGAAGGGAAACCTCTGTAACATCTTTTCAATGTAAATAAATGGATCACGGTGAAAATCTCCGCTCAAAACAAAAAGGTTCACCGAATTCCATGTGCAAGGGCTCAAGAAAATGCACTTCAGAGAAAGAATATAATTCTTGGCTAATTCTAATTCCAGTCACTCTCCTTCTTTGCATAAACCAGCCACGATTCCTTCCTTCTTCTAATCAACTCTAGAACTCAAACGGCCATCGTGTTGTTCTCATCAAGCTCCCCTCTTCGAAACCTCACCAAATAGCTGAACTAGGAAATTCTTCAAATGAGTAAATGAACAGATATTTATTTTTGCTTAGAAGTTGTCTCTGACTTAGCCTCACCCTCCGTTGAATATATCGATCTTCTCATCGAGATTTGAGATCTTACAATATCATCATTGGTTTCATGAATTTTCCATCCAAATATTCTCTCATTGTCACATCAAATTTCTTCATTTCACCCATCTTCCGTTAGTTTTACTCAGTTTCCCTTGGGCCCTCTAAAGTGCCATTAGTTTGAACTGGCTAGCAAGTTTAAGCGCGCCAATTGGTTTGCCTTATCAAGTAATCAATTTTCCGACAAGTTGATGTATACTGTTTACTTAATTGGTGTTTATTATTCTCTGTTTGTTTGTAATTCATTTGTAAAGTATCCATTTTTGCCTACTCGCTCTCTCAGGGGGTAGGTTATTTTCCTCTTACGCCAGCAGATTTTCCGATTTTCCGAGAGAAGAGAGTTAAAAATTACGTGAGAAAAAATTAAATTAAAATAGCTTTTAAAATATTATACATTATAAAGTAATTTAGGTAGTTTTACTATCAATCCCGAGAGTATGGTTTTTATCTGAGTGGTGATAGTCAGTTTTAAATGGGTTCCAACTTTATTCGTCTGAATAACATACACAGTTATTACACTCTAAATGATAAATCAGCTGCAATAGGACCATGTGCGCCCTAATTTGGATTAACAAATAGAGTGAGTCCAGTCAAAATTGGACCACTTTTTATTTTAGGTTTTAAAACAATAATACAAATGTGCTGTAAATTCCATTAAGAGAAACGCTATTAATCGTTTATGGAATTAACCTGATTTTTATTCTTAATTTAATACACCTTAGATTATTGTACACAAAATTCTTACCCTTTCTTTTTACAATATAATATTAACGTGGCTGCAAATTCACGCAGTGCTACTTCTGAAAACTTGAGGAGCATCTTGGGCGAGTAATGTGTCTTGCTCTTTAATTCCATTTTTATCATATGTAATTACTTTCACCTCATCCTTAGTTTATGGGAGTTTGCTCGATGGTTCTTTAAAGAGGAGCAGAAATTTAATAAGATCTGCTACAGTGCCAGTGGAGTTTAGTCACATTCTGGTCTATAGCACCTCATTATCAACCCTCGAGGTTAAAGATTGTGTTAAGCTTGCTCCTAATTTGACATAGCCTAAGTCTGCACATTCTCAACCATAATTTTATCCCAAACTCTCGATAAAAGATGTCTCTACTCTGGTTTTCCAGGTTTTTCCATGATTTTCTCTAATCAAAATGTCCTATAAATTTTTTTATTAACTAAATATAATATAGATCTCTTATATTACTATATTACTAAAATTGATAATTACTCTTCGATAATTCTGATTTTAAAGAAGCTTCCTAAAAGACATATCTTGAAAAATGATTATTTGATTCCTGCCAATGAAATAAAATGGAAATATTAAATATACATATCCCGAAGCTTCAAGATCCAAGAAAGAATATATTATTTGTTTCCCCGGTGTTTTTCCGCTTATTTTATTTTATTTTTTGCCTTGGGTTTTTTTTTTCTGTTGAACGAATTTGCCATCGATTTGATGTTATCCAAACACAGTCGATTTTTCTTGCTAATAGAAGTCACCTTTTCTTATTCAATTATTATTTTAATACACTTTTTCTTCTCATAGCAACAAGAAATAGAATTAGCTACACTAAGAAGGATGAAACTTGCTAAAAGTATAAATTTGGCTGTCCAGCAGGAGAAGAGGAGAGGGACTGGGCTTCACATCTTTGCTGCGTTCAGTGTAATGCAATGTTAGCAACTTGATTAAATAGAACAACGTCTGCTGATGAAAAACTCGCGTGCCCTCATTTATTTTGGTTTATGACCTTACGACCCTCAAAACTTTGAATAATTCCAGGACTATCCTTGTTAGGACCTTGGAAATTCTATCATTCAAAGGAATGTAAAATAACATCATGGTTTCAAGTTTTTCAAAAACAAATTAATTGTCAGACTAACCTTGAGAGAACTTTTGCAATTATATTATTCAAAATAGAATGTAAAACAATATAAGGGTTTCAAATTTCGTTAGAATCGGCCGATTAGTTATGTTATTGCCAAAACAAAATAATTCCAGGGCTAACCTTGAGAGGACATTTCTAATTATATAATTCGGAAAATAATGTAAAACAACATAAGGGTTTCAAATTTCGTTAGAATGGGAGGAATAGTTATAATTTTATAGTCAAAACAAATAATTCCATGGCTAACCTCGGGAGGGCTTTGGTAATGATACCATGTGAAAGAGAATATAAAACAACATAAGAGTTTTACATTTCGTTATAATCGGCCAAGTAGTCATGATGTTATTGCAAAACAAATGATTCCCAGGGTAGCCTTGGGATGATTTTTTCAGTTATATCATTTGAAAGAGAATGTAAAATTACATAAGAGTTTCAAATTTCGTTAGAATTGGCCGAATAGTTACAATGTTATTACGAAAAAAACAACAAAAACAAAACAAAATGGGTACTGACAGACTGACTGAGATGGTTGGATATAGAGTCGCCCGCGACTAGACTCGTTTGGAAATACGGACAATTCCGCGCCCACAGTTTCCCCCGACAATTCCGAGCAGGACAATTAAGCGCAATGACGATTCAGCACAACTCAATTGAAAGATATAAAATTACTGATTTTTGCGACAATTTATTGAAATACAAAAATTAATAATGTTAAGAAAGGTATAAAATAATTATAAAAATAAATAATATTATTTTTTTTGAACAGTTCAATCTGGTAACTGACGGGCCATAAGGTAGTCAATTTTATCTTTGATTTCAATGAACCGTGAAACCACATTCTTTATAGCCTCGTATACCCTGCAGTATTTAGAGGATTTTTTCCTCTATCCATTTGACCAAGTGCTAAACGCAGCAAATTTTGCTCCGTGCGGTCCTGCTCTAACCGTAAAAAATTAGTAATTTATAAACGGTAGAATGACAATGGCCTAAAGACATTTGGATAGCTTAATGCCATCCTTCTAGGGAGTTATTGTTTTTGGTAAGCCTGTTAGAATTCTATTATAAAAGCTCCATATAAATGGCTTGAATACAGGATCTCTTCTTCCACGCCTGAAGCCATTCTTCCTTCTTTCAGATAGCCTGTATTTCTCCCCTACTTCGTCGCTTTTCAAACAACCTCTGTCACAGCTTTCTCAGGTAAGCCTCTAATTCCACAGGGTAGATGCTGACCTTTTTCTCAGTCAACCATCCCGGATCGGGGCTGAGGGGTGAGGGGACAATGTTCCCTAACCCCTGAGCTCCGGTCTGGGGTGGTTGGTTTTTAACAACCTGCTTCATCCCTACCCAAACCTTCCTCACATCCCTTTTCCTCTCGTCTTCAAAATCTATCTTTTATACGCCGTGTTCAAGGTGGAGCCGCCATGCCGATGGACTGCCAGCCAACCAGGCGGGAGGGGTGGTCCCAAATGGCAGAGCCTGGCTCTGCCCGGCCTATAAGCACCTCTTGCAGTGCAGGCTACTGAGAGAGGTGGTCTGCGATTGCGTCCCGCAAAACAAAGAGGGTCACCATGCCCAATGATGCAAAAATAAAACATCTCCCCTTGATTTCCCCTATAACAACGACGGAGCCGCCCTCAGGCAGCTCCACAGAAAAAAAATGGAGTTCCCCTCCCCCTGTGCTTGCGCAGATGACCCTCCAGATCTCTCTAACCGAAGAGGATGCTCACTCCTCTCCTTCACCTACGGGTGCAGGTGACTTGCCCTCACCCCCTTCTCTGGAGGCGCTTTCGGGCACCTTCCTTTTTCCAGCGGCAGTCCCCTCTTTTCTTTCCAAGGGGACTGCCAAGAAAGCCAGCAGGCAGGCAATTGCCAACCGCCCCTCGTGAAAGCAGCTCGGTAAGGCAAACCGCCTTAGGGGAGAGAGGGAAGCCAGGCCCCTTCGTTCGCTTCCCTCAAAAGACCTGCTGGCAAGAATATTGAACCTTGCCGGGGTCAAGGCCTGTGCCTCCCCACACAAGACTAGTGACAATACAGGCAATTGGACCTGCGATGTATTGGGAGGGGATGGCCAACTGGAGGCCCCGCCTGTGACACACATGGTCCTTGAGGAAACCCAGCCTCAGACGGTAGGGCCTCCCATGGGTGGGAATCCGTGCTCGGCGCTAAACACCGAACCCGAATCTGCCCCTATGCAAGATCCTCCTCAAACGGCTGAGGGCTCCGAGGCAGGAAAAGGAGGGGAGGGATCTCCTCCGACAGGTGCCCCTGCCACCACCACGACCTTCTCCATTTCCAAAAAGGACCTGACTGAGGCCAGTCCATCTGGCCTAGGGGCTCCTATCGGCGGAGGTCAGAAGCGGGTTCATTCTCCGCCCTCCTCTCCAAAAAAGAAAAAGACAAAGACTAAGAAGAATAGGGGCTCTTCTCCATCCGCGGGGGCTACGGGGATGGATGGGTCTGATGCCACTTTGGCAAGCGACCAAAGCAAGATCGGCACATCCGAGTTCTCTGCCTCCTCAGTTGCGGAGCCCCTGACTAAGACTAAAAGTGCACAGGGTGGAGCCTCGATGACATCGAAGCCCCTCATGCAGAGGTTACCTAGCGTTTTCGAGCCCGCTGGCTTTAAACGCTTCCTCGTTATTCGCTCCACTGATGGCACCATGTTGTCCAAGGGCAACATGATCCATCAGAGGAGAGGATTAGACGGGAGCCTTCTGGCGAATGCGGCGAATCTCGGCGAGGCTGCCAAGATAAGTGCTCTTTGGACACTTCATTGCACCCCGGTGAGTGTGACGCCACACTCTACCAAGAACTTTGTGAAAGGAGTAGTTTATGAAGGGAACTCGTTGACTACTACATCTAGGACATCACCCTAGAGCTGGCCCACCATGGGGTGGTCAAAGTCGAACTTGTGAAAAAAAACAGGGAGGGGCCTCGAGACCCACCCCTAAACATTTCGTCACGTTCGACTGTGACAAGCTCCCTGAATCGGTGCGTGCTGGTTGGTACCACTACCGCGTGAAGGCATTCGTGCTACTGCCGCGGCGGTGCGATTACTGTCACCACTTCGGCCATACGAATTGTTCTTGTAGACGTGCAAAGTCGGGGTTACCCGAAGTTTGTGTAAATTGCTCCAAGGCCGCACACGATAAGTCTAAATCGTGTGTGGCCAAGTGTGTTAATTGCGGAAAGCCGCACCCTGCTTGTTCAAAGCAATGTGGTGCATATCTCCTTGAGAAAGAAATCCTGGCCGTTCAAGCCCAGGATCGACTCTCATTCCGCGAGGCTAAGGACTTGGTCGTGGTGCGCCCGGCTCTGTCTGGGACGTCATATGCCTCAATAGTTAGAAAGGCACCCTCTGATCCTGGCTTATCCAGGCCAACGAGCACGGTTGTTTCCGCGCCCATTCGGAGCCCTTCTGCGGGCTATACTCAACCCGGGCGCTCCCTTGGTAAAGCTGGTGGCAAAAAGGGTTCACACCCAGCCCCGGGTAAAACCAGGGCTTCCCCCTCTTCCCCCATCGTGACCGTTTCCCGTAAGGCGAAACGGCCACGCGCCTCCACCGAGTCGTTAGACTCACAGGAGGCAACACCCCTGAAAATGGTCGCGTCGCTAGGCCATCTTCCGGGGTTCCTAAAGCTGTCCCCCAAAAGGAGGACAGCAACAAAGGAGCTTCGGCTTCCTTGTCCACGCCTAGAGGTGGAGCGAGTGGCTCGGAGACGGTGGTTCCTCTAAAAGAGGACCCCCCGCCTCCTAAGCTGCAACGCCTGTCTAAGGCTTCGAGGCGGATGGAGGAAATGACTCGCATGGCGAACCCAACCTCCCGAAAAAAGTCCTCGAAGGCAATAGTGCCTTCAGCGCTTGGTCCGGCCAACAGCGCCCGGGGTTCTGCCCCCGGGAAACGTACGGCCATTCCCGTGATGTTCTTCAGTTCGAGGAGGGCCCCCGCGTATCCTCGGAGCTAGGCCTGGTGGGCATATTCCTTCAATGGAATTGCCGTGGACTCCGGGCCAACTGGGAGAAGCTGCAGAGGCTCGTCTAGTCCTGTTCCCCGTTAGCTATCTTTTTGCAAGAGACCATGCTAGGCGCGTGCCCCCTGCCTGCCCTCCAGGGGTATAAGGGTCTTGCGACCCCACTACCGCGTGATGGCCTGGCTGGGGGATGAGCGCTTTACACCCTGCGTGATTTCTCCGTTCTTCCTTTCTCTTCAGATACCTTCTTTCAGGCAGTGGCTGTGCAGCTGATCCTGGATAGGAGGTATACTATCATTTCTGCGTACATTCCACCATCAGCTGACTTCGACTCGGGGAATTCCACCGCGTCGTGGCACGGTTGCCTAGGCCCTATCTCTTGCTTAGAGATCTCAACGGCAGGCATCATCTCTGGGGAGAATATTCTATAAATCCCAGGGGACAAGTCCTTGCCGATCTGATCGAAGAGCTTGAGATGGGTGTCGTAAACGTGGATGAGTTTACGCATCACTGTCTGAGAGCCGCTTCATTTTCTTGCCTTGACCTATCTTTGTGCTCTTCGGATGCAAAACCTGATTTTGATTGGCGGGTGGTTGATGATTTCCATGGTATGGATCACTTTCCCATTCAAATATCATTTTCAGGGCAACTGCCGCCTGAGAGCCTACCTTGGTGTTGCTTGGTGCGGGCGCGGTGGCCTGCATTTCAGGAAATAACTGAATTTTCTATCTCAGTCGAGGAGTTTAGGTTGGTAGATGAGGTCGTTGAGGTTCTTCTTCAAGAACCTCAGCGCCGCGGGCCTGACTACTATTCCAAGGACGTCTGGCCGTTTTGCACGCCGACTGTGAGACGGCCCTGAAACAGAAGCCTTATGCCTACATGCGCTATAAGCGCCGCTCAAACGATTTCACTGTGGGGGAATTTCTTCGGGCTATGGCTAGGTTTTGGTATATTTGGAAGCACGCCCGCTGCTTTTCTTGGCGGGCATACGTGTCTTCACTTAACGGGAAGATCCCTTTAGCAGAGGTGTGGAAGCGAGTCAAATGGATTCAGGTCAAGTTCTCGCAAGACCCCCCTCCCGTTCTCCAGGAGAATGGGACCGCAAACTCGAACCCCGCGTCCGTGGCGGAATCCTTAGCGACCGCTTTTTCCGCATTCTCTAGCCTGGATAATGCTCTGCCAGCATTCAATGCACGTCGTGATGTCACGGAAGGTCACCGGCTGGACTTTACCTCCAAGGGCGGAGAACCCTTCAACGACAAGTTTACTGTGAGTGAGTTGCGCTCCGCTCTTGCTTCGTGCGCGGACACCGCCCATGGTCCGGAAGATGTCCCGTACGCCATGCTTCGACACCAGGGTAAGCGAGGCATGTCCCCTCTGTTAGATTTGTTCAACAAGATCTGAGTGGAGGGTATTCTCCTAGACTCCTATCGAATCGCTACTGTGCTCGCCTTTCGCAAACTGGGGAGAGATCACTCTACTCCGACTGGTTTCCGCCCAATCTCTCTAACCTCTTGCGTGTGCAAGTTGATGGAGAAATTGGTAAATGTAAGATTAGCTTTTCTCCTGGACAGCGGAGGCCATCTGTCTTAGGCACAGGGCGGCTTCCGCAAGTTCCACTTCACGTCGGATGCTCTGCTCCGACTAGAAAATGCCGTTTGCGAGGCTTTCCTTTTGATCTGGAGAAGGCCTATGATATCGCATGGCGATACGGTATCATGGAGGCTCTCCACACGATCGGGGCGAGGGGTCGACTCCCAATGTTTATATCTGAATTTTTGCGAGATCGTCGATTCCGCGTACGGGTGGAGCGGAGCCCTCTCCAGCTCAAGGGAGCACCCGCAAGAAGGTGTCCTCAGTGTCACACTCTTTGCCCTGAGCATCAATGGCATCATCTCGGTGCTGCCGAAAGATGTTCTCACTACGCTCTACGTAGACGACCTTTCGATCTCTTTTGGCGCGGCCCAGATGCCAACTCTGGAGCGTCGACTCCAACAGGCATTGAACCGCGTCTCTCGCTATGCTGAAGCGCACAGGTGTCGGTTATTTTTGGCTATGACTAAGCTGGTGCACTTATGCCGCCATCCATGGCTTCACCCCGACCCAGATTTGTTTCTTAAAGGGGTGCGCCTTGGTGTGGTTGAGTCGCACCGTTTCCTTGGTCTTGTATTTGACCGACGCCTCACCTGGGGGGCTCATATTCGCAGCCTTAGGGCCTCTTGTACCCGCGGCATGGATATTCTTCGTTCCGGACGTTCAGCGCTTGGGGCGCTGATAGGGCTACTGCCTTACTTTTTTATCGATCCTTTGTTCGTTCGAAGCTCGACTATGGATGCGAGTTTTATGCATCCGCAGCCGAGCGTTTATTGTGGAAGGTGGATTCGATCCACCACACCGGCCTCCGCCTTGCGACCGGTGCCTTCGGCACTTCCCCCATTGAGAGCCTGTTGGTCAATGCTGGGGAGATGCCACTCGCACTGCGCCGCGTGCAGTGCATCACTCGCCTGTACGCGCGAGCACGGTGCCTCTCTCAGTCGCCAACAGCTTTCACTGCATCCGCAGCTGATCTTGACGGTTCCAATGCCGCCGAGAGACGCCAGTCATACCCTAAGCGATTTGGTTTTAGGGCCGGGAAAATCCTTTGAGAGCTAGATATAGCTCTCGGGCCGGTGGCGCCCCTCGTTTTGCCCAGGACGCCACCCTGGAAGGTACCAAAATTGGCTATTTGTCGCCACGCCTCTGCCACCAAAGCTTGTAATGCACCTGGAATATTGCGTTGGACTTTTTTGCAGCACACCTCGTGTCATGCTGGAACTGTGCCAGTGTATACGGATGGCTTCAAGTCCCAAGAGGGGGTTGGCTTCCACGCCGTATCCCCTCTGTTTGAAGTCGCTGCGCCTGTCTTCACGGCCAAGCTAGTGGCAATACACCACTCGGTATGGGAGATTACGTGACGTGCCCGGTTCGGAGACCGGATTGTGATCTATAGCGACTCACAAAGCACCCTGAGTGCTCTCGGGGCATGGGAATCTCTTCATCCCCTCGTTCGCGATATCCGTAACGCCACGGCTTTGGCGAGCTGGGCAGATGTCGAGATTATCTTCTGCTGGGTTCCTGGACATGTAGGAATTGCGGGGAATGAGCGCGCCGATGAGGGTGCCAAAGAGTCCGCGAGGACTCTGCTACAGGACCAGCGTTTCGCTCTTCCTCACACTGACTACATGGCAGGAATACGGGCAGCTGTTCGGACAGCTTGGCTAAGAAGATGGGAGACGGTCGAAGAGAACTTAAAGTTGCGTGCCATTGCGCCGTGACTGTTCCCATGGACCTATCCCCCAATGCCGCGGCAGCTTCATGTTGCTTTCTGTTGTCTCCGAATCGGATACACTTGTGTGATGCATCGCTATTTGATGGAGCACTCGCCTGCACCCTATTGCGACGACTGCTTCGTCCCCCAGACTGTTCGGCACATTCTTGTCGAATGTCCCAGTCTGGGGGATATTCGGGCATGATACCTGTCCCGGTACCGGGATGGGCGGGGTCCCTACCGCCTGTCCCTTGTACTCTGGACGAATTCGTGCACATTGACTTGTGGACTTGTTGACTTTTGGGGGGAGGCCGGGCTTCTCCCCTTTATTCAAGGTTCTTTTTTGTTTTTTGTTTGTTATTGTTTTTTTTGTAGGTTGCACTCTCCTGCACCGGGGTGAGGGGGATCTCCCCCCACTGCCGGAGATTGCTTCCTGATTGTTAAGTTTTTCCAATTTATATCATTGTTATGTTTTCATATTTTTATTTTAAAGTAGCCTAGTTCAAGGCTGTCGTGTTTTTCGGCGACTTATGCTCAAGTGGGCAGTTACCAGATGGGCTCTATAAAAAAAAAATAGAAAAAATCCACGCCTGAATGGGCACCCTATCCACGTATCCTTAAAATAATTTACTAATTTTTACAATGAAAGGGGTATTTTATCTTGCAAGGTTTCAAATGTAGTCACAATTTGATCAACTGGGACAAAACCTAAAGCTATTAGCGTCCTGCAGAACGTTAGAATTATTTTATCTTCTAGATAAAGTTGAACCAGCTTCAAATTTGGCACTTTTCGCGATATACTTTGGCTAAGATGGAAAATGCAACCAGCTATTCGAGTCGTTGAGAAAACAGCTGCTACGGCATTATGAAATGCTTTATGAAAATCGCATAAAATCCTTTCTAGCGTTATATTCGGATTAGATATCTTTAGTTCTTGCAGTACTATATAATAGGTTATTTCATTTTTATTTTGCAATAACACATAAACCATTGGGAAGACACTGCCATTACGAGCTATCTGAATAACATGAAGCTAAATAAATAGTTGAGGGGCAATTTTAAAAGTATCATCTGCCAGCCAATGCCAGCCAATGGATCTGCTAAGCCTGAATCAAACAGAAATTTTTTCTCCAGTGTGTGTTTTTGCTAACCAACGGGGAATTTAAAGTTCACTTACGCTACTAGGTGCTGGTAGTGGGTTTTCTAGTTGTTTTCAGTGGAGCTGAACAGTTCTTTGTAGTAACGTGTATTTAGGAAGAATAGCGGCTGCTTCGTCTACCAAATTGACTCTACATTCTTGAATTAAGCGCCGTGGAGCATCATTTGATGCAGTAACTTTCTTTCTAAGTCTAGATTGTATGACTCCTTTTGCTGCTTCGGAGGGATATGGCACGTGACTATGATCTTCTTTTTTCTCTTAAGTATCTCCATAAACGTGATTTGTTCCTTTACACTTATCATATGTGCATTGCCATGACTATTTTCCATTAGCAAGGGTTCTTTCCAAACGATACAAAAACCATTTAACAAAATTTAGTTTTTCCCTTTCTCTGATAAAATGATCTCAATGAAGGATATTTAGACAGTTTTAATATTCTTTGCACGGTACTTCCAGACTGTCCATCTTCACGGCTGTGTTTAAACTACAAACTACATTTTTATCGTCAAGGTCATCATGTTGTATTTTTTATTTGGCTGCGCTTTGTTTGTTAGTTAGTTGATTTTGTTTTTTTAGGATTTTATAATTATTTTATACCTTTCATTGCATTATTAATTTTTGTATTTAAATAAATTGTTGCAAAAACTAGTAATTTTATATCTTTACACAGAGTTGTCGCTGAATTGTCGTTGGGCTGAATTGTCGTTTCGGCGCGGAACTCGTTTCACGGACTCGCCCACGACTAAAAAGGAAAGCGCCTCCATTTGCAGTCTCAGTGATATAGGGTGAACATAAATTTTACTATGGTGATTATCATTGTCCTTTGGCTAAAATATCCCAGTCTATCACGAAAACTAAATCAAAGATCAATTACCCAGACTGTTCATCAGCCAGTAAGCAAGTAGCGCATCACAAAAACAAAACACTGCTTCCTTTACCAAAACGAGTTATAGTTTAAATCTTTCAGAAGTAGAAAGTTCCCGGCTTCTGACAAGTCAAGCAGATCTAAAGACATAGCACGTTGATTATAATATGCAAAATAAAGGGAATTCCTTGTTTCAAACTTCAAAAATTGATATTTTTTGAACTAAACAGCAGTTTCACATTCTTGCATCAGCATAAGAAACATTGATAGTTTTATTCACATGAGAAAAACGTCAGTGGCTGTGGTCCTGATTAAAATAAGTGAAGATATTATTGACTAGATTAAAGTAAGCTTTTAAGGCAGTCTTACTTCATACTGGCAAAAAAAACGTCAGTACCTTTAGCTGTTGCTACTGGTCTTAATTAAGCATATGAATGTATAAAATTACTGCTAAGGCTCATCAAATACAAGGAAAAATCGTCGAATTTGTACTGCGATCTTAAAGTTGTATAATTGCTTATTGAATTTTGGTTTGCAGTTGGGTTACACAAAACATATGTGCTATGTGATTTTATGTCTATGGGATAGCTGAGTTGATAAGAGATACAACAAAAAGTGTGATTGACCATCTAGAACTGAACATGTTTTTGGTCAACATAATGTTAAAAACTGGCACTGGCTGAAAATATCGAAAGGACGATTTTAAGGAAATATTATAAATGTAGTTATTATAATATATTAATAATGCAACCTTCACCTTTTTATGGCTACAGATACATGCAAGCGGTAAATAGAGACTCATTGGTTTTATGATGAAAAGTCTTGATTTCAAGTTTTTGTTATTTTTATCACCAGTATTTGTTTCCATCTTTTCAGAGTTTAATACTGGGTATTCCCAAATTAACTAGTTATTTATCGGAAATGAAACATCTTTTTAAAAACACTTATTTATGTTCCGGATGTTTAATGTGTCAAAAGTGCATAATTCTGTTTATAATTTTATAATTTTTATAATTGTTTTTAATTTTATTTTCATTCTCTTTCAGAACCCTATCAATAATGAACACACAAGGCAGGGTTTGTGGCATTCAACAGATAGGTTCCGTTTGAGAAACGGATGACTTTTGGTTCCATATCAATTGCCCTGCTATAGCTACTCTCTGGTGGAGCATGTGAACATCACTAGACTTGAAAGAATGAATCGTTTGAAGCCAGCGGGCTTAAAAACGCGGGGTGTTAACTCAATGTTAACGCACGACGTCATCCCAACTTTACTCAACTTATCTGCAAATGTAAACTTTTTGATCTTACCCCCCCCCCCTCCCCCGAGAGCGTAACGGATCCATATTTGCTTTCTCAGAAATGGAGAAAGATATTGCTAACAACGAGGCCTCATCGAACGGCATAATTACATCCCTCTACTCGTGGGTTCTCAGGGGCCCTTCGCATCTTATGAAAATCTTGAACAGGGAAGGACTCTGGCTTGGGGAAGTGTCCCACCGAGGGCACTTCCGGGACCAGTTCTGGATCTGTAAGTGCCTCAAAGTGGCCATCACCTGCAGATGTCGGGATTTCTGACGGGGAATTCAATGGGTATATGATCTATAGCAAACGCCATTGGGCCAGAAATCTTTCGACCTCTATCGGAAAAAAGTGTGAGAAAGGGGGGGAGGATATGCCAGCCTCAATGAGGTCGCTTATCTCAGCTATATATTTTTGCATCATAATGAAATAAAAGTGTCAGTTTTCTATATATTTTCTCAATTTCTTTGAAATTCGATAATTAATTTAGGAGCACCATGTATTGTAATTATGAAACATGTCTTGAAGGCAAAATTGCAAGGAAATTTCAGATTTCCAAAGTGCATGGATTGTGGGTCAATATATCAGTGCTGTATTCCCAAGACAAATTGCTTGGGAGCTTCAAATACTCCATTATTTCGTTAGAAGAATTATAGTTAAATTTAAATTAAAAGGTAACAAATGAGCTCCATCTGATTGTTAATTTCTTGCTGTTTAAATATCCATTAAAAACAACTCTTGCTTAAAAGATTCTGAAGAGGCAGAAAGTTAAAAAACGCCCAAGAACAGCAGTAAATTACTTGTACTCTTTTGATATTATAGACGTGCTGACAGGAGAAAGCCTCTTTTAACTATTATCATTACTATTAAGAAGCATGAGTCTGCTTAGGAAATTAGAGACAAGACTTTGTAATTTTGAAAGAGCATATTTTTTTCTAACATTTCAAGATTCAATCAATTTTCAAAAAGTTGAGGATTCGGGTTTGGAGATTTACCGCTCAAAAGATTAACATAGGTACAGATCATACACAAAGCCTAAACATAGTGGTTTTGGCTATAGTAGATTGAGTGGTTTGACAATATGAACTCTGAAAATACATTCACATCCATAAAGAGGAAATTCTACCAGTGATGCAAAAGAAAGCTTGAAAATGAAAGTTATAATTTATGAAAGATGAGGCTCCTTGTCCTACTTCAGAAAGGAGAAAATAATAGGAAAACCGAAGTCAGATTTAAAGAATCCTTCTCTCAGTTGTAAACTGTTATAAATAAACTTAACACACAAGAGTTTAAGATAAAGGTCCCAAAATAAAGCTGGGCAGGAAAATGCACGACAAAATATTGTAAATATAACATGAATGCAAAGATCTCATAGAGAATAACAAAGCACATCGAATCCACAACTGGTTCCCAAGCTATACAAATACAATGCAAAGAGCAGAAGAACAAAGGAGTTATGCTTAATGGTAAAAACGAATAATACCGATAATGACAATATACCAAGAGTTAGAAAGGAAACCGCTTGTGACAAATATAACAGAAAAAAATGAATGATACACTCATTGCCAAAAGGTGACAATAAGTAATAACAACGAAAATCACACAAAAGAACTAACAAAGAAAAGAAAGGATTCAAGCAAGGAAAACAAACAGGTAAATAGACATAACGGATACACTTACATAAAAACAACACATATGCGAATAAGTAATGATATAAACTCCAAATACACTAGCCCAAAAAATAGAAGAACAATCAAGTAAACAACAAATAGGAACACAAAAGAATCGAAACATATAAACAACAATATAATAACACACAAGCAATCAAATTACAAATCAGGCAAAGAAAACATAAATACAACAAAATACGAAAAGAAATGAATAAATCAACATGGAGAGAGAGAAAAGACAATACGAATTAGGATAATACAAAAAACAACAAAAGAAAACGCAATTATCATGAATATAAAACAAATACAGAAGACCTTGGTCTCTCTGTACTTCCTGTATGTCTCTGTAGTTATTGAACGAATTTGATTTCATTTTTAGAAGAAAATTAATCAACTTCACTTTAGGCGTCAACAAATTTTATAAATAAATGTAATTCCCGAGTAGTGTAATATATATTAAATTCAAATATAATTTAACAAGTGTATTTAAATAATTGGCAAACTCGAAAATATAGAACATTATAAAAGTAAAAGTTCTTTGAAAATCGTACTTTTCTTTTCTGTACGTTTTAATCTCTTTATAAATAAACACAATACTTATATAATCTCCCATCTAAGCAAAGCACATCGGCCTTGGTGTTTTTTACCGTTTTCCTCGCTCACATCACTCAAATTTTTAATTTTTAAGGAAAACTCTCTGCGGGACTGCGAGAAATTAATTTTCAAAGACATGAAGTAGTCCGTTTTTTTAAATTTTAATAACCCTTGACGCCAGCTCATGGTAGTCAGACACTTTTTCTTAGTCCCTCTAAATCATTAGAAACCCCTAGAAATGCTCATCATGCTTCCCTTTGACTCTGTTATTCTATTGTTTATGATTTTCTGATTTCATCATTGCATATACTTGAGACCTAACACATATACTACATCTGACTTTGGCGTGAGAGTGTTTGAAAAACATCAGGAGTATTTTTGAAAATGTTTCTCTGCAACATCTAAGTCATTTAATAAAGGTTTTATTAACCATAAATTTATATGGAGTATAGGGAACAAAATATTTTCCGGCGCCCCACTAGGTTATCTAATAATGTTAAACCTTCCTGGCTGTAAATCTTGTAGTGTGGGACACTAAACTGTCCAGTAATGCTCATACACAGCCCTACTATTCCACAAACGAAAAGAATATAAATATTTTGTATACTGACTGTGCAACCCTAGCAAATTCAATAATTTTTAAATGCCCACAAAGATCCAAAATAATTTTGTATAATTGATTTTGCAAGGTTGAACATTTTCTTAGTCTTCCATCATTTGTATCTATTGGGCAAAAGGTAAAGATGCTTATGAGCTTCGATGGAGAATGACAACTGCTTTTTGGTTTCTTGGTTATTTTTCTATGAACAGTCGCAATTATGCTATGTCGTCCTTGAATCCAATTGCAGTAACTAGATCATTCACGTCTTTAGAGTTACTCACACCTGTATTAATTTTAAAGTACTCTGCAATATATGTATGAATGACACTTATGGTAGAGAGTATTACCTTTAGCTTCCACAAGTAATTCCGAGCATTTAGCCTGGGTATCAAAAGATCAGCTCCCGATTAGGAGACTTGTAAAATCTATTTATCCATTTTAGTAACTCAAAGTGCAAATTACATAATACTACTAGATTTACAATTAATATTCCTGCCATTTCTGGGGTCTGGATATTGTATGATTGTATCATGAAATAAAGATGATATAGAAGACAGTTTGTCTAGCTACATCTTGAAAGGCTTGCCTTCAATTAATTTCCATGTACTTGGTTAAATCCATCGTCAAGTAATATTTGTCATCAAAATGGATATTTGGTTCTCTCCACCATCTGGGAATAGGAAAAGGGTATGTATGGCATTTCCTACGCCTCATAATCATCCCTATGGAATCGACCGCCATTTTCTACTTATTTTAAGGATCACAAGATTTTTTTTAGTGATCAATAGGAATTTCAAAGGGCAATCTATAAGCTTTCGCAAATTAGTATCTTCCCGATTATATACCATATCTGCTTCAGTCGAACATAATACCTACAACCGAAGACAAGCTATCTCGCTGACTTTTACATTGTCTACTTGTCATAATATAAAAAGGTAAAAATCACAACTCTAGTAATCAATTTAAGACAACAAAAAAAGATTTTTAAAACATATAATTTTGAATTTAGATATGCCTGTGAAAAAGGATATTCATTCCTTTGTAACGCACTATCCCCAAAATACAAATCAATCATATAAATGTAACGGTTGATAAAAGAAAACTAATTATGTTTTATAATCGGCGTCCTCAATTGAGTAATAAACAATGGAAAAATCATGCTAAACAAAAGAAATTGAAAAATATGTTACCAAATGTTATTTATCTCCAATATTTGCCTACTTGTCCGTAATGAATGAATGTTGTGTTACCGCAGGGAACACAACACTCATAAAAATGCAAAGCGTATAAAGCTTTACATCACCCTTTGTTTTAGGAGTCTGCTTTCGAGGGATCGAACTCAGTTTTCCCATCTTATGCTGTTATCGGTCTTATGGTTTCAGGGAACAATCATATTTAAAACCATCCAGAAAAATCTAAACCAGCTCAAACTTGCCATTCTTTGTTTGATCTGCCTCGCATTCAATGTAGCTCCAGTATATTACTGTCTACATGGTCCAGTATATTATGGTATACATGGTCAAGTATATTACTCTATACCTGGTCCAGTATGTGAATGTATAGCTGGTCCAGTGTCTTACCATATACTTGGTCCAGTATATTATTTTATACCTGGTCAAGTATATGACTGTATACCTGGCCCAGTGTATTATTGTATACTTGGTACAGTATATTAATGTATACATACCAATTCTAGTTCTCTATACCTCTTCTAGTATATTTATCTATCCCTATTCCAGTATATTATTGCATACCTGGTACAGTATATGAATGTATGCCTACCTGTTCCAGTAGATAACTGTATACTTGGTCCAGTGTATTGTTGTATACCTGGTCTAGTGTATGACTGTATACCTGTCCCAAAATATTACTGTATGCCTGGTGGAGTATATTACTTGAGACTGCTATTCATGCCTTCATCACCTGACGCCTTTACAACTGTAACTCTCTGCTTGTGAATATCCCATCCTCCTCTCTCTGCCCCCTTCAACTTGTACAGAACTATGCCACCCGGCTTCTCCTCCGTCGCCTTCGCTTCTCTCCCCCAAGCCCTCTTGCTGCATGAGCTGCACTGGATCCCTGTCAGATCCCGTACTCACTTCGAGATACTTCTCTTCACATTTAATGCCCTAAACAACAAGGTCCCGTCTTACCTCTCTTATGCCCTCTCGCCACGCCATTTCCCTCGGGCCCTTCGGTCATCCCATTCACCTCTTTTGAATATTCCTCGTTCTTCCCTCTGCTCAATGGGAGACTGCTCCTTCTCAATCTGCGACCCTAAGTTGTGAAATGCTCTTCCTGCTGAAATCAGGTCTTCTCCCTCTCTTACCACATTTAAGCGTCTCCTGAAAACGCATCTTTTCAGTATTGCCTTCTCCCTCCTCTTGAATTTCCATTCTCATCTCAGCACAACGTGCGCTCTGGGAAGGCCTCAGGCTTTGAAGAGCGCATTACAAAAGACTTATTATTATTATTATTATTTGGTCCATGTGCAAGATTCTGAGGCCTTCAGACCGTTCATACATTTACCTGTCCTCTATTTTAGCCACATTTCTCTACATTTATCTCTTGCAACACAGTTTGCTTGCGCTGCACTACCTGGTTTTTATTTTAAATTAAAGAAGAAAATGTTGTTTGCTATTTCTAAGGATCACCTGCATATTTAATCCTCCCCAGGTCCATTTTAAAAATTTTATTCTAATCACTTACATGTACACTTTTACGGGCTCTATTGTTCTTCGCTCACTCACATGTACACATTTACTGGTTCTATTTTTCTTCCAATTTCGAACATGCTGGGACAAAAGGAGTAATATTCCTCTAGTTTTGCCTCTGTCTCTCCTGTGGGAGGAAGAACCCGGAAGGAGAAAATATAACTGTTCCTCGAAAAGACCGATCGCATGGATTCTTTTACACTTGAGAATTGAGCTAAAACAGACACTTCAAGTATTAAGAATTCAAAATATTTTAAGGAGAATCAAATTACAAGAGCTTAATTCAGTCTTGAAAATTGTTGCACTTCGTTAAATGGTTTAATATTAATATTAGTCCTAACATATTCTTCCTCATCTTTTAAAAATGTGTATAATATTATCATAGCTGTTTCCTACTTTATTTCTTCCTCTGTTTACTGATTTTCCTCGCAAAATATATCAACCTACAATCTCTTATCTATTTACAAGAAATTATTTAATAGATTCTGTTAGTCACTGACTTCTTTGCAAGGTTCAGGAGAGCTACGCGCACACTTGATAGCAATCACCTGCGTAAACCAATCTTTCCCCAAGTTGAGTTGCCTGGATTTGAGCTCCTTTGAAATCTCTTCGGATCGAATTCCTGCCGGCTATTTTAATCATTAGACTCACTCGCCTTAGATGTGGAGGGAAAGGCATTGCGGGAATGTATTTTGAATTTGTAGCTCCAATTAATTAATTGAAATATTTCGACCTATAATGAATTACAATAATTTTATCGAGTTGGACGTAAGAAATTATATTATTATTTTAGATATTGCTTTGATGAAATAGTGATAAATATAACATCTTATTGACATCGCATAAATAAATAAAGAATATGTTTCCTAACTGATTTATTTTCCGATATTTTAATGCAAAATACGTTAAGAAGTCTCTAGTGTAATCTTCCATTACGGGAGAATTCATAAACAAAATGCATCTCTATGACATTTCTCTTTACAAGTTGTCACCATTTATCATAGCAGCCAATTAATGCAAGATTTGCTTTGAGATTTAAGTGGAGAGCAATTTCAGAAATGATATATTGGATTCTATACATTCGAGGCGAAGAGGTTGGACTCTAAGTTTGGTAATTAGGAATAAGTTTATTTCCTTCTCTTTCCTTGTAAATAGAACCCCAGTTCCCCTTATTTTGAAATAATAATATCAATATGAGTAACAATAATATTACAAATATTATAAGTTAGCATATTAGATGCATAAAGGGAAAATGTAGAAAAACAATCGATTTGTGTCTAGGGCGAAATAAATAAAGGAGAAATATAGATCGAAGCAATAGAAGACAAAACCATAGAAAGAAAGGAATAACGATGGTGTCAACTCGCGAATATGAGCCAAATGTACACATGTAGATAACTATTTACCGTACTTCAATGAATAGTAGAAAAGAAAGAACAAACGAGGGCATAATTTCAATTGATTCAGAGATAGATAATTGTGTATCAGCCTCCAGGGACTGACGGAAGAGTTGCCCTCATCTTCTTGCTTATGTAATTAAAAGCATGGTTAATCTCAACTTGTGCTAATCGGGATAGACTCATAGCTCTGTAGCTTTACCAGTTTCTGTCATCATGAGGAACCTACGCGATAGCTCCAATGGTGGAGAAAATTCATAAAACCACTTCTCTATAACGTCTACCTTTTCTCCTCAAAGTGTCGTCGGTGCGCATCGATGCCCCTAAGACTATTTACACCTATCGCGTCTTCATCCCATTTTAATACAAAATTACCCACGATTTGTGTAAATGGAATGGCCAAACATTGCAATGGGGTGCTCTGAGCTGAAGCATTTTGGCCATTCGGGGTCAGTGGTTCGCAGAAGCCCCCAAGCAAGTCCCCACACAAAATATCCCCATGCACATCTACCATACAGACTATCACACGTTTGCTCCAAGCCCCACCCTTTCTCTCTCACATACTCATTTAAAACATTAACTCTTGTTTTAACTCGGCCTAACAACCTTTTATACACTTTGCCACTCGCCTTTGTATTTTATCTGTCCCTCCAATCTCCGGAGTTAAGGATTTGGGGCGTCAGTTGACTGCGTTGGTCTCTTCAAGGTAGCAATCGTCCATCGCTAAATTAAGAGCTGCTTTATCATTAAAGATTAATATGCGACAGGGATCCACATATGTGGGGTGCTTTCAATAGCCTAGTGGAAACGGCGTTGGATTTCTGACGTCGAGGTGTCTGGTTTAATCTCGGCGAGCGCGAACACAAAAGTTTAAACGTCATTTTGAGCTTGCTTCCTATTCGTCATGTTCTGTACTTGCCCCCATGGGTAAACTGACTCTTACGAACGTCATCATGCACATAGCCAACCACAACCCCACTGTCATTTCCCTTCCGGTCTTTAGATAAAATTTGCATTTCTCGCTTTTCCGGAACGCTGTCGATGTAGCACACATATTCACGTAACTCTGACGGGGATCTGTCTTTAAGAGGTGTGCCCGATAAAGGGGTTGGTGGCAAAAGCACACAAAGGGCCTCAGTGCTCCCCACAAATCCAATGACTGGCCCCTAGTGCTTTTTTGCGCATCAGTGATTGTCATCCTTATCTTTATGTGAATTCAATTATCTAGTAGAGTTAATATCGTCCATGAGACAAGGAGGGAGGGCAAAATTTATGTAGTTCTATTCGTGTTAGTGGTAAAAACTATGTGATGATTTAGTGCGACGTTTGCCCTTGTGTCACTACGATGTGTATGATTGACCTGTATTCGTTTGATCTGTAGGTTGACACGTGTATCTTTAATGTGTACGATAGGGATGTATATCTTTAATGTGTACCATTTGGAAGTTAATCTCTGATTGGTATATTGGGATGTATATCTCTGATGTGCATGGCTGACATGGGCGCCTTAGAACTCCAGTGCTGACTGGAGAGGAGAGACAAGAGGAAGAAAGGTTTTAATGGACCACACGAACAATCGCACCTTTGTTAAGATCTTCCTAATGCCTCCATTAATTTAATTTTTTACCTGTTTTTGTGAAGCAGTTCGTGCTTTCCATTGTCCAAGAACACATATATTAGTTCTATTTTTTCCACTTGTTTTACCTCTAACTTAGGTTTCATATAATGTTTGTGTTGGGTTTCATTCTGAATCCAACAAAGAGTTCATCATTAAAGGCTCTTTCAACTAAACTGAATTAATTAAAGGTATTTTTCAATTCCCTGTTTCTTCTAATGATAGTTTTCAGCTGGCCTGGATGGAAAATTTCAATTGTTCCTTCTTCATGTATATTTTTCCTTCTTATAATATAAGGGTCATTCAAAAGTTTCGCTGCGTTTTTTTTAGATTTTAAAACGAGGACTTCAATTTCGTAGTATAATATAATTCACTAAATTAGAATTTGTGGATATATAAGTTGAACCCTTCATCTGTTCAAAATGAAGTGAAAAACGCTGCGTGGCAGGAAGTTGACCAATCTCAAACCGAAACTCAAAACGCTTCAATGCATTCTAGGAGACGCCTACTTGGCCAACACGCTCACCAATTTATTTTATTCATAAAAGATTGATGAAAACAAGCTCTGTGGCTAATAGATCACGCGGAGGAAGACCTAGAAGTAGCCTTTATGAGGAAAATATTGCTATCGTTGAAAAAACTTTCCTCAGAAGCTTCAAGGGAATAAGCCATTCATGCTTAAACTATCCAACAGATCGTAAGATACGATTTGTTAGAAAACATTGAAAAAGACTTTGATCGAAGTGTAGACACTCATAGCCCATCACGAAAATGACTTTTCTATCTTGGATAACATGTTCTTAAGTGATAAAGCAATTTTTCACTTTTCTGGTCACGTGAATCAAAATAACACTGGATTTTGAAATAAAGCAGCCCTGTTGTTTTTGAAGAGTACGAGCGTAACTCTTCTAAAAAGCTCATTGGTCCATGTTTCACTATAGATGATCAGCAGCGGACTGTTAATTAGACAAGTGTCAATTATCTAGGGATGTTTTCAAACTTTTTCTCCCTGAATTGGAACGTGTAGCCAATGTTGTTGATTGTTTTTTCCAACAAGATGGTGCTCATCCACATTATGCTAAAGCAATATGCGATTTCTTGATAAAAGGATTAGTCGTCGAGGACCTCTGGAGTGGGCACCACGTTCATCAGATTTGACACCCTGTGACTTCGTTCTGTGGGTCTTCCTGAAAAGCAAATTCCATGCATCAAAGCTCAGGAGTTTTAAAAAGTTGGAAGAACGTATAAAGAATACCTGCAATCTTGTTATAAGGGGGATGCTAACCGGAGTTAAAATGGAATGCATTAAGAGGTGAGCAATGTGTCTCGAAAGATGAGGAGGAATTTTGTCGTTATGCGACTAATTCCAGCATCTCTCTCAAGTTCACGACTAATTTTGTTCAAATCCATAAAGCTGTTTGCATTTTTAATGTCCCGTTATATATATATATATATATATATATATATATATATATATATATATATATATATATAAAATGAAAAGGTGATTCCAAGTACATTCAAACTTTATTCGGTTCATTTTCAAGGGTAACTACAAGAGAAAATTATATAATAAGGGTATATATAAACTAGTAAAAGATAAAGGACCTCCTCTAAGACAAGATATCACCAATGAGAAAGTAGGAGAGAGATGGCTAAATTCACATTGAGATTTAGCTATAACAGGTAGCAAGGTCAAACTGAGAGGCAAGAAAGAGTTAAGAACAGACCTAAAAGGGTTAACCTGATTAACAGATAAAGCTATAGTCTAAAAAAACAATTAAGAGAGACACGAGAATTAAATTGAAACGAAGGGAAGAGGGACAAGGAGAGAGGAAAAGAAATTAAATAATGTAGATATAGAATCAATGCAATAATTAATTTTATACATCGGGTTCCCATAAAAATGAAAATTGATTAGCAATATAAGTCAAAGCTAATTTCTTTAAGAATGAGTTTTTCATAACAACATCAATTGTAAAAAAGCCATAGGAAATGTTAAAGTTGTTAAATTGGCTTATACATGAACATTCAACAAGGTTTCTTTTATTGAGTCATTTTAGAGAAAAATAAATTTTGCTGAATCCCAATTGATTAAGTGGTTATTTTCGGACATATGCACAAAAAACGCACTAACATTGTATTTATGCTGATTAATGCGGACAAATAATTGCTTTCTTGTCTGTCCAAAATATTTACTTGGATAAACATAACATTCGACCGAATAGACTCCCCAAAATTATTTCAATTATTGTGAACTAGAATGTTTTTATAGTTGACTCGTATTTGAAAGCAACTGAAATGTTAAAGGTTTTAAAAGACGAGGAAGGTCAATGAAACAAACAGAGAAGGGTAAAACCAAAATGTTTTAACATTAAAATGGATAGCAGGAGGTGTATTATAGAACATCTTTTTACAGAGGAAATACAGTTTACAAGAAAGGGATAAGGGTAACATAGTTTATGGCCAATTTCAAAGATATTGGGGAATTCAGAATCCATATATTAAGGACTAACATCTGTTAAAGCCCGCAAAAACATAGAGGAAAAAACGGAATGTTTGACTTTGGGACTATGTGCAGAGTAAAATAGAATATAAGAATTTGAATTAGTAGGTTTGCAGTCGATGGAGTACAATTACAATCTTATGCTTACCAGTTTATGTTAGGTATTGGTTATTTTACTTAATGTGGACAAAATTAACCGCGTTTTAGTTTCTTACAAAAATCCTTTAATCGTTAATACAAATAATGGTGAGATAAAAGTAATCTAGATCACTTCTAAATTAATTACGGTCTGTCTCAAAGAAATATTCTTGAGAATAAATTGGCAAACTGAAGGCCTTAAAGGGATACCACATTCTTTTTTCAACTTTTTAATACGTTAGATTATCATATATGAAATTAAACCTCATTAAAAGCTCTTTTATTCCTGCCGAACTCCTAATAACCTACGGCGCCGTTTTTGATATAGAAGGGTTTCGTGCCCCACACCCTTGAAAAATGATATCATATAGATGGCTATAAAATTACTAAAGATATAGCATTCGAACGCAATTCACGAGCAAACGATGCACATATGATTTAGTTATCATTTGATATCAGTTTTCTTTAGTTTCATTAAAATTAGTGTAAATAGTAGACTAAAACATATATTTTTCCGACAAGGTCAACTATAGGTTTTGTTCTCAGTTGGAAAATGGGGTGTTAGCTGAATAGTAGTGGTGTTCTGAATGCCCTAGAATTTAGTTTAATCTATATTCAAGTGATGCTAAAAATACAAAGTAGTCCTCATGAGCCGTTTTCTTTTAGCAAATATTTAAATTCGCATGGTGTAATTTTGCGTTTTGTTCACAAATCAACTTTAAAAATCTACGGAGAATTTCCACCAATGTATAAACAAAATTATTATCATAATTTCCACTATGTTTAGTTATGTTACTAAAACAAAATATAAACTATAAAAAAGTGCATAAAATTTGCAATAAATTCATATAAATATCAATGATGTAGTTTTGTTTCACAAATTAAATATCTATGAATATCTATGAATATCTTTAAATATCTATGAAAAATTTACCACGAATGTATAAAATTTTGCATAATCTTAATTTTCACTATGTTCTAGTCATGTTGCTAAAAAAATAATTATACCATAAAAAGTGCATAAACTTGCAATAAAATAATATACAAACCGAAAAAAATGCGAATTTTGAACGAAAGAATTTGAAAATTGACTAAATGAACAAAGGTGCTCTTCCCTTAAGATAGATGGCGATTACCTAAATCACCTTAGACTCGACGATTATAGTGTAATCATTGCTGATAGCATACATAGAAGAGACTTAAACAATGTTTCAAGAACTTAACCATGAAAGAATAAGAGTCGTTCAATAACTAAATCTTGGGGAAACAAAAGTAATGATAATCCTATCAAAGGTCGGCATGGTAGATACTAGACTAGACAAAAGATCGCACTGTCACCGGGAAAAGATCAAGAAATCCAAAGCAAAATCACTCGTGGCTAGCAGGTATTTGTAAAAGCAAGCATCGTCTTTAAAAGCAAAACCTTGTGCCTGAAAAGAAAAGTAGAAAACCAATACCGAATTGGAACTATTACCTATGGAGCACAAACTTAGAAACCTGACCAAAAAACTTACATTACAAGTTAGAACAAAACTATGAGCGCATAATGATGGGGGTAACTTTGATAAGAGAAAATTAGCCATTAAAATAGCTAAACTAACCCAATTTCAGGATATTGAGGAATCTATAAGAAATCTGAAATGGAGCTGTGAAGGGCATGCGTCATGATACAATGATGATAAATCGACAAGAAAAATTACCAATTAGAACCCACTTAATATAAGACGAGAGAAACGAAGAACAAAAACAAGATGGAAAGATTATTTAAAAAATATGCTAAAAATTCGAAACAAATTGAAACAAAAGATAAGAGATAAGAAAGGGATGCTATCAACAGTGTGCGCCAAATGCTTTAAATAATTATATATATATATATATATATATATATATATATATATATATATATAAGTATTCTAAAAAAAAACACAAATCCAATTGTCTCCGTTCAAACTGACATCGAGCCCAGGTCTAGCCAGTTTGAGAAATATGGAGATGATCAAATCAAGAATATATTTTACAAGATGATACAAGAAATTGTATATATTTTGGGTATGAACACGATTATTAGACAAAAGAATGTATAAGGTCGGTTACGTTCTCGTACGCATTCTCTAATATCTCTATTCTTCCAAAACAGTTCTTTATATCTGGTAATATCTATTGATCTATAATACAAAAGCTCGCTACCTATACTTACATTGGAATAAGTAATTTTTTTTCGTGTGTGTTAGCAATGTTCTAAATTTCTTCACAATCAGCAAAATTTAATTAAGCCATCACCGAAGAGAAAATTTTCAAGAATTTTTGGTATCAAAACTAATTTTTTTAGTATCGCATTTTCACAATTATTCATCTAAATGGTTATTCTGTACAAAATTTTCATCACTTGGCACGATAAAATTCAAATCTATATTGGCACGCTTAGACTCTTTAACGTTTTGAGAAAGAAATTCAGTTCAAAATCTCAGAGAAGTTTTCCGTCTTGGTCTAGCATTTAATCACCAATATTTTGGCTTTTTAGGAAAATTTTACAGTCACCGCATAGAGCAGACGTTCTTTAATCTAACAGACGCCAAAACACGCGATTAAATTTACTGCAATTTAAAACAAATTCAGTAGCTAAAACAGCTCTACTTATTTATTTATTTATATAATTGTTTATCCCATTGGGTTCTTATGTTAAATATAATAAAATTCTTCAACCAATTCTTATAATCCTATATTTATTAAATTGTTTATAAGCCGATCAATTTAAGTCTCCAATAATTTCCACGATACATATTTATCTCCTTGTTGCAGTGACAAAAATTTTGAAAAGTTTTCCTGATAAATAAACTCGAGTTTTTTAGGCACGTTTTCCGCGAACATTTTTAAGAAGATTCAGATGGCACTTACCAAAGTCGAAATAAAATCTTCGAAATATCATCAGGGCATTAGCTTATAAGAACATGATAGCTGTAAATTTAGGCCCATGAGCAAAACATTGAAATTTTCACTACCTGCCCTTTACACACGTATGTGACGAATTCGTCACATAGAAAATAAAGACTTATAGCTAGAGAAATTACATGTTCAGAGTCTTGCAAGCTTGTGTGACGAGTAGGACACATGTTTTCTTTAAGTTCACACAAGGGTTGCATCAGATTTTCACACCGTTTGCCACTAACTATTTACCACTTAATAGAAAGGATAAATGTAATTAATATGTTTTTCATTTTTTAAAATTAATTCAGGGCATAAAGGGCTAGTTGCCTAGATAAATTATTGCTAAATAATGAACCTTTGAATACCCTAAATTTATCGAAAGTTTAAGCAAGTCGGGTAAGTTAGTATTTTCTTAAAAATATTTTTTTTATTTTATTTTTCTAAATGATTCATTAAATTATATGGGTGTGTAGGATTACGAATAAGACCAACTATTGTAGTTAATATCAATTCCATTATTAAATTAAAAATAATCAAAGGACGAAAAAAAGAGGAACCAAGTGCCACTTTGGAGTCCGTTCTGCTCTACTGAGCAGAACGGAGTATATCTACCAACTTCAAAAACTCTATCGTACAGACATTTTACAAGAAATAGTAACCACCTCATCATCGTATTGTAAAGGTACTACACAAGAATGCCTCCCAGGCGGTGATATTCAAACAAAAGGTGCGGGAGAATCTGAATGAGTTATTATGATCTATTTCCATTAAAATATTCGGATCAATATGGAACACGACCATAAATTCCTCGCTGCCTTTCCTTATACTCTTTGCAATAGTGCCAAAAGGGGGGAACTTGGTAACTGTCATATATTCCATAGGAGGCAAAGTGAAAGGCTGGCCTAGTGGTTTAATCTGTGTGACTGCCTAAACCCCCTTTCAGGGCGCTTATTTTCAGCCACCCATTAATGTACAGAAACCCAAAAGAAGATGATATTTTCAACTTTTAGATTTGCAGTTCCATTGTGTCAGCGACCAAGCTACCATGGCGATAAATTGGCATTTTAAATGAATTATAGGGACTTATTGCAATATTTAAGTATTTCTTAATTAAAACATAACTTCCGAAACGGTAACCACGCGTAATTGCTTTCCGCAAGCAATAGGTTGCAATACGTTTGCCCGTCAAGACTGATGCAGCTCATTCAATATCCTCAGCGGCCTGGATAAAAAATGATGTGGCACGCTTTGTGCCCGAAATGAAACGAGTAGCAGCTCCCTCACGTTGAGAAGCAGGTTATGTATAGGGGAAATATAAAAAAGAACCATTCGTCAAGCTGAGAGTTGCTTAGTGGATAAAATCCAGGATCCACATTTTCTTTTTGGATGAAGATGAGTAAATCTTCTAAACATATTAAAGATTTGACCGAACAAAGGAGCGCTAACCGATGGGTATGGCCGTACTATCAACCTCCAATATGTTCCCGACTTAGAACAAAATAATCTATAATGCGGGCATAAGGGGCTGCGAATCTATGCCTCCCTGATAAGTCTTCAGTCAAATATAAGATCAAACAAACTGTGAGATTTCCCATTATCGTAAATTTCATGGAAAAGTGGTCGCAAACGAATCCCCTATGGACTGGATCCAAGATTGTGATGT
The DNA here is from genome assembly GCA_963969495.1 of Ceratothoa steindachneri. Taxonomy (NCBI): domain Eukaryota; kingdom Metazoa; phylum Arthropoda; class Malacostraca; order Isopoda; family Cymothoidae; genus Ceratothoa; species Ceratothoa steindachneri. Next base: position 48,756,895 of record OZ018336.1, read on the forward strand.
CAAAGTCTGGGATTAAGATCTTGGCTGATCATACGTGGAATCCTCTTGATACTCTTTCATATTTCAGCACACTGTCCTCCTCTTTAGCAAATACATGTATGCCCAAATAGATGAGTGGCCAGCATGCTTCAAAAGGAAATGGTATATGGTCCTTGTACCATAAAATTTAAATAGTGTAATCGCACGGACGGCGTTTAAATCGCTTATAGGCATATCTCTCTTACATGATGGCTATATCACACACGTAATACAACAAAGGAAGGAGAGAGCTTGCAAAGTGACCAAATGTAGGAAGAACAGATGCCACGCCTGGCGCAAAGAAGGTGCCGGAAACAAACTCAACCACCACGTGTACCGTCTACACTACTCTACTAAGATAAAATATGTCACATTTTATAGAAGTTAAATCCAAAGAGCAAGAAAAGTAAAAGTGAAGTAGCCTCTAGATATGTAGTCACCGACACAGCAAAAGAGATTTAAATGTCCAATATATCGCTTCCTCTTGAGATCTAGGGCAATTTCTTATCCAAAGTTTAATTGAGCAGCCGAAAACCACGGAGATATACATACTAACTAGAAAAAGATGAAACTATTTCTAGACAACAATACCATACCATTTACAAAATAAATCTTTCATTAACCTTAATTTAATGTGAAGAGGTGGAAGATGAACTTTTTGGGGATCTACTAGAGCATCATGCTTAACATTATGTTTGCCAACAATATGTTCTTCTCTGCCTGGCGATTCTCGCTTTTTATAGTGATTTTTATCATCTCTGCTATCCCATAGAGATAAAAAGCACATGTACTTTGTGTATCCCAACTGTAACCCAAGAAGATGTGATACAACTTTCAAATCACAACATATGCTCCAGTTATAGGCTTTGTACTCAATAAGTTTCAGCAATCGTTGCTACAAGAATTGCAGCTTTTCCATTACTATTGTGCAGCAGAACAGCTTTAAAACTTACCTTACTAGAGTCAATGAAATGTCTCCACTCATTAGGATCATAGTCACAGCAGATTTCCTACAACAAGCCATTAATTTAGTTGCAGTAACATAAAGTATTTTCTTGTGAAATTTTTTTTTTATAACCTTTGGTGACGATGTCGAAAGAAAGATACCCTGACATCTGGAATGAGAAGATTTCTTTCTTGTAAACTGGAGGCAAAGTAACTCAGCCTTTTCTTTACTCAGACTAAATCTCGTACAAAGTCGTTTAAACTTTTTTAGCCAAATAAATTTGGTTATGTATCTTGATCAACTGAAACATATGTTTGATCTGCTTTAATTTATCCAGAAATCAATGTAGAATCATCATCTGAACTAAAATATTAACTTATTGTAGTAGGTGGCTTCAGTACTGGAGTAGATTCATCATGTGGGGCCGGTTTCAACGCTGATGGGCAATTTGGATAAACAATTTTAGATTTGTTTTTCTTTGAAAATCCAGGCACATTTGTTAGGCAAAAATAACAATCATCAAAGTTATTTGAGGGCTCACACCGCATCATGGGAACCGCAAATGGTATTGCCTTCTTCTTCCCATTCATCCAAGCTGTCACCATTGTGTTACACTGCGTGCAGCAAATATGAGGGGGCCAGTTTTTATCGTGGACACTACTTTGCATCCAAAATAGTATCTGTAGGCTTGCATCAACGTTACTGCTGTTTCTCTTTTCCTCCGTTATGCCACCCATGTGAATTGCCCCAAAACATAGCAAAATATGTTATGGCTGTTTACACATCCGCGTCTATAACCTGAAGTCATGACAAGATGTCAAATACTAACTTGAGCAAGCAAAGGATACACAATGTGAGATGCTGATCATAAGGTTGTTATCAGAGCAAAATTTGATAAACGTGTTATTTTCTTTAGCAGTTACCAGTTATCAGTAGCAGTAAAGTTATAACAAATAAGTATGTATTAATCTGAAAATCTGAAAAAATCTGAAAAATACTCAGTAATTAGAATTCAATGATATTTAAGCTTCAATATAGTCACTTTATATATATATTAAAAATGTTAATATATATTTAATATATATATTATTTATTAATATATATTATTATATATATATTCATTATATATATATATATATATATATATATATAAATTAAATATATTAATAATTGCATATTGGTAAATTATTGAGCAAAAGTGTGAAATGGCTTGAAAAGAAATATTCAAATTACACAAAAACTAGACGTGATATATAGATTATAAAGACAGATTTGTAATCAGCGCCTAAAATCCATCTAGAATCACTTATTATCTCCTGTGGAACAAAATGTCTGTTCCCTAGTGTAATCCCTCGCAGGCTCGAGGGCCCCAGTGAAACGTCCTCTTTGGATTGGATAGAGGATACAGAAGGTACTCATCTTTTCTGCTACCAATCCGAGAGCGAGAAACCCTCCATGGCCAAAGGGGTTGCCACTCCTCTCATCGGAAGATCTGAGAAGGAAGTAATATGCAGTATTTTGTGCGAATGATTGCGTGGTACGAGATGTAAGGTTCAACACTGTTGTGATATGTTATGTTTCTATTGAGGTAAGTGGTGGATCTATCTTTGCGTGTGCCTCAGCGTCGATGCAACTAATAAAGAGCGGCAGATTCCAATGTGCGCAGATATTATTTGTGGTCTCCTTTGTCGAGGATTCCACTCAGTACACACGGGTGGAATTCCAGTTTTAGCCACTAGGCCGGCGAAGGAAATGTTGAGGAGTAGGAAAGAAAGAATGAGGGATGGTGATCACAAGGGTTTGTACCCCGAGACTAAAAAAAAAGAACATTTTGGGGCGTGACAAGGCAGAGGTAAATCTTTGCCTTGTGCCATACACCAAAAGGGATAACAGAAGTAATTAGGCTCCGAAAAGTAGAAATGTGAGATTAGATATTGAAGCTTATTTATCTCAACAGTGTTATTATAGCCACTACACTTTAATATAATGGCAAGTTTTAATACTATAATTAATATTAATTAACTTTTTTAAATAATTTTGTGTAAACGATAAAACATTACGATAATGTTCTTTGCAATTCAAAGGGTAGTCTAGTGTCCCTCATGTACGCCCTAATGAGAGCAACTCAAGATAAGTTTACATCAAAGGAAGTCTTCCTTCTTATTTTGGGGAATTATCCACGCAGCTACAGCCATCTTTTTTACAGCGACCATTTTATATTATAATATAAGGGAAGATCAGCATCGAACTTGAGATAAACTCATCTTGCGTAGTAACTTTGCCAGTGCTACTCCTAATGTCATCCCACTACGATTTAGGAAAATATGGGGTCTCCCTAATTAACTAATTGAGAACCTATAGTTTAATGTGGTAATACCAATAGCCCTTTTGTTTCCAATAGCCCTGGAAACAAAAGCTGTGTAAAGATAGAAGGAAGATTCTAGAAACCCTCCAATATGTTAAGAATATGCAGCCTTTTAGGAAAACTATAGTTTCTAGAGAATATTCTCAGCGTGGAACTTATATTTGAATTTATTAATTTTGGTCTCACAGCTTTTTATTCCTTATTTATGAAAATTAATTTCTTACCAAGTTCAGAAATAAATAAAACCGATTAGAAAACAAGTAAGTATCCACTGCAAATAAATATTAAAGTATTGTATAGGTAAGTATAACGAAAAATTGCCAATATATTTGATTTAAATATTGGTTCCGAAATAACTCGGGCTAGCAATAAGCTAATTTTGCAAATACAAAGTACTTATGACAACTACAAATAGGAGTTGCCGTTTACAAGATGTTTATGATGTCTGCAACAAGAAGCGCTGCCTCTTACTCGCGTCTTTTAATATTCCTTAGTTTATGCATTTTAGTATACATGGTGTAATAAGAGTGTGAAAAACAAAGAGTAGAATGTTTTTTTCAAAGTCTTTTTAAATTTGTAGACGTACAATTAATTGATTATTTTCTTGCAGGTTCTTTAAGGATTTATTGAATTTTGTTAATCAAAGTGTAAATTCATAACTATCCACACTCATTTAGAAATAAGACAGAAAAGGAAGAGTAATCATGTTCTTGATTACAAGCGGGGAGATCGCGGGAAATATTTTTTAAATTTTGAACCCGACTGTAAGAAAATCTGGTGGTTTAAAAGATATGAAACCGTTTAAACAGAGCAAGTTGTCTTCCAAGATTAAGGAACACCTTGCCTCAATCAGAGAGAACGTCAATCCTCATCAAATACCCGATGAACAAGATCAGTATATAAATAAAAGGAGGATTGCCATACAACTTGTTTGGAAGCAAAAATGAGCATGAAAATATTAATGAAAGATGATATGAAACTTACTCCATTTAAGATAGCAAATAGAAATATGCTTCCACCCCACCAAAAAAATGAGAGCAGGTAGAGCAAAGGTGTACCTCCAATGAATACTTGTTGACTCGTATCCATCTTCTCTGGGGACAGATAACAAGTTGCTTACTATCCAGGTTACTGGCAACGAACATAATGATGGTGTTTGAGCCTAAAATTATAATAAGATTCCAATTGAACAGCGAATATATTTTAAGATACAAGCAAACTTCGTTGATGGTGTGGGCAGGAGTAACATCAACGAACCATAAACACATCACATCTCCTTTAGTTATTTGCACATGTTGAAGGAGAAAGTCACATCAAGGTAATTGCCGGTGTAGTCATTCAACAAGAGTGAGAAACTTTACACACAACAATAAACTTTCAAGACTCCTCTCAGGCAGATTTTCAGGGGTTTTGTCAAATAAACTTGGGCCTCCCAGTTCGCTAGATTTGAATCTCAAGGACTTAATTTTGTAGTCGATGCTTGAGCTGAAGTGATGTATCAAATCTCATTAACGTGTAGAAGTTCTGAATTGTAAACTGGAAAATGGTGGGCGAAAATATCAGCTGAAACCCTTTGCGGGTATGTCATACCGAGAGCTCGTCACGAATTCGAAGCAACATGGTGATAATGAATATTATTTGTATGATTCCTTTTTTTTTGTTTCAGTAATAGCAATTTAACTAATGGGCCAATTATAAACAAATTTTAAATTCTTATGTTGTTTTACACTTCTTTTTGAATAATATAATTGCCAAGGTCCTCACAAGATTAGCCATAGAATTATGATGTTTTGGCTATAACATCATAAATATTCGGCCGATTTGAACAAATTTGAAACCTTTATGTTGTTATACATTCTCTTCCGAATAATATAATCGTTAAAGTCTTCCCAAGGTTAGTCCCAGCATTATTAAATGTTTTGAAGGTTGTAAGGTTATAAATCAGAATAAGTGAGAGAACGGGACTTTTGGTCAGCAAACCTTGTTTTCATTTGTTTTACTCTAAGCTTTACGAGATTTATTTTACTTTAAAATTTAGCTTTTATAATTTTATGAATGAAGGATACCTGAGCAGCTCTGATAAGAAACTTACCTCAACTTATTTAGGGGAACCTAAAATAATATCAACTGCAATCCGATGTAGTCTAGGATAATCAAAATTAAAATTTATCTGCTTTTTTTTCGACAGACTAACTTATATTAATTGAACAAACAATCCTCTCCAGAGATGTAAATAAAATACATTTAATAACCCGTTCTTATATAATATGGGTTCTCTAAACTTATTAATAATTACAAATGTGTATAACTGATACTTGAATTATAACTTTTGCTTCACCCATACAATTTTTTCCACTCTCCTCTATTTTCTTCTGGACTTCCCTCGAGTAGACCTTAGAGTACGTTGCTACTGAGTAATAAATACTCTATCATTCTTTTTACTCTTTTCTTTTCAGTTTTGTTTCAAGATAACTCATAAATACTTATTATTATTATTATTATTATTAATATAGTGGATGTTTGCTGTTCATCTCTCGGTGTGTTTATTTTCACTATTCCTTTAATTTATCAATATCTCCTATCTTTAGTTCAAAATTACGAACTATGCACATGTATATATAATCTCACAAATTTCCTTATCCATGATAATAATTTGAGGGAATTCTCATGAAATTACGGCAAAAATTTCATTACCCTCTTTTAATTTTCATGTTTGCGTAGTGACTTTCTAAGAGTAGTCATATTAACGTTGCTGCCAAAGCTAAACTTAAAGTGCTTTGATGAATAACTACTGTAGTTATACTTTCATACATCTATTTTTTCGTGTCTGAAGAAAAGGAGCAATATTGAAAAATATTCTAGTTTTTCAACCTGTCCAAAATGAGATTACCTCGTTGATTTTAGCTAAATAATTAAGCTGGTGATTAGGTTCTAAATTCTCATACTTTTGTGATGCCTGTTCGTTACTGGTATTCTTCTGAGAATAGTTGCAGTAATTGTGTTTTATGGAAGAGCTTCATACATTTCATACTCTCTTTTAGTCTTCCCTCCTGAAACAAAGCATGCATAAGGGCGCTCTCCATCTTTGCGACAGAAATCTCCTGGACAATTGTATCTATTAAATTAAACAGGGAAAAAGCCCCAGCAAATTATATGGAATAGATATGAAGAATATTCATCGCGTGTCTTGATACAGGCTACTTCTCATATGTTTTCAGTACGGCTAAACTGATCTTTTAAGCTAAGACGAGGAAGCCACGGCCGAAAAAGGAGAATTAGCATCTAATTTCGCTACTTTAAATATGCGTTAAACTCTTCGATAAGTATCAACAAAAGAATGGTAACCCACCTGGATAAGAGAACTCCCTACACAAACTGTACCATTTCGGATTTAGAAAAAAAGAAGAAAGAATTGACAATCTATGTCATAATGGAGAAGAATGTTTGGGTAAAAAGGAAAGGGAGTTTGGTGGACAATCTATGTCACGATGTATCGAAAACATTTTATAATGTTTGGAAAAGATAGATGCAACTCACAATCTTGCAGCCCGACCTCAGTGAATAATAGAAAGAACTTATTGGTGTCTATGTCACGGAGAGAGCGGCCTACATCAAAGTGGTCATCATTGGAAAGACCACACTTTCAGATGTTAGGGTGAGGGATAGACGCTATCCTTACACCTGAGAGTGCAATGTACTCGGGTTGAAAATTTCTTCAGGAGGCAGGAAGCATGTCTCAGATAATATTTCAAATGCCACTCCTGCAGCTAGAAACCCCCTATATATGTTTCGTAATCTGAGAGAGAGCAGAAAAAAGGCTTTACAGCTCGAGTAAAAGCTACGCTATACACCACTCACACACTCTCCGGTGTCTAAAAATCATCAAATGGAAGAAGATTACACATTTTTCAGAACAAATGTGTGTACCTAATTACGGGTACATGCATAAATGAGAGGAAGAAGTAAGAAAAGGTTCCCGAGATGGTGGGATTAAAATCCATAACAATTGTTATAGAAGATCGGACAAGGAATATGGAAGAGAAGATCTCAGAAGAAAGGTAGGAAGAAATCATTGCTACGATTAATGAAAACCGTAATGAAAGAAGCCGTAATTGCCAAGTTCCACCAGCTCATTTTTTAATACAGCATCAGAGAATTACCAAAATGATGAACGAAAAGTCAAATCGAATTATGAAAGAAAAAAACTTCTTTTTATGACAATTAATAACTAACGAATATGATTCACGAAAAAGAAAACAGAAGAAAGAATAGAAAAGAAACTTGAAACGACATTCACTGCAATAGAAAACAAAATAACAAAAGAAACTAAGCGACACTATAAGAATAAATAATAGAACAAAAAACAAATGCAATAATAACAAAAAATATACTAAATATAAATGAAAGCTTGAACGCCTTAGAAAAACTTAAGAACCAAATAAATACACAAATATTTCTATTTTCAACACTTCATTCTTTCTATCTATCCAACACATGCTTTAACCCCCTCACACGCGTATACTAAGGGAATCAAATTTATACCCTTCTTCAGAGACTGATAAGCACTTAGGAGACAACTATTTTGAAAAACATAATATGCAATCATGGAGACAAAAGAAATTCTAAATGTCCAATAAGAAATTTGTCATTTTTTTAACAGCTTGAGAAACAACAACACTAAATTTAACGGCTTACTTGCGACATAAAATTTCAATATTATCGTATTTACGGAGACCGAGAGAAATGGCTAAAAGGATCTTATTGTATAATTTAACGTACCTGGAGATAAATGAGGTAATTGAAAATGTTCAGGAAGAATAAGTGTAAGTGTTATTTTTTACGCTAAAAAACGAACTAGTTACGAAAACTAAAGAGACATTACTATATGTAGATGTACATTTGAAATATTACAGCTCAAGTTTGTAATAAAGATTGATAAAATAATTTTGATTGTGGCATATAGGCAACCACAGCAAATCGAATAAAGAGTACGATATTATTCTCTAATATTTTTTGAAACGCTTTCGGCCCGAACAAGACAAAATTTAGCGTTTGTTTTATTTTACTTACATTTTGAGAAGAAATATTTTTTAAATGAAACCCCAGGAAATGAATGAAATCGCTTTGTACAATTCATAAATAATAACTTACTCTATAAAAATACACAAGAGGACATGCAAACATAATAATAGACTTAATTATACAAATTGTATGAAATGTGTTGCGGGAAAATACGTTGGCGAAACACTTGGGAAAAGCGATCATAATTTAATTCAATTCAATCTAAATTAACCTAAAGAATTTTACGAAAACTTTTTCAACTCAATTCCAACTTTTATCTCTCTGGCATCCGCTTTAAATATTTTAGATTCAAAATAGATTTACAACGTTGAAATCGCCCAGGATATGTATGTATATATTTTAATTACCATTATTCATTCTTAACCATAAATGAATAAATAGAGGGATATAAATCTAGATGTTTTGATTAATCAAACATGCGCCATAGCTATATTGTGAAGTGCCTATCTAAGTTAAAATATTCATTAAGCAAAGTAAATTTTTATATAAAATTTCGATGACCAGCAATAGTTTCGAAAATTGAAACCGATACATTTATTATTGTCACCCTTTGAGAAAAAAAATAAGAATAAGCAAATGAAACTATAAAAAAGAATTAGCGTATTTGGCCAACACGAGACAAGCTTTCTTATAAATAAGTAAATTATCGCAACCCAATTAGTGAGGGTATCTGGCGCTTTCAGAATCCTATGGGTGGCATTTGTGTGAATATTTTTCTGTCAAATATAGAAATAACCTAATTCCAATCCAAATGTTTCGGAAGGCATTGCTATATCAATATGACAAATCAAAAAATGAAACAAGTATTAATTTTAAGAAAATAAAAAAATCCAAAGCACCAACTCCACCTTACTCTTTTCTAAGTCAACTGATACAAACCCTTTGTGCAATTTTATAGAATTCCATTAGAGAGAGATTATTTCACAATAAGCTCAAAAAGTCAAACCTTACAACAATTTTAAACAAACAGATATAGACTGATCCTGCAAATTATAGCCCAGCCCAATCTCCATAATTTCTGAGGTTGGTAAACTCTTAGTGTTCATTTTTAGACATATGAATGTGGAGCATCATGGGCTAAATAACTTAATACATTATATACACTTCGGCCTTCAACGTGGACACTCATGCTTATCTAACTTGCTAGATATTTTTCACAACTTCATCACAACGTTTACCTTTGGACAAAAAAGTTAAGAATAGTTAAATTGCCGAAATACGAGGTACTGTACTAAAAGTGATTGTGGATTTGCAGTTAAACTGTAGGTAGAAGGGTTTTGTCACTGGTATGTCATCAATTACTAGCAGCGTTCTTTAGTGATCTCTTATCTGAACCTTGTTTATTTTGATGTTATGAACTTTGGTACTGAAGGGAAAATATCATAGTGTGCAAAACTTGCAAAAGGCTTGAAAAAGTAGTAAAATGGTCGGATAGATGGAGGATTCAATTCAACGTTGAGAAGTGTAAATTCGTCAACTTTTAAGCATAGGCAAGAGGAAAAAGGATTTAAATGCATCAATCTTGAATGATCTTTATTTTTTTTACACAATGAACTGTAGTGTGAGAAAAATGACAAAATGTTTATAGTATATAGAGACATTTTTTTTATTGAACTCGAAATATTATTCCTCCTTTATATAAAGCGTTGATAAAACCTTACTCGGAATATGTAATATAATTTTGCTCACTATAAATCCTAAGGATATTGTTATATTGGAACATGGCAACCCTTGTCATCTTAACGGTTAACTCTTCAAATCATTAAATTTTAAATCGGTTTAGTAATAACAAATATGACTCAATATTTGAGCCAGGCCCAAGCCGCAACTAGAAATAACGGATTTTATTTAGTAAACAATAAATTTAACAAATATGATAATAATAGAGTATTGGAAGGGTTTGCCTAGGAATAGCTTTGAAAGCATTTCAGTGAATATGTTTAGGAATAGAATCGATAAATATTACTTTAAATTATGAGCTTGTAAAAGTGAGTTCTGAAACTAATTTTTTATCATTAATCTCAAGAAAACTTATGCTCCCTGCTTATTCTCTTTTAATTCTATATTTGCTCACGACCTTTTAATTGTACTTCTAAAGTCCCTCCGCATTTTCTTCTAATGTTCATAACATTTGGCTTAACTCTATTTCTGTTTCTAATACTTTGTTAATTTATTCTAGTATTTTATTTTATCGAACTATTTCCTGCACCATGGGTTACTAGGCAGAATCAGTTGCTTTCTCTAAAATCGTTTTAAAAATTTCCTCAAAATATGATTCTCTGTATTTGCGGTTTTTATCTAACGAAAATTGCATTTAATTATTCGACAATAGCCTCCAATGTTGACTGCCTGTTTTGGCAACGCGAATCATTAAGGCTTGGCTAAACATACCTAAATTCTGTTTCGAGTGAAATGTTTTGGCGCTGTTTAACCATGCGTATGTTGTAAGAAGTGTGGGTCTGCTGAGGTCTGAAATAATACGTGCATTTTCAGAAAAATTGTGAAGGTGTCATTGTTTGAAAGGCAATTTGTAAGCTTAAGCGGTTTCATTTTATATTTGGTCTTTTGATTTTTACAGGTCTATATAAAAGATGTCTCAGTTAAGCTTTTATTTATTACTCCTAATGATATTGAAACCCATTTTACAGGTGGATTGTTTTATTTTATGTAGTTTCTTTCATTTTTTGTGCAAGTACCTTTATAATTTCTTATCATCCTCACCACTTTTACAAATAAAGATGAGTCAATGGGCCACCTCATCACAAATCATCTTCATTATTTTTTAACGTATTATTCATTAGTAAATACAAAGCAACTTATTCATTTCACTCTTTTGTGGTATCCTTGCTAATGCTACTGATACCTTGAAAAACTTATAATGATCCCTTTAAAGTTAGACCTTCATAATAATTTTTATTTTATCAATTTAATACATTTTTTCTTTATTTTGCATGTAATTTATGTTATAAAAATGAGTTATCAGGTTCCCTTGTACTCAATATCGAAAAAGGCTTAGTCATGATAAAATTTGCTACTGCCTACCATTTAAACCTAACATATCCACAACTGTGTTACAGTCATATTGATTTCTCCTTCTCTCTCTCTCTCCAACCACGCTTCTTAACCTCAGGGTTGTCATCCTCGATATATTAGGAGGATAAGTTTAATGTTTGCGTCAAATCGACAATGAGCACGTAGAATTCTTGAATATACTCCTTCTAACGCACTGGCTGACAGAAAATTTAAATTTTATCGAAAAATTCAGAATAAATAAATGCAATCTACGACCTGCTATAACATCAAGAAAGAACAATAATGGTATAAAATCGAAGGCTAAAGTAAATGTTACAATAGACATACTTTACCAGTAAGCGCTATTACGAGGGGTGGTCAATAAGTTTGGCAAATCGGTAGGGCAAAATAGAGGAAAGAGTATAGCTGTTTGTAGGGGTGTTAGGACAGGTTATGACAAGTCAGGACCTGAAGCCGCACGCTCCTGCCTCGTCGATTTAAAAAGCAGTAGGTGATCGCAGATCGTCAGTCACAATTTTTTCAACAATGGAGAAGGTTGAAAACCGCGCAGTGATCAAATTTTTGACCAAGGAAGGCAAGAATGCAAAAGAGATCCATGAACACATAGTTGTAGTGTACACCGACACAGCCCCTTCCCATGCAACCATTGCTCGCTGGAATAGGGAATTCCGCCATGGTCGTGAGTTCCTTGAAGATGAGCCCCGTCCAGAGCGCCAGTCAGACGTGACAAACGAGGATAATGTGGCCCGTGTGTAGAGGATGATCCTCAAAAATCGAGGGGTGAAGGTCGAAGAAATCGAGCAAGAACGTGGAATATCACATGTAAGTGTTATGAACATCATCCACGACAATTCGGCCATGACCAAGGTCTCTGTCCGTTATTTCCCAGGAACCTCACACCCCATGATCGACTTCAACTTCGTCAAAATCCACAAGGTCAGAGTTACACAAACTGCCCTGCGCGAGTGCGGAATCAAGGAGCTCAACCATCTCCCCTACAGTCCAGATCTGGTTTTAGCTCTGCAACTTTTAGATTAAGATTAACAGAGGGATGTAAATACAAGATTGAAGGAAGTGAGAGGTGCTTTTAAAGAAGATGCAAAAAATACCATCGGTGTCAGAAAGAGGAGGAGAAGGAATAAGGGGATGATGGGTAAATGTTAAGATATGATGAAAAAGCGAAGAGAGGTGAAATTAAAATGGGAAATTATGGGTAGCGATAATTGAGATTTTGCATTGGCGAGGCCCAAATTCAGAAGTAAAAAGATTGTCAAGGTGTGATAAAAGGAAATGTGTTGAAGTTTTAGCTGAAACAACTGAGATACAGATAAATAAGCATGATAAAAAAGTACGAAACATGCTTATAGGAACATCAAGTAACTTGCTGAAAAGAAGAAAATAATAAAGAGATACCGTTTAAGAGTGAAGAATGTGAAGTAGTTACGAAAGACTGATAAAAAGGAAAGAGAGAAAAAGCATTTTGAAGCTGCAAATTTTACCAGCCGTGCATGAATTATATATAGGGCCTGGAGAAATACGACTGGATGAAGTCGAAAGAGCAATAAAATATTTGAAGAATAATAAAGCTCTTAGAATTGAAGAGATACCTGAAGAGATGTTTAAAATTGGGGATGTTGAGATGACGAATGTTTTAGTGAAGTTTCTAATGAAGTGTGGAATAGTAGTGAGTTGAGGTGCCAGAATAGTGGAAAAAAGGGGTGATTATAAAAATTACGAAAATGTGAGATGCAGCTGGAAGAAGGGGAAGTGGTAGACAGAAGGAAACATGAATAAGGGCGATGAAGAGAGAGCCAGTAGATAAATGTGATGAAGAATTGGAGGAGATGGCTCAGGATAAGTACCGGCCCTTTGTATCCCATGGGTGGCATAGGATATTGATTGATTATTTTTTGCTATAATTAAATTTGTAAAATAGCTATGGTAGAGAGATGAAGGTCCAAAATTAGAAATAAATCATCAATATGTACAATGGATTAGAATGAACAGTGCATCTAATCGTTATGTTTGCAGATGATCAATTACTGGATAAAGGTCTTGGTCTTTGTGAAGAGAATGACAAATAAATAAATTTTTCAATAATTTTCGGACCTTGGCAATTCTACCACTCGAAAGAGAATGTAAAACAACATAAGGGTTTGCTAGAATCGACCGAATATTTATGATGTTATTGCCAAAACAAATTAATTCCATGGCTAACCTTAGAGTGACTTGGCAATTATATCATTCGATATAAAATTTAAAATAACATAATATTTTCAAATTTCGTTAGAATTGTCCAAATAGTTACAATGTTATTACAAAAAAGAAAAAGAAAAAAAGAGACCAACCGACCGATCGACATAGTGAAATGTAGAGTTGCTCGCGACTAGACTCGCATGCGACTACAAACTAAAAGGTCCTGTGTTAGAATGAAGGCTTACTGCAGATGGTGATGACATACAAATGTATGCAAAATATCAAGCGTTTTCTGTTAAAAATTGAGTATTAGTAACAATCCACAGACCATTATCAGTGCAAAAGGGAGATTTTGCAACCAATTCTCTAATCAGGGAACTAAAGTGATGTCGCTAGATATCTAATGGCAGAAAAAATCTCCATTGTTTTCCCAAATAGATGAAATGAGGGAGATCCACGACCAACATTGGATGATAAATGAGCAGAGCTTCTTTTGACTGGACGTTATTCTAGAAAAGCCATCTTCATTTTAAATGGCAATTTAAAGCAGCGTAATTCTGTCTCTCCAGATATCTATTTCTATCTTGGTACCTTAGCAGGAGTTTGTTGTCAGAAATCAGTGTAGGTTGACGTGAGTGTTCTCTTTTATGTTTTATAGCAAACTTCTTAATGAAATATCCAGGAATATGGTATAATAGGAGGAAATAAAAAGCTATTGCACGGAAAAAAAAATAAACACAAAATGAAAAATAGTACTACCGAGTCCTCCTAAGCTACAGTATATGAAAAGTCATTATCCTATAGAAAACTCGAATCGGCATTGCTCGGAAATGCCTAATACCTCGATGACACTTTTGCTTCCCACTGTATTTACGAGTGATTCTGATCTCAGTTTTAGAAATGGTTGGTTTGTTATGAGCTGATGCACTCGACCTACGTGCGATAGAAAAATATTGGTTAACTGGGAGATGAATAACGTTTTTCCTCACTTTCCCAAAGCCGATACAAGTTCACTCTATGGAATATAATAGGTAATGGCAAATTGTGTACAATTTTCTCTCTAAATATAAACGATTATCTTCCACTGTGTTCCTTCTTGGGATTTTTTCCAAATGGAATGATGATTTACAATACGGTAAGTCCTGTTTGTTTACATCAGTTTTGATCATGTAACTACGATCGAAAACTGAAGAGGGTTAATGGCGCCGCACTCAGGCCAATGTTATTTGAAAGAGATAAAAAATAATAATAGGAGAAATCATAGCCTTACTTCAGGCATCTAATAGTATGTGCCCAATCAATCACTTCCATGCATATATGATAATGCGACAATTAACTCTAATTAGACATCACTAGCAAATTATTCTGTAGCGAATTCGACAGCCACGTTGCCCATGATTAATGGAGATAGAAATTCATGGGCATGATTAATATTCAACTCAGAGGTTCTAGTAGAAGCAATTCATAGATAAAAAAAATATATTGAATATGGATCTTTAAAATTATTTTTTTTATATATTTATATCATAGCAAACGAATTTTCTTCGCATATCTATCATGAAAATAAAGTTTTCGAAAAAAATGCGAAAGTTGAGTGTTTTCTGCATGTTGAAATCTGGCGTAAAGCACCAGACCTCGTTTCGAGAAAAGGGTTATTTTTGAGTTATTTGAGCTCTATGACTTTCCCATAGAAGCCTATTTTGTCTCTATATTTTGGTTGAGCAGTCAATTAGCCACTGCTAATTGAATTTTCACATAAATTTAGTTTGTACACCTCTTTTCAATCATTTGGGATTTCGCCTACTAGTTTCACTTTTTTAAACATACTTCACGGGAAATGTAATATATATGTATACGAGTAAGTGTTTTGTGTAGCTTATACTATTTTTTAGAAAGCATTTCTATATAATTTTACTAATAAATAATAATATTATCGAAAAAATGTATTAATTTTCGATGAGTGAACATTATGACCTAGAGAAGACTCACAATGCATAAAACATGTTTTGAGTTCTAAAATTATCTGTTAATCATAAAAATATTAAAGCTTACATTGTGTTACTTTATATGTATCACTATCAATCCCATCTTAGTGCTTATTAGCTTAGTTAACTAAACTAAATTTACGTTGTAAATGTTGATATAATTGAATTTTAACATAAAGTGTCATTAATTGGTCTGCCATCTGTTTCTTAGGTAGCCCTATCCAAATTACTCACCAGGAAGATGACTTTATAATATAACATAATTCTCACTTGACATAAACGGAAGGTAATTAAGGAAACACATAATTTATTTTATCTTTAAATACCGGCAACAGTAAACAAATACTCTTATTATCAATTTTTATTTCTTTATTGAGAGTTGCAAATTATCTACCTATAGTTACCTTGTAACAGATATGGGTAAGTAAGATCCAACGATTCCTTGGAGATTCATTCGCGCATAGGGCGCTGTATTCCCTGGTGATTTGTACTCG
This sequence comes from Ceratothoa steindachneri, assembly GCA_963969495.1. Taxonomy (NCBI): domain Eukaryota; kingdom Metazoa; phylum Arthropoda; class Malacostraca; order Isopoda; family Cymothoidae; genus Ceratothoa; species Ceratothoa steindachneri. Next base: position 48,773,014 of record OZ018336.1, read on the forward strand.
TTCCTCTTCTTTCATACCAGTATAAAGTGGCATATACAAGTATCATTTATTTGCGTTAAGTGTGTATTAATTCTTCCCTGAGGTGGGTGATTAAGTATACAATTCCAACAGAGATTAATTAATGGTGGAAAATTTGACCATGAAATGGAAAATTATCTCCTTAAGAGAGCGAAGGATGAAGACTTTTGGAGACATTCAACGGAAGACAAAAGAATATTTGATGTATTCAATAAAAAAGAATATCTTATAGATTGTTATCAACGTGAATTTGAATGTTATTAGCGAGAAAATAAAATGGTAATAATATTTTTACAATAGGTTTAAGTATAATATATAGAGAAGAAAGAGAGTATAGTGCTTAAATGTGCATAATATAAAAATAGGACGGGATTAATGCCTTAAGAATAACGAATAAAATAAATATATATTGCGCCTAACGCAATATATATACTATAAGTGAAAAAATTAACAAATAAACACTTACGGTACGGATTATATAATAATATAAATATGAATAAAAAACTCATCTAAAGAAAGCCGAAGAGATATGTATCGTGTAATCCTAAATAATTTTTAAGAATAGTGAGATTTCTATACACACTATATACAAAAGGTTACATTTAATTTCACTATGAAACTTTTGTAATTATTAAATTTTTTCAAAGGATTAGTAAAAATATACTATTACCAGGCAATGGCTTCGCCACTTTCCCCTACGATGGAAGCTTGCGATTCACTACCAAGATTAAAATTAAAAAGAAGCAGCCATGGTTAAATTTTTATAAATTTTCTGAACTTCGCCAATTATAATAATTTTAAAAGGAAACTTTAAACTAAATTTCTCCCTTTCAAAATATTACGTTGGTAAAATATAGTTATAGAATATATGTAAAAATAAATTTCCTCAACTTCACCATTTGTAATTCTTTGGGTTTTAAAAAGTTCACAAAATTTCTGAACTGCACCATTTTGTTTTTTGATATTATAAAAGAATTATTAAAAATAACTTTGATAAAAAACATAAGTCATAACCAAACGAAGATGAAATTATTATTCAAATACTCATAAAAATCCCCTTCTCAAATTATAGTTAGTGAAGTGATAATGATGATAATGATCATTATTACACTATTTTGAACTACTAGATAGACATACCAATTTCAATATCTGGTGCAATTAAAATTTAGTTTTCTGAATTTTGCTTCACTACTGGATTTGATAATATTATCGGTTAAATGATTCTCCATATCTACGATTCTTTTAACCTCTTAATTCTTATTTGTTTCAGATCAGCAACAGTTTTTTTTATTTTTATGCAAAAAATATTATAGTTTTAAGTTACTTCTATATTCAAAATAATCAACAATATTTAACTGTAGCTGTCTTACTTTTAAAATGGTTAATTGGTCAGAATATGATGTGTCAAACGAACATTTAACTTAATTAGTTATTTTTTCTATTAGAAGTACTCGAACTTCAATGGTAAAGTTGCTGCAGAAAAGTAATTGATTGGGTGACTTTTTAATAATACGCTAACATAACTGCAATGTAATTTGGTGCCCTGAAAGTCTAGACAGAGGCAAAAGGCATATCTTAAATAAATAAATTTTAATTCATTTTAAATATATTTTATTTGAGAAACATTCTTTTAGTGAAGACATTTAAATGTGATTTTCACCATTTGGGGTAAAAGTTCAATGCGTTTTGCGAGATCAGCCGATGAAGACGATACATTATCTTTAAACATCCGTTAATTTGAGCGTTAATTATGATGCGCTGTTTCTTCTAGTGTCTCGGTTCTTTACTTTTCATCGAGTTCACCTTCTCCCTTATAATACACCAGAAAACGAAGTTAAGTGGGGTAAGGTGTAGTGAACAAAGAGAGCAATGTATATTTTGGTTAAAATTGAAATGTGACTGTTTTTACTTAAATTATTTTACACCAAAATTGATTTATTTTTCCTCCTATAATTTGATGTTCAATAACATATTTCAAAGAATTGCTGAAATTGCTGCACTAAGCTATTCCTAAATAGTAATATTTAGTCGGATATAATTCAAAGTTCGGAAAATATCTAAATATTCTTCGATCTCATTAAAATAATTTTTCTAAAATAAAGTTTTTGCCTCATAGTTTTTCCTTTCTTTGAAACTTTGGTAATTTTATTCAAAATTAATTACATGTCAAAGGTTTTAATAACCAAAACGATATCATAAACGAATAATTAAAATGGTATGGGCCCTAAAACGATCCTTGAGGTAATCCAGATCTTATCGACTGCTCTTTAGAAATGTTACAATTAATTTTCACTTTTTTAAACCAATAAGACATCAGATATCCAATTTATAATCGCATATTTAAATTTATAATCACATTTTAATTTGTAAACTGATTTATTATTACTTATCAACTTATTGCTCTATTATCGTCTGATAGAATCATGATGGAAATTCGATATACCTTGAATCAATTGAACTATCCACTGAAATTAGGCAGTGCTGTCCTAACGTCCTCTTCCAAAATCTATGTACCGTATAGGCATAAAGGCGAAATTATAAATGAAAAGTTATATTTTCTAAAATAAAATATCTAAATTAACCTGAAATCTTCCCATTAACATTAAAGTTTCATTGAATTTACCGAATTATGTGGAAAAAAATACTTCTCATGAAACGGTGTTTTCTTCCGTCCTAATTATTAGTTGTTTTAGTTAAAATACAATTATTTGTATTTTGGCCATCCGAGGGCACTTTTTGAGATATCTTTCATATTCTTCACACTCAATAGGTCTCTAATATTCAGTAACGAGATGGAAGAAAACTACTCAGTCCCATTCCTCCACATACAATTTCCCCTAAAATATTGCTTCAAGTTTCCTATAAGCTTTCCATCAACGGCATATCCACCAAATCCCAGTAATAATATAAATCTAAAAAAATATAATAAAGAATAATTTCTATCTTTGTTCGAGCTTGACGATTTTTCAGCCCCATCTACATTGATTAATTATTAGATGAAATATAAACCAGAATTTGAAATACAGCGTAATCAGAACACTATGAAATGAAATTTTCTCTCAAATCTTGAAAATCATTCTATATAAAAATGTTTATATCTCCGCAAGTCTTTCCATTCATAGCAACACAATCACCAAAAGCATAGGCTTTCGATGTCAATCTGATGACTTTGACAACGAATCTCATAAGATCGCCAATTTCGAGATAATATATACCTCCCATGATTCATTAACAACCCAAAGCCAAACAAACGCCAAGGAGTATATATATATATATATATATATATATATATATATATATATATATATAGGGTGTCCCAAAGAATGTATACACACTTTAAATAATTGTAAAGTAAGTAGGTGCTTATTAAATTACATTTCATTTTCAAAATTTACAATTACTTAAAGTGTGTATACATTTCGGGGGGACACCCGGATATATATATATATATATATATATATATATATATATATATATATATATATATATATATATATCGTTCAGAGAGGAATAGATTTGGATTGAGATTCACCGAATATAGTAATAATACAGGCAATACACTCATGCATTTTTATTTATATTCAAGAAACCCACCATTCAATTAATTGCAATCAACCCAAAATGCCATATTCCGATTAAAAAACAGTTCAAAATAATTGGTAGTGGGATCCACCTCACTGAAATGATTCCAAGCCTCAATTGTCTCAATTAAGCTTCACGATTAATTATTTAAGCAGTAGAGCAATATCCACTTAATAAGGCATAGCTTGACTTTTGTCGTCATGAATTATAAATTTTATTTTAATGTAAAATCGAACAGTAACAAATGGAAGAAGGAAGGTGAAATATCGAAATTAATATTGCATAGAAAAAAATAACACACTCACAAGCGTTTTTAGACAAGCTGAATCTTCTTCGGAGGTTTTGGTATAAATATTTAATTTAGGAAAAACAGATGGCGAGAATCTGGGGAGGAACATGGCCCTAAGTATTATATAATTAATGTTTTTTATGCCACCCATACTGCTCAAAATTGGCTGATATCCATCATATTTTTAATATTTCGCAATTACTATTTTTTCTACATTTCTCTTTTTTTATTCAATTATTAACCATAGATTAATATATCTTTTGTCTCTCTTCCCAATTTACTCCTTTTCCTTCCTTTTAAATTCCCCACAGATAGAAATTATGTTTGTATAGATTTTTCTCTTTTTTTCGAATTTTGTCTATTTCACATTCAGATGCTGATCTTTTATTTTTTCTCTTTCTTTTTCTCCCCAAGCCTCTTTTAACATTCTTAGAAGCAACAACTTAGGTTAGAGTCATATAGGATACTTTATGTTGCCTGCACTCGGGACTTGCTTCTAGCACGTTTTAAACGCGGTATCGTTGTTGCGCCAACCGGCGACAGCTTATGGTCAAATTTTTCGGATGAAACAAGAAATTTCGCATCTTATTCTAAGTTGGTCGCAGTGCCTAATAGGCTTAAGGACTGCGAGTTGACGCCTCAATGGAACAGTCCAAACTCCTGAAGTTGCTTTTGAACCGGTATGTAGAGATTCAATCAAAGACTCCTAAGGAGAGACTACCGATTTGCATAACTATCAGATACTCGACTTTAGCTTTTCTGCCGGATGAAATGACGACAAAGTTTGCTTTGTTGACCAGCTGAATATATGTAAAAAATTGTATTGTGACAGATGACTAAATAAAATAAAACGATACTGCTATCCATTTCCTAATTCTAAAAAATTATTAATTAACTCCCGATTTTGCAGATGAAGCTAATTCAAATATTAGATTTATAGCTCACGTCGGCAACGAAAATAATCATATGTTTTGTCTACCTTGTCAGAAAAGTTTTTTGCACTGTGTAAAACGTTATTGAGAAATCTGATGGATTGAGTTTTCAAATTATTATTCTAACTATAATTACTAAATGGTCTGTATCTAATCGCAGTAAGATATGCAAGATTGGCTACTTTTATCTTCGTTTTTTCCACACTCTGCATAGGTTTTAACCTTAATAATGCAGTTCTCCAAGGCGTAACTTTGAAAGAGAGCTCCTCTCTCCTTTGGACAGAATAGACCATAAAATCTTTCAATGAGTTCAAAAAGCGTTTCGGATTCCGTTTTTCCATGCGTACTCTTCCAATGATCCTTCTCTCACAACAGAAGCACCCAACAACAAGCATAATAATTCAAACGAAAGAAGTGGTATATACTCCCATAGCCTTCTTTTCCAAAATGATCATAGACGTTACAACACCTTTGTTTGTGAGCTCCCCACTGCATTTTTCTCAGTACAACCCTTTTGCCGCATTGTAGGAGAGTAAAGTTTCAATAAATATATACAGAGCACCGAGCACTCCTTTTCGCCATTCAGACCACTTCGGATCACGATTCCTGCCGTGAATGTCGCCAGCTCAAATATATTTCGCAATTCACCATCAAACTTCGCCATGTTCAGGGGAAAGATAACATCGTAGCCTCTCTTGCTTAGTCTTTTAACGAAGTCAGTGGCATTGATTCTTTAAAAAAAACTACTTATATATTTAACCGTGCTCATTAAATATTAAACTATAAAAAATGATTCCATGCTATAATGGTTAAAAAGTAAGACCCATTTAAAAATTGGGACACTCAAATCTTTTCTGTAATTATCTTTGTACAGAGATATTTAGAGTTTCAGGGTCGTTTGCTCCAATTGTGTCTTTATAGAGATATTGAAGCTTTCAAGCTCGTAGTACTCTAATTTTGAGACGGAAATTGTCAGGATAAGTCCGACATACGATCATTAACGAAAAGGCTCTGTGTTTGAGGAGCTCGTAAATGCTTTATCTAGGATTACTTGACATAGGAAGTATATATGCGATGTGTATGCAAAAAAGCATTGTTATAATATTAAACACTCACATGTCCTGCAATATAAGGTACCACCAGCCCTTTACTCTCCAAGACAGATATGTGAATATTATAATACATGCGAGAGTATATTATAGTACACATCACTTCCTATTATATATTACGACCAATGTCCCAATGGAAACCATGACGCATTGTTCGTTCGTCTTTCTAGGAAACTGATTACTCGCCTTTGAAACCATTTACTTCATAAGCTAAAGCTTATATCGTCTAAATTTGCAATGTTAAATTTCAATTCAGTTCTAATTTTCAAATTTCCTTACTTTCTCTTTCTCTAAAACTTGTAAGCAGCAAAGTTTTCAGGTTGAAATTCCTTACAAAAGCATAAAGTCCGAGGTTTTAAAGGGTGTCTTAATTTATTAAAACACGATTATATTTTGGAAACTTTAGCATAATGCAACAAAATATTTTCATTTTACTTTGGGTTTTCTTCGAGCAACCACAAAACTGTTGTTTAACTCCTCTGTTGAAAACAAACATTAGGCACTCAATATTTCCTTTTATTATTCACATAGAGAAATGGCGCTATACTAATAAATGAATATGGTCCCTGAAGGAGAAGGACGTCCTAAGACCCTCCTTTTTCCCCGGTAATCGTGTGTGGGTTGTTGCATGGAACCCATGCTGAAACAACATCTGTTAGATTGAGTACTCTACAGCTTCCTAAGTTTAGGTACTCTATTTGTCTTAAAACACGAAGCTGCGTGCTTTTCAGGACCGCACTAAATTATTGAATGCGGCTATGGATTAGTCATTGGATATTTGAGACAGATCTCTGTCAGCTTCAGCAAGTCCGTTTTGCGACACCTCTCAGTTTGTTACCGTTTGGTTTTCGGCATTCGCCACTCCGGACGCAGTCAGGAAGCTCACATTTCAGTGGCAAAGTGATCTGTGATTGCAAGGTCTGCAACATCTAGCAACCACATGGCATCCTTTGGGATTACCCATAGAACCAGAGTTTTTGATGACCTCACGCCAAACGAAGGTTGTTAAACTGTCCGAAAAAAAATTACACGAAGCGTAAAATTGCAAAGATTTTCGCTACTTTTTCTTCATACAATATTACTATTTAATCTATAAACTTTCCCGGCATTTTAACTTATCCTATCCATGCAAGGTGGTGTCAAATGAAGCATAGGCACCTCGGCTTCAGCTGTCATTTCGATCATCGTCAGCACCCCCGGCTCCAATATCAGGAAAAATATCTGCAGCTCTATATCTTGTACACATTTTTACTCCTTCTATCTTTACTTAGAAATGTTCAAATGGCAATTCCCTCGTTGTTTTCGCACTTAATAAACAAAGAACAGCTCCTTTTTCTTCATGACTTACTTTACGAATCTTTCTCTATAATTTAGCGTCAGTCCAATTTGCTCAATTATCTATTTCTTTTGAATTTTGACCTAAACAATACCGTTTTCCTATCAGCCTTTAAAAAAATAAGCATAAAGTTATAATAAATTCAATTTTTAAAAGAATTATGATTGACTACTCTACTTATTCCTGCCTGTAATGAACTGCAGTCTCAATCCAAACCACAGGTTTTGTCAAGCTTGCTCCATAATCGATATGGTCATCTTAGGTACGTAATTTTCACTTAAGTATTTCTGTCAGAGAAAATTAAAGTACTTTTTTGTTTTTAATGGAATGTTTATTTCTTATGCTTACATTTATGCACTTTTAATATTTTTTCTAATCAATTGTCCAATTAGTAATTATTTTAGCAGAAAAAGAATTAATCTCACTAAATGTATTAACATTTGGCAAAAAAATTAGGGGAATTCGTGCGTAGAAAAAAAAAATCGTTTCGCCTATTTATATATAGCTAAGCCAGCTTCTACATGTATCTATAGCAATATTTTAATTATTTCTTTGTCTGTTTTGCTAATTAATTTTCTATTAAATTTGACGGGATGTCGCCAAGTTTTATCGTAATGTTCCAACCAAATCAAAAATGATATGGTAAACTTAAATATTTACGTCTACCATTAGATGCTGTTATATAATTTTGGCGCATCTTATTTTACATCTTTAAATAAAGAATTTTTCTTCATAGATTTTTTTATTATGTTTTTAAGAAATTAAAACTTTGAATGGATAATAACTATATACAAATTTTGGCGCATAACTTTACTCACAGGATAAAAATTTCCTCACCATCTTTTGAAGCTAATTATTCTTCCGATAGTGTTCCTTAAACATACCGTTTGGCTTTTTGATTGTTTTTCGATAAAAACTGTAAATGTTTTCATTAGCTCAGCTTCTAGGAATCTGTTACTGTTTCTGACTTCTTAGCGTACCGTCCCTCGCGTTGGTTCATACTCATATTATCTGTTCAGGTTAGGATATGGCTCTTTGTAGGGTCAGACACTCCTCAAAGTTGGGTTTCCTCTAATGTTCTCTTTGGAATATATATGGTTCTTTTTTCTTGCTTGGAATTGGATTTTAACACTAAGTAGTTAGTAAGTCCCACATGATGTCAGGTATACCTAATAGATTTATTTCGCCCCCCAATTTCTGCTTTAAATCGTCGGACATATTGTGGCCAGTGGATATTATCTCTCGTTCAGCTCTATTAATTCCATAATCATGTGGGTACTCCCTTCGATAATGTGAAATCTTATTTTACCTGTACTGAAGCTGAATTTAAGGGTTAATGACAAATTTTTCTCGGTGGGTAGCTTTTAAAATGCTTTTGTCCTAATATATGTTCAATATTTCATTGGCCTAATGATTCTAAAGTATGTTATTACCTTTGGGTCTGAATTTTAACCCAAGTGGACCCAAAATTTTATAACATAAGAACATAAGAACAAAAGAAAAGAAGGAGACTGCAAAAGACCATTCATGGCCTACACTTGGCAGCTCCTGTTCCAGTTAACCTGATTTCACTAAAGAAAGCATTCACTAAGGTAAGGCATTTTCCCAAATTACCAAAGATATTCATAAAACATACAAAAAAGGAAGGTAAACATGTAGATTGGTGGCGTGAACAATGGGACGTGAAACTATCTCGTCTGCGTTCCAACATGTGGCACGCTTTTGGAGTAGAATCAAGGGTAATGCTCATGTGGAGGTAAACACTGCAGGGAGACCCCCTACGATAATCCTGTTTTAATCAATTGGGAGGGGGTCTAGGGAGGCAGTCCCCCTCATATATAATCATAATTGTTTATAGAATAATGTTCTAACGTTTACAGAAGTGAATGATTTAACCAAATCATTTCTGCGACTTTAATCATTTTGCAAATTATAATGGGGATTGGGGTGGGGTCTGATGACAGAAATGAATGGATTGAATTTTTATTTTGTTTTTCACTTAATATCTTTGGTAATCATGTAGACGAGCGGCCCGGCCGGGAAAAAATTATTTTGTGTAAATATCGTTCACCCGTTTCTGAATATTCATGCGCATTTAAGTCGTCTGACGTCATACCTCAGCCCCAACCCCTATTATAATTCGCAAAACGATTAAAGGCGCTGAAATAATGTAGTTAAAGCATTTACCTATGTAAACGTCAGAACATTATAAAAATTATGATTATATACTGGGGGCTGTGCCCCCGAGATCCCCCTAATTTAATGAAACTCAGGATCATCGTAGTGCGGTCCACGCATCGTGTTTACCCCCCCCCCCCCATCCGAGCCGTCCCCTATAAATGTACTCCAAAAACGCGAAACATCTTAGAACACGGACGAAATAGTACATCCCATCGGCCGGGCCGCCCGTCTACATATTTACCATATCTTTTTATTATACTCATTTGGAGTCATTTTTATTTGTCAATATATTTGTCCCCATTTTACTATTATTATTACCTTTTTTATACATTTAAATATACTTAGCTAGATCATTTATATTTGAACTAGGACTCAAATGTGCACAGATGAATAAAATATAAATATACAAAACTCCACTTTTTCGGCGCGCCGCCAATCTATATGTTTACCAAAAGGTGAATGTTGTGAGTATGGGTGGATGCGATTCTAGCTTATTTTGAGGGTCAGCTCGTTGTTGGAGACGGCTCATCGGGGGGATGGGCCTACGATGATCCTGAGATAGAAATCATTTGGGGGGTAAGGTCTGAGGGGCACATCCCTTTAATATATAATCAGAAATGCCCATAAAATTCCTCCACATAAATTTCAGCTCAGAAAAAGTAGCTAGAAAAAATAGCCCAAAATAAGCTAGGACTCGGATCCAGCTGTACTCTACACAATTACCTCCAAAAGGCTCTTTATATATGCTCTTCCTCCATATCATTTAGCTTTCCATTGAATGTGAAACTAGAACTATTCACATCACCATGCATTGTTCACAGGAAAGTTAGACAAGTATATGGTGGAAGAGCATGAATAAAGAAGCTAAATCTGCGATATTATAAAAACCTGCAATCTTAGGGGCTTGTATTAAAAGCAATGATGAGCCTACTGATGGAGGATAATGCAATCTTATCTTATGCATGCATATTATAAGATGGTAGTGCCTCTCTGAGATGTTGGATAGTTTGACTGTGATGACTTTGCTAAGCCCTTATGACTGTTCTCATCCTTTATATAATGTGGTAATATGATTTAGCAAAAAATGATAAAGTTTCTCGTGGAGGCACTGGAATTTCCTAGTATAATATTTTGTTTAAGAGCCATCTGTAAGTAGGCTTTCACATATAGACATTAAGTATTAACATTGATGAACCTTCATCTATCATTAGCATTCATCCCAAACCTATTTTTATGGTCGTTAGGTAGCAATTTCTTGTATTGGGGCCTGATTACACGGCTTTCACTCTCAGAATTCAGTTGATTCTTTTGAGCCAATTAAGTGACATTCGCTAGTCATTATGATCTTAATGGGATTTTGGGGGTTAGGTGGATATCTCTGATTTTTTTTAAAATTCAATAATATTGATGACTTTTAAGTAGATTCAGATTTTATATTCATTTTGCTTCTAGAAATTAGTCTTAAAGTTAGGTTTGGTTATATTATTTTATTATGGTACAATTAATAACAATAAAACAGCTAGGGAAATTTAAAACATTTATTTTTAATTTATAATTAAATTACTACTTCATAAGAATTTATACACATCCGAAACTAACATAGAAGTGTTAATCCCACATCAAACTTGGTTTGAACGTTTGAAGCAATTCCTCTTTCCCTCAAATCTTCTGAAACGAAGACAATAACTTGATTAATGGGTATATGTTTAAAGATATACCCACAATTCTTTTAATATAGCTACACTTTCAACTTATTTTTGTGGACCGTTGTGAAATGAAAGCATTAATACAATCTTCTACCACCTGGCAATCTCGTAAAGGGAACAGCATAAAGAAAAACTCCTCGGGAGAAACAACCAAATAGTTCTAATAATTACATGAACAAATAATTTTTCTCTCTAATAAAAAAATTACATATTTGGGATAAGCGTGAAATTGCATTAAGGCTGTAATTTGCATTTACAAACAAAAATCAGAAAACTGGCACCAGAAACAAAATATTCCATTATTTAGTTTTGCCCGAAATTGCCAGCATTTCCCCACTCTGTTTTTACCTGAGGCGAAGCAGGACTATGGGTTATGCAAATCTCGTGTTGTGTTTATTTACTGTCCGCAACTAGTCGCTGGCTCAATGTAGCCAGCTAAATCCAATGCTAGCAAAGGTAATTGAGGTCACTGAGTTGAAATATGATATAATTTGGCCACCAGGTGGCACCACCTAGTGGCAAGAGGGACTAACTCGGGCATTTTCGCCGCAGGTTCTCTAAATAAAGTCCCTCTAGTTCCTTCGGGGGTAATGGCATTTAAATATTCTCGATGGCTTCCCGTGTCTATGTATGTACCTGTGGTATTTTCCTCGGATCATACTAACACTCATAAATGGAGCCTAGAATGCGTAGTTTTCAAAACTCGATCTATAAGGTTAGAAAAATACTACCATGGAATTATTACCCTTATCGGCTTTTTCGATGTTAAAACAAATTAAAATGCTATTTCTAACGGATAAACGCTTTTAGCTACACTTTAAAAACGGAAAATGGTCTAAATCTTGATTGAGGTCATTTAATGGTTGAAAATCTTAGAACGTTTACCTAGGCATTGATATTAAACACTTGATTGAAGTATTCATAAAATACTAAGTAAAGATGGTCTAATTGTCTTTGGCAAAATTGACAATTTAGAATCAGCATTTGGAGCAGCAATGATAAAGACAAGATACAGGAAATGAAGCGAATGAGAGATGAATTATTTTGTTTTCAGAAATGGTTTTGTAATTATTTAAGATTTTCAAAGGTTTTTCATGTCATTATTCCCATTTATATTAGCTGAAAAACGTAGGAACACTAAATTACCCATATCAATAGGAGCTATACAACTATTGATCCTATTTAGATCTGTTCCTTGTATAATTTAATACAAGGGGTTACAGCCTATGTTTGGCTCTGTCTTAAACTAAGTAATAAATATACATAGATGAAATCACCGAAGAAATACGATAGCAAAGAATAAAAAGAAACAAATACATGAAAACTAAAGGTATTTTGGTGTATGTTCTTGTTTTTTCAAATGAAACTTCGAAATAATTAGTGCATTTTTTATGGTGCTATTCAAAATTACTGCCGTTTATTAGACTTTTGTCTATTAATTACCTACACCATGAAACAAAGAGGATGTCTTCAATGCACGCTCCAAGCATCCAAGATGGGGAGGGGCAAATTGCCACAAACTTATCATTCCACAATTAGGAGCAACTAATAAGAAAGACGAACAGCCATGCATCAATACGGGGAACAATAGGTAGGGGGAGAGCCTGAGCGTTGGTATTTAAATGTAGAAGCATAAAACTTATTCGAAAGAGACGTCCTCGGTGGAAAGGCATTCCGGTTCAAGGAGTCTAAGATGAGACCCATTTGCCCAGCGAAAAGGGAGTTGTTTATCCTTCTACTATTGTTTTTTAATTAGAGAAAACTATTAAAATAGACACTACATCTAGGAACTCACTAAACACTCATTTTATTCTGAGTTGTGTGGAAAAAACAACGTTATCAAATAGTTTAAAATGACACACTCTCGCTATCCTATCGCTACAGTCGTAGGATTGCAGAAATTGGCTATTTCTCAACCTCCCAACGAGGTATTTTTCCGTGTGTTAAATTGGGGAGAGCGGATTCAGAAGAGTTAAATGCATCGCTTGATTTACGAAATTTATTACTGCCAAATATTAATTAAACTAAAATTGCTCTGAGTCTAGCAACTTCAGGTTGTGTTTTTGATTGTATGACATTGCCAACTCATGGAAGAATTTTATTTACATATACACTCTCTTCGACAATGGGGTGTAGCGAGAAAAAGTTGTTAAAAAGGTGACCAATATTAATCTTTGTTTTATGCTGTCTGAAGCCTGCAATTTCACAAGGAATCAAATAGGAGGGGAGGGGGGGGGCGCTGTACACAAACTTTACAAACGGCATTAAAAGAATAAGCTCTCTGGTAGATGGAAAGTTAAATATTATTTTTATGCTTTATTTTAATTCCCAGCAATAAAAGAATTCGACGGTTTTAGAATTAATTTTCTTATGAGGATTTCGTTACATAAAAGAAGTGTATCACTTTAATGCAAAAAATTGTATTGGCTACAAATTATTTGCAAAAATAGTGAGACGATATTCGTATAACTGGAAATATTTTTTTTAGTAATCTGGATATAATTAGTCAGCTAGTACAATTTTAATTTTAACAAAGCACACGTAAATTAGGGTATTTTATCTCGCTAAAATAAGAGAAAAAGACGTATGTAGAGTAGCCAAGCGGTACAGAGGTGCAGATACCTGCGATTGGAAAAGAAAACAGAGTTGCCGATTATAACGCCCTAACTAGAGTGATGAGAGCTCAAATTCTGGCGCTATTATAGTCGAGACTATTTCTTCCTCACAAACTTGATGACTTACTTTGGGTCTTTCAAAAGTTGGCAGGATTGGTTGTCTATTCCTACTTGGAAAAGAGTTTCATTCATGATGAAAAAAGAAGATAATTGATGTGATCTCCGAATAATTATTAGGCCCGTGATTGCGTAGAAACGGCAATATACTTGTGCCTTTTGAGGTTTGGTTATTAATATTTACACTACCGTCCAAACCAACAAAACATAATATAAAACCACTATTTGCTTAAAAATACTAATATCTATTTTCATGAAAATTTCATACAATATTCTCTCAAAATTTACTATGATAATGTAGAATTTTCCTTTCATATAACAGTGTAAAAAAGAATTATGAGTAAAGAAATGTGGTTTAGAATAAAGGATTCATTCGAAACTTGAGATCGGAGAATAATATCTTCAGTTTAGACTAGAGTTGGGCCGATTCCAATTTTTTTGCCGATGCCGATTCAGATGCCGATTCTTCTTATACTTGCTTGCCGATGCCGATTCTGCCTAATATTTGTTTTTAGTGTATTATGCTTAATTTATTAGATACTTTATAATTAGTTTCCATAACTATATTACTCAACTGTTACGCTAGTGGAAGCTTGGAACTTGGAAGCCAATAGACAAAGCAATGGAGTAATTTAAGTTGTTTTTTTTTTTTTACTTTTCAATAGCGATGAGTTTATGGAATTTTTTAGCTTTTGATGGAAGGTTTTAGGATACAAAATGAATATGGATCTTTACAGAATTTATTTCATTTTCTTTTATATATACCAAACAACAACAAAAAATATATGTTTGTGATTCATCCATATTCAATAACTTGAAAATTAAAGCCTACATCCAGTTTAGTCTTTTCTAAATTGAAAAAAACATGTTTAGTATTTAGTATTTACTTAACATTTCTAATATTAAAAATATGATTTCCAATAGAATCATTCTGTGGTTTTTGATTTGGTGCTAGTTTAAAAATGAAAATATTCTAATTATGTAATAACAAAGGAACTGCCATACCTATACTGCTAAACGAATTGATTTTTTGTTTAGCAGTCTAGTTATTCACTTCCTTTCTTACAAGGTAGAACACTTTCATTTTTCAACTTGCCACAAAAATTTAAAAAATAGAATGGTATATTGAGTGTTCATTTTTCAACTAGCGACAGAAAAAAAATTTAGTATTCAAAATTATAAATACATAAATTGAAATTTAAAAACATTAATTTTTCTCCAGTTTCAGGAGTAAGACGGTTAAGATGTGGCGTGAAGATGTTGCCACCAATGCTAAAAGGTTTCTCACTCTCAACTGATGACGGTGGCGATGAAAGCATTTTATTGGGAACTTTTCCAAGCCCAGGAAATGCATTTATGTTTGCTTTCCACCAAAGTAGTGGATAAGTATCTCGTGGTTCCAATTGTAGTTAACAGTATTTCCCCGAGTTCATTTCTAACAGCATGTTAAGTGCAAGATTGCCGGTGAAGTTTCTTCTTGTTTTCCTTTTCAACATCTATGGCGGTACTTGACTCAGCTGATGCTATCAAATCATCCAAACAGGATTTAAAGTCAAAAAGATCGAACCTTGCTCCAGGTTCCTGATTTTAAATTTCATTTGTAGGTTCTATGTCATTGGAGGCAGAGCTTATATCCTCTTCAAAGTCTTCATAATTCTCTTTATCATTATGCATTTTCTTATGAGTGTCAGTCAAATAATTCTGGATTGAAATGAAATGGGTCTTTGAACCTTCTTCAGAACTTTTGAAAAGACTATTTTTATATCTTGGGTCCAACATGGTCGCTGCTATTAGATCTTCGTTTGATTAATACTTAGCAAATCTGCTGTCCATTGATCTTGAGATTGCGCTGACCGTGCTACCCAATCCACTAAACCTTCAATCTGATATAACTTTGGTTATGGCATTTTTCAAGGCTCTCACTTGTGGAATAATTTCTGAAGCATTGGCTGTCCTTCCACTCAGCCTGAAAAATAAATTAAAAGAATTGCCCTCATATCTTGTAATTTGTAGGTGGGAACAAAGGCAGTAATAAATAATTAATATCTGAGACAAATGTGCGGTCAGTACGGTAGATAAAGAAGCTGAAGAACTTTACCTATTTAATATTTATTAACTGGCTACATGGTAAAATATTAAACTATAAATCATAATCGTAATAAATAATTAAGTTATAATATAATATAATGTAATAAATAATTAATTAAAAATAAATAATAATATTAAATAATTAACAGTTATTATCTGACAGAGTTAACCCGCCACCGATTAACAACTGAAAATTGAACTGTGAATTAAAGTTGGATTGTTAACGAACTCTTCCCACCATTTATCTATTTGCTCGATATTAAAGAGAAAACTGCAGTTTCCTTGAAAGACATTTTATCTCTTTTGCAGAGACTTTGTTATAATATTTATATCCATATTCTTACTCTACTACTAATTCCAGGTCACGTACCAGGACGAAGATGAAGGTGTATCCCCTTCGTAACCACTATCCGGAAATAAAAAAAGAAAAATATATAAAAATAATAAACTTCAAGAGATAAAATATCTTCCAGTGAATCTCTTTGTAAAAGAAAGCTCATTAATTGCTAGTAGATTTTAAAGATATATATATATATATATATATATATATATATATATACACGAGGGGTGGTCAATAAGTTTTGCAATTCGGATATAAGGAAACGAGATATGAGGAAAAGTGTTTTATTATTTTTCAATATAACTACCCTCGACTTCACTGCACTTGCGCCACTTGTCCATTAGGCTTCGAATTTCCGACGACCAGAAACCTCCTGATTGCTGTTTAATCCACTCCTGGACGGCGAGCTGGACATCTTCATCGTCCCCAAACCGGCGTCCACGCAGTGCAGCCTTGAACTGGCCGGAGAAAAAAGTAGTCGCTAGAGGCCAGATCTAGACTGTAGGGGAAATGGTTGAGCTCCTCGAATCCACACTCGCGCAGGGCAGCTTGTTCAACTCTGGCCTTGTGGACTTTGACGACGTTGAAGTCGATTATAGGGCGTAAGGTTTCTAGGGGCCTAACGGGCAGAGACTTTGGTCATGACCAAATTGTCGTGGATGATGTTGATAACACTTCCATGTCATATTCCAAGTTCTCGCACGATTTCTTCGACCTTCACCCGTCGAATTTCGAGGATCATCCTCTTCACACGGGCCACATTGTTCTTGTTGGTCACGTCTGATGGGAGTCAACTCCAAGAGACTCACAACCATGGCGGAACTCCATATTTCAGCAAGCAATGGTTGCATAGAAAGGGTCTGTGTCGGTTTACACTGCAACCATGCGTTAATGGATCTCTTTTGCATTCTTGCCTTCCTTGGTCAAAAATTTGATCACAGCGTGGTGCTTAACCTTCTCCATTGTTGAAATATTTGTGACTGACGATCTGCGATCAGCTACTGCTTCTTAAATAGAGGAGGCAGGAGCGTGCAGGTGCAGGTCCTGACCTGTCATAACTTGTCCTAACACTCCCACAAAAGGTCATCCTCCTTCCTCCCTTTTTCATATCGATTCGCAAAACTTATTGACCCCCATCGTATATAATTTTACCTTCGTGTCGTTAGATAAAAAAATTTGAGCAGGCTTGAGCATTTGCCAATTAGTGCCTATTTGTTGGCATCAAATACTGGCAAATTTGGGACTTCTGCACAGTAGTTAGCAATTGAAATTTTTTGTTCGAATATTCGTTCGAGCATGAAGTATGTACTTTTCCAACGAGGGGTTACATCTTAAATCAACTTATGTTTGTGCAAATTATGCTGCGTTTGAAGTTTTTCAAGCTTAGTGTATGCTAACGACGAGTGATTAAAACGCCCTGCTATTTGGCGGCAATTTGCAATTATGTCCTTGATCATTCGCTTTTCAAATATTACATCATGTATGACCAATTGGTTGTTGTAAAGAAAACAGCTAAGACTGTTAAAGCCAGTACTTGAAATTCCCTTCACCATATTTACTGCGTTGTCATTAACGATCATGTGGACTTTGTAAGGGGATGTTTTGTAATAATAGACTAAATCTTGAACAGTGTAACATATGTTAGTTGCCGTATGTGAATCTGAGAATGGATTCACTCGTAAGACAAGTAATGACTGGTTGAAACTTTCATCGATGCAATTTGCCAGTAAGCTGAAAAGAATGAAATAGAAATACCGTCAAAGATTTTTACTTTTTAGTTTAGTCTAAACTGTCTAATATTAATAGCTTGAAATATGTTAGAAACCTAATTTGTTGAACTTGAAATAACTCATGATTTATCATTACTTAACATAGTTATTAAATAACAACTCTGTACATTATTTGAGTAAGCAATCTTGATGGCCATTAAAATTTGAAACTTAGAAGCTTGTTGATTATTACCTGATAAATGACTCCTCAGCATTTTTCGTCCAAATGTCTGTGGTAAAGCTCATGTTGCTTGCTTCATTAATCCTGCTTTGGCGTTTGCTCGTACTTTGGTGTGCAAACGGGCAATAATATTGGTAGTAAAATATTTTTCTGGATGAGCGTGGATAATCGGATTTCAGCAGTTCATAAGTCTTGTGAATCCAATATCTTCAACAACTGAAAATGTATGTGAGTCTAGCGCTATCATCTCACCAATAGCAGTATGAATTGTTTTGGATTGATCACTGTTTATGTCCCAAATCTTCATGAGGTCAAGGGTTTCTTCTAATGCAAATATATTAGATTGCATCTATTTCTGAGAAAAAACAGTGTGTGTGTGAGAGTGTGTGTGAGACTAACAGATGCACAGAAACGCAATTAATTAATATATATATATATATATATATATATATATATATATATAAATATATATATATATATATTATAATAAAGTTGTAACTCCTGTCTGTCTGTGTCTGTTTGTCTGTTTCTTAACTCTTCCTGCTACGATTTTGGAGATAGCCCCCATGACCATATATATTCTGAAAGTACACGACCCAGGATACTTAGATATGTGTATTAAATTTCTGGAGGGTGTCTCCCTCCTGAAGGTGCAAGGAAAAGAAAGCAACCGCTCCTGAATTACTGGTACTCTCTTCATAGATCGCAATATTTTCACATAGACTTAGGCTAGCCTATGACCAAAGACCTTTAGCCAAACCACCTTTGAGGTAGGTCAGTAAGATAAGTGATCAAGGTAATTTTTCAACCTTTTGGTGATTTGGTTTGATAAAGAAATTTCACTGACCACAGCTATATGGATAGTGTCTACTAATCTACAGCCAATAGCGTAGCCCTAACCACACCCAACCTAACCTTTACGGGCAAACCGGTCAGAAGCTCACCGAATATCTGACACGGTGCTGTGACCCTGTAAACTACCCCCTCCTGAATAAGGAGTGCTCTCCCCCTTCGCTGCTATACTTGTCGCTAACCGGTGGCTGGGCCTACTGTTCAGAATTTCTAAGCTAAGGGTCACTAGCCTACCCTAGCCTAGTCCAAATTAATCTTTATGGGCAAACCCGTCACTAACTCTCCGTAATTCTTAGACAGGGAGTGCTGTCCCCAACTGTATTCCCCTTTCCCACTATATTGTTCATATTTAATATATCAGGCCATTGGCGTATATGAAAAGGCAAGGCCAATAAATAAAATAAAGTAAAAAATAAATAAATAACCTCTAAACTGAGCAGAAGGTGGGTAAATTTCATTATCAAAGAATTGATAAACGACACGATTTTCCAGGATGGTAGATTTCATAAAACATCGAACAATGGCATCATACACAGCGAAATAAGTCTGCAGTCCTGACAGGGAACCATCATCCATTGTGCCAAAGGGAGAGAACACAAAAATATTCACGAAAGTAAAATTGAAAAAGGGTACCAATCAAACTATTGAAAAAATAGGAAAGTCTAGTATACAAGCCAATTTTGGAAATCCCTATAAAATCTATATACTTTTTTCATTGTTTTAAAGTGGCGATAATGACAAAAATACACCGTTTTTATCGACAGCGTGCATTACAGATAGTAGTTTGGAGTACAGTGTTCTATTTTTTTCCATTAACTCAAAGTCATCGAAACACTGAAGAAATGTAGGATTATAGATAGCCCTTTTCAAAATTGGCTCAGAAACAGGTATTGGGTACGCTGTTCTTGACTCGCTCGCCAGATAAGGGCCTGTTATTAAGAGCGCGTAGGCCGAGCATTGCAAAATTTTTTATTCTCATCGATAATCGATAATGGCTTTACTAACTTTTTAACATAGCATCATTCGTCTCTATCATAAGCAAGGAAATCTTTTTAATTATTTCGATCAATATTTTTTAGCATTAGACCAGGTAAGGGTACTTGAAGGGATGACCATTTACCGCCCCAGACTCGAATTTTACTCTTCCGGGTGATCTCATAACTATTATGCAATTCACCAGTCGCTCTGGTCGATCTGAGGGAAACGCATAAGGTGCTGACGAAGGGAATGTTTCCTACGGGAGGGCTGCCGTAATATTTTCAACTAATTGATAAGGGGCCTACTTAAGTGAAAGGAACTTATACCACCACTAAACACTTAGCACTCTGCCTAACCTAACCTAACCTCTCTCTTTAAATTAACTAGGTTAGCAATCGGCTCCAAAACAAAACTTCCTTTTTCACCCCCTGACGGGTTGAATACCTTCAATTAGCCACACACAAAAATTCCAACCCGAATTTATCTTGCTATTGTGTTTATCTATCCTAGAACGATTTGGCAATAATTTGTTCTTATTCAACAACGGGCAAAACGACTAACTAATTAGTTTTTAGAGGGGGGGTCGTTTATAAACCTCTAAAACCTGACACCAATTTATTATGTAGTAGTTTTATATATATTTTTCACTGATGCTGAGGTTAAGAGCTGGTGCCTTGCACCTCGTATGTACTCGATTAAGGCAGTTATTAGCGCTTCAAGGGATTAATATCCCAAACTAAGGTAGAATCTCGAATTATGACTACCTAATAATATTGCCAAAACTTTCGTTCAAGCGATAGATGGGAACATTAAACAAAAATAGTAGTTTATTTTACAACAAACTAATCAATCCAAACCCAAAAATATTTTCACAAAATTAACTCGCTAATTAATATAAGGCTTGACTCATAAATTAATTCATTTATACTCCCTTAAATAGGCAAAGGTTAATCTTCGAAAAAAAATTCAATTCACTGGCTTACTAGAGGAATATTACAACGGGCTACCCAGATAACTTTAGACAACGTTCGTTTTAACGAATTCAGTAATCGCCCAACGATGCGAACTGTGGATAGCTTCCACAAAATACTAACAAAATGTTGGAGTTACCGCTATTTTTTTTAAAGTATGGCTAGCTGTGTGTGACGTCACCGTCTCGGTGTGGTTTTGGGCCTATGGTAGGCAGATCCCAGCTGACTGGAGTAGCTTCTCTCCAGCAAAAAAGGTAGGCGTTGGTTAGTTCCGCGTTCGTAGGTGGAAATTCTGAGGTTTCCTGTCGATTCACTTATCTACCTCTCCCAATAGCTATTCCTTTAAATTAAGGAATCTTTTTTTCTGGTTGAATAATGCTCTCGTCGAGAATGAGAAATTGTCTTCCTTGCTCAGTAGAACTTTGTAGAATTGATCGTTTTACTAGTCTCTTCTGGGTACTCTTGGGAACGATTGGCTTCGAAAATGGCTATCTTTTGGGGTTCATAACTGGGTTATAACGAACGTGGGAACACAGGACGTTTCTCTGGGGCTAACTCGGTCTAAATTGCTACTTTTCGCTTAGCCTTTCTATATATATATAGCCATTAACGTGGAAGGAAGTTGAGGGATCGCTGCTGCGGGGTGTGTGTGTGGAGGTCAACCTTATTTGAAGACAAATGACTTGCCTGGCTGTTTGTTTTTACTTCGGCGTTAGCTCGAGGGAGAACTTTTCGCTGACTGGTTTTTCGTACCAACAACTTTAGAGGTGAAATTTAGGCCTCTTCAAATCCCTAACAAAACTATCTAAATTAAAAATAGCATCTGTACCCATTTTAATTAGCGAATTGTGTGTCTCGGGTTGTCAATACTGCTTATGCAGCGGGATTAACTTTGCTCTTGGTTAAAACAGGCGTCTCTTCATCGGTATTTTTAGGGCTATGGCCACTTTCTGGAAGTTACAATTTCAGCTTCTCCCCTCTCTTTGGGAGTTAGGGTTTTGATTCTTCGCTGCTGGCTTGGCAAACATAGTGCTCGACCCGATAATAGTAAAATTGAGGGTTGGTTGTTATTTACCTCGATGCGCGATTTCATTCTCGCGCCACCATTAGGGTAGAGCTGGGGGGCGGGGAGGGAGGAGGCGTGGCCACCGTCCTGTAAGTCAGTCGTACACACACAAAAACAAGTTACGAGTGTAGCGTCTATTTTATATATATATATATATATATATATATATATATATATATATATATATATATATATATATATAATGTAATTATTGCAATAACAGTAACAATGTTTTCGATAAATAAAGACATACATACCCTTTAAATTTTTAAAGACACGCTGTTCAAGGTCACTAAACTTTTCTGCACCTATATTGCTTTTTGCATCCTTATTTCGTTACTAAACCTAAGGTTTTTATAGTCACTGACAAAAATTCTGATTGTACATCACTCTGAAGAGACGTTAGTGTCAGCATGTTAGGTAGGTTAGTTTACTTTTTATAGTTTAGTTGAGTGTTGAAGTATAACCTTTCTAGCGGCACCTCCCGAACGCCATTTGTTTCAATTTTAATTTTTGAGCCCTCTCATTATTATTATTATTATTATTATTTCTTTTTTTTCACATTTCTTATATACGAGATATTTTTATTTTAGTGGGGTTTTTTTGGTTTTTTAACTTTCTTTAGCATTTTTGTTTATATTTTTTCTTAACACACTGCTTTACTTTTACTTCGTTTTTTTTTACATTTTGTTAGTTTATTTACACTTTTCTTTTTATTAGTTATTACTTTATCTCGTTTTAGAATGGAGCCATTCGGATCCCTGTTTTCATCTCTTTTAATTTCCTTATACATTTTGACACAGGGCCAGAATAGCATGATAAATGGACAATGTCCATGGATAAGAAACACCATAAAACGTCCCTGAGTAGGTGAACCGCTATATAGTACTTAAAATTCAAAAGACAAAATACTACTCATTGAAACACATTTATTAGAAAAAATCCTATGGTTCAGTATTTTTTTTTACTTTTGAGTAATTATATCTCTGTAGCTTACTATTTTCATTCAAGCATTCCTAAAAGCATATACTATAATCTGACCAGAATTAAACAATAAAGGTGTTACTTAATAAAGCTGTAGTAACTAGTAACACAAAGTATGTTGTCTGGCCAAATTTAGCTACCAAAACTGTATAAAAAGCTAAATTTTGACGAAGAATCGGCAAAGTTTTGCCCATGCAGAGTCCAATGCCGATTCTCACAAATTTGGCTGATTCTAGCCGATGCCGAGTACTCGGCCATCTCTAGTTTAGACACAAAATATCGTGAGAAATATATATGCAAAAACACTAAAATATCGCAAATATAGTGTAGATTCTGACTGATGACATTAATTTATAAAGATAGCGAGATGAGTTGGGTCAAAAATCCTTCAGAAAACAGGATGTCTAGTGCACGAGTGAATTAATGACACTGCCTCACATTTCGTGGAATTGTAATCGAAAAATGAGTGATTTTACACCTAATAAACTGTACGAGGTTACAGCGGCCTGAGATTCGAGGAAATGAATAGGTAGAGTAAAAAAATCACTGCCAGGAAAGATCGCAAAATGCAACAGATACCATTTAAGGACTGATTTGAGAAGGCAGATGGTATTTTATGTATCACACAACTATAGAAAAGTGAGATTCATTTCATGCTCTTCTGATAAATAACATCTCATAAATAAGAGGAATACAGATGCTAGATTGGCTTTCGCTACTGAGCTTGTAGTGTGGAATGCTAAAAATGGGAGTGTTTTTCTTTGCCGAGAGAAAACTGTTCCTAAAGATGGGAAGCAGCATGTAATTCGTATTATCGTTAAAGAATGTAAAATGAAAAATACGGTTAAATTATGAGTTGGTAGTGTTAGTGTAATAGTTTGGGGCATACCTACATTTGCTCAACTTTGTCCGTTCATCCGTTTTGGCACCATGTAACCGATACAGATTAGAGGAATATGCTTTAGAAATTCGTGCACCTCCCCCGAACATCGGAAATAGGTTAACCTGTTTTCATAGAGGAAAATACACCGTGTCACCGTTTCACCACAACACCACCTCAAATTGATATTTGTTCTTACTTTAATAAAAGATAAGTTAATTTAAAGATGAGTATATTTAAAGTGTTGTTGCTCCTAAGGTAATTGACAAAAACAGTTTCATTTATAGAAATCAGAGCATATTCAGAGTAATTTTTCTTGCTGAACAAAGAAATCAAATAGGGTGCCTATTATTTTAATGGCTCGCTTTTTCTCAGAATTAGTTGAAGATTTCGTAATTTTAGACGATTTTTTGGCATGAAATTATGCCATGTTTGGATGATATAAAAATGTTTTTGCATTTCTTTAAATTGTTCCAAATTGTCTACACGCTTTTTAAAGGAAGCTCTAGTAATGCGTAGTTCATTTATTAAGCTGGATCAATGCTTTATTAATATCTAGACCATTTCGAGCTACTAATATCTAGTAAATGATCAAACAGATGATATTTCGGTGCCACATGACCTATCTAAAGAACATCATTTATAATGCATGGGAATATTGATTTATTTTTATTGGCTAGAAATACTCGTGAGTCATATCTGCACTGAATTGTAACGAGAGATGAAAAACATCTTTTGTTAGAGAAAATTTAAGTGCTAAAAATAACGGTACGATCACAGTGAGATCATTCGGACTCATGGACCACGTTTCCCAAAGGCTATGCTTTACATTTGGTGAGATGTGAACGAAGTTATTTATTTTTATTTCAATAATAACAGGCAATCAATCACTGCAGATCAACATGTTCAATAAATGCGACGTTTAAAATGGAGCTCCTGAACAAATAATTCCTACTTACCTGAGATAGCTGAGACGATCAGCAATACAATAAACAGGTGACAAGATCGCATTTGCATTTTACTGTGCCTGTAAAAGAGAAGTTGGTTGTTACAAGTGTGTAGCAATTTATACGCTGTCCTATATATATCGAGTGTCACCCCCAAAATGACACATTTAAAAAATAAATAATAGCTCAGGAACCTTCTTCTTATTCATGACAATTTTCTAATGCAAGATACTTTCAATCTTTATTTTTCGAAATCAAGAAACGGAATTTAGATACCTATTCAAGTTTTCTTACATTTTACAAAAAAATAACAACATGGGTAAACAGAATCCGAATATTGAGTGTAAAGAAATAAATAATCAGAAATTTAACTTATCTACAGTAAATGATAGATTGGACCACTAATGTGATGATTCACTAATCTGAGTCTTTTTTAAACACACAAACTTTTTCTTACCTTGTTAATTCCAATTTCCTGCCAATATTCACGTATTTTGCTTTTTTATTTCTGGTTCAGTGAACGTTTTCTTTTAGTAACTCCGAAATTGAGTATTCCATGGGGATACAATCTGGATTTTGCGGTGGTCACTCACTTTTGTTATTAATCTTGGCGTATTGCTAATTAGAAAGGACTGTGTGGCGTGGTTGTATGCCAAGGTGCTCCATCTTGTTGCAAAATCAAGTCATTTTTTTGATAAGAGTGTCCACAATCAGCCAACAACTTTGTTTTCAGGAGTTCAATGTAATTAGCAGAATTCACTTTTGGCTTTTCAGTATCAATAAAATGAAAATCTGTCTCTCCATGATACAATCTGTTTATCAGAATGTTACACTTTTACAACGCTCGTACACAAAATCATTTTGGCGGTTTCGTGAAATTTCCAAAGGGAAATCTTTTTTAGCCGTGAAGACAATATTTTTAACATCAGCGACAACGAATTTATCAAGTAACTGCCTGCATTTTATTTTCTTCCATCCTTAACAGTATCACACTTTCTATAAGATACTATTCTTTTGAAAGCTTTTAGCTTCTGTGTATTAATTATTTGTTGTACAGAACTCCTTCCATTATTAATGTATTTAGCCATTTTTCTTTGCGATGAATGAGTTCCTGGTTTATTTCCTTAAGGGCAAATGTTATATTTAATGTAATTCACATTTCCCGGTTCTGAAGCTGTTTTAGTTCTACCACTTCCTGGTTTCATGTTAGCGCTTCCCTTTTCGCGATTCATGATTAAGAGTTTTATCACCTCAGTCATTTCGACATTTTTCAGGAAATTCTTACAATACTCTTCCAGTCTTCCCTCCCCTTTCAGTTTAACAAGCTTTAATGAGAATGTAATCTTCTTATGGCTAATGAGGAACTGCAAATAAAATTTCCGTAGGCTTTTGTAAGATCGTAAAAATTCCTGTATGATAGATATTGCACAATAAAATAATATTTTATCCTAATATTTTTTTTTTACCACTATTGATATTTTGGTAAAATGTAAGAAAACTATGAATTGTATGTAAATTCTGTTTTAGGAATTCGATAGAGGAAGATGGTTAGTATCTGGTTTATGAAAATTGCCATGAATAGAGATGAGGTTACTGAGATATTATTATTTTAACAATGCATCATTTTGGAAGGGGGGGCATCCTACATACGACCCACCTGGTAAGCCGTTTAATATATTAAGAGAAGATAATGCCATATTCACATTTATTACGATCATATAATAGTGATTCCTTCATTCAAGTCCTCAGATAAAAAGAGACTACACTTCACTTTCAGGCAATAATGATGAATTTAATAAATAAGAAACAAACAATAATTGCAATACAATGAACAGACGATTCGTAACGAGATGTTTTGTTATAGTTATTCTTCTTATACTACTCTACCATATATTTATTGCAGTAAAACTGAACATAATGGTATGATGTTGATGGAAAGAACCCTATAACTGAGATCATCCTTACAAGTATCAGTTACTTCAAATGATTATCTTCACAAAATTATAGAGCCAAGAATGTGAGTAAATCTACTAATATTAATATGCTGCGCCATCCATCTTTCACTTGTAAACGACATCTCTTACCTTAAATACGAGTTCCACTTTTACGGATAAATAGAGATAAATAAACAAACAGAGAGATCAGTAGGACAATCGCTGGTGCGCTCTCGGGAATAAAGGGTCGTTCTTCTTTATAAGGGTTGGTGATTCTTCAAATATTTGATTTTATACCCTTTAGCGGGTCATGTAAGAACGTTCCTTACACTAGGGGACCAGTTTTCTGTCCCGGTAAAACAAACGAATTTGCATCCCTAGTTATGATAAACTCCATGGAAAGTCTCGTGAAAAGCCGTTTACCTCTACTTAAAGCAGTCCCTTATTCTCAGGTTGCTTAGCGGTAGAAAAAAAGCTTTCCAGATTAATAAAAATCGTAACCAATCTTAAAAAAAAACAGTGTGAAAACAAATTTCAGGGTCAAGAAAAAAAACATAGATCTCATGTGCATTTTATTATTAATTTGAGCGTTCTGAATTCGAATATGATAAAATAATTTCTCATCAGGTAACATATACTTGTAAATTGCCTATTTAATAATTATTCATTTGATACCGGTTTTCACGATACCGTAAATGTATTTCGCTCCCAAAGTCAGATTAAATTTGTTAATTTTAATTCATTCATGAATATATAATGAATCAGCATGTTTGTCAGTATTATATAGCGTATTAACCTACATTTCATTATTTACTTCTTCGTTTATAAGACGTCTTAGGTGTGTCGCGCTTCAGGTTGATACAGAAGTCAGCTAGCATAGTAGGGCTCCATTTTCCCTCGCACCTGTTTTCCATTGACGCTATAAGTTGATGGAAACTCACTCCTTGTTTACCAATCATATTTCCTGCATTCTCTGTGAAGATGGACAAATAAAAATGAAGAAAGTGTATCATCAGGGACATATTGCATCCGAGATCTTAGTAGCACTTGATTAGGCTATCCAATATACACTCTCCCTGGGCCCCTTGGTGCTTTGCCAGAAGCCCTTTGCATACATTTTTGTTTGAATGTATACCAGGCCACTAGCTCAGTTTCATCCATTGCCGCCTCGAAGTCCTCATCAGCTATAAGTTGACGAATCCGAGGGTCTACGAATATGCCTTCTTTAATCTTGTCATAATTAATTTTGGGGAAGATCTCTTTGAGGTACTGGAAACGGTTTGTTATGTTGCAGTGGTTTGATAAATTGCCTCATTAGGCCTAGTTCTATATGCAGTTGTGGCAAAATGCTTTTCTCCTTAACTAGTAGCTCATGAATTACATTATGACACCCAAGCGTCATAGTTTCCAAGGTGACCATTGTGAGCGTACAAAATTTTCTGATCTGGCCTTACCCTCCCACTCGCAGAGGAACCATATAAACTTGGTGAATATAGTTTGTAGCCCATTAAGTAGGGTATTACTTTTAAGTCCGTACAAGTTTGCTACTCTGGCTCCTTGTGACTTGTGCGGTCTAGAAAAAAGCAAGGTTCTCATATGTCACTCTTAAAATGACTGAGTGAGAAACTGGAACTAAAGGCATGGTTCCCAAAATGTGCAACAGAACCGCTTTTATTCTGTAAGCGGATGCATCTATGAATAACCTCCACTCATTTGGTTCATAGGTCAGCTAGATGGCATTGAATAGGCCTCTGATATCATTAAAATAAGTCAAGTTGTTTTCAAATTTGAAGAATGGCTGTAGATCTGTAGAACGCTTCCTAAATATTTCAATTCGAGAAAGTTCAACCAACGGGTTCCATTATTGCAGACGTGAGACCAGGAGTTGAATCTTTTGCTTAGAAAGTGTTAGTTAACGAACTAGATCAGTGAGTTCCGGTTGGGTGATGAGGTGTAGTTTCTTTTCAGATTCAAGCTGTGCCACATATGGTATATCTTGAGATTCTGAATCGTCTGAGTTGCTCGTATCATCGCTTGGTAGTTCAGAGGGCGGCTGTGGTACAGGAATAGCACTTGAAGGTCGAACTGGCTGAATAGCAGACTGTAGCTCTGGATATAGTACTTGCCTTTTCTGTTGAGACTTGCAGTGAAATACAATAAAATCAGACTAAAAATTGATATTACCTGCTGTGATCACTTTCAGAAATAGTGGCAGTAAAACATAGTATGTATTCTCATCGTATTAATTAATACATCTATTGAAACTATTCAACCAGGCAAAAAGAGAACTTGTAAACTTGACACAACATATTTGAGATGCTCAGCATTTGCCCTGGTCACCCACTTTACATCTAAAGTACAGCTTATAAAGTTTCTTCACATGTTGAGTCAACTGTCTCTTGTATTGTCTCAATGTAACTGATCCACATATAAAACAGAAACTCTCTGGGGAAGTTTTGCATTTGGCTACAAATAAACACACCTTAAGCAAACATTCCATAAGTTATATACTGTTTCTAGGTGTTAAGAAATTAGGATAACGTCCATTTTAATAGGTAATGCCCTTTTTAATACTCTTCCCGCCCCTTATATTGAAAAGAGTAGTTGCGATTGGCACGCCAAGGAAACCCAACTATATGTAAATGAAATTTCACTTAACTATTACGAACCCTGGTTAACATGCCGAGAACCATTTTGTAATACTTCGGTCTTATGCTGCTCTGCGAATCCTGTAGGTTGGCGTCCAAAGAACCGCCAAAGATCATATGGGTTATAAACACGCTAGAGATTAGAAAGTTTTGAAGTTTTTCCTATCATACTTATCGACCAATTTATGGCCAGGTTCCTCGCCATTTCACACTGATAATTTGCCATACAACTAACTATCATAGGGTGAAGTCGCTATTTTCCATTTCTTTCCTACTAGTTTTGCGCTTAAAAGTTTAAAATCATTCGATACTATACAACTCACTTCTGAACTAACCTAACGATAAATATCAACAACATATGTTTTAAATTACGAAATCAGGAAGAAGAGCAGATTCCAGTTTTATTAACAAATACTATACTACTACTAGAAGAGAATTCCCCCCAAAAAACTAAGAGTCACATATGAGTATATATATTATTCTTTTCTCTTAATTTACATTGATATTTTATACATCAATCTCTTTTAAATTACCTATCATTTACTTTATTCTTTCGCATACGCATGTACATTTACATAATCACACGTACATATTTTATTCTTAAATTTTCATTATAGTTTGTGTGGACTCATTATTTCTTTTGCGAATATATATTTATGTGATGTCCGAGTAAGAATATACTCTTTTAGAGGATAACCTTTTTGAAATATTTCGTAAGGACATTTCTCCCTTTTGATTCTGATTAAAGGTGGAGGCAAGACCTTCCCTAAACTAGTAAAGAGATTTGTTTCTACGTAACAGCAAGTGTTCCTATATTTTTCTTTTCCATTTTGTTTTGTTTGTCTTTTAATGTGAGTTTAGTAGTAAAGTTTAATACAAATTATCAGAAATCGCTGATTATATACCTAGTTCTAAGAAAGGCCATGCATCATATATTTATAATATCTATATCATATAGAAAATTAATGGTAAAATTTTATCTGGAGGCCACTAATATAATAAGGATGAAGAGACAAACGTCTCTCACAGGTTCAATTTTTGCAATCCAACGGAGTAAATTCGTAATTACCAAATCATCTGCAGTATGTATAGTAAATTGTAGCAATGAAATAAAATATGCGAGCTTGGATTACCCTATATTCATCATTGCACTTTAGTGCCTCTTGTCATGAACAGCGCTAAAATGGCTTACCCCAAATCGACCGACCTCATTTGTAATTATCTCTTCAGGGCAATAACAGAATGGGGGAACTATCAAATCAATGAAGGTGGCGAGGATGAACTTATATTTAACTTCTCCGTTTTTCTAAATCAATTTAAAGAAGTTTATTTTGTTGAAAGATTGTACAATTGTGGTTGGGATTATGAGCAGACCTTAAAATGAAGGTTTCTATGTCTCAATTCAAGAGGATATTTAATACTTAAGAGATCCAAATATTCAAGATATATATTCTCAAGAGGGTTTATTTGGCAATGAAAATGGAGTATTCATTATTTTTTATATTTTCTGGTCTAAATTTTATCTGTGTCTTCATTAGGTTGGTTATCAAAAGAGAAAATCACAAAATTTGGGTTGAGTGTGTGTGTATATGTAGGGAGGAGGTGGAATTAAATATATTCAAAATACACAAATGCAAAATGATCAAGATGCTCAGAGATTATACAAAATTAACCACTGATTCAATAAACGTTAGGAATATATAAATTAATTATCAAATTACTAGATTCGCAAGTCTTCACGCAATTACGTGAATTGCTTGGGGTAGTAAACCTTTACTGCATTTATTTTCTCTTGTGCATATTCTTTCGACCCTTTAAAATTGCTTATCAGACGGACTTGTGTAAGAATAAATTTTCTCTAAGGTGGCCCAAAAGCCTCTTGGCTGAGCACACACAGTTACTTAATGAAGAATTTTTGGCAAAGCTGGTCATTTTAACAATGGAAAAAAGGGCCAACAGTTAAAATGCATTATTCTAAAAAAATAAAAACCAGCTGAGCAGCATTAAAGCATTTTGGGT
Organism: Ceratothoa steindachneri; assembly: GCA_963969495.1. Lineage (NCBI taxonomy): Eukaryota > Metazoa > Arthropoda > Malacostraca > Isopoda > Cymothoidae > Ceratothoa > Ceratothoa steindachneri. The sequence goes on from OZ018336.1 coordinate 48,804,556, forward strand.
TAAGAGGTTTTGGCCTTATTCTTATCGAAAAAGAATTTCCCTCACTAGTTCGAAGTTCAGATTTTACAATTTCTGGAGAACATCAAGTGTTCATTTCCTAAATTAATGTTGCGTCTTGAATACATCTTGCAATTAATTACTGATATTTGCGCTTACTCATCACCCAAATCGAATATGTTCCATAGATTTAAATTTTATTGCAAAAGAGGATGTGGTAACATTTTATACAGAGCTAGCAGTCCTAGTTAAGCAACCAGGTTAGTCCGATTTGAGAGAGTCGCATTTGAATTCTGAAATCCCAAATTTATCACAATATTTCTACAGGAAAGCCACCGCAGTTTATTCCTCTAATCTTTCGAGAGGGTATTTTCAAAGGTTTGCACCTCTTTTTTTCTCATCAAGGAATAAAAGCCTCTAAATAATCTCTTGCAGCAAGAGTCATTCTGGATAATGATATTTAACCCTGCCACTGCAATTTTAAAAAAGATACACTTGGAAATTGTTGGCCCACTTCATCTTTATGCTGTCACTGATACTTTTTAACACTGGTGGATCGTTTTTCTCATTGGACGGAAGACAATCCCATGGTAACTATCTACTAATGATCTGCCACCTGGAGCTTCCTCTCTTCTTGGTTTGCACAGTTTAGGGGATTACAACCATTACCCAAACCTACAACCGGGAGTTTGAGTCATTCCCATAAAAAAAGGGTTCACTAGTATCTGCAGATGTAGACACATTTTAACGACCCCGTGGCAGACAGAGAGTAAGGGGTTAATCGATCGTACCCACGGTCATTTGAAAGCGATTGTAAGATCCGCAACTCCGACCACCTGGGTGTAATATATTCCACTGGACTAGCTCGAATATAGTCGCCAAACCCAGGTAATCTCAAACGGCCAGTTCTCCACAGTAGTCCTCCACGGTAGCGGATCTAAATTCCCAAAGGCAAGGTAGTCATCACGACATAAGTAATGAATGAAAGACTATTTTTGCACATATATAATTTGCCTTTTCCTGCTTCAATTTCAGAACGTGGGGGTCCTTCCATTACGCATCCACAGATACGCACACAGACTTAAACGCACTCGAAACTATCGAACAAGAGGACATTTAGCGTTTGGTTTCCTTTATTTGATCAAGGATGAGATTGATTCAATTCTTCATTGTTAACATTAATATCTGCGTTTTGATTTTAGCCTAAAGCTGGTTCCGCAATTTACGTCTTCAACGAATTCTGTGTTAAAATAGAGAGCACTCTAATCTCATTACCTTTACCAAACCTCACAATTCTCAGAAAAAAATGCCACAAATTATTGCCACGAATTGCGTGAGAAATACAAACACCTAAAACTTCAGGTGAAATAGATGATCTGCACATCGTCACGTTTCTCCTTATTATAGATGACTCGAAGCAATTTTTCATTCAGAGTTTGAGCTATCTCCTTTCTATCTAGTTGTCTCTATCTCGCTCTGATGTTTCTATATCCAAAGGTTTTGCAGTACTCATGATCAAAGGTATGCACGCACATGAACTACGTGAGAAACGTAAGTTTGCTGCTATGACAAACTCGATTACTTTAGACGAGGTGCAGTCTACTGAGTAAATTCTATTACAATTAACTATAAATCAAGCAATTATTTACTTTGGTATAGAACCACTTTATCATATTTTCTATTCAATGAAAGGGATTACGAAATTTTACAGTGCATTCCGATGATAATCTCTGCATATATAAAATTATCATAACAACAACTGCTGAAACCAATTTTTAACATTGATTTTATTACGTATCCTTAATTCCAAATTTCATTAACTCATTCTTCTGTAATAACTCGTGTAATAAACCAATATTGTTTTTTTGTCTAAAATTAATAAAGCAGCAAATGTATTCCCTTTTTTTCATCTTCCAGAGAGAAGAGATATGATTTTAGGTCATTCACTCGCTCCTGAGTTACTTAAGGAGTTTGTTGAACTTGAGAGTAATTTTGACTTTCTGTAAATAATTGAAGATCTTCTCGGGATACTCGCAGCTGGCCTGGATTTTACTCCTCGAACGATTTTTATGGAGGAAGTTTGAGATTTTGATGACCCCAAGAGATAAGAGATATCCCTATTAGGGCCGTCAGCGACGTTCTTACGGTTTAGACCTACTTGTGTAAACTTAATGGGAGGCCTCCGCTTGCAGAGATGTGGAAACGTTTTTAGATCTTGCTGTCTAGGTTCACCCAGGATTTCCTTCCCTTCCATTTCCTTCAGTAAGTTAGGAGCAGATTCTGAGAATCTATCTCCTTGGCTAATTCTTTGCTACCGCCATCTCTATATTCTCCAGCCAGGATACAGATCCATCATTCTTACAAGCACATTGCTATGTCGTTAAATGCCACCGAATATACTTTATCTCAAGAGCCATCTAACCTTTTTTATGACCAACTTTTAATAATCTAGTGCGCTTTTGGCATCACTAGGAAAGATTTTTCCGCCCTAGCAAATTTTCATTCAAATTCTCTAATCACAGATTGTGAAACTTCTTTTGAAAAGTTTTAAAACATTAGGGTAACTTTTAAACAGGTAGAGGACAGAGGGGGGGGCGGGATAGTGGTTCTGCTCATTGAAACTTTAGTAAGTTTTACTCAACTGAAATTTCTAGGACCAATAATTACTCTATTTTTCCTTTCTACTTTATTACCCTGCATTTTTAACTCATAGACGAATTCATTATGTCTGAAGTTTAGGAAAGTTTAGACGTTTATATCAATGCAAGAAGTTCCGGGCGATTTTCCCATGAACTCAGTCACTCTGGATTGATTATGGTTAGTCCAATTTTCAATCCCGTCGATAGTTCTAACTCACCTATTAATAATGGGTACATCTTAATAATTCTTACTTATCCAAAAAGGCAAAGTAATAAAGATAGCAATTAGAAGATAGAGGCACTTTATCCCAAGGGCGGTTGAATAAACTTAATATAATATGCTAATAATCATATTGATTGTATAAATTCATTAATCTTTAGTGATTATATTTTTGTAATTGACTAAGGTAAAATAAATCTAATGAATACATAATATATGTAAAAAATGTATTTATACGCAATGTTTGTATTCTCAATTTTTAGGGGAGAAAAGATTGGGTATTAACTTGTGATTTATACTAAATCGATTATGCTCATTCCGAATCTGCAATCAGAATTGTTCTAGCACGTAAGTTTTCTTAACTACACACATACTCTTTAGTATCATATATATGAAGTGTTGTTTCGGCTACCCTAGTAAGAAGATGTGTTGTTTGTGTTAGGTTCCTGCATTACACTCCTGCTTTTTCACGTTGTCAAATTTATCCATTATAGTAGTGGTGTTGAAACAGTATTTGGATACAGTGATTAATTGCATTTTTCTTTCATATTTATTGCTCAATTAATTTGTAAATAAAATCAAATTTTACACAATTATATAACAGGATATATACAAACTAAGTTGAAAATATGAATCGGTGAGGATGTGTAAATACCTCAGACAAATTTTTTTATATCTGTGGAAGATATACTTCAGGCAACCAGTGGAAAAACTTTGCTAAAAAAGTGAAAACTGCATACAATTATTATTTTTGGTTGTAAAGTTGGTGACTAAGCCAAGCCCTGGTCTTGGCTTTAATGTGTGTTATACGGGGCTCAAACAGTGGTTAAATGGTAAATGGAAGGGTGTGCCTTTTGATGTACCAATAGTGTGGCGTGAAACAACAAATCATATTTTCGATTGCTACTTTTCTATGACAAATATTGCGGGATTCTTAAATAAGAACAAGTAAAAAATTGTATATGCAGATTGTAAGTCAGCTATAAAACCAGGTCCCCCAACCTATGGAGATGCTAATCCCAGTTCCTCCATCAGCTAGTGCAGTTAAATAAGATTATTTATCGCATGAAGGGGAGGATAACAATGATGATTAAATGTATGAGGATGATTCTAAGGAAAATAAGATCAAGTTGATAAATCAAGAAAGAATGAATGATTTGGTAAGGGATTTGCCATTGTCAAAGGAGAACACAGAAGCATTGGCCTCCAGACTAAACAATGGAATCTTCTATAGGATGGTGCAAAAATATCTACTTTCCGTAAAAGCCATGAAGCTTTAGCTGCCTTCTATAAAGAAGAATATGGGGCTTGTTTCTGTACTAAGTTTAAGTTTAATGGCTTCATGAATCAGCTAGGAAACGATTATTTACCTGATGAATGGAGACTATTCATCAATGCAAGCACTGCTAGCCTCCAAGCTGTGTTGCTACACAATGGTAACAAAAAACCTTCAAATCCTTTCGCACTTATTGTTGGGATGATAGAGACATATGACTTAATGAAATTTATTTTAAAAGGTGTTCATTACCCGCATCATAAGTGGAATATCTGTGGTGATCTAAAGGTAATTTCTTTAATTCTTGAACTACAGCTAGGGCATAGAAAGAATATGTGCTTCTTACGCCTATGGGTCAGCTGTGACGACAGGAATCATTATATTGTCAAAAAGTGCCCCGAACGAGAAGAACACATCGTTGGCCGATACAATGTGAAGCACATGACTTTGGTACATCCATAGAAGAACTACGTTCCAATACTTCATATCAAACTTGGCCTTATCACGAACTTTGTTAAAGCAATAGCCTATGATTCTGATGGATTCCAGTATCACAAAGAGAAATTTGGTGCAAAGAAAACGATGCTAAACTTAAAGCTGGCATTTTTGTAGGGCCGGAATTCATAGAAATAATACGTGAAAGGGAGTTCGGAAATAAACTAGCTCCACTTGAAGTGGTAGCATGGGAATTATTTCTCCATGTGGGGCAGAACTTCCTTGGTAATCATAGGGCAGAAAACAATGAAGAACTACTCGACAAAATGCTAAAGGCCAATCAACGAATGGTGTGTCGAATGTCTCTTAAGATGCATTTCTTGCATTCGCATCAAGATTTCTTTCTATCTAATATGGGTGATATTACTGACGAACATGCGAGAAGGTTCAACCGCAATATCGCAATGATAAAAATCAGGTGTATCAAGGCCGCTTCAACGAAAACATGATGGAGGATTTCTGCTGTTTCCTACAACGGGAGGATCCTATATCCATGTACAAGTGTAAGAGCAAGAGACTCAAACATTCTTTAAGAAATTTATAGTTAGGTGAGTACTACCTCTTTTATATGTAATATATATCTTGTGTGAGTATGCAAAAAGACGTACATAATGCCAAATAGGGTACCCCGATTCCAAACCTTTGCCCAGAAAGAAGGTCTCATTCTTCTCAAACTCGTAATAATTATATTATTAATTGCTCAATGGTAACAAAGTGAGCCATATAGGCTAGTTGCATAACTCATGAACTTTACGTGTTAGGAGAAATCTGAGCACAGATTTGAAATCAGCGCATAAAATTAGTTAGTTACAACATTTACTCGAGTAGCAGAGACAAAGTTAAAATCTGTTGGCTAGTGTTATGGATGCAAATCTAGATCAACATCCAAGTCTTCTTCACGATCCAAGGAGTCGTAAGAAAAGCTATGCATTGTGTAGATTACTGGCCATTTCGGGGTGAAATATAGTGAAACGAATTTGGTCATGATTGCTTTCTTATGGAGACATTTTATAACTGATTGTGCAGAAGTTAATTTATCAATTATTGATGATGGCCATCTCTTTCCTTTGAAAGCGTCCTATGACTGGATAATAAAACTAACATAAAGATCAGAATGACACTCAGTGCTAAAACTAAGGCGCTCCAGTGAATGGTCTTCGTGTGAGTAACATGGGAGGCAAAACGGAATTACTATATTTTACCTCCAATCAGCGAGCGTTTTAGATTCATCAGTGGCTTCAGGGAGAGCCACCTGTTCTAAGTCAAGTATGTGTGGTAAATCTTTCCACGGATTTGGTAGACGGGAGAGTGATGCGTAGTTTGAATGATGGAAAAAATACATCGTGGTTGCAAGGACCCATGTGCCTGATGACGTACCTGGATGGAACTGCCTGCGTACATGCAGAAAACTCGTCGATGTCTGGTGACTGGTGGGAAATCCCTACGCGAGATGAAATATTCTGTATCCTTTATGGTCAGGAATCGAACCCAAGACTCAGCGTTTGAAATCAAACTGCATTAAATCTCTCTCTGAATGCTCAAAGATATTATCAATAATTAATTATTTTGAGAAGGCGGAAGCGGACAATGGACCGGATTTGTGCTTAACCTCGTAAATGATTTTACAGAGCTGGAATTTATGAATAATTATAAGATTGTGCAATTCTAAATAGATTCTGAAATGACAAAACCCGATACCTCTTAAAAAATTTATGATGCAGGTAAATAGTTAAGTGAGGTATTTCTTCACTAGGCAATTAATAATTAGCATAGTAAATTCTACTAAACACATTCGGACAAAAGCTGCTTTAATTAAATGAATATTTTGGTATTGACGTCGAGAAATAGCGATGCTACTACTATCAATACTATAATCAGCTGACGAAAAGTGTGAATCTTTATGCACTTTTTGGTTGAGCATTCTTTGAGTATAGTTCTATGGAGTAACAAGGAAAGTAAGTACCCTAGGAGACCTTACGGTCCATTCAAAGAGGGTACCTTTGCACTAGCAATCGAACAGGCACATGGCTGCTCAATTGTTTTGCGTCCCTGAACGACCGCTTTTCAAGACTTTATCTAGTCTTGACTTGAACTGGTCAACAGATTCACTGTTGACAACTTCCACTGGAAGTGCGTTTCACTTACCGCAGATACTGTAGGTGAAAAAAGTTCCACACATATCGTGGTTGTAACACTTCAGTTCAAGTTTGAAGCCGTGATTGCGCGTTCTGTTTTCACTCAGTGTGAAAATATCCCGGTAGTCAACATTGTCAAATCCTCGAAGTATTTTGAAGACTTCGATGAGCTGACCACGCAGTCTACGGGTTTCCAGCGAGAACAGATCTAATTCCCTTAGTCTATTCTCATAACTTTTATGTCGGATAGAGGGAATCAGCTTGGTTGCCCTGGCTTGTACGCATTCCAATCTCGCGATGTCCTTTCGCAATAAAAGACTCCAAAATTGTACGGCATACTCCAGGTGCGGTCGGACAAGTGAGTTGTACAGGCACAGTACAATCTCCTGGTTCCGATAACCAAACTGGGGCTTAATATAGCCTAGCATCCTTTGGGCCTTTTTCTCCGCCTCAATGCACTGTTTCGAGAACTTGAGGTCACTAGTGATTGTTACACCCAAGTTCTTCTCAGTGTCACTCGATTCAAGAGCAGTGCCCTTAAGGATATGATGAGATTGGGGGTTTCTGTGGCCGATATGCATTACTTTGCATTTCCCCACGTTAAAAGGCATTTGCCACGTGTCCGACCACTCCCCAATCTTCCCAAGATCTTCCTGCAGGCGGGCAGTATTTCCATCCTTTGCAACGTTCATACCAAGCTTGGTATCGTCGGCAAATTTGGAAATCTTCGCAACCATGTCACCGTCCATGTCGTTGACGTAGATGATGAATAGTAGTGGTCCCAGGACAGAACCTTGAGGCACCCCGCTAGTAACGGGCACCCACTCAGAAGACTGTCCATTCACCACCACCCGTTGCCGTCTGCCACTTAGCCAGTTCTCGATCCAGCCGGCTACCTTTCCGTCTATGCCAAGCGCTCGCACTTTCTGGAGAAGGCATCGGTGTGGTGCCTTATCAAAGGCTTTCTGAAAGTCTAGGTAGACCACATCCACCGCCTTGTCCCGATCGTGCTCACTGAAAACGAAGTGGAAGAATTCCACAAGGTTCGTCAGGCATGACCGTTGCCTTCGGAAGCCATGCTAGGAACTCCTGAGTCAGTAGCAGGTTTGACTCTAAATACGACGTCACTTTGTCCACCATCATGCTTTCCATGAGTGTACCGACTATCGAGGTCAGACTGATAGGTCAGTAGTTTGACGGTTGGTTACGCCCTCCTTTCTTGAAGATAGGAGTCACCTACGCCTCACACCAGTCTCTAGGAACGCATTTGGTCCGGATTGACATGTTGAAGATAGCGCACAGATGTCGTGATACTTCATCGCACACTTCCTTCAACACTTTAGGTAGAAACCCGTCCGGTCCAGGGGACTTATTTGTCTTTAGGTCAGCGATCTTTTTCTTTTTTTCTCCTTCGGTGAAGTCCATTGCCTCCAGCTTTTCCCCCGAGTCGGAATCCGTCGGCTGGGAAATGGGACCACACTCTTCAGTAAACACTGAAGAGAAGTAGTCGTTAAAGAGGTTAGCATTTTCTGCATCTGAATGCTTTAATGTCCCCTCCTCATTCCTTAAAGGGCCAATCGTTCGACGGATTGGGTTACGGCTGTTCACATATCCAAAAAACTCCTTGGGATTCTCTTTACAGAGTCTCGCCACTCGGAGTTCCTCAGACCGCTTAGCCACCCTTATGCTGGACTTCACTCTCCTGGCTAGCCTCCGGTATTCGTCAAAGTCACCCGAGATCTTCGATTGCCGGTACACATTTCTTCCTAAGCAGTTGCCCGATTTCTCGATTAAACCACTTTGGTTGAACAGAGGACCGACGGGGGCATTTCAGAGGGATAAAACGCGATTGAAGACTCATGAATGTGGTTTTGAAACTGTTCCAAGAGTCTTCAACAGCATCGCACTCTTCTAGCCTCGCGTAAGTCAGTCCCGCGCGTAGACCTGTAAAGTCTGCTCTTCTCAAATCGAGTTTCCTTGATTTACTAGTTGCAGGCTCTGCCTTGGGGACTTTGACTACAAATGTAATTAGTCGTTGGTCACTGCAACCGAGCTCTTCGCCAACAGAGAGGTCCTCAACGATGTCATCCTCAGAGGTGAAAACAAAGTCAAGGATATTGTCTCCTCTCGTTGGCTCTCTCACCCATTGAGTCAGGAACTCGTTGTTCGTGAACTCCAGGAGTAGTGCGTTCTCGCCACAGGGTTCTCTGGTTTCCCAGTCAACTTGTGTGTTGAAATCTCCCATGACGATACACACTCTGTCTTCGACAATTTCTCCTAGTAGCTGGTACAGATCTCTGTCCTTTTCAACGAGTTGGGAAGGAGGTCTATAAAGCACTAGGGTCCTGTATTTGGCAAGACCTATCTCTAGGTCAACACCTAGTAGTTCATGGAGGGATATGATGTTGCAATCCGTCGAGTTGAGAGTATCCTTGACATACAACATCACACCGCCACCCTCTCTGTCTGGCCTATCTTTCAGGAACAGCTGGTAACCGGGAATCGTGAATTCACCTTCAAAATCTCGGCTTAAGGTTTTTATCCTTGACTCCGTTATGGCCACCATCTCAGGTTCGTCTGTTACTACGAGGCCACGGAGCTCAGGAAACTTATTCCTGATTGACCTCGCATTGAACAGAAGAACCTTGAGGGAGTCCCCTAGTGTAGGACTCCCTACGCTCTTCCGTTTCCCGGCTTCTCTGTTTTCGTGGTCACACCCTTTTTGACGACCTCCGAGAAGGTCGTTCCAGGAGTGACACGGGCATGCTGGCGCACCTTCGCTTTCGCTCTGTTTCGAACGCCTCTTTGGGTGCGTTCCACGACATCTTAAATTAGGTTGGCGAGAAAGGCCTTCTCTTTAAAGGAGAGATGTACCCCGTCCCTTTGGTAGAGGTCGTCTCTACCGATAAAGGTACGATAGGTGTCCACGAAGAAGACTCCTTCTGCCGTGCAGAGATCCGCCAACCTTCTGTTCACTGCGACGTTTCTTTCGTGAGCGGTTCGGGATGGACCTCTTCTCGGAAGCATCCCAACCACCACACGTTTGCGGGTTTTAAGCCCTATGTCGTCCACGGCTCCCATCACTGTTTGGATGGTCTTACCACTGATGCCAACCTTACCCCCTCTGAGGTAGAGGTCGTTGCCGCTCACCATCAGAGCAACAACTGAATTCTAAGAAATCTGAGCTTTCTCTGCCTCTACTCTGATGTTGTGGTTACCCCGTCCTGACAGGCAGCTTACCTTCACGCTAGTGCGAAGGCGGGCCGCTAGCAGTGGCTGCAAATCCCGTGTTTGCGAGTCACCAATGAGGGGGACCTTCGGACACTTGGTCTCTGAAGACGGGGTCTTCCCTTGTGAAAGAGGCCTTCCCTTTTCCTCTTTACTTTCCACATTCTTATCTTTCTTTTTCTTCTTGTTTATCTGTTTTTCTTCTATTTTTGGTTCTACTTTTGTTTCAACTATCTTCTTTTTCTTTTTTTTCTTCGTTTCTCCTCTCTTCTTTTTCTCCTTTTCTCTCGCCTCAGCTGGCTTAGCCTCAGATGATGCTGGAATGTCTGCTTCATTACCAGGAGATTCCGACACGTTAGTGGGCGGCGCCTCTTCTAGGCATCAAACCTGAGCTACGTTAAGGGCTTCGAGCTTCTCCAACTTTCCCTCAAGGACCTTAGCTCTCTCCTCTAAGGCTCTATAGAGGTCTTTCAATGTTTACACCTCTCGCGTCAATATGCAAGTAGTGCAGATACTTTCAGGGCTGCATTTTGAGTAGCAGCCCTCCGGAAAGTCAACGCACCACTTTTCTAACTGGCATATTTTCAATAAAATTGTGAACTATATTATATTTAAATTGAACTAAATTTTATTTAATTTAAATATTAATAAAAAACAGATTTAATGTGATTTAAACTAATTTTGATGCAAATTTTAATGTGCTTTGCGAGAGGCATAAGTTCTTAAAATTTCAGCACCCTAGTTTAGGATGCGTTCCCTTAGACCTTTTGTATCTTTAAGCAATTGTGAAATCGTAGGTGAAGGTATTGACTACAATTTCTCCTTAAACATAAACCGCCTAAAGAAATACATGGGTGTAAGGCTTGATAAAAGAGAAGACCATTGTGTACACATTCTCTTTTAACATATGCCGAAAAAGAATTCAAGGGAGTGAGGTCTGGTGAAGGAGTGGCTCATTCAGTACAATTTCTCCTTTAGCATAGCTCAGGAAAAGAAATCTGGCAGTATAGTCTGGTAACCGAATATATTCTCTCCAAGTGGTCGCTAGCTTATGAAAGATTCGACCATCTGGAGAGGCCGTTTTTGGGGTGTTATTAATTATACGAAATTCAGAAGCCAATACTAAAGAAGGCATTTTCGCTACGCATTCTTTGATCATAGATTCTTAAATAATGTTTTAAAGATGGAAGTGAAACTGAATGTGATCTGGATAGACCCTTTATTCACACAACTTCAACTAAATTCAACATATAAGATAGAATCACCTTAGCCTGGTCAAGAGGGAAAGCAATGCCTTGAATGACATTATAGTTTATCCGCTTTCCTTTTACAACCCCTTGAACATGAAAATAAAATACAAAACGAAGATCTCTTTTTATGTATACTCCACTGAAGGCTCCTTTTATTACCATTTTTCATGTACATTTTTGGGTTAGAATGATTTTTTATTTGAATAATAATTAGCAAATGGAATCTAAAGTATTAACCTTTTTTTGATTGAAGTGATAACATATCGATCTAAACCTCATATCTTTATAATCAAAAAACTTAAAAATAGGTCTTTTTGAGACGCAAAACATTGATGATACTCAATTGAGGTATAAACTTTGATCCATCTTATAACGTAATGTTCTCTGCTACGAGGTTTGAAGGCCTATCTGCGCCGGGGGTGCCAATATAACCACATTGTCAACGTCCCTTCGAATGAAATTTTGTAAACTAAAATGACTTCGACTCATGAGCAGAAGATACAAAAATCATCAAGCACGGTCTTTCATATCTAGTGTATATAAATCACAACAAACTCATAAATATATGTAGAGTTGAGACTCGTTCCTCTCTATTAAATTTCAAAATGCTGTGTTGTCCCCTTTAGCTCAATCCTGTCCTTTACATTCTGCAACTTCTCGATACATTATATCACTTTCTTCATGATCACCTCGACGCAACACAAACATACGCTGGTGACCTTATCATACCGTCACAATAAAACCAATATGAAAACACAAACTTCATCTCCGGTCTAGAATGGTGGTTGGGTAATAAGAAAATAATAACCATCCATATAATCCTCTTTAACTATTTTCTCTTTTAATGAGCACAAATGCAATAACCACAAATACATAGCACTACAATACACGCATAAAATAATTACAAAACTTCGCCTAACATTTGACACTAACATAATCTTCTCACAACACATTCTCGACACTTATGGCAAAGCACTTAACAAACTATAAGTACTCCAAGTAATCAGGGAGTATCACTCCTCACACTACATAGACAAACAATCACTCTCTCCCCACTCACTAGCAACAACACTAGCTAGCCCAAATGACTCAAAACCTAACTCTTTTATAGTCACAGGATCCAACAAAACACCTAAATTAACCACATACTCATAACAACAAAATACTCTACATCGAGATTAACCTACATATGTTTCTCACATAATTCCACGATCCTCAAGATACTCATTCCAAACATCGAACAGAATAAAAAAAACATCCTCAAGACAAAGTAGCCAACACCTTCACATTCCTTCTCCATTCAATCATTCTCATCCCCATGGCCTTCCCATCAGTGAGATATCACACAACTACATACCCATTTTATTTCATTACGCCTCCTCGGCCTCCCAAATAATCCCTATCACAAACACTTAACACAGTTAATCAATAACGCAAAATGTTCAATACCAAAACATGGAAAATATACACCTGAGAGGACCCAAAATAAGCTTCGAAATCATATTTGTCGAAGACCTGTCCACCACGTTGGGTGCTTCATTTAGATAGAATCTGTAAAATTTAAGCAAATAAATTTGTTTACCTTTTCTTAAAATGAATTGCGGGTTGATAGCATTACTATGTTATTGGATAGGTTTAAGAGCAAAGACGTCAAATAAATACAAGAAACGATAGTGGAATACAGTCCTGAAAAAAAGCTGCTTCTATTAGAGGTGCTGAAAACTTAGAATTGCGCTAGCATATTTAAGGTTACACGTGGCTATGCACATGGCAAATATGAAGCCAAATACCACGCAATACCACTTAGTGGTTTCCTTTGTAGCGAAGTTATCAGATTTAGGTTTCGAGCTGTGAAGCTGCTGCAATTAATTTTAACAATTCCTACATTTTGCCGGCGATTTACTTTATAAAGGAGCTCTTCATAAAATAAATTGCAGCAACTTCCATTTACTGCCTACCATGAATTTACTTAAGGCACGTGCCATATATATATACGTCCCATAAATTCGTCATTTTGATTATCTCTTTGGCTCATAACTTAAATTGTTTTCCAAAAATTGTATTTCCAGTACCGGAAGATGGGTGAAAAGTTCACCCGAAACGTTGTATCAAGAAAATGAAAGGAATTTCCCTTTATACGTCCTCTTGTTCATCCTTCAAATTATATATATATATATATATATATTTATATATATTTATTCAAAGAAGTAGAATATCGTACATGTAAATGCGTGAAAGAAACCAGGTTTCAACGGATACAACGGTCATTTTCAATCGCTGGTAAACTAATGAATACATAGATGCCTAGCCTAGGGACACGCAAAGTTAGAGGTCCGAATGTAATTAGGCGGGGCAGTATTGAGCAGAGGAAGGACAAATCTACTCATCAAGGGACTACAGTTGAATTGCCCATCCGAAGTATTATTGTTTTTAATTTCGTTCATAAGAACTTATTCTATTAGATGTCTATGTATATAGGTGTGAGAATTATAAATTATTTTTGCATTATTAATATCAATTGAATGTTTTTCATGGGACATGTGCAGGAACAGTCAAGATGATAGACTTCTACCGCGCATGTTGCACTTGTGTGCCTTCATTTTATTTTGAGAATCTGCTGCTTTAGCCAATGTAAAGGGTGTCTATAAAGTCTCTTTTAAATTTAAAACAATTAATATAAAGACAATTGATATCTTAATTAGACTTATTCTATTGTACTCAGTGGTTTTCAAAGTGTATAAATGAGGTAAAAAAAAGACCTTGATATCCACTGAGTACAATAGAACGAGTCTGATTAAGATATCTTATCAATTGCCTTTGTATTAATTTGTTTAGATTCTAAAGCGACTTTATGGACACCCTGTATATTTGATTGCAAATTTTGCTTGGAATCTAATAAACCCCCTGTTCTTTATAGGGGAATCTATTTTGAGACAAGCTATTTCGGATCGATTTTTCGTATTGAAAGGCAACATTGACGAACTTCCTTTAAAAAATAAATTATTTTGTGTACAAAATTGAACAGCATTTGTGACTACAGGTCAATTGATTATAGCGACCAATCAGACGCTTTCTATATTTCAGCGGCAACTAGACTTTCGTAAACGATAAACTCTTGTTTTTACAGGTGAGAGCCTTTTGGGTCTGTTTAAAATTTCTCCTGGTAAATTTTTTTATGTATATTTTAGCTTCCCCTAACGTAAATTTTAGTGTAATTTATTTTATTATTACAGTTTTTTACATTTCTATATACCATTTAGTAATCCTACTACTAAAATCTCTCTATTGATACAATCCTATTTTTATTTCATTCTCAACTTATGTTTTTAGTTATTTAATATTCACATTAATAATTAATTGTTTTACTTTTCTCGCCTGTTTAATTCCCATGGACTAATTACTTATTTTATACTTGAACACTCAATTTTTAAAGTAAATATTACTTATTTCCAAAATTCCTAATCAATAGAGTATAAGATCATCATCATCATCATCACTAACTCTATAATTTAAGAAGGGGATTTTTTTGAGTATTTGAATAATAATTTCATCTCAGTTTGGTTATGACATGTTTTTTTATCAAAGTTATTTCTAATAATTCTTTTATAATATATAAAAAAAACAAAATTGTGAAGTTCCGAAATAAATATAAGTATCGAAATTTTGTGAACTTTTGAAAACCCAAAGAATTACAAATGGTGAAGTTCAGAAAATTTATTTTTATACATCTTCTATAATTTAGGAAGGGGATTTTTTTAAGTATTTGAATAATAATTTCATCTTAGTTTAGTTATGACTTAGGTTTTTTTATCAAATTTATTTCTAATAATTCTTTTATATTATCAAAAAAGAAAATGGTGAAGTTCAGAAATAAAGATAAGTATCGAAAATTTTAGAATTTTTTAAAACCTAAAGAATTACAAATGGTGGAACTCCTAAAATTTATTTTTATATATCTTTTACTATAACTATATTTTAGCAACGTGATATTTTGAAAGGGGGGAAACTTAATTTAGAATTCCTTTTTAAAATTATTATAATTCACGAAATCAGAAAATTTATACAAATTTAACCAGGGCTGCTTTTTTTAGACTTTAAATTTTAATCTTAGTAGCGAAGCGCAAACTCACCCCGTAGGGGAGAGTGGCTAAGCCATTGCCTGGTATTCTTTATATATTTATCGCTATTTTTTTCACTAAATGAATTTTTATTCCTTTTATTTTGTTTCTTCAATTTTTATCTCATATTCCCCATCAAACAATTCGTGTCGGCGTATTCTCAATCGAAAGCTATCTTCTATCATTGTAATATCTAAAAGGAAATTTATTGCGATAGATAATTTAGTTCATTTTAAAAACGACCCAGTTAAAAGCGTACCGATGACGGCGCCAAAGACTCCACGAGCCCTGGGCGCAGAAACCAGGCCTTGTGGACTTAAATCTGCGTTTCATTGAGCTGCGACTGTTCCCATCGACCCAGTTCGTTTTCAGTCGTTTCCGAATTGCGCACACTCACGCTCCTCACCACCATAAGATGGAACGCTACCCCACACCTAACTGCTCTGACTATGTTGTCCATCAAAGCTGTTCTGTACATTCTTGTATATTGTCCAATTGTGGGGGATATTCGAGCACCTTGCCCTTCCTAGCACGTAGATGGGCGGAATCGCTACCGCTTGTCCCTTTTAAACGGGACGAGTTCCTGCATACAGAGTGAGTACAAACTGACATTTTATTGGTCTCTGTTTGGTGTTAGTCAGATGATCCTGCATTGGGGGTAGGTAGGCCTCTTCCTAACGTTGTAGCGTGCTTCATTCTTGCTTTTTTGCTTCTTCTTTTGTGTTTTTGTTTATTTTGGACTTTTTTATTGTTTGGTGTCCTTAAAAGTTTGTTGTACTATATCCTAGCACTAGGCTTCGGGATGATTGCTGCGGATTGTGCCTTAGTAGGCAGTAGATAGTTTGGCGTACGAATTTTACAAGGGATCAAATTCGCAAAATGGCTTTTATTGAAATGCTTACCGACCCTCTAAAAAATGAACCTAAAACCTATTATGCCTTTGAAGATTATGGTCTAGAGAGCTATTATATGTATATAACTATAGAGGGAGGAGACCTTCGTGAGAAAATATATCAACAGCAGGAATTGGCAATGATTTAGTGGTTCATAAAATTTTGGCAAACTGCTCGGATGATGAAAGTAATTTTCCCCGAGTTAAAGAAAGCTATGAAATTTGGTCTCCTCGCCTTCAATTTGATGGTGTGTCAAGGATATATGGCAAAGGTAGACATCGTGCTTATTTAAACATGCATGGAGTGTTAATATTGGAGGACTATGAATATAATAAATGTACAGTGGATACAAAGCACTAACCATGGTTCAATGATTCCGACCACTTCAGTTTCAAAAGCAATAAGGAACAGAAGAAAAGGTCCAACGGCGTAGGCACCTACTGAGCACTTGCCCGGAGATGCACTCCTCACAAAAACTAATTAAAACCAAGAAAGAAAGAGTATTTGAAGAAAGAAACGCAGTAAACTTCTTATTTCACTATTGTGCGAAGACACAATAATTACATATATGGCGGCGTCCCAGCAAACATGGAACAGTACCTAAAGCTTGGTTGTAGGGGCGATGCTGATGTATGCGAAAGTCGCCCACATCGCAAATCTTGAAAGGTTCGCTGAACAAAAAAACGGGCTGTAAAGGAGAAATGTGGCCTGCAGCAAACTTTGAGTTCCCAGTTAATTCCCCCTCGAGTAACAAATAGAAGCAATATAGAGCTAAGAAATGACACAAAAACAACTATACGAAGAAGTTAATGTAAAATAGGTAAAAAAAAACAAAGAGCGTGGTAAATAGACTAGTGAGAAGCAACGAAACAAATCCAATGAAAATCATAACTAAACCAGATTCTGGAAGAAATAAAAGCTTAAGCACTGCTAATCACCAACTGAAACAGAACTTACAGTAGATAAAATTACGTTAAACTCGACACTACCACACACACCGACTTCTCCTTAAACTGGATTTTCGATAAAACTTTGGAAGAAAACCAAGTAAAGAACGCCATATACAATGGTGTACTAAAAATCCACAGAAATAGAAACTGTATCTTGAAAGGGTAGGTCCAGAATACAGACGAACGGGAAAAGAAAATGATCAGAAATAATAAAACCCAATGAAAAAGCAAAAAAATAAAGAAAAAAACAAAATAAAGGAGACAGAAAACCGCAAACAAACACTATTTTTTTAAGAACAGACAAAAAGAAATTAAAGATTAGCCAACACTTTCCGATTTTTGCCTCAATTTTCCATTATATATTTTTTCAAATACGAAGTAAATTACTAAGAATTCCCTGAAGTATTGTAAGTAGTTAGAAAGAAATCTCTGAAATAAAGTTAAGGAAAATAATGTCTTTTGCTCACTCCTTTACAAGCTCGGCAGAAGCCTCAATTTGGAAAGTTTGAAAAGCATTTAAACCAGTTTAACAAATGCAAAGTAGCTGTTTACTTAAAAAATAACATGTATAAAGCATCGCCTCCTTCCAATCGATCTAGCCATCTCTCTCTCTCTCTCTCTCTCTCTCTCTCTCTCTCTATATATATATATATATATATATATATATATATATATATATATATATATATATATATATATATATAAAAATATATATATATATATATATATATATATATATATATATATATATATATATATATATATATATATATATATATATATATATGAGGAACTAAACCACATTCTCCGAAGACAATTTAATTCAGAATAGTTTCGGTGTATCTTTCCCCCTTTTTCAACTGACACTGGATAGTATATATAAAAAAAAGTGCATACAAGCATAACACAAGGTCAGGTCGTGAAAGATCCCCTCTTTTTTCCCAATCCCCTACTTGTGGCTAATCTGGGGGGAAAGGGTTAGGCCTAAACATATTGCGTTAGGAAACGGTTTAAGCTTTCTAATTAAGTCATGCGATGAGTTCTCACTAGATCATTTAGTATCCATAGCCAAATCCTCACATGAGCAAATAAGGGGTTGAATTTCTTAGTGGCTGTATGCTTAGTGCCCTAAATTCTAAAAAATCTGACCAAATTGGTTTTTCCAAAAGATTTCAGATTGCGTTAAATAAATTTAAATTCAATAACAACATTGTTATAACAAAATCCGATAAAACAAATCAGTTAGTCATTTTGGACAAACATAGTTATAATGATAAACTAAATGAACTTCTTAATGATGTGAGCACATATGAAAAGCTACAAAGTGATCTGCTCAATAACAAAACAAGCAATTTCAACAACAAATTGAAGAGAATATTGAAAAGCGCTGATATAATTAAACAATTCAGGAGTACGAACCCTTCACTTCCCTATATGTATGGGCTCCCAAAGGCCCACAAAGAGGGATATCCCTTACGCCCAATCATTTCTAATATTAATTCTCCCACTTACAAGCTCTCCAAATGGCTCGCCAAGCATTTATCTCCAGCAGTTGGAAGAATCTCATCTGCACACATTATGCACACACTATGAACACTCAAGATTTCGTTGACCGCCTCAACCACTTGCAATTACCGGATGGAAAACTTGTGAGCTTTGATGTAAACTCTTTGTTTACCGAAGTTCCGGTTGACCAAACCATGGGCCTTCTGCGGGAAATGATGCCTAGACTTGATTTGGATCTTGCCATTTCTACGAGTAAATTTATCGATTTAGTTGAATTATGTCTCTGTGACAATGTGTTTCGAGTAAATAATGAGTTTTATAGACAAATATTTGGCCTTAGCATGGGAAATAGTTTATCTCCGATATTGGTATGTCTCTTCATGGAATATTTTGAGACTGAACTCCTTCCTACAATTTCTTACCCTAACTTTATATGGTTAAGGTACATTGACGATGTATTTTTTGTATGGCCTAATGGCCATGATTTTGATACCTTTTTTAATAATTTTAATAATTTGCATGTCTCCATCAAATTTAAATATGAATGGTAATATGATAATAGATTACCATTTTTAGATGTCCTCATTAATAAAGATCACCATGAATTAAAACTTGACGTTTATAGGAAACCAACCCACTCGAATGCCTATATACATTATTTTTCGTTTCACGATAATACTGTTTAAAAAATCGGTAATTTCTAACATTTTCCTTAGAGCATACAAAATATTTCATCCTTCCTATTTAGATGAAGAAATTGTCATTATCAGGACCATTTTTTCTAATTTGTATTACCCCGATTGGTTCATATCGTCTGCCCATTTTGCAGCTAAAAAAACATTCTATGGTAATAAGCCTTCCCTCCTTAATGACTTCAACAAATTTATAACATTGCCATTTAATAATAAATTAAATAGTTTAAAGGACCTATTTGGAAAAGCGGGTATTAATCTAGCCTTTAAATATAACAATTCCTTAAACCAATTGATGATTGCCAGATAACCCAAAGAACATCATAACATAGAAGTATATGCAATACCATGCAACGATTGCCATAAAGTTTATATAGGTGAAATGGGGAGAAATCTAGACAAGAGATCGTATGAACACAAAATAGATATTAGAGTGGGCAGCGAAAGCAGCGGAATATTCTGCCATGTTAGACACTTGAATTATTCGATCGATTTCAATGGAAGTAAAATGGTGTTTAAATCGGCTAACTATGTTAAGAGAAGAATCGTAGAATCGAGCTTGATATCGTGAGTTCCTAATTTAAATCTATCTGAGGGTCAATTTTCTTTTAATCCAGTAATAAGAAAGCAAATAAACAAAATAGTAAAATGCCAGCCCTTCAATATGTTTAGGCCTAACCCCCCCAGATTAGCCACAAGAAGGGAGGTAGGGGAAAAAGGAGGGGATCTTTCACGACCTGACCCTGTGTTATTATGTTTGTATGCACTTTTCTTATATTTTCTATCCAGTGTCAGTTGAAAAGGGGTGTGAGATACACCGAAACTGTTCTGAATTAAATTGTTTTCGGAGAATGTGGTTTAATTCCTCATCTTTTCTTGCGATATTGCATTCATTTTTATCATATATATATATATATATATATATATATATATATATATATATATATATATATATATATCATATATGGATGGAAATAAATTATATGTAGATCTATGGTCAAAGATTAAGTTGTACGTTTTAAACAAGTCATCTTTTGATCTTGTAATTAGTTGGGATAGTGGCCGTTCCAATTGAAAATATACCAATTCTCTTTCAAGAAATATGTATCTTAGAAACAATTTTGTCTCTTTTCTTTAGATCTATGTGGGATGGGGAGCATATTTATATTTATTTATCAATTTCATTCTTCTCGACTTTTTCTATATTCGTAATCTAGTTATTTCTTCTTGACTGAAGTTTCCCCTTCAAACATTGACTTCATTTATCTGACTCTTAGTATTCTTGTTGGCTGGGATAATTCTTTTTTTAAGTTGAGTTGGCTGAGATTCCTTCTTCTTTAATTTGGATGAGTTTAGTTCTTGATCTTCGATTTTCTTTTCTTGATGTATCTTCATATTAACTTGCATATATTTCGATGGGATGATTCCTTCCAAATTCTTTTGATCACGTGACGATTTCTTGTTGATTTGATGACGTGATGATTTCTTGATGTGAGTTAGCCCTTGAAGTCATTTACCTTGAGTTTCGTTTTCTTCTGGAGGCGATCCATTTATCTTGAGTTTTCTTGAGTTGTCCTTAAAGCGTTTTTCGTGGTCTCTGTTTTCTTCGAGAATTTTCTTTGTAAAAAATTGTGGACTTGGGGATCGATCGCGAGTCTTTTGAATCCAGAGGCCAGCACTTTGCCGTCACGCTACGGCAAAGTCCATCCTGACTTGGTAATTTAATGGGCTATTTATATTCTCGCTTTTGGAAGGAAGTTTTTCTCTTATACATCTTCGCACCCCTACAGATCCAATCATCAAGCATATAACCCATCCCGAAAAAATATTCCTCTTCTCTGCCCAGTCAGATTCAGGTTGCAGACTCATCTATATACAGCATGTACATATATATGTACTCACCCGATTTAATCTGGCATCGTGGCTCAAAGATTCATGAGATCCCTTCCGGGTAGAGAAACTCCAGGGACAAACGCGTCTACTTGACGCCTTTTAATGGAAGAGGCGAGGCCAAAAGGACAAGGATAAAGATGTTTGGAGCTTCGCTGATATCGGGGCCTTTCTGTGAGAGGTTCACCACTGTCTTTGATTCTGCAGGATGTAAGCGAATTTGGTAGTTCCCTCTAAGAATGGGACCATGCTGTTCAGTGGGCAAATGTTCCATAATCATTAGGCATTTGTCAGAGTTCTTGATAGGGAATTGAATGTTGATCGTTTCTCGAGTGAACATTTTTTTGTTAATATATCTAAATCGACCAAGCAGACATTGTGAGTGGCCTTCGTAGACTTGTATAGAGGACTCACAATTAGCTATGAGCTTCTAGAAGGCGTAGTTTTTCAGCAAAACTCGCTGCTACTTCATAAAAGACAGTTCACGGCAACCCAGTTCCATGAATTCCATGATTTCCACTCAGGCCGTGAGGATGTGCAGTTCCTTCAGCTGCAAAGGCGTTAGCGCAGAGCTCTCATGAAGGTATATCTTATGGCTGACACTTGAGGTGGAGCGAAGGTGGCAGCCGAACGAGGAAGTTGTGTTAATGACAATAATATGCCTCTCGTCTGCACTCCTTATTTTAACTTACTATTTGAATGGGTTGCCATCTACACTAATTTATAATTCAGTTCGCTGGTTATCTACGCGTTAGCATTTCTATTTCTCTTCCCTCGGTCATTTATTTAATCTGATTTACTTATTCTTTCTTGGTTAATTTACATAGCTCACCTTTACCAATTTAAATGCTTTTGCTCTAAGAGTTATTTACGTGTTGCTTTAATCATTAATAAAAACGTATGCCTTCAATAAATTCTAGAAATCTATGGCTAAAAAGTAAAGTAATGTTTGTAAATTATATAAATCTTTCAATGATATATTTATCTCCTTTCCAACATTTTTCCTTAAAGTATGTGTATGAGGGATTATTACTCCACATTCCGCATATTTCAATTTTCAAATTTGAGAGAAAATATATAGAAAGTTTTATGGCTTATAATTGAATGGGGTAATTTTTAAAGCAGACACCCTCGTTTATTTCAAGCGGTCGAAAAATATAATTCAGGAAATTTGGTTTTTACTTTGTTTTAGAAGCCAACCATCATGTTCCTTTTGCACTTTTGCGAATTAAGAGAAATCTTTAAAAGTGGAAAAATTATGTGTTATTTTCTCTGTTCGTAAAGCACATTTTCTGTATATTAGAAATCATTGAGGTGATGCAATTTGGTAGTATGAATGAAAAGTTGCTCAGGTTAGAAAGCCAACAATTCCAGCACGATAGAAAAAAATCAGAAAGATGTTATCTGAATGAGAGAGCAAAAGAGTTTTATTGGATATAATTACTCCAGAATACTATTGAAGTTATTTCGGATCAATGACATCACACGTCTGACTACATTTTAATTTGTGGCAATTATATAGCTTTCCATCACATCAGCTTAATACCAACACAAGCAATATTGAGTTTCCAATGCATTTTAAGAGTCCCTGGATATTTCATCTCATCAAGACCAGAATCAATCTTTAACTGAAAAAGAACCTAATGGGTTATATTTGAGATCTTACGAACATATAAACTTAAGATGGGGAAGGTATGAAGCTACGGGTCTCTTATAAAATAAAATTATTTTCTCATCCTCCCTCTGATTCTTCTGTATTTTAGGTCTGTTCCGGTAATATTTCTCCTCACTTTGTCTCATCTCTTCTTATCTTTGCTTAGACGTAGGAATAACAACATGATGTGTCGGATGTGATTTAAACCTAGCACAAGTTGAAATAACTGGTTCAAATGCGTATATGAAGGGGGATGAATTATTTAACCAGCAATCCCAGAGAACATTTATAAATAAGAATTTGCTAAAAATATTTTACTTACCCGTTGTCCGCAAGGTAAAAATGTGTAGAACGCGGTTGGCGTCAAATGAGTGCCCAGACAATGAGATGAAGTGTCATTTAAGGTCAACACTGGCTATAAACATTGTAGTGGAATGAGAAGAACTGGTACCTCTTCAATGCTTTATAGAACTAACAAAACAACATAATCTGAAAAGCAAGAAAATACAAAATTACACAAATGAGGGTGGAAATTATGTAAGGATCCAAAACATATTTTCCTCACCAGAATCTTAATGCTGTTAAGATGATTATTGTGGAGAAACTACCAGGTAATATTCATATGTCTGGCATAAAGAAGACCAGGGATCAACTAGGAAACGAGACTTTAAACTCGCTGATCCTTCTACTATGGATACTTTCAAAGATATTATTATTCTGGGTTGGTGCTGGTATTTATTTCAAAATCAGAAAAATGGGGTACCATTGCTAATGCATAACTGATATCCTATAGCTCTATTACCTGGCGATGTTGAATATTCAAAACGATTTTAAGGCCGACAGAGTTGCCGTTTAGCTTCTATTGGTGAGTTGTATGACTTTGTAGGTACGAATTTTGGTAATACTTGAGTTTATGGGCGCTTGAGAAGGGGCGCTATTTTAGAGCTACACATCTGGGCTATAATCACAGCGTTGTATTTGTTTTGGGGTCTATATGCTTTATTATTTAGTAAGTGCCTGCACTTCTACTCGATTATATTAATTATTAATGTAATGAATTTTTCTATGCTTTGTTATGTTTTTTGTTTTTTTACTTCGTGTACCTTTTTCATTATTCCGTTTCAAGATAAAATTGCACAGCTTTTAGCAAGCAGAAACGTGTCTATATATAGGACCCGCTCCGAAATTATCGACAGTTTCGTCATAACTTCTTCGTGTAACAGTTGAGCGTCTCTATTATAATAGTTAAAGGTAGAGATGGTTTAACTTTTGTCGAAAAGTGATTATTTATTAGGTAAATTAAGGTGACGATAGCGTCCCCGACATTTAACAATCGCCTTTTTCATTGAAATCTGATGTTTAGTTTCGAATTAAGAATACTACGAGTTTTTTTAAAGTTGCAAGGTATATGGGGGGCTTCGAAACTAATTAACGATGTTAATTTTTGGCTAAAATAGTCTAAAGTAGGCGATGCTATCGTATTTATTATTCCATAAATGTGTAGAGCCGATCGCACTAATTGTAGCACAAATGTGTAGCCAAAAAAATAGCGCCCCCTAGCGTGCGCCAATAAATTCGATTATTAACCGAATTCCATATTGCCTAAGGACTATATTATTTACATTAGGAAAATTGATTTTCTAAGACTAATACCCCATCAATCAAAATGTATATGTCCAGTTTAAATCCATGGCAGTGTTCAGTAATGGATGATTCGTG
This sequence comes from Ceratothoa steindachneri, assembly GCA_963969495.1. Lineage (NCBI taxonomy): Eukaryota > Metazoa > Arthropoda > Malacostraca > Isopoda > Cymothoidae > Ceratothoa > Ceratothoa steindachneri. The sequence continues at coordinate 48,829,218 of OZ018336.1, forward strand.
GTGGCTTAACTTGGAAACTCAATCAATATGACCAGCAGTGGTTCACTAAAATAAAATTTATACTATTACTATTTGTTTTTGCAAAATGGACTTTTCAATAATAATATATCGATGATTGATTTAAATTGCATTCAATATGTTACCTGGCAGAGCCTTCCTATTAGAAAATCAATTGTCCATTTTTTTACCTATCATTTTCTTTTTAAGGATACCGCTATTAATAGTCAGATAGTTGTATGTGATTGCTCGGAAGGAACTATAGTTTTTAATGATTGTTAAAACTTTATGACTGCCCTCATTAACCTTTTTTCCATATTTATTTATGTTTATAATAAACGCCTTCACTTTCAGGGCAAACATAGAAAGGGCATACTTGCAAGTCCACTTGAAGAATGACGATAAAATTCAGCTATTACTGTTATAATACCTATGATAATAGTAATATACTAACGTGGTATGTTTCAGGAAGGCGAGTTACTAATTATTTTTTAATGCTTGAGTTCAACTAATTGAAAGACATAGAAAGGTTACTTTGATTTATAAGCAAAGGATCTATACGTTCACAACTTGCCTTGTTCCCTTTATACAGATGAAGAAATGATCCACTTTTATTAGGTATCTAAAGCAATCCAAATTATTTTTTAATGCTTGAGTTCAACTAATTGAAAGACATAGAAAGGTTACTTTGATTTATAAGCAAAGGACCTATACGTTCACAACTTGCCTTGTTCCTTTCATACAGATGAAGAAATGATCCACTTTTATTAGGTATCTAAAGCAATCCAAATTCAAGGGCAGTTTAATCATATGAGTTGATATACTACCCCGACTACTATTAACTCTATTTTCATGAAAGATTATATTTAAGATAAGAAACTGGTAAAGGTTCTTGGCTTAGGTTGACATATTGGACGTAATATATTGTACTGCTCCAATCTAAAAAAATAATTTTATGGACCAAACCCAAATGCAGATTTTAATATTTATTCCCTTAATATATGAACCTTTCGGGATATTTACCCCGGTTAACCATTCAAACGTTTTTAGGAACAGTTTAAAAGGAATAAATCAGATTAAATGGAGTGTGTCTCGAGACTCAGATACTAATTTCCAGTGAGATCAGTTAATAGCATAATTTAAAGAAAACCTCACTCTATCATCTTTGAAGCGAGTGCTATCATCCAGAAAATTTGGGCTACATTGCATAACAACCACAACTGTGAGGCGGTTGAGCGCTTAGATATAACGAAGTTGATTATGAATCATCTCTAGCTATAGGCAAATCAAAGATCTTTGGGAAGCAAGTTGCCTAGACTAAATTGAAAATAACTTCCTCTCTTTTTGTAGAAGAGGAATCCCAAATGGCTATTCATGCGCTCAAGGATAAATCTTTCCTTTGTAGGGAGAGTCAAGTAGTATAATAGCTCTTGTCCATTTTATGCAATTAGCCATATGTAAAGGATAAAGTTAAGGAAATTACATCCTTCACGCTGGTAAAGGGAAGCCTCTTGTTGCGTCCCAATTCAACCGTTGTAACTTGGTATCTATGGAGATGACGAAAAATAGAATGAGGAGTTTAAAGAGATAAAGAGACTAGAATCTAATTTAGATATTTTTCTCGACAGAACCCATACTCAATCCTGATGCTGTTCAGATTTTCTCTCTTTGTAGCCCGGTTTCTCCTAAATTTTTGGTAGTTTTCTAAGGAAATTTCCAACACAGCCGTGTGTTTTAGATTTATTCTGTTACTTTAATGCAAGCCTGTATCAAGGTCTTCATCCAGCGGGAACCATCAGCCACAACATACATTAGAAAAAATATAACACAGCGACGAATTACTGGCACAAGCAGGTGCAAAAAGTGAAGCAGAGGAAGAATTGGAAGTTGTTCGCTTTTGATGGTATTCCGTATTCTATTTATAGCTTCAAATAAGCCTATTTTTCTATGCAGTTTTAATTCTGTGCAACCGGCCATTATCTTCTTATAATCTTTTATATAGCAGTAGAATTCCAGTTTATCTGCCCGTAGTTCATCAATTCGTTTTACCATTGCTCCTACAACTCCATGATGCTTATGGAGATCCTATCATAAACCATATGTTGAAGAACCTAAGAAACAGGTACAAGATCCATTTGCACCGACAGTTTATCATAAGCTAATTATAAAATGCCCAACTTAGGAAGGCTGGAGGCACCAAATTACCGAAAAACTCACTTCTCCTCTAATTCTCGTTAACGGAGAGGAAATGGCACCGCCTATTTATGTCACTGGGAGAAACTATACCTCTGTACCTGCGATTAAAATTTAAAAGAGAAAATGCGAAAAAGAAAGAGTGATTCGTAATTACGTGTATAGTCTTGTCCTATTTCTATATGAATAAAGTTTAGCCTTAAATATAATGAAGAAATAGGATCAAGGTATTTACTGAAAGTTCTGATGTAGCGACTGAACAGAGGATAGCAAATTCGAACCAGAATATTCAGCAATCGGATTGAGAGAGTAGGTCTTTACAGTAAATATTGGTGGCCTATTAAACTTACGTTTGGTTCTTTCGCAAACGTGATAAGATTAAAGTACATTTTTTTAGAGTCCAAAATGTGCAAGGTAGAACAAAAAACATAAATAATTTTATATCTTATATCGAGTTTGTCCCCCTTTGACAGCAACAATTGCTTCATTAGGTCTAGAATAACGTCATACAAGTTTTGTATGTTGTTATGGGAATTACAATCCATTCCTGAATTAAAAAATTGAGATTGTGAGCGCCAATTCAAGTAGTATACCTTAGTGTTCTACTCATTGTAACGTTTTTTAACAATTGAGTTCTGTAAACAGGTGAATAATCATAAGTAAACAATGTTTCTACCGCTGTGTGAATTTAACCGGTCTAATAGACAAATATTGCTTTCAGTAACTCTAGTATTTAGCAGTGGACCAGGATAATTCGAGTATATAGCAACCAAAACCTCCAATACAATAACTAGGATTTACGCTTGAGTCAGACAATCAGGATGCAGTGACTCTTTGTGCATTTACTATTCATAAAATCGTCCTGAACAAGAGAAAGTCAGGAAGAACGATTCGTCAGAGAAGACATTCTTCTACTTCTGCATTGTCCATTTATGTTGGTTTACTTTTGTTGGTTTATGCATCAATTCTAGCGCAGATTAACCTTCATGAGCGTATAATATGTTTGCTTATGGCAGCCATTTGAAGATATCCAGCTGCATTGAACTCTAAAAGAACTATTTTAGTTTATATTTGTTTGGGGAAATGTTGCTTTAGCCTTGCAGTCACTTCATTTGTCCGTGTTCTGCGTTTTCTAGGCACAATGAATTTTGATGTTCTCTGGACTTTATCAATTTGTTTCACCTTCCTTCTTGAGGTATTTATCTTCGAGGTAGCTTTTCTGGTTTTGAATACGCAAGAAGACATTAGTCGTAGTTATTCTATAATTTTATTCAAATTAGCACCTTTTGTTAGGCTTCAGGCATTTGCAATCAAAAACCTTTGCTACATTGAAGTCGAAAAGGCCATACATTCTGACACATACAAACACACATCTTAAAAGAAAGGAACATTTTGGTTACGATATCACGTACATGAGACCTACAATGCATATTTATAAGAGTTATGTACGGGCAATCTCCTAAGGAAGCAAGCTCTCAACAGTTAAGCCAGAGAGTCAGATGCGACAAAGTGGACACTAGTGATTGTTTCGTGAGATCCATGGACCTCTGAGTTCCTGCATGAGTTTATATAGTGAATATATTCAGGGTAAGTGATATTTAACCAATTTTAGTATGAGATATTTCGTTTGAGATACAATCAACAGTTTAGAAATCTATGGAAACAGGTGACGTTTTTCGGCTACACTATATAAACGTTTAAAATTTACATTACTTTTATATATGTAGACATCACCTCACAAATTTGCAATGGAGAGTATGCGGCTGTGCAGTCCTCGAACATGATAAGATATTATTCAATAAATGTGTATTAAAGTAATAGAGCAAGTTTTATAGAGAGGTAAGAGATTTAGCCTTTTTCAGGTTCAATATTGAACCAGTAATTAAAGGAGCTATTTAAATTTCAATGTTCATCAAGCTAAAGATCGATTTTGGGATTTAGGTATGCTAGCAATTAGTTGTCGATTAATTGTCTCCAAAATTGGTAAAAAAGTGCCAAAGAAACTAGTTTCTATACCAAGAACCACATTGTAGCATGCGAGAGAGATAGGGTGAGTGTGCATTTCACATCGTGCTGTGTGCGATGTCCTTTAAAATAGTATATTTAAATTTGAAATGGCATCGAATGAATGCGTGAAACTGATCTAGATGAGGGTGAAACATTTGATTTTCAATCAAATGTAAACTTAAAACTTAATTGTGGTAATGAAAAAATGAATGAGATCAAGAAATAATTTTACCAATGGTGCTGTTAACATAGCCAATGCAACTAATAAGTTAAGTAAGATTCGGCGCTTATTTTCTTAACTTCAGTAAAATAACAATACAGACTTGACTCTAAAATTAAAAGAAATAGATTGATAGCTATGATAAAAAATAGTGAATATATTAAAGTATTCAAAGTAGAGAATGCTGCACTCAATGACATAATACAAGCTTTGAAATCTGTCAAAATTAAATGAGAAAAAGTTTTCAGCCATGAATGTAACACTTCTTAGTGCTCAAGGATTTTTTCATAATACAAAAACTTATAATCGAAATTCTCATTTTCACCCCCCAAATTAAGAAAGCTTTAATTTTAAAACCAAATGAGAGAAAGCAAAAAGCATTGAGTGGATTAAGAAAGTACATAAAAATTGGAACTAAGTGCAGTTACGTGAATAAACTATATGTAGAAACAAAGTGACAAGCATTGCCAAATTAATATCTTTGATTTACCAACAGCAAAGCGAATGATTATACACTTTGTTTATACAACGAGATTTTTCATCTAATTCATCAGAAACGAACGGAGACACTTTCTCGGAAGTAAGAAGGTACAATAAAAATCCAAAGTAAATGTATCCGTAAAAGCAATGTTAAATCACAGGTCCAACCATTTGAAAGAAATTTTGCTAAAGATTTCGACATTTTTGACGAAAATGGTGAAAATAACGGTTGACTTTATCAAAATTATGAGTGAATTGGTTGGAGTCTATACCCCTAATTGTCGTTGAGCAGAGAGATCATTCTTATATGCAGTAATATTTGCAACCAAAGTAAGTGAAACGAGTAAATTATTTGTGTTTCTTACGTTTATTTTATAATTCCAATTTGTAAGCTTTATCAATGTAGAACGTTTCAATTTTTTATGTATTTAATTGTTTTTTTTAAATTTTGATGAGCAATATTATTTTTTACACAAATTTTATTTATAAGAAGCAAACTTGTTTATAAATGTAGATCAAGTTAAAGGAAATGTCGGAACAAATAAATTATCAAATCTTTTATTTTTTATGTAATTCCTTTTTTAACTAGGAAATAATTATGTGTAAATATAATAAAATATCCAAAGACAAAAGACATTTTTAGTTCGGAATTCCGCGATGAACAAAACAATTCAAATGACAATCCTTACTAAGCCGTTACCTCTCCTTGTCGAACAGCCAAAATCTCAAGATCTGACCTGTGACAGACCAAGAGATACGCACCGAGGATTTTAGTAAATCTAGCAGCCCACAAGGAAGTACTTCCCCACCATAAGCCTTACAGCCGGATGCACCCAAGAACGGTTTCAGTAGCCTGGTCAGTCCATTCATTACACACCAGCAAGCGTCTTTGGAGCATAAACCTTCCATCCCATTATTCGCGTCCTAACAACCAGGATCCGCGAAGAACGATCGTTTTTAACCTGCTGACGTTAAAAGGCGTTGCGTATAAAGGTTTAAATGTCTCTTTTTGAACACAGCTGATCAGGTCCTTAAAACTAGATAGAAGAATAAACAAGGAAATATGAAAGGATACACAAATTAAGAGGGTTGCAAACGAGGACCCGAGAGAAGGTACCAGTTTCTCTCGGCATTACTTGTAGGGATACAGTTACCACTACTCCCCAAATCTTAGTACGATTGTGGAGTAAATAGGATATTAATGTCTTGAGACAACATTAATAGTATAGTTGTCTTTGCTATTCCAACGGTCCAAAAGAATTATTGGGAAGGGCTTAAGATACAAAGTGATTAAAACGGGAAAAATGAAGAGGTCTCAGAAGAGTAAAGCTCTAATATTTGCAACATTTATAATTTAAATAAATATCCAACATGAGTTCTGCTCGCTCCTTCCTGCCCTTTGATTGGGCATTTACTGTGTTCGAGCCAACGTTCTACTTCATTATTAAAAAAAGGGTTATTGTCACTCAGAGTTGATTATATTATTTTCTTGCGATATAGAACTATAAAACAAAAAAAATGAGAGAATCTCATGCAAATAATTTGGGACAAAGAAAATTAAAATTAGTTTAAGATATTGTTACTCAAAGCTAAAAAAATATGCAAGGTCGAATAAGTGTGTAATTGTGTGTGTGAAAGTAAAAATAACTCCTCGGCGTTCAGGAGCGGAGAAAATGACAGGTCGACTGAATTGAGCTGAAAACAATGTCAGCTCTCACCAACGGATTGTCACACTCACTGACATACTTAGCAGAGGGAGACGATTTTTCAGAGGATATTTCTTCTTCGAATTTGAGGGCAATACGAACAAAGGCTTACCCCTCAGTAGTTTGTAAAGAGAGATCTGTTAAGAAATGAGTGACGATAAAAAGGGGGAATATATGTAAGCTATTCAGCCGCAGTTCCTCAGGCGAGTATTGAGGGTGCAGGGGGTGGAAAATGCCATTTCAAGGGGACGAGACGCCTTAGAAGAAGATAATGGAGGGAAAAACGGGAACAGTTGGATATGAATCAAAGAAAAAAAAGAAGAAAATAATTAGGTTTAGAGCGGATATTTAAATAGTTAAAGGCGCGCCCTTTACCTTTTCTATCATAAAGAAGGCTTATGAGTGGCTAGTTTAATTTACCTATCAGAATGACAGTTGCTGGAATGCTAGCCGGCATCAAGACCGAAACTCTGGAGACAAAGTGGTGTTAATTTTTATTACTCCACCCTCACCCAGCAAAAAATAAAAGAGTTTAAGAAAATTCACACAAGTTATTTATTCCTTGTAATTAGTTACCTAAAAGTATGGTGTAGAGTGATACTCTCATAATAATTAAAAAATCACTAAGATAGATATTTCTTAGATATTAATAAGTTCTAATTACTGCGATTGGCCGTGAGTGGATTATATGTATTTATTAGCCATTATATACATATAAACCTGTTTCCAAACAGTGATGCCTGCGTTATTCAATCCAATTTCCTATGCTATTTTAACATACTAAAGAGAGGGTCAGTTTCAGCCCCGTAGCCTAAGGAAAGTAGGGGTAAATACCGTAAATATGAGTCTAAAGTAGTGGTTTATATATAGTTCCTCTTGAAAACATTTTTTTTCAGTTTAAGTTGCCTTGTACAAGGTTGTATTTAGATAGGGTGTGTAAACGCGAGTTTAAGAGGAAAGTTCATGCTTCACATTTTAATTCCTCTCGCACATTTATCTTTAACCTTATCTTTCATTTCGAGGACATCAATTACCGCGTTAGAGTATCTGGACTAACATAGTTTATTATCTTGTACAATAGCAAGGTAAGGTTTGATTTCGTGCTCCAAAAGAGAGAAAGTTAGATTAGAATAACGGGACTATTTGAGGGCAGGTTAAGAAGCTCGGCAGTGGAGTTGATTACAATTATTATATTATATATTTGAATCGGTTGCAAACCAAGAGTTTTAAGCTACATACTTTAGTTTTCTTTTAGTAGATATATTTTTCTATTTATAAAACATTTCGCATTCAATTTCTTGTTCCTAGGTCGACTTTATGAGGTTTTATCCTCATCTTTTACTTATTGGCCAATTAAATCAAATCTTTAGGGACAGAGGTATGAGTTATTATAGTATCCAAGTGTTAACTATAGTGATATAATTTTAAAAGTAATCAAATTTCTTTCACATTACCAACCACTGGTTTCGTCAAATAATGTTTAAAGTCCAGGATCAATTTCACTGGTCAATAATTTTTTAAAAGTTGTGGGCTACTTAAATGAGATTAGTTAATTCTTATGTATTTTCATTCACTGAATCCAAATATCACATTAAAAACTTCTTATTAGCTATAATTTTAGAGGTATGCGGCATGTAATATTTGATTATTTTAATATAACGTAAAGTATGTGTCATTATTTTTTAAACTCTAATCCATATCCTGGTTCCGCTTTTGCATCGTTGAAATATCTTGGTGAAACCTTTCACCATGTTCGTCAATAACTGTCCTACATTTCGCAGGAAAAAAAGTCTAAATGTGAGTCCAAAAGTGGATTTTAAGTGACATGTTACATCCCATGTTCTTGTAAGCCTTGATGAGGTTTTCCACCATTTTTTTTATACTCTCTTTGCCTTCTGTTACCAAGAAATTCCTTCGCTACTAACTTAAATGTTTCCAAGGCAACTTTCTTTTCCCCATCAAGGGCTGATTCAAAGTCACCATCTTTAAGAATATTCTGAATCTTAGGACATTGAAATCTCCCTCTTTATCTTAGCGTAGCTCAGTGAGGGCAATTTTTATGTTAAATACTTGAATCCTTGAAGAGATTTGTTTATAGTTTTTACGAGGTTTTTATGAGACCCAGTTTTATGTGTACATAGTGGTGGTAGCAAAATTTGTTTGGGTCAGTAAGAAGTGGATATTGAACATTTTTCATGGCTGGAAAAAAGTTACATCCCAGATCGATGATGACAGTTTAGTGAAGGAAATTTAAAAGAGAGCAAAATGACAATAAAGTATTACAAACGTCGTTTAGTGAGAGATAAATACCAGCATCGTGGCCAAAGGAAGAAGAAAATTAACCTATTAATAATAAAGCACTAAAAACAGTGTGTTTAAAACTAATTAACTTGACTTAATACAATTGGCTAAAAAAAGTTATTAAAATTTAGCTGCGGGAAAACTAAATACTGACAAAAAAAATTGAGCGGTAATTTTCCAAAGTTATTGTTGTGCTAATATTAATTTCAAAAGGTAATCCGATAGATCACTTAATTTTTTAGCTTATTTTATTCTTATATCAAAATATCAGTGCCATAACGAACATTCTCACTATGTCAAAAGACCAGAAGAGGCTTTCCAAACAAATTGCGCTCGCAAAGCTGCCAAACAACCCAATTAAAGCTGGTTTGTAGTCGTTATTTGTTTATGGGACTGAAAAGAGTCATTTTGTAGATGGAAAAAGGCGTAAAGGTCAATAGATAAATATATAGCAACTATGGTTGCTACCATAGTTAAGTAAATGAAAATTCAAGCACGGCCTGGGAGATATATGGGAATTCATTTTCAAGCAGGATCAAATTCTTCGACATAAATATGACAATCATGAAGAATTTGTAAGAAACTAACAAATCAACACTTTCATACTTTTAGACCATCCCAAATATGAACTTCTCAGAAATACTAGGGGCAATTTAAATAAATAAAGAGTTTATAATAAATAAATTATTTCTGGCGTGGCCCATAAAAAATAATGATATTAACTTTTGTAATTATTATTTTAGGTAGTGTATAAATATTGATTATATAACACATTAAACTATAATATCTCACAAGTAACGTTTATTTTTAACTTATCCAAGTATAAAATTCGAAAATTGTAAGTTTCTAATCTTACGAAAACCATGAAATTCTTGCCGAAATGTTGGAGGATATTATTCTTGTTTCTACATATTACAATTTTGCCACTTTTAGATGTTAGACCTAACACCATGACTGCAGTCTCAAACTGCAGAGGATGCAGGAATTATCTTCATTTGCCAGACTTTTTAAAATCTTAGAGAGTCTCAGAGAGAAATGCCAAGCAAACTGCTGTACATGGTGAAATAAATATGAAGTTAGCTAAGGCATGAGAAAACCGTACTTATCAGAGGATAACTCGAGCCGCAAAGTTCTGGAAAAGTTGAAGGAGAGGAATAGGAGTGTTTGGGTCTCCAGTTAAAAAGGGGTTATAGTTATAAAAGGTGGAAATGACAAAGGCATGGAAGGCTAACTAAAAAGTTTCTCTCTCTCAGTGAGACCGGATTTGACTGAGGTTATGGAGAAAGCAGAGAAAAGATTTTCTGATATAGGCAACATATTATTTGAAATCGTTTTAACTATCAAAGAAACGCCCAGGTTTCTAACGTTGTCAGAGAACGCGATCCTGCATCAACCAAGATTGAGAGAAGCGAGCTATATTTTTACATCAAGCGAAGTACGCTGAGATGCTTATACTAACAACATCAATTTGGTCACGGTTTATTTTCAATGAGTTATCTGATAGCCACTCAGTAATAGTGTTAAATGCGGATAAAGAATGCTAAAGAGCGCAACAAACTAGTTTAGGAGGAGGGAAAAATATTCAAGTGTCATCAGTATATATATGGAAGGCTAGACGCAGGTTCCGCAGAAAAAGTCTAAAATCAAGAAGGTCAATAAGAAAAAAGAGAGGGCCAAGAACAGAGGCCTATGGAACACCGTGAGACACAGCAGCTTACTGAGATACCTCATCCTCGATGTAGACAGAATGAGTAAACAAGTAGGAGACGACAGATTAAAGGAAAACCAGTACATAGCATTTAAGGGCAGTAAAGAACTCGATGGAAACGAACGAAGTGGTCAACGGTGATAAATTCTTCAGAGAGATCGAGAAGTATCAAAACTGAGTGCCTCTCAGGGACGGCCTCACTGCGGAGACGGCGAATCACCTAAGAGAGCCGATTCAGAGCTGTGACCTGATTTGAAAACTGGAAGGTTTCCTTTGGTACTGGATTAAGACGTATGTCCAGTGATGTGATCAGCTGCTACCTTCTCAAGTGCCCTGCATATGAATTGAAATTGAGAAATAGGGCGATAATTTGAAGGATCCTAAGGGTCAAGAATAGCGGACGTCAGCATCTTTGAAGTCAGAAGGCACCTCGCCTAGCGACTGGGGGGCGTTGAAGATTGTCGTAGGATCAGGTTTGCATCCCTAACTTTGCTGCCCTCTTTAGACGTGGGGGAACGAGGTGACAGACAAATAGAGGAAAATGTCTCCCTCTTAAGTGCGTGAGAATTAAAGACGAGTGCAAATTCTAATATTAGCCGACTTTGATACTATTTCAATAGGATTCAAGTGGTAATAAGATACAAACGAGTGAAAAAAAATAATGTTTAATAGTATACAAACAGCAAATTGGATTAACAAGAATGATACACTTTAACAATTACATTAATCGTTCGGCAATTAACAATTGAATTGAATTTACAAACAACGATATTGTCTGAGCCGGACGAGGCACAATAATTACCCGAGAGGGATCAAGAGAAGACTATTAAGTGAATTTTGCAGTCAAAAACTGTCACGCCTCTTTAAGGATTCTAGAGGAGACCTTGAGTAGTCACTCGGGGGAGTATTCTTCTCGGGGTAGCTTAGCTAAACGCGTTATTCTTTCGTGAGTCATACGCCCTTAACCTCCATCTTTCCGAATTATGGTTTCTGCCTGCGAGCTCTTAGAGTGCCTGGGTGACGTTTGAGAAGTATGCGTCGTCTTTGGATGAGTCCAATAACCTCCTAAGATGCTGCTTGTGCACTCTGGTAGTACTGCGTGAGCATTGCGTAAATTTTGCTTGCATGAAAGACGCGTTGATATAGCTCGCATCCCGAATGCTCATATAATACTCATTTGATCATTCCCAAGCTAGGGAATATATACGACTCAGCCGGAAGCTCTTTTGTTTGCCGACGGAAGCGATTTCGTCTCTTCTCCAAAAACACGGCGGCTATGGTTTTAGCACCCTATTGCTAAATTGTGTCCCGGCTCCAGTTTGACCTCGATATCGCTCCCTAAGTTTACCAAAATGTTTCAATGGAATGTTCTTCGTCCGTGAGCTATTCCTTTTTATCTTTGTCTTCGCGACTCGCCTGCTCTCTCCTCTCTTTCTCTGACAAAGATACCAATTGGTGTGGTAGGAGGACTGCTAAGCCTGAACATAGAAACTTGGTGGTAAAGTGTCAAGCGCAGAGAAGGTATTAGTTCAATGAGTGGAATATTTGCGCAAGCTCTTCAGAGGGTTTACAAGTGATGTTAGATTTGGGGATAATTGGAATAATAGTGTGACGAGGGTCCACCGTAGCCGTTATGCCAGACGAATATTTGCTATATTTTAGATTAAAAGGTAGAGAAGGCGGATAGAAAGAGAGTGGTAGGAGTTTATGTAACCTGATATACGATAGATGAGCTAGAAAATTAGAGGAGAATTTGTTTGTTTTCTTCCAAATTTTACCGGTACAGGCTTAGCATGAGGATCACGAAAGAGCTGTGAATTCATGCGTTGCACGAGCATATCCTTTTTCCAATACAATGTCAAAGGTGTGCCAGTCGAAGGCTTCGCTTTCATGCTCTTCACTGTTTTGTGTCTCAAATGTGAGTATTTTATTACGAAGGAGCTCGGGATCTGCGATAGTTGACAGGACTAAAGGAATCGTAAAGGTCAAGGCAGGATGTGCGTGGCTGCGTAAGTAGCGGAAGAATAGGTTGAGGTCAGAAGAGGGGTAGAAAGTGTCTTTATTCGGGAGAAGTGAAGTGAGATACCGAGACATCAGCTAAGGATGAATAAAGGAGAGTCTGTAGTGGTTTAAGTGTGCGACAGAATGATTGGGGAGGTTAGTTTGAGAAGTTAGAGTTATACCGAGTTGAATAATAAAGTGAAAAGATATAACATTTGATGCGTCCGTCACAGAGATTTTGTACACTAGGTATATGGATAATACGGAATAAATAATGTCGCTGTTGGTCTGGGTGGGAGAAGTGAAGAATTGAAAGAGGAAAACGTTCGAATACTTCGATGAGTCATTGATATGAACTGGCGTTTTTAGGATCTTGTGGTTTCCGACTACACCAACCATGCCGAAAGAACTTTAGAAGGCTATAATTGAAGAGATCACCCAGCTGTCGTCAAAATTAAGTTCTGATTGGTGGCGCGGTACTATGTAAATATTTGTGAATTTGAGTCGTGGTGTTAAAGCAAGTGTATCAAGAATTCCTTCAAAGGTATCGCGTGGAGGTTGATCAGTGTGAGCAAGGGGCATAAGAAGCCAGCTGCAAGAATCCGACCTATTCATCTCTCTCGTAGTTCTAAAACAGTGTAGGAAAGTGTATCCGATGGGCAGGAAAAGTTAAAAATGTAACGCAGTGTCTATTTCGAGGAGTAACCACGATGATTTAATGAAGAAAATTTTAGCAAGTTTTGCACCTTAACTAATTACTTATGTTTAATTTTAACGATCTTTCCAAACATTGCTCTAATCTAACCGACCTTTTAACAAGGTCTGCTGACCAAAATGGTTGCGTGCTCTTACTTATTCTGATTTATGTACTTACGACTTAGTAAACTTTCAATAATTCCCGGAGTAACGTGGGGAAGACCTTGACAATTCTATAATTCAAAAGAGAATGTAAACACCTTAAGGGTTTCAAAGTTCGATACAATCGGCCGAATAGTTATGATGTTATTGCAAAAAAAAAACTAATTCCATCGCTAAGCTTGGGAGGACTTGTTCAATTATATTATTTGAAAGGGAATATAAACAATATAAAGGTTTCAAATTTCCTTAGAATCAGCCGAATATTTATGATGTTATTGCCCCAAAAAATAATTTCAGGGCTAACCTAAGGAAGACCTTAGCAATTATATCAGTCGAAAGAGAATGTAAAACAACATGATGGGTTCAAAATTCCGTTATAATCGGACGAATAGTTATAATGTTATTGCCAAAACAAAATAATTCCCTGGCTAACTTGGGAGGACTTTGGTAATTAGCTCATTCGATATATAATTTAAAACAACATAAGGGTTTTAAATTTTGTTATAATGGTCGAAATAGTTGTGATGTTATTGCCAATAGAAAATAATTCCCTAGCTAACATTGGGACGACTTTGGCAATTATCTCATTTGAAAGAGAATATAAAACAACTATAGCATAGTATAGCTTAGAATAGTATAGTCTAGCATAGCCTAACCTAGTATGGTTTACAATAGTTTGACATAGTATTGCCTAGCCTATCCTTGTATAGCCTAGGCTAGCCTAACCTTGATAAGCCTAGCAGAGTATAGCTTATCTACCATAGCCTACCTTACCCTAATCTAGCTTAGCATAGTATTGTATTAGCATAGTATAACCTAACCTAGTCTGACATAAACTAGTCTATCATAATATAGGCTACCTTAGCATAGTATATCCTATCCTATTCTATCGTGGTATATCTTGGAATAGCACACCCGGCCATAGTCTAGCCTAGCCTACCCTAGCCTATGCAAGCTAGGCATGTTACACTATAATCTAGCTTAGTCTAGCGTCGCCTAGCATACCATAGCCTAGCCTAGCCTATGCAAGCTAGGCATGCTACACTATAATCTAGCCTAGTCTAGTGTCGCCTAGTATACCATAGCCTAGTCTAGTATATCATAGCATAGAATGACATAGAAAGGCATAGTATATCCTAGAGTAGCCTGGTATACCCTAGCCTAGCCTAGCCTAGTATAGACTTGCCTATATAGCCTAGCTTATCAAAGTATAGCCTCTCCTGACTAGCAGAGTATAACCTAGCTTAGCTTAGCGCAGCCTACAATTGTATATTAAAAATTAGCCTATCCTAGTTTACCTTACTTTAGTCTAGTATAGCCTATCTTAGTATATCCTAGGTTGGTCTAGTTCACTGGAGTCTAGTATATTATATTTTATCCTGCCCTAGCCTAGTTAGCATATTCTAGCCTAGACTAACATAGCCTAGTATAGCATATCATAGCCTACCTTACCCTACCATACCCTAGCCTAGTTAGTATAGTATCGTATATCAGAGTATTGACTAGCCTAGACTATTAGATCTTAGCCTAGGCTTGCTTAGCATGCATAACATAGCCTAGCCTAGCCTAGCCTAGCCTACCCTAGTAAAGCCTTGCTTATCCTAGCCTAGGAAGAGAAAACTAGCCTAGTGTAGCATAGCTTACTATAACACAGCCTAACTTATCATAACATAGTGTAGCCTAGTATAGCCTGGCATGCCCTGGCTAGCCTAGTATAGCTTACCCTAGACTAGCATAGCATTAACTATCCTAGACATGTATAGCCTATACTATACATTTATACCCTAGTCAAACATAGCTTATTATTGTCTCGCCTAACATACTATGTGCTGTCCAAGCATAGCATATTTTTGCGTAAATTAGAATAGTATATCTTACTCTTGTACATTATATCTTAGCATAGCTTAGCATAGTATAGCCTAGCCTACAATAGTCTTGCATAGTATAGCCTATTCTAGTCCTGCCTAGCAGAATATAGCATATTATAGCCTAGTCTAGCAAGTAGAGCATCGGCCAAAAGTTATGATGTTATTGCTAAAACAAAATAATTCCGGGGCTAACATCGGGGGGACTTTGGCAATTATAGCAATCAAAGAGAATGTAAAACAACATAAGCATTTCAACTTTCGTTCGAATCGGTCGATTATTTACAATGTTATTACAAAAACACAAAAAAAGCAAAACGGGGACCGACAAACCGACATAGTGAGATATAGAGTAGCTTACGACCTGACTTGCAGGCGACTAAAACACTCTTTCATCGCCATTAGGACACTGGTGCACTTTTCTACCACTCATAAATCTCTCCCGAAGCCAAGATCGGTTATAGCTGCCATCTTTAGAGAACGACTCCAAGCCCAAAGATAAGCAAATTAGACTCTTTTTACTATCAGGCTCTTCCGTTATTACTCAACGACTTTAAATATACTTGAGCTTCATCTCTTTTCACTCAAATTAGAATGCCTTCACTACCTTTGCGAAGAACAATCGTGGAACTTAAATACCTAGTCTGCCCTTACCTTAAAATCTATAAACCATTCCAACTAATAAAACAACACCCTGGGTTTTCCTAAAGACCACGTGCATAGCTAATTGTCTTAAAATAAATTTTCCCATGAGAGATCCACAACTACCTTACCCTAGCATTCTTTTAGAGTAATATCTCCCAAACTTTCATTGGACCTCACCAGTATCCCTAATCTTCCACTTTTCCCTCAACACAACGATGCCTTAAAACCACCTACAATTCTTAAAATCAATTAAAGGAACCTCGAAACAACTCATCCATCGTGCCAATCATTTTTAATAGATGGATCCCTATCCATCGATAATCCGACATGCGCTGAAGTCCAGTCATCTTCCGAAAGATCCACTCGCCTACTGGATCGGGCATTAGTTCTCCTAGTAGAACCCCACGCCATTGACCTAACCATCTGGAAAATTGATAAAACTACCATCCTCCCAAATTTCAACAATAATCTTTGTATACATTAAGCCGCAACAAGAAACACTAAAATACATTCGTCACAAACTCTACAACCTTCTGTTGTTGTACTGCCCAATGTGTGATTTGGCTGTAATGAAATTTGCCTATAGAGCATAATGCCCACATTCTATAGGACTATTGCTATCTTTGCTGATTACTAATAAATGTAAATGGCAGAATGAATGGGTAACCCATGGACATCAAATTCTCTCTCGAATTAAATTGACCCGAAATAAACAGAATACTTCAAAGAGAAAATCCCGTAAGTGTCTTTCTTGGGACACCTGCGCATTGGACATAAACCTCTCTCACAGCTAGCAGTTTTTAAACTCCCTCCCACCTCAGTGAAGGGCTGCAACTCCCAACATTTCATCCCAAACAATTTATTTGGGATACAAAATATACTATCTAGCTAGATTTAACAATTTATGAAATAAATTGTCTCTTCTAGAAATCCTAGCTGATAATTCCCCAAACACAAATGCTATAATAAACTACCCAATATAGACAAAACTACTAAAATTTTAATAGCAATATAAACTATATTAAACCAACTAAGGGCGAAACAGGACACTAAATGTTCCTCCAAAACTATCAAAGATCAAACTCCTCTTTATATTAAATACCAACAAGGCTCGATCTCACACGGGGTCAAGGACTAACTTTGCCGACAAGCCACACACAACAAAAAGAGCTGGCAGAAAAATGGCCACAATCCCAGCATTTACGGGAAACACCTTGCTGTCAATCAGAATGCTTTCTTCAGCACGTGCGGAAAGAATATCATTCTCTCATACACCCACCCTTCTACATCCTTGGCATCAAATTACCTAACCATAAAATAAAAAAGACAAATCAAACCACTCTTCCTAACCAAGGAAGCAAATGTAGTATCAAAAACAATAGTCATGCCCATCAAATTCTATCTAAACATTTGCGGACCACAATTTGTTCATAATATGCCATAGCCAAACAACTTATGCCATTGCATTCAAGACGACCACACCCTCACACTAAATAGCTCAAAACCCCATATTATACTAAGCATTTTAAGAACGTTTAACGCCCTCTTTCCCGCTTTGCTGGATCTAAAACAGGCGGAAAAAGATTATGAGACATTTAAAAGAGGTGCAAAAGAAGTTTGGAAAGAGAGAGTACCACTTTTTCTCGGGGTACTGGGGTCGGAAGGGCCGGCTGTTACTCCATGTTTCAGTGGTAACAGTGGTATCACTCCACACCCATACAGTATCTACCCCCTTGCGGGGATCATGGCTAGGTTGGGATAGTTAAAAGAATCCTACCTCCACATATCCAGGCCAAATCTATCTACAAACCAAGCCACACACACACATAACAGCACATTATAGAATCGAGGAGACCAATTCCCAAATCATGACCATTCAACTAAATATCACACAGAAGAAAATGACATTTCACGCTACACGCGGGTCGCCATGGCAATGCTCCAGTGCACTCACTACCCAGAGCTAAACAAACAAATATCGCACTCCTATAACGGATACAAACATCTGCTCCAGTTGCAAGCAGTAACTAGACATTATTCAGCACTTATTCACATCAATCTTGATACAACTGAGACATAACCTGAAGTTACATGAGTGATGGATCCCTTGGCGTACGCTGGCGAGGGGCGTAGTTAATCGAGGCAAATGGTCTACTAGAGAGACCTGGGCAGGGGGCAGGGTAAATAATTAAGGCAAAGAACTATACGTTGACCCTGCAAAGGGAAAGGGTGTACCATAGCTAATGGCTATATAACAACTGCTACAAACCAAGAGTGCTCTTCCTCGGGTAATCATTTTCACCTCTTTTAAAACTCCTACTATTTTTTCCACGCCTCCGTAGATTAGCAATGGGTGAAAGAGGGCATTCAAATTTCTAAAATTAATAAGAACTAAACGTACACCACCACCTACACAACCTACACCAACACCACCTTTACTACTACCGCCTACACCACCACTGGTGCTATTATTTCTACCACTTCAACCCTGACATGCAAAGTCGGGGTTATCCGAAATCTATATGAGTTGCTGCAAGGCCGCACACGATAAGTACAAGTCGTGTGTGGCCAAGTTTTTCCATTGGGGAGAGCCGCACTCCGCTTCTTCGTAGCAATGTGGTTCATATCTGCTTGAGAAGGAAATCCTGGCTGTTCAAGCTCAGGATCGTCTCCCATTTCGCGATGACTTGGTCCAGGCACGCCCGGTGCTGCCTAGGACGTCCTATGCCCCAACGTTGAAAAAGACACCCTCTGCACCTGTCCTATCCAGGATTACGAGTACGGACGCTTCCGCGCCCATTCAGAACCCTTCTGTGGGTTTTACCCACACCGGGCGCTCCCGTGGAAAAGCTGGCGGCACAAAGGGTTAACACCCACCACCCCCACCAACACCTACATCACATACACCATCATCCCCTACACCACTCAGTTTCGCGTAAGGAGAAACGGCCATGCACCTCTACCGAGTCGTTAGATTTACAGAAGGCAAAATCCCTGAAGTTGGTCGCCAGGCCATCTTTCGGGGTTCCTAAAGCTGCCCCCTGAAAGGATGAGAGCGCCAAAGGAGTTTAGCTTCCTTCGCTCACGCCCAGTGTCGGGCTGGGTGGCTGGATACGGAGGACCTTCGAAAAGAGTGCCCCCCGCCTCCGAAGCCCGCCTAAGTTTTCGAGGAGGAGGGAGGAAAAACTCGCAAGGCGAGCCTAATCTCTGCCAGTAAGCCCTTGAAGGAGACAGTGCCTTCAGAGCATTTTCCGACCAACAACGCTCGAGGTTCTGCCTCCACGAATCCTAGGGCCATTCCCTTGAGCGTCTCCTCTTCAAAGAGGGTTCACGCATCTCCTCCGAGCTAGGCCTGGAGGGCATATTCTTTCAATGAAATTTCCGCGAACTCAAGGCCAACTGGGAGGAGCTGCGGAGGCTCATCTCCTACTGTTCACCGTTAGCTATCTTTTTCTTGCAGGAGAACATGCTGAGAGCATGACCACTGTCATTCTCCCAGGTTATAATGGTTTTGCAAAACTACCACTAGGGGATTTTGATTGGTGGCTGGTCGATGACCTCCATGGTAGTGTTTACTTTCCCATTCAAATATCATTTTCTCGGCCACTGCCGCCCGAGAGCCCGCCCTGGTGGTGTTTGACGCGGGCGTGGTAGTCTGCATTTCAGGAAATGATGGAATTCTCTATCTCAATCGAGGGGTTTAGTTCGGTAGATAAGGCCGTTGAGTTATTCTCCGGCAACCTCATCACCGCCCGACCACTCCCCTGTTGGTAAGCTGAGTGTGAGACGGCCCTCAAGCAGAAGCGCTATGCCTACATACGCTATAAGCGCTGCCCGAATGATTTCTTTGTCGGTGAATTTCATCGGGCTAGGTTCCGGTCAATTTCTAAGCACGCCCGCCGCTCTTCTTGACGGGCATAAGTGTCTTCACTAAAAGGGAA
Source organism: Ceratothoa steindachneri (assembly GCA_963969495.1). Classification (NCBI taxonomy): domain Eukaryota; kingdom Metazoa; phylum Arthropoda; class Malacostraca; order Isopoda; family Cymothoidae; genus Ceratothoa; species Ceratothoa steindachneri. Next base: position 48,849,140 of record OZ018336.1, read on the forward strand.
AACCCTTTCTAGCAGAGCCGTGAAAGCGATTTGAAAGGATTCTGGGCAGGTTCTCGCAGGACTCCTTCCCGTTCTCAAGGAGAATAGGACCGCAATCTCAGACCCGCGTCCGTGGCGGAATCCTTCGTGACCGCTTTGTCAGCATTATCTAGCCGGGATGCTGCTGCGCCAGAATTTAATGCACGTCGTTTTGTCGCGGAGGGCTGCCAGCTGGACTTTACCTATGGAGGCGGAGAACTCTTAAACAACAGGTTTACTCTGAGTGAGTTGCGTTCCGCTCTTGCTTTGTGCGCGGAAACTTCCCATGGTCCGGACGATGTCTCGTACGCCATGCTTCGACACCTGGGTGAGCGAGGCATGGCCTTTCTGTTATATTTTTTTCAACAGGATATGGGTCGAGGGTCTCCTCCTGGATTCCTGGCGAATCGCTATTGTGTTTGCCTTTCGCAAACCGGGGAGATATCACTCTGCTCCGGTTGGTTTCCAACAAATCTCTCTAACCTTTTGCGTATGCAAGTTGATGGAGAAATTGGTAAATGTTAGATTAGCTTTTATTCTGGAGAGCAGAGGCCATCTGTCTTCTGCACAGGGCTGCTTCTGCAAGTTCGTCTCAACGTCAGATGCTTTGCTCCGACTGGAAAATGCAGTCTGCGAGGCCTCCACACGATGAGGGAGAGGGGACACCTCCCAATCTTCATATCTGAATCTTAACGAGATCATCGATTCTGCATACGGGTGCCGGGAGCCATCTCCGGCCCAATGGAGCAGGAAGAATGTTTCCCGCAGGGCAGTGTCCTCAGTGTAACACTCCTTGTCCTGAGCATCAACGGCATCACATCGATGCTTTCGAACTCTTTTGGCGCAGCTCAAATGCCACCTGAGGATCGTCGACACAAACAGGCATTGAACCATGTCTTCAGCTAGGCCAAAGCGCACAGGTTTCGGTTTTCCTTAGCTAAGACTAAGGTGTTGAAATTCTGCCGCCATCTCTCCACCCTGACCAAAACTTGTTTCTTAATTGGGTACGCCTGGAAGTGGTTGATTCGCACCGTATCCTTGACCTTTTAATTGACCGACAATTTACCTGATGGCTCATATTCGCGGCCTTAGGATCTCTGGTACCCGTGCTATGGATATTCTCCGTTCCGTGACATTCAGTGCTTGGGGCGTTGATAGGGCTACTGCATTATTTTTTAAGCGATTCTTTGTTCTTTCGAAGCTCGACTACGGATGCAAGTTTTATGCATCCGCAACTGTGCATGTATTGAGGAAGGTGGACTCGATCCACCACAAGGCCTTCGACTGGCGGCTGGTGCCTTCCGCAATTACCCCATTAAGAGCCTACAAGTCGATGCTGAGAAGATGCCACTCGTTTGATGCCGTGCAGTCATTATTTGCCTGTACGCGCGAGGCCGGCTCCTTCTTTAGTCGCCAACAGCTCTCACTACATCAGCAGCGGAATTCAACGGTGCTTATGCCGCCGGGACGCTAACCATATCCTAAGCCCTTTTGGTTTAAGGCTAGGAAACTCCTTCGAGACCTAGGTATTGCTCTCGAACCGGTTGCGCCACTGGATATGCCCAGGACGCGTTTCTGGAGGGTATCACCTTTGGCTATTTATCGCCAAACCTCTGCTTGCATAGCTTCTACAGCGCAAGGAGTATTGCGTTCGACCTTTTTCGAGCACAGCTCGTGTCAAGCTGGAGCCGTGCCAGTGTATACGGATGGCTCAAAGTCCCAAGAGGGAAGATCGGCTTTCACGCCGTATCCCCTCTTTTTAAAGTCAGCGAGGCTCTGCCAGGAGCTGTGTCTGTGTTTACGACCGAGCTGGTGGCAATACATCACTCGGTACGGAAGATTACGCCAAATGTCCTGTTTGGAGACCGGATTGGGACCTATAGCGACTCACAAAGCGTCCTATAAGCTCTCGGAGCATTGGTTTTCCGCATCTCCTGGTTCGCTATATCCGTGACGCCACAGTTTTGGCTAGCCGGGCGGATGTCGAGATTATCTTCTGCTGGGTTCCTGGACATGTAGGAATTGCGGGAAATGAGCGCGCCGTTAATGAGGCCAAAGAGTCGTGAGAATTGGGCAAATGGATTATCGTTTCGCTCTTCTTCACACCGCCCACATGGCAGGAATATGGGCAGCTCTGCTGCTTGGCAAAGCAGATGGGAGACGGTCGAAGGGAACTTAAAGCTGCGTGCTATTGCGCCTCGACTGTTCTACTGGACCTACACCCTTAATGACGCGAGGGCTTAAAGTAGCTTTCTGGCGTCTACGAATTGGACACACTCAGGCGACTCACTGTCATTTGATGGAGCGATCGCCTGCGCCCTACTGTGAAGTCTGCATTGTCCCCCAGACTGTTCGGCACATTCTTGTTGAATGTTTCAGTCTGGGCGATCTCCGCGCACGTTATCTGTCCGGGTACCGGGATGGGCAGGGTCGCTACTGCCTGTCCCTTGTACTTGGGATGAGTTTGTGCACATTGACTGATGGACTTACCCACCTTTTGGGCGAGGCTGGCCTTCTCCCCTTTATTTAACTAGCTTTATTTTGTTTTCTTTGTTGGTCGCACCTTCCTACGCCGGATCTTGCCTCTTACTTGTTGCCATTTTCCCTTTTTTATTGTTGTTTTGACATATTCATATTTTAAAGTAGCCGAGTGCTAGGCTGTCGTTAGTGCGGCGAGTTATGCCTAAGTGGGTAGTTGCCAGATGGGCTCCTAAAAAACAAAAACACCTCCACATTCCCTAGCTACACCACTAACACTTACACCATCAGCATTTACATCATCTACACCACCACCACTTACATTACCTACGCCACATATACCACCACCAGCACCACTTACACCACCTATACGACCCAGACCACATCTACCACTTACGTCACATATACTAAAACCACTACTTACACCACCTACGTTACTTATACCACCTACCGCACCGCCACCTACACCATCACAGCCTGCACCACCAACACCAACACCTATATCACCTACGCCACCATCACCGACACCACAACCACCTACAATACCATCTCCTCCAACACCATCACATACACGTACACAACCCCAACTACACAACCAACAATTACACCAACTTGACTATTATCACCTCCGCTACAACCACATACACCAGCACCTCCTACACCACCACCACCTACTACACCTACAGCACCTCTACCTACACATCAACAACTCCACTGCCACTACCTACACTATCACTAACTACACCTACACCAACAACAACTACACTATGACCACCTACACCAGCACCAAGACCTACAACACTGCGAGCTATACTACCACTACCTACACTACCACCATCTACACCACAACACCACCACGACCTACACTAGTACCACCTATACTACCACCACTTGCACCACCTACCCCACCGACACCACCAACATCTACACCTACACCACGACCACCTCCAGCCTCACCGCCTCCACCACCAGCACACCTACACTGGCACCGCCTACACATGCACCACCTACAATACTTACGCCCCCGCCACCACATGTTATCGCGGGAATTATTTTTTTGGTAATATCATCATAACTATTCGGTAGATACTAACGAAATTTGAGACCTTTAGGTTGTTTTAAATTATCTTTCTAATGATATAATTTTCAAGGTCCTCTCAAGGTTAATCCGCGAATTATTTAAAGTCTCGAAAGTCGTAGGGTCATAAATCATTATAAGTGATGGCACGCGACCTTTGTTCAGCAGACCTAGTTAAAGAGCAGTCAAACCTGCTCGGAGAAGACAGAAATATGGTGAATCAACCCTTTAGGAAGCCATCTCTACCAAAAAATTGAAGGGGAAAAGCCTAATTGCACTTGTTTTTGCAAGACAGCTCTTACACATTTGATATATAATAGCTAACATTTCCCTAATTCTATCATTTTTTTTTATATAGCGGATAACTATAATTACTTCTTTCTCAGTGCTCGATTTACTTGTCTTTCTGTATATTACTATCCAAATCAGTGAATTAATTGAGCAAATTGCGTTTGAGATATGTAAATTACCTATTTTCATGTATCACGAGATAACCGCTAACTGTCTTATTGTGAATTCTATGAATTTCAAACATTGAGTCCCTTATAAATCGATTAATTTTAAGGTTTAAATTGGTATTTCGTGGAACTGTAGGTTATTACTGTATATTTTCAGAACATAGAAGATAATTAATCATTAAGTATCAAATAAAGCAGGCAACCTCAGCGGGAATATATTGACTGAAGATATTATTGTGAATTATCTAGGAATTATAATATTCAAGCATTTCGAAATCATACATGATTAGTGTCAGGGTAGGACATGATGACATAAATGCCTTGGATATTGTCTACGAGGTAACGACTTACCTGTATATTGTTAATTATTTTTTGCCTAGAAATTAATGATTAGGATATATTATTTGTTTCTGTTTAATGCAAACACGCATAAAAACATCTCTGACAGCTAAAGACTCTTTGACTAGGGACTCTTGATATCACAAACACAAATATTAAGCTTGAGGTTAATTTTTCGATTGTTTCATTTCTATCGACTATACGGAGAAATCCTACGAACGATATCATTCTTTAGATTTTATAAGACTATTTATATCAAGTTTGGGGCAATTGCAGTCTCTAGTTTAAAGTAGAAACTTTTGACCGGGAAATATATGAGATTTTTCCTATAATCAACTGAATTAAAACCAATTTACCTTCTATTGTAACGTTCAATCACAAGGTCTTTTCTTTTTAAATCTCTTTCCATTCCTCTTATTGCATCACAGTTTTATTTATGGTGATTTCGGAGGATTTGTTTTTCCCTATCAATTTAAATCAAGATCAACCTAAAAACTGTTACCTTAACTTCACTAAATCTGTTAAAATGCTGCTGCTTGGGAGGGATTTTACATTAAAAGTTGGCTAAAATGTTAACAAAGATATATTTACTTTTGATATAGTTTATTTCGACTCCGGTAACACTAAATTGTGCCCTTCATGAAAAAGCCCTGCATAAAGAAACTATATGTGGGGTAATATAGGATTATATAATAAATTTAAGCTTTTCATAACAAACCATGCATACAAAAAATCGATATCGACAAAATGTATCCATGAGGAAATGAAAAGCCAAAAAAATTAAAGAACCTCATTGATATATTTGGCCAGTGAGAAATTTTATAGAACCGTAGTTGGTCATCGAGAGGAAAAAAAAGTTCTTTCCTTTTTCTGTTTGCGTTTTATTACCCATCAGACCGTTAATTATATTACCCAAACAAAACTGGGGAATTCCGCACCTGATTATAAACTATCGCACGATGGTCATTAATTCCTAGCGCCGATAAATAGTAGTGGAATCTTGCTTGCTTAGCAAAATGCTCGAGTAACCATGGGGATTTAGTTGACGTAATTACCCCAAGCCTCAGTAAATAATAAAATGGGAATGATCCTTTGGAATATGTTCTTTGGATATGTTGGGTGGGGTTGAGTACGTTGCTTATTGATAGGAATTTTCCCTAGTTATTTAATCGACCAAAATAAAATAGGAACCTGGCCCATGGTAACGAATTTCACTGCATTTACCAAAATTAATTTTATCAGAATAATTAAAAATGTTTGTGCTCACTTTATTTTCTCTCTTATTTTTTTCTCCTTTAGATTAGGAAGCAAGCATGTTTGCATGGGCAGAGTTGTCTTGCACTAATTCCTCATCAAATATCATTGTCAAAGATTCTAAAGATGTATTTCCATGCCATTACATTAAAATAAACCCTTTCATTACAAAGTTGGCTCGTGAATTCGGCTTTATGTCAAAATGAAACACTGCGAAATTTATGCTACTCCATGTAAATATGTAGTGACATTCCGCCATCGCATACTGTACGATATACACCGACCAAATAATGAGATGCACATAATGCCCTAAATGGCATTCACTCGTGAGGCCCTCTTTGAAATAAGGGTGGGGGTATCCTGGTCATATTTTATGTTTTTAGCATCAACCACCGATGACGGATTCCTTCCTGACTTTATGGGGCGGAGTACTAATTCTACGGGGATTTGGAATAGCGGAGATAGTGTCAATGTGGGGTAGTGAACGGGAGTGGGTAGCGTTTATTGGCTATATGCGTGATAATAGGTGAAGAGCTAAGTGCGCCGCCGGGGTTACAGTATCCCCCATACCTTTACGGTGTTTTTTGTTCATTGAAGATATAGAACAGTGAATGACATTGTTTTTAATTTCTGAATCATTTATCCGTGTCTTTTTGAGAAGATTTTATTGAATTTGCAATAATCACTTTATATTTTCAGTTATTTTACCTTCATCCAGTGTTTATGTCGCAATTTCAATTGTTGTAGCTTCTGCATCTACAAATTTATCCTCATTGATTGTCTTCTGAATAAGGCTAGTCGTTTTTCGAGGCATAAATAATGGTAAACCTAAAATGTTTCATTGAAAATAGAATTAATAGATAAAAATGTGGCAAATGATTGGTAATAAATAATTTTTAAAGAATACAATTAGAATTTTTAAAAAATTGAGTTGTGGTGTTGATCTTCAATGTTTGTTTCCTGACAATATTATTTTCTTACAACATGGTATGTTATTTTTAATTTCTGAAAAATAATTTTTAAAATTAATATGCATAATTTTATCGATACTACTTTAAACAGGTAATAGTACAATAAACTTTTTAAACTAAATTTCATTAGTATTTGTCTTCGCATTTTTCATTAATGGTCTTCTTAATTTTAGAAGGCCTGTATGCTTCACTAGCTTCAAAATCACCTTCATCTGCGATCAATTTGGAAGGTATCCAAACTTTATGCAAGAAAGGAATGTGATGTAAAAATATAAGTTAAACTTAAAATAACAGTCACTACAATGAGCAATACTATCAGGGGTTTTGAAGAAAAAGGTATACTACAGGATAAAAGAGTTACATCACGGTACTTAATGACGACAAATTCACAAGATATGTTCATTAGGGTGACGCATCTCTCAACATTCCTCCTTATGGCTCTAGAAATAGCTAATGAAATAAAGAGCAACGACCCCCTAAACGTATTTGCGAAAACGGGGTGAGGTAACATAGATAAGCGAGGATTGTGGATCGAGTGACACCCAAAATCCTCAGTTGAGACATTACAAAAGAACAAAGTGGTTAACTTGGGATAAAAACATAAAAAAATGTCTGATAGCTTAGTGGAAACTTCCGTTCGGCAGCGAAAATACAATTTTTTTTTCTTTATTAAAACGTTTAGTTGTAATTAGTGATGAGAAAATGGCTTCTCAGGGAATCATACCTAGGATGAAGCTTTCTGGAAAAATTGTGATAGAAGCAACTTTTTTACTGCCGGGTCAGCGTGACATCTTTATAAAATCATCAAATTAGTTACCCCACCATAGCCAATATTCAATTATACTGCAGCATTATATTATATTTTCAACCTGTCCTATGCCTTACCTTTTATTTTGCTTCATCCTGAAAGCCTAAATTCAAAGCTTAGTCTAAATACCAAGGCTAAAAAAATAGCTACATCATCCTCTTTATTAACCGGTGACGTTTCAACCACAATCAGATTTTTCTTTGGTTTAAAGTATGTTACCTCTTCTATGACTTATGCCTCCGTAAGAACAGAATCTTCACTTCGGAGTTCTCCTTTAGCTTCAGATGTATTTGTTTTCGAAACACCCTAGACATTTAAATAAAGATATAATGTAACTCTAAGACTCTTTGGAACCTGATCCTATGTTGTTGGGAAAGAATTGATATTTATTTTGTTAACAAAGGCAGTTGGAAATTTTATTCGACAAAAGGATTTCTGTAAGAAAATATATAATTTTCGGCTAAGGACTTTATTGTTAATACCTAGCTCTGGCATTTTCTACTTTTAACTCAGAGTGTAATGGTTCATACGCTATTTAAAAATGTGTGGATTGACTTTTTTACAATATATGATTGAAAGCCATTGTGCAAAAAGAAGGATTTGAGGTACTGAAATTATTTGTCAATTAGATTGTATGATGAACAGAGTTTGTATGAGCGGTGAAGATGGGCTTGAACACATTGTTTAGAGAGCGTCATGATGTCATCGTAAAAAGCATATAGTGAGTGGTTAAGATGAATCCGAAAGGTCTGAACAATATTTTATCATCCAAATTTGTTGCAAAGAAATCTGCTGCCAAAGGACTGATTGGGATTGCACAAAAAATTCCATTGATTTAATGGTTAATCTGAACATCAAATATAAACTCCGATCCAACCAAATCTATGTCCAATAAATAAATATATTTTAATTAACTAACACTATTGAAATTTGGAGAATCCTCTAAAAAACTAGTAGAATCCTCTTACTATGCCATTATTTTGTATAAAAATTATACGAATTGGTGATGGTGTATTCATAGATTGCTATTGGGTATAGTAATTCTACAACATATTTAGGCAGTTTTAATCGGGTAAACTATAAGAGAGCAAAATGGAGTGTAATAGAATACAAGGTTTGTGTATTTTAGAGAAACTATACAGTTTGGATCAGCCAAAACCTGTGACATGAAATTTTGGGGCTAATAATTTTAAAGGTGATTTACAACTGTTAAGAAATATATTTAATTTGACCTTCAATTTAGATACAATTTATTCCTCGGGATTTTGTAACTTTTGCTTATTTATAATTCTGTCATTCACAAATAAATATTAAAACATTCCTTATATTAAAAGATTCCCTTCCAAAAAATCTTAGAAGATCCATTATATATTTATTTAAATTCCAGGCAGGTTCAAAGGAAAATAGAGTAAATTCAGAGATGATGGAATAAATTGTAGAATTGATATCTCCATAGACGCATTTATAATTTTCAAATCACATGACTGTCCCAATGCACTTAGAATCCTAGAAACGCAATGAATCAAATAGTTCTCCCCAAATTTAAATAGTGAATTATCGTCGGTTCTACTTTAACTTCAGCAATTCTTTTGGATGTGAGCTGAGGGGTGCAGTTGGATATTTTTCAGTTCAACCTGTAGCGTTGTGTAACCCATTTTGCGTTGGCAAGTTTTGTATTTTAGTACTGTAGTTTTGTAGTTTGATAAAATTATCTGTTTGAGATTAGTTTAAAACAGTTTTATATGATTATTAGTTTCATAAACAAAGCGCCCCATAATTAATCTTTTTTTTGCAATTTCTACTCGTAAACTAATATAAATAATTTAAAATATTCGTAGTAGATTTACCGTAAATTTAAGTCCTCTTTCTAAGATTTATTGAACTGTCTCCTATTCAAATTTAACACTACATAGTAAAGTTCGAGTTGTACTCTTAGCATTGTACCCTTCGAATATTGGATAATATTTTGTTCGTGTATTTTGCAATATAGGCCTAAGAAAATTAGCATATTTGTGGTCGAAACATCACCGTCAAATATAATGGATGACGCCAGCCATATATATATATATATATATATATATATATATATATATATATATATATATATATATATATATATATATATATATATATATATATATATATATATATATATATATATATATATATATATATATATATATATATATATATATATATATATATATATATATATAAATATCATCACTAGCTCTATAATTTAAGAATGTGATTTTTTTCAGTATTTGAATAATAATTTCCTCTTAGTTTGGTTATGACTTATGTTTTTTTATCAAAGTTAGTTCTAATAGTTCTTTTATTATATCTAAACCAAAATGATGAAGTTCAGAAAAAAAAATTTATGTATCTTCTTCAACTATATTTTAGCAATGTGATATTTTGAAACGGGGGAAAATTTAGTTTAGAGTTCCTTTTTAAAATTATTATAATTGGCGAAGTTAAAAAAATTTCTAAAAATTTAACCATGGCTGCTTTTTTTTAGATTTTAAATTTTAATCTTAGTAGTAAGCGCAAGCTCCCCCATAGGGGAAAGTAGCGAAGCCATGGCCTGGTTTATATATATATATATACATATATGCTTGCATATATATACGGGGTGCCGTAGTTAAGGCTGATTTTAAGCTTTAGGAGGAAGTTTAAGAAGCAAAAAACTCGGTTAAAATCTTTTAAATTATACTAAGTTTAGAGTCAGACTATTCTTCTTTAGGACAAAATAAACTAGACCTTTTAAAAAATTACTTAATAACTTTACATAAATATCAAGGGAACATAATATTCCACGCTACATTTAAAACAGAACAGAAACTTCAGTGTAGCAAAATAAAGAACTAAAAATTAAACAATCAAAAACAAATACAAAGGGGAAGGGGAATTGAAACAGTTTATCAAATTACCAAATTACCTTATTCTCTTGGGTTGGAAATGAAAGAGAAGAAATAACAAATGATGTTGAATGGAGAGTCAGATGATTTGAAGGGAAACAGCTGAGGATTTATTATTCAGATTAGTATTCCTCCGCTTTATATGAATCTCAGGTGTACCTGATACTATGGTCAAAACGGAATTAGACAACTTGCCTGTGTAAGTTCCGCAGACACACGGCGGCGAAGGAATCTGGTACACAACATGGATTAAGAATTTGCGGAATAGTTTATCAGGAAAGAGGACTCAAACAGTTGAATAGCTTTCCTTTTAAAATCGTAAAAGAGGGACACACACCGTTAAATAAAACATATTTTATCATAAGGATCATCATAGCAAACCTGGCTTAATAGTTTTGAGGAAAGAAATTGGAGATTTGTTTCTATGAAAGGTACAGGAAATCTACTTTTGGAAAAAAGAAATTTAGCCTGTCTCATGTTTAAGAAAGTCACCCTCTTCCCATACTATCCTACGCCTGTCATTAGAAGATCCCTGCAGAATGTGGCTCTACTAAGGAGGATGATTCGCTTTTCGATTGTTAGGCCCTATAAATACGCATTACACTAGCACACAACGAGCTGAGAAACAGAGAGTGACGTCTTCTCGTTTGCTCTTGAACACTTTCTGTATTCCCACTCTTAACAAAGCGAACATGATTCTAGAAAATGGCATAGCTTTTAAATTTTGGATGTGGAAGCTACTGCTACACTTACACTCTTTCACCTTAGCTCCCATAATACTAAAGACTTACAAAAACTGGCCTATCTTGGTCACCCGTACAGAAGAGATTGCATAGACCCATGTCATTGGAGAATATCACATTCTCGGCCCATTTTCATTAAAAATAAATACAAATCTTTTTGTCAAACAGTAAAATCAAAACAGTACTCAATATAACATCAGAAAAGAAAAGTCTTCTTTCTAGTATCTGTTGCATATGCTACATCCCCCGAGGAAGGACTTTAACTCAGCTAAGTTCAGTCCTTCTCTTCATCAAGTATTTTAAACTTGACTGACACAAAATGTCATCAAGAAAAGCTATTTTTCTTCTCATTATTTTTCATATTTATTTCATGCAGCAAGAAAGGACATCAACTCACTAAGACTAACCAGTTCACTATACCAACTACCTCTTCTCTTTGCAATACGCCCCATTAACCAATAATGACTTTCACTCACCGAGGTTCACTCATTCTTTTCATCAAGCATTCCTTATTATACAAGGTCAAATTATTAACTCTGGTGTTGATAAAGATCATCACTTATTCACAATGTCATTTTATTTTGTTAAAGTATAAAATTATTTTTATAATAAAAGAGTGTTGCAATTATTTTTATTCTAACCCGCGTTTCTTGAAAGGAATTTGAGTCTCTTGAACGAATTGCTCAAGCGAACTCAGCTGAATAAGTTAAAAATCCAGCATTAACCTTTTTATGAGTTGGAAATGCTTGGCGCTGGAGTAAGTTGCCAACGAGGCGCAATTTAATTCTAAAGATAAAGCCAATGAAGAAAAATAATTCAAGCATTTTTTTCAATCCATTTATTCAGAGTAACTATGTTTCGAGCTTTTGCGCTCATCCCCTGGTTCCTAGGAAAATATGACATCTCCTTAGCAAAATTAACAAAAATGAGAAATATAGCTGTAAATTACTTACATGAGTGGATTATAATAATTGTGATGATTTGGCTAAATGCTTAAGTCATTATTAAAAAACTGAACACTAGAAAAAAAAATAATTATTACAAAGTTTGGTGTGAGCCAAAGGTTTGGATAACTATATTCAAAAACACTTCTTAACAATCTGGGCAAAGAAACCTATCGACAACACCACTGCGCGAATAATAGGGTACTTGATCCTTTACAGGGAAAGTTTTCCATAAATAGTTCTTTCATTTACAAATTCGAACCTACATTCCTTTTGATATAAATATTGTTTGACAATCAATGAGACCATTTAAATTCCATAACTTAAATATTGTTTAGAATACTCTTCATTTTATCAAAATATAACTGCAGATAAATAATATTAGTAAAGTACGTTTAAATTCAATGAATCATTGATGCATTGAGTCATAAGCGGAAAAGAGATGGGAATCAAGGTGTTCTAAAGTTTTTTTTATCGATTAAATTTTATATTAAAAATCACAATAACTGAAAATGTTAATTCTCAACCCAGTGAACAAAAACTGAAGTGACAATGGAATCTTGGGTTTTACGAATAATACTCTAAAAATGGCAAGGTTTAGTTAGATTCTGTTTCTATTGAATATGTGAGGTTAAAATGCATTGTATTTGAAGTATTGGAAGAAAGCTATAGCTTACGCTTTACTTTGGAAATCTGCAAACGAGTTATCTACAAAACGCCGATAGAACAGAGGGTGACAGTCAGATTGAATTCCTTGAAAATTTTCGATTCGCGATGAGTCATGAAAGTATCTGCCGATAAAGGACCAATCAGTGATCCCCTACACACACCATCAATTGTCTGTAAATTTTATGGTTGAATGTAAAAAGTGTACCTTGAATATTAGGCTTAATAAAGATATAAATCCTTTTCTGATAAATCTTGCAGGGTTTTCTCAGACTGGAAAAATTATATCTAAATTCAGGTTTTTTATGTGAAATGATAATTTAAAAGTCCCTCAAGGAACTCATTAAAACTTTAAATGGAAAATTAATTCGTAGTACAGGAAGAGAGCAAAGACACAATAAGTTGTAGGAGGGCCAAATTAAGCAAACAATAAAGCTCCGCAAAGATGGTGCCACTAGCCAAATTCGTGAATATTGGGCTTCGGTTAATATTTACTCTTCATTAGACATGATTAGAAGCGGTTTCTCTCATATTCAAGTTAAAATACCAGTTTAATAAAAGAGTTTTAAAATATCATGGAGTTTAGAAACATCTACTGGAATGGAATGAACTTTTTACAAATAATCATTACGATTCATAATAACTACACTATTCCCTTTGTCTGGTATAGGTGTAATTATGTTACTGATGCGTGATAATTGCGTTAGTCTCGTAAGATCTTCCTTTTAAAAACTTATGGACTAATTCAATTTAAATTGATCAAGCCGACCAAAACATGGAAGAGAGTGTAAATCGTTGCATATCCTTCGAAGGTCAAAAAGAAAGAGGATTTATTTAGTTTAAGTTAGGGTAGCTGAAATTTGAAGCCAATTACAAGGAAGAACCTTTCACGTGGAGATAGATTATAATCGGAGAGCTTGCGAATAGCGGTCCCTGGTTTAAAGAATTTGGGTGAAGACAAACCAAAAGAATTCACTTTCTTGTCCTGAATATTTTTTTGTTTTAACACAATATTCTTGGAGATCACTTTCTACAAATTAGGTAAATAGAAGAAAGTCAAAACGTTTTGCGATAAAGTGCAATTCCATTATATCAATAGATAATTGTTGTATAATATTAGATTTACAGTCAATTTCCTAGTTTAATAAATAATCGAGAGAATTGTTGTAAAATTCATATTGATAGAGTAAATTTATATGCAGTTTTGAGTAAAGAAACTGAATGTAAACTTGTCAGGAACGAGGAGTTTCTAGAAAGATTCCATCCATGTTAGGTTTTGGGAGTTTCTTCGATTTTCGATGGAACAAACCGAAAAGTGGGACTAATTCAAGGTTGAGTTAGTTATCGGCGAGGCGTTAGTTAATTTTATAGATGAAACCAATGACGAAAAATAATACAAGCATTTAATAAATCCATTTAATCAAAGTCACTAGGTTTCGAGCTTGTTTGCTCATCTAGTTCTTAGGAATATATAACTCCTTGGCAAAATTAAAATAAATGAAAAATCTAGCCTTAAATTACTTATATGAGTGGGTTGTAATAACTGCATAAATTAGGCTAAATGCTTATTTCACTTAATGCAATAATTGTACTAGTTCGGTAGTAACGGAAAGCCAACTACCTCCGAAAATAGTGACAAGAATAGTTTTTTCGTTGAGCTAAATCTTTTATTTGGTGATACAAACAATTTAGTACTGATTGGAAGACATATAGATAGTCTTTCATTTTTATCCAAATGATGATTATTAAGGCGGACAAAGTATTTTTAGCATAAACAAATCAAATTTTGTTTTTTGGAAATTCTTGAATTTTATTTGAGGAAGCTGAATTTAAAATCTCCATCCTCTTCTGGGTATTGATTGAAAACAAAATTTTGGAAAATATGCAATAAAATAGAAATATTTCCTCATCAGTTAGTTAGTTGTCCGTCAATTTCGGCGTTGACGTCACTTCATGCCCTTAAAAAGAATAAGTTAGGCATAGAGAGACACTTGCACCAAAGATGCTAAGAGTAGGAAGGGGGTGTGCATTCCTCAGCCCACTATCTTAGTACTCCATAGTTAGGCTGATGGCAAGATGATCCAAGACGACCAGACATTGTGTGAATTTTGCAGGAAACTGCCAAGTCGTCTGTCAAATAACGCTCGCCTAGTGTGGGTCGACACAGCAGATTTTGCAATAGGAATTGACTGCCGTAGTCTTCGTCGAGTCAAGAAACTCCACAAGGCAGTGAGTCAGGAGTTGTCGAGGGACCAAAGCATGTCTACTGGTTGGTGGGCAAAAGGTCACACACCTCTCAGGCCTCCTGCTGCTCCGGTATCCTCCTGATTCGTTTTTTATTCTCGAAGCTGATCTACATTAATTTTATCATTTTATAGGAGAAGCTCGCGCATCGCACACAGACTTTCGATGACGACAAGTACTTGTCCTCAAAATAATATACATAAATTTATTTTAGGGGGTATATTAAACAAAATTGCAAGTATAGGTAAGATAAATTTGTTTCAAATGGAGAAAGAAAAGAGGAAGAAATCTTTTTTCAGGTTGTTGCGCTGAAAGAACGAACGAACTCTTTTAGTTCTTTCGGTTAAGCATTCTGCTAATTAATATAGATGATTAGACATTATATTTAGCTAAGTTTATATCTCTGATTGTAACCTCTTTAGGACGCCTTTCTCAGTTAATGCTCACAGATCAACGGGAGATCCAAAAGTGTTTATCTAACAAGTGCTTCTTTTCGGTACTCTATCCAAATACTAAAACCTTATGAATGTTATCCTTTTTTTTACTTTCTGATTTAGATTCTATATATTTATAGCGCTTGAATGCAGCAATAAATAACCAGATAAATTAAACAACTACTTTTAAATTAAAGAAAGAATGGAAGTAAAGAAAAGATAAACCAAGAAACACGAATATAAAAAAGAAGGGGAACATAAGAAAAACAAAAGAAATGAAGGCCTCCAATGTAATTTACGAATTCAACTGCTCCCATAAAAACTGTATGCTTCAAGCTTCGAAAAAATGCATTGGAATGACAACCACATCCTTATCCCGTTAACTCCCTATGCATTTGCTAAACGGCACCATCAAAAATCACTACTTACTGCAGCATGGAACCCATCTCTAAAACGAAATTTGAGTGGATAATAGCGTAATTAAACGAAGAACTGACCGAACCCGCCTTCAAATCATGAATGCTATCTTGATTCAAAAAGAGAGACCGAGGCTTAATGGCCAACAGACGGCTACACAAAAGACTTTAAAACTCTTAATGGATTAATTGGTTAATACTAATAAAATTCTCATTTCCGAGGTGTCCTAATATAAACTTTGCCGCTATCTATATATTATATATAGAGAAATATATATACGAGGATCAAATATTTAATGAAGAAGATTTGAAGTAATGCTGGTGAGTGCGAATGATTACTGAGGATAAGGATTTCGAAATTAAAAATGTGCAGCTTTAATTTTTACCTCGATTCGCAGGGATCGTATTAAATAGATTTAAAATTATCTAAATCCAGTGTACCTTTTTATCGTCATTCCTATAGACATAAGACCTAATTATAAATCTATCACACTTCACAAATGGATCACTTGGTCTAAGTTACGATTCGGTCACCAACCAAACTTACATAAATATTTCACTAAACCAACACCTCTGAATTCTTCCGCACGGATTGACGGAGATATAGATATTTATGAGAACCCCTTACCGCCTGTGGAATTTATGGAGGCTGCTGTTCTGGTTAGCAGTACAAATATGTAAATGTGTGTAAACAAAATTTCTAACTAACATCGAGTGGAGTAATTATAAAAGTCATGGTAAGAAAATAAGCTACATCTACTATCTTAAGGTAGAAGAGGAAAGATCAAACGTTAGATGACGATATTTTACTGCAGAATTGTGATGATTCTTATCCCCTCTATTGGGACATTTTTGGAACTATAATTTTAGCGGAAAATTCTAAGAATGACAAATTCAAAACATTGATGAAATTAATCTCTGATCAAGTAAGTGGTAATGTGTGGCAAAAATTGGTTGTTTTTGTTACTTTAATTAAACTATGGTATATTATTCATTTAAATCAATTATTTACACGTGAGTGAAAAATTGCAAATATTAATTCTCACTATTTCCAAATAAAAGCACTGAGATTGAATTGGTTATAAAGTGAAGTTGTATTTCTAACTATTGAATTATCAACTTTACAATGAATTATGCGAAAAGTAATACGCTACGTTTGAAAAAATAAAAGTCCGTTTTTTTGCCAGGAACTAAAAAGAGGATTTTATTTGGAGAATTATCAGATGAGGTGAAAGTCATTGCGATGAGTTGTACTCAATCTTCTTGCTGAGAAGTGCCAAGCACGGACAGCTAGCAGAATTTTAGAGCGATAAATAAACGAGTTGTCATGACGAGAGTTGCAGAGAGGAGATGCATGGAGACTTTTAGCGACAATAGTTTAACATAGTATTGCCTAGCCTATCCTTGTATAGCCTAGGCTAGCCTAACCTTGATAAGCCTAGCAGAGTATAGCTTATCTACCATAGCCTACCTTACCCTAATCTAGCTTAGCATAGTATTGTATTAGCATAGTATAACCTAACCTTGCCTGACATAAACTACTCTAGCATAATAAAGGCTACCTTAGCATAGTATATCCTATCCTATTCTATCGTGGTATATCTTGGCATAGCACACCCGACCATAGTCTAGCCTAGCCTACCCTAGCCTATGCAAGCTAGGCATGGTACACTATAATCTAGCCTAGTCTAGCGTCGCCTAGCATACCATAGCCTAGCCTAGCCTATGCAAGCTAGGCATGCTACACTATAATCTAGCTTAGTCTAGTGTCGCCTAGTATACCATAGCCTAGCCTAGTATATCATAGCATAGAATGGCCTAGAAAGGCATAGTATATCCTAGAGTAGCCTGGTATACCCTAGCCTAGCCTAGCCTAGTATAGACTTGACTATATAGCCTAGCTTATCAAAGTATAGCCTCTCCTGACTAGCAGAGTATAACCTAGCTTAGCTTAGCGCAGCCTACAATTGTATATTAAAACTTAGCCTATCCTAGTTTACCTTACCTTAGTCTAGTATAGCCTATCTTAGTATATCCTAGGTTGGTCTAGTTCACTGGAGTCTAGTATATTATATTTTATCCTGCCCTAGCCTAGGTTGGCATATTGTAGCCTAGACTAAAGTAGCCTAGTATAGCATATTATAGCCTACCTTACCCTACCATACCCTAGCCTAGTTAGTATAGTATCGTATATCAGAGTATTTACTAGCCTAGACTATTAGATCTTAGCCTAGGCTTGCATAGCATGCATAACATAGCCTAGCCTAGCCTAGCCTACCCTAGTAAAGCCTTGCTTATCCTAGCCTAGGAAGAGAAGACTAGCCTAGTGTAGCATAGTTTACTATAACACAGCCTAACTTATCATAACATAGTGTAGCCTAGTATAGCCTGGCATGCCCTGGCTAGCCTAGTATAGCTTACCCTAGACTAGCATAGCATTAACTATCCTAGACATGTATAGCCTATACTATACATTTATACCCTAGTCAAACATAGCTTATTATTGTCTCGCCTAACATACTATGTGCTATCCAAGCATAGCATATTTTTGCGTAAATTAGAATAGTATATCTTACTCTTGTACATTATATCTTAGCATAGCTTAGAATAGTATAGCCTAGCCTATAATAGTCTAGCATAGTATAGCCTATTCTAGTCCTGCCTAGCAGACTATAGCATATTATAGCCTAGTCTAGTCTAGTAGAGCATCGGCCAAAAAGTTATGATGTTATTGCCAAAACAAAATAATTCCGGGGCTAACATCGGGGGGACTTTGGCAATTATAGCAATCGAAGAGAATGTAAAACAACATAAGCATTTCAACTTTCGTTTGAATCGGTCGATTATTTAGAATGTTATTACAAAAACACAAAAAAAGCAAAACGGGGACCGACAAACCGACATAGTGAGATATAGAGTAGCTTACGACCTGACTCGCAGGCGACTAAAACACTCTTTCATCGCCATTAGGACACTGGTGCACTTTTTTACCACTCATAAATCTCTCCCGAAGCCAAGATCGGTTATAGCTGCCATCTTTAGAGAACGACTCCAAGCCCAAAGATAAGCAAATTAGACTCTTTTTACTATCAGGCTCTTCCGTTATTACTCAACGACTTTAAATATACTTGAGCTTCATCTCTTTTCACTCAAATTAGAATGCCTTCACTACCTTTGCGAAGAACAATCGTGGAACTTAAATACCTAGTCTGCCCTTACCGTAAAATCTATAAACCATTCCAACTAATAAAACAACACCCTGGGTTTTCCTAAAGACCACGTGCATAGCTAATTGTCTTAAAATAAATTTTCCCATGAGAGATCCACAACTACCTTACCCTAGCATTCTTTTAGAGTAATATCTCCCAAACTTTCATTGGACCTCACCAGTATCCCTAATTTTCCCCTTTTCCTCAACACAACGATGCCTTAAAACCACCTACAATTCTTAAAATCAATTAAAGGAACCTCGAAACAACTCATCCATCGTGCCAATCATTTTTAATAGATGGATCCCTATCCATCGATAATCCGACATGCGCTGAAGTCCAGTCATCTTCCGAAAGATCCACTCGCCTACTGGATCGGGCATTAGTTCTCCTAGTAGAACCCCACGCCATTGACCTAACCATCTGGAAAATTGATAAAACTACCATCCTCCCAAATTTCAACAATAATCTTTGTATACATTAAGCCGCAACAAGAAACACTAAAATACATTCGTCACAAACTCTACAACCTTCTGTTGTTGTACTGCCCAATGTGTGATTTGGCTGTAATGAAATTTGCCTATAGAGCATAATGCCCACATTCTATAGGACTATTGCTATCTTTGCTGATTACTAATAAATGTAAATGGCAGAATGAATGGGTAACCCATGGACATCAAATTCTCTCTCGAATTAAATTGACCCAAAATAAACAGAATACTTCAAAGAGAAAATCCCGTAAGTGTCTTTCTTGGGACACCTGCGCATTGGACATAAACCTCTCTCACAGCTACCGGTTTTTAAACTCCCTCCCACCTCAGTGAAGGGCTGCAACTCCCAACATTTCATCCCAAACAATTAAGTGGGATACAAAAGATACCATCTAGCTAGATTTAAAAATTTATGAAATAAATTGTCTCTTCTAAAAATCCTAGCTGATAATTCTCTAAACACAAATGCTATAATAAACTACCCAATATAGACAAATCTACTAAAATTTTAATAGCAATATGAACTATATTAAACCAACTAAGGGTGAAACAGGACACTAAATGTTCTCCTAAAACTATAAAAGATCAAACTCCTCTTTATATTAAATACCAACAAGGCTCGATCTCACACGGGATCAAGGACTTACTTGCCGACAAGCCTACACACAACAAAAAGAACTGGCAGGAAAATGGCCACAATCCCAGCATTTACGGAAAACACCTTGCTGTCAATCAGAATGCTTTCTTCAGCACGTACGGAAATAATATCATTCTCTCATACACCCACCCTTCTACATCCTTGGCATCAAATTACCTAACCATAAAATAAAAAAGACAAATCAAACCACTCTTCCTAACCAAGGAAGCAAATGTAGTATCAAAAACAATAGTCATGCCCATCAAATTCTATCTAAACATTTGCGGTCCACAATTTGTTCATAATATGCCATAGCCAAACAACTTATGCCATTGAATTCAAGACGACCACCCTCTCACACTAAATAGCACCAAACCCCATATTATACTAAGCATTTTAAGAACATATAACGCCCTCTTTCCCGCTTTGCTGGATCTAAAACAGACGGAAAAGGATTATGAGACATTTGAAAGAGGTGCAAAAGAAGTTTGGAAAGAGAGAGTACCACTTTTTCTCGGGGTACTGGGGTCGGAAGGGCCGGCTGTTACTCCATGTTTCAGTGGTAACAGTGGTATCACTCCACACCCATACAGTATCCACCCCCTCGTGGGGATTATGGCTAGGTTGGGATAGTTCAAAGTATCCTACCTCTACATATCTAAGCCAAATCTATCTACAAACCAAGCCACACACACACATAGCAGCACATTATTGAATAGAGGAGACCAATCCCCAAATCATGACTATTTAACTAAACATCACACAGAAGAAAATGACATTTCACGCTACACGCGGTTCGCCATGGCAATGCTCCAGTGCACTCACTACCCAGAGCTAAACAAACAAATATCGCACTCCCCTAACGGATACAACATCTGCTCCAGTTGCAAGCAGTAACTAGACATTATTTAGCACTTATTCACATCAATGTTGATACAACGGAGACATAACCTGAAGTTACATGAGTGATGGATCCCTTGGCGTACGCTGGCGAGGGGCGTAGTTAATCGAAGCAAATGGTCTACTAGAGAGACCTGGGCTGGGGGCAAGTTAAGTAATTAAGGCAAAGAACTATACTTTGACCTTGCAAAGGAAAAGGGTGTACCATAGCCAATGGGTATATAACAACTGCTACAAACCAAGAATCCTCTTTCTCGGGTAATCATTTTCACCTCTTTTAAAACTCCTACTATTTTTTCCACGCCTCCGTAGATTAGCAATGGGTGAAAGAGGGCATTCAAATTTCTAAAATTAATAAGAACTAAACGTGCACCACCACCTACACAACCTACACCAATACCACCTTCACTACTACCGCCTACACCACCACTGGTGCTATTTATTATTGCTACCACTTCAACCCCGACATGCAAAGTCGGGGCTATCCGAAATCTGTGTGAGTTGCTGCAAGGCCGCACACGATAAGTCCAAGTCGTGTGTGGCCAAGTGTGTCCATTGGGGAGAGCCGCACTCCGCTTCTTCGTAGCAATGTGGTTCATATCTGCTTGAGAAGGAAATCCTGGCCGTTCAAGCTCAGGATCGTCTCTCATTTCGCGATGACTTAAACAGGCGCGCCCGGCGCTGCCTAGGACGTCCTATGCCCCAACGTTGAAAAAGACACCCTCTGCACCTGTCCCATCCAGAATTATGAGTACGGTCGTTTCCGCGCCCATTCGGAACCCTTCTGCGGGTTTTACTCACCCCGGGCGCTTCCGTGGAAAAGTTAACGGCACAAAGGGTTAACACCCACCACCACTACAAAAACCTACATCACATACACCATCATCCTCTACACCACAACCGTTTCCCGTAAGGAGAAACGGCCATGCACCTCTACCGAGTCGTTAGATTTACAGGAGGCAAAATCCCTGAAGTTGATCGCCAGGCCATCTTTGCGGTTCCTAAAGCTGCCCCCTGAAAGGATGAGAGCGCCAAAGGAGTTTCGCTTCCTTCGCAGACGTCCAGTGGTGGGCTGGGTGGCTGGATACGGAGGACCTTCGAAAAGAGTGCCCTCCGCCTCCGAAGCCCGCCTAAGTTTTTTAGGAGGAGGGAGGAAAAACTCGCAAGGCGAGCCTAACCTCTGCCAGTAAGCCCTCGAAGGAGACAGTGCCTTCAGAGCATTTTTCGACCAACAGCGCCCGGGGTTCAGCCTCCGCGAATTGTGAGGCCATTCGCTTGAGCGACTTCTCTTCGAAGAGGGCTCACGCATCTCCTCCGAGCTAGGCCTGGAGGGCATATTCCTTCAATGAAATTTCCGCGGACTCGAGGCCAACTGGGAGGAGCTGCGGAGCTGCAGGAGACCATGCTGGGAGCATGAACACTGTCATCCTCCCAGGTTATAATGGTTTGCAAAACTACCACTAGGGGATTTTGATTGGTGGCTGGTCGATGACCTCCATGGTAGTGTTCACTTTCCCATTCAAATTTCATTTTCTTGGCCACTGCCGCCCGAGAGCCCGCCTCGGTGGTGTTTGACGCGGGCGCGGTAATCTGCATTTCAGGAAATGACGGAATTCTCTATCTCAGTCGAGGAGTATAGTTCGGTAGATGAGGCCGTTGAGTTCTTCTCCGGCAACCTCATCGCCGCCCGACCACTCCCCTGTTGATAAGCTGAGTGTGAGACGGCCCTCAAGCAGAAGCGCTATGCCTACATACGCTATAAGCGCCGCCCGAACGATTTCTTTTTCGGTGAATTTTATCGGGCTAGGTTCCTATATATTTCTAAGCACACCCACCGCTCTTCTTGACGGGCATACGTGTCTTCACTAAAAGGGAAAACCCCTCTAGCAGAGCCGTGGAAGCGATTTGAAAGGATTCGGGGCAGGTTCTCGCAGGACTCCTTCCCGTTCTCAAGGAGAATAGGACCGCAATCTCGGACCCGCGTCCGTGGCGGAATCCTTCGTGACCGCTTTGTCAGCCGGGATGCTGCTGCGCCAGAATTCAATGCACGTCGTTAGGTCGCGGAAAGCTGCCAGCTGGACTTTACCTATAGAGGCGGAGAACCCTTCAACGATAGGTTTACTCTGAGTGAGTTGCGTTCCGCTCTTGCTTCTTGCGCGGAAACTGCCCATGGTCCGGACGATGTCTCGTACGCTATGCTTTGACACCTGGGTGAGCGAGGCATGGCCTTTCTGTTAGATTTTTTTTAACAGGATATGGGTGGAGGGTCTCATCCTGGATTCCGGGCGAATCGCTATTGTGTTTGCCTTTCGCAAACCGGGAAGATATCACTCTGCTCTGGTTGGTTTCCGACAAATCTATCTAACCTTTTGCGTATGCAAGTTGATGGAGAAATTGGTAAATGTTAGATTAGCTTTTATTCTGGAAAGCAGAGGCTATCTGTCTTCTGCACAGCGCTGCTTCTGCAAGTTCGACTCAACGTCAGATGCTCTGCTCCGACTGGAAAATGCAGTCTGCGAGGCCTCCACACGATGAGGGAGTGGGGACACCTCCCACTCTTTATATCTGAATCTTTACTAGATCATCGATTCTGCATACGGGTGCGGGGAGCCATCTCCGGCCCAATGGAGCAAAAAGAATGTTTCCCGCAGGGCAGTGTCCTCAGTGTAACACTCCTTGTCCTGAGCATCAACGGCATCACATTGCTGCTGCCGGAAGATGTTCTTGCTACGCTCTACGTGTACGACCTGTCGAACTCTTTTGGCGCAGCTCAAATGCCAACTATGGATCGTCGACACCAACAGGCACTGAACCATGTCTCCAGCTAGGCCAAAGCGCACAGGTGCCGGTTTTACTAAGCCAAGACTAAGGTGTTGAAATTCTGCTGCCATCTCTCCACACTGACCCAAACTTGTTTCTTAATTGGGTACGCCTGGAAGTGGTTGATTCGCACCGTTTCCTTTGCCTTGTAATTGACCGACGATTCACCTGGGGGGCCCCTTTTCCGCAGCCTTAGGATCTCTTGTACCCGTGCTATAGATATTCTCCATCCTGTGACATTCAGTGCTTGGGGCGTTGATAGGGCTAGTGCATTATTTTTTTAGCGATTCCTTGTTCTTTCAAAGATCGACTACGGATGCAAGTTTTATGAAACCGCAACTGCGCATGTATTGAGGAAGTTGGGCTCGATCCACCACACGGCCTTCGACTGGCGGCCGGTGCCTTCCGCAATTACCCCATTAGGAGCTTACAAGTCGATGCTGAGAAGAGGCCACTCGTTTGATGCCGTGCAGTCATTATTTGCCTGTACGCGCGAGGCCGGCTCGTTCTTTAGTCGCCACAGCTCTCACTGCATCCGCAGCGGATTTCGACGGTGCCTATGCCGCCGAGAGACGCTAACCATATCCTAAGCCCTTTTGGTTTAAGGCTAGGAAACTCGTTCGAGACCTGGGGTATTGCTCTCGAACCGGTGGCACCACTGGATCTGCCCAGGACGCGTCTCTGGAGGGTATCACCTTTGGCTATTTATCGCCACACCTCTGCTTGCATAGCTTCTATAGTGCCAGGAGTATTTCTCGTGTCAAGCTGGAGCCGTGCCAGTGTATACGGATGGCTCCAAGTCCCAAGAGGGGAGATAGGCTTTCACGCCGTATCCCCTCTTTTTAAAGTCAGCGAGGCTCTGCCAGGAGCTGCGTCTGTCTTTACGGCCGAGCTGGTGGCAATACATTGCTCGGTACCGGAGGTTACGCGAAATGTCCTGTTTGGAGACCGGATTGTGACCTATAGCGACTCACAAAGCGTCCTATAAGCTCTCGGAGCATTGGAATTTCCGCATCTCCTGGTTCGCTATATCCGTGACACCACAGTTTTGGCTAGCTGGGCGGATGTCGAGATTATCTTCTGCTGGGTTCCTGGACATGTAGGAATTGCATGGAATGAGCGCGCCGTTGATCAGGCCAAAGAGTTATGAGAATTGGGCAAATGGATTATCGTTTCGCTCTTCTTCACACCGACTACATGGCAGGAATATGGGCAGCTCTGCTGCTTGGAAAAGCAGATGGGAGACGGTCGAAGGGAACTTGAAGCTGCGTGCTATTGCGCCTCGACTGTTCTACTGGACCTACACCCTAATGCCGCGAGGGCTTCAAGTTGCTTTCTATCGTGTCCGAATTGGACACACTCAGGCGACGCACTGCCATTTGATTGAGCGATCGCCTGCGCCCTACTGTGAAGTCTGCATTGTTCCCTAGACTGTTCGGCACATTCTTGTTGAATGTTTCAGTCTGGGCAATCTCCGCGCACGTTACCTCTCCCGGTAACAGGATGGGCAGGATCGCTACTGCCTGTCCCTTGTACTTGGGATGAGTTTGTGCACATTGACTGATGGACTTACCCACCTTTTGGGCGAGGCTGGCCTTCTCCCCTTTATTTAACTAGCTTTATTTTTTTTTCTTTGTAGGTCGCACCTTCCTACGCCGGATCTTGCCTCTTACTTGTTGCCATTTTCCCTTTTTTATTGTTGTTTTGACATATTCTCATTTTAAAGTAGCCGAGTGCTAGGCTGTCGTTAGTGCGGCGAGTTATGCCTAAGTGGGTAGTTGCCAGATGGGCTCCTAAAAAACAAAAACACCTCCACATTCCCTAGCTACACCACTAACACTTACACCATCAGCATTTACATCATCTACACCACCACCACTTACATTACCTACGCCACATATACCACCACCAGCACCACTTACACCACCTATACGACCCAGACCACATCTACCACTTACGTCACATATACTTAAACCACTACTTACACCACCTACGCCACTTATACCACCTACCCACACCGCTACCTACACCATCACAGCCTGCACAACCAACACCAACACCTATATCACTTACGGCACCATCACTGACACCACAATCACCTACAATATCATCTCCTCCAACACCATCACATACACGTACACAACCCCAACTACACTACCAACAATTACACCAATTACACTATTATCACCTCTGCCACAATCACATACACCATCAAGGCCTACACCACCACCACCACCTACTACACCTACAGCGCCTCTACCTACACATCAACAACTCCACTGCCACTACCTACACTAACACTAACTACACCTACACCAACAACAACTACACTATGACCACCTACACCAGCACCAGGACCTACAACACCGCCAGATATACTACCACTACCTAGACTACCACCATCTACACCACAACACCACCACGACCTACACTAGTACCACCTATACTACCACCACCTGCACCACCTACCCCACCGACACCACCAACATCTACACCTACACCACGACCACCTCCAGCCTCACCGCCTCCACCACCAGCACACCTACACTAGCACCGCCTACACATGCACCACCTACAACACTTACGCCCCCGCCACCCCATGTTATCGCGGGAATTATTTTTTTGGTAATAACATCATAACTATTCGGTAGATACTAACGAAATTTGAGACCTTTAGGTTGTTTTAAATTATCTTTCGAATTATATAATTGTCAAGGTCCTCTCAAGGTTAATCCGCGAATTATTTAAAGTCTCGAAAGTCGTAGGGTCGTAAATCAGTATAAGTGATGGCACGCGACCTTTCTTCAGCAGGCCTAGTTAAAGAGCAGTCAAACCTGCTCGGAGAAGACAGAAATATGGGGAATCAACCCTTTAGGAAGCCATCTCTACCAAAAAATTGAAGGGGAAAAGCCTAATTGCACTTGTTTTTGCAAGACAGCTCTTACACATTTGATATATAATAGCTAACATTTCCCTAATTCTATCATTTTTTTTTATATAGCGGATAACTATAATTACTTCTTTTTCAGTGCTCGATTTACTTGTCTTTCTGTATATTACTATCCAAATCAGTGAATTAATTGAGCAAATTGCGTTTGAGATATGTAAATTACCTATTTTCATGTATCACGAGATAACCGCTAACTGTCTTATTGTGAATTCTATGAATTTCAAACATTGAGTCCCTTAGAAATCGATTAATTTTAAGGTTTAAATTGGTATTTCGTGGAACTGTAGGTTATTACTGTATATTTTCAGAACATAGAAGATAATTAATCATTAAGTATCAAATAAAGCAGGCAACCTCAGCGGGAATATATTGACTGAAGATATTATTGTGAATTATCTAGGAATTATAATATTCAAGCATTTCGAAATCATACATGATTAGTGTCAGGGTAGGACATGATGACATAAATGCCTTGGATATTGTCTACGAGGTAACGACTTACCTGTATATTGTTAATTATTTTTTGCCTAGAAATTAATGATTAGGATATATTATTTGTTTCTGTTTAATGCAAACACGCATAAAAAACATCTCTGACAGCTAAAGACTCTTTGAATTAGGACTCTTGATATCACAAACACATATATCAAGCTTGGGGTTAATTTTTCGATTGTTTCATTTCTATCGACTATACGGAGAAATCCTATGAACTATATCATTCTTCAGATTTTATAAGACTATTTATATCATGCTTGGGGCAATTGCAGTCTCTAGTTTAAAGTAGAAACTTTTGACCGGGAAATATATGAGATTTGTCCTATAATCAACTGAATTAAAACCAATTTACCTTCTATTGTAACGTTAATCGCATGTCTTTTCTTTGTTAATCTCTTTCTATTCCTCTTATTAAATCACATTTCTATTTATGGTGATTTCGGAAGGATTTGTTTTTCCTATCAATTTAAATCAATATCAACCTAAAAACTGCTTCCTTAACTTCACTAAATCTGTTAAAATGCTGCTGCTTGGGAGGGATTTTACATTAAAAGTTGGCTAAAATGTTAACAAAGATATATTTACTTTTGATATAGTTTATTTCGACTCCGGTAACACTAAATTGTGCCCTTCATGAAAAAGCCCTGCATAAAGAAACTATATGTGGGGTAATATAGGATTATATAATAAATTTAAGCTTTTCATAACAAACCATGCATACAAAAAATCGATATCGACAAAATGTATCCATGAGGAAATGAAAAGCCAAAAAAATTAAAGAACCTCATTGATATATTTGGCCAGTGAGAAATTGTATAGAATCGTAGTTGGTCATCGAGAGGAAAAAAAAGTTCTTTTCTTTTTCTGTTTGCGTTTTATTACCCATCAGACCGTTAATTATATTACCCAAACAAAACTGGGAAATTCCGCACCTGATTATAAACTATCGCGCGATGGTCATTAATTCCTAGCGCCGATAAATAGTAGTGGAATCTTGCTTGCTTAGCAAAATGCTCGAGTAACTATGGGCATTTAGTTGACGTAATTACCCCAAGCCTCAGTAAATAATACAATGGGAATTATCCTTTGGAATATGTTCTTTGGATATGTTGGGTGGGGTTGAGCACGTTGCTTATTGATAGGAATTATCCCTACTTATTTAATCGACAAAAATAAAATAGGAACCTGTCCCATGGTAACGAATTTTACTGCATTTACCAAAATTAATTTTATGAAAATAATTAAAAATTGTTTGTGCTCACTTTATTTTCTCTTATTTTTTCTCCTTTAGATTAGGAAGCAAGCATGTTTGCATGGGCAGAGTTTGTCTTGCGCTAATTCCTCATGAAATATCATTGTCAAAGATTCTAAAGATGTATTTCCATGCCATTACATTAAAATAAACCCTTTCATTACAAAGTTAGCTCGTGAATTCGGCTTTATGCCAAAATGAAACACTGCGAAATTTATGCTACTCTATGTAAATATGTAGTGACATTCCACCATCGCATACTGTACGATATACACCGACCAAATAATGAGATGCACATACTGCCCTAAATGGCAATCACTCGTGAGGCCCTCTTTGACTAAGGGTCCCCCACCCTTAGTCAAAGAGTGCCTCACGAGTGATTGCCATTTAGGGTATTATGTGCATCTCATTATTTGGTCGGTGTATATCGTACAGTATGCGATGGCGGAATGTCACTACATATTTACATAGAGTAGCATAAATTTCGCAGTGTTTCATTTTGGCATAAAGCCGAATTCACGAGCCAACTTTGTAATGAAAGGGTTTATTTTAATGTAATGGCATGGAAATACATCTTTAGAATCTTTGACAATGATATTTGATGAGGAATTAGTGCAAGACAAACTCTGCCCATGCAAACATGCTTGCTTCCTAATCTAAAGGAGAAAAAATAAGAGAAAATAAAGTGAGCACAAACAATTTTTAATTATTCTCATAAAATTAATTTTGGTAAATGCAGTAAAATTCGTTACCATGGGACAGGTTCCTATTTTATTTTTGTCGATTAAATAAGTAGGGATAATTCCTATCAATAAGCAACGTGCTCAACCCCACCCAACATATCCAAAGAACATATTCCAAAGGATCATTCCCATTGTATTATTTACTGAGGCTTGGGGTAATTACGTCAACTAAATGCCCATGGTTACTCAAGCATTTTGCTAAGCAAGCAAGATTCCACTACTATTTATCGGCGCTAGGAATTAATGACCATCGCGCGATAGTTTATAATCAGGTGCGGAAATTCCCAGTTTTGTTTGGGTAATATAATTAACGGTCTGATGGGTAATAAAACGCAAACAGAAAAAGGAAATAACTTTTTTTTCCTCTCGATGACCAACTACGATTCTATACAATTTATCCTGGTCATGTATCCTGGTCATATTTTATGTTTTTAGCATCAACCAGCGATGACGGATTCCTTCCTGACCTTATGGGGCGGACCACTCATTCAGTGTTAGGGTTATATGATTTACTCCATAAAGATTCTACGGGGATTTGGAATAGTGGAGATAGTGTCAATGTGGGGTAGTGAACGGGAGTGGGTAGTGTTGATTGCCTATGTGCGTGATAATAGGTGAAGAGTTAAGTGCGCCGCAGGGGTGAGAGAATCCCCCATACCTTTACGTTTTTTTTTGTACACAGAAGATATAGAACAGTGAATGACATCGCTTTCAATTTCTGAATCATTTATTCGTGTCTTTTTGAGAAGATTTTATTTAATTTGCAATAATCACTTCATATTTTCAGTTATTTTACCTTCATCCAGTGTTTCTGTGGCAACTTCAATTGCTGTAGCCTCTGCATCTACAAATTTATCCTCATTGATTGTCTTCTGAATAAGGCTAGTCGTTTTTTGAGGCATAAATAATGGCAAACCTAAAATGTTTCATTGAAAATCGAATTAACAGATAACAATGTGGCAAATGATTGGTAATAAATAATTTTTAAAGAATACAATTAGAATTTAAAAAAAAAATTGAGTTGTGGTGTTGATCTTCGATGTTTGTATTCCTAACAATATTATTTTCTCACAACATGGTATGTTATTTAATTTCTGAAAAATAATTTTTTAAAATTAATATGCAGAATTTTTTTCGATAATACTTTAAACAGGTAATGGTACAATAAACTTTTCAACTAAATTTCATTAGTATTTGTCTTCAAATTTTTCATTAATGGTCTTCTTAATTTTAGAAGGCCTGTATGCTTCACTAGCTTCAAAATTACCTTTATCTGCGATCAATTTGGTTGGTATCTAAACTTTATACAAGAAAGGAATGTGATGTAAAGATATAAGTTAAACTTAAAATACCAGTTACTACAATGAGCAATTCTATTAGGGGTTTTTAAGACAGAGGTATACTACAGGATAAAAGAGTTACATCACGGTACTTAAAGACGACAAATTCACAAGATTTGTTCATTAGGGTGACGCATCTCTCAACATTCCTCCTTATGGCTCTAGAAATAGCTCATGAAATAAAGAGCAACGACCCACCAAACGTATTTGCGAAAACGGGGTGAGGTAACATAGATAAGCGAGGATTGTGGATCGAGTGACACCCAAAATTCTCAGTTGCGACATTACAAAAGAACAAAGTGGTTAACTTGGGATAAAAACATAAAAAAGTGTCTGATAGCTTAGTGGAAACTTCCGTTCGGCAACAAAAATACATTTTTTTTTTATTTATTAAAGCGTTGAGTTGTAATTAGGGATGAGAAAATGGCTTCTCAGGGAATCATACCTACGATGAAGCTTTCTGGAAGAATTGTGATAGAAACAATTCTTTTACTGCCGAGTTAGCGTGACATCTTTATAAAAATATCCAATTAATTAGACCATCATAGCCAATATTCAGTTATACTGTAGCATTATATTATATTTCCAACCTGTCCTATGCCTCACCTTTTATTTTGCTTCATCCTGAAAGCCTAAATTCAAAGCTTAGTCTAAATTCCAAGGCTAAAAAAATAGCTACATCATCCTCTTTATTAACCGGTGACGTTTCAACCACAATAAGATTTTTCTTTGGTTTGAAGTATGTTACCTCTTCTATTACTTATGCCTCTGTAGGGTCAGAATCTTCACTTCAGAGTTCTCATTGAGCTTCAGATGTATTTGTTTTCGAAACACCCTAGACATTTAAATAAAGATATAATGTAACTCTAAGACTCTTTGGAACCTGATCCTCTCTTGTTGGGAAAGAATGGATATTTATTTTATTAACAAAGGCAGTTGGAAATTATATTCGACAAAAGGATTTCTGTAAGAATATATACTATTTTCGGCTAAGGACTTTATTGTAAATACCTAGCTCTGGCATTTGCTACTTTTAATTCAAAGTGTAATGGTTCATACAATATTTAAAAATGTGTGGATTGACTTTTTTACAATATATAATTGAAAGCCATTGTGCAAAAGGAAGGATTTGAGGTACTGAAATTATTTGTCAATTAGATTGTATGATGAATAAAGTTTGTATGAGCGGTGAAGATAGGCTTGAACACGTTGTTTAGAGAGCGTCATGATGTCATCGTAAAAAGCATATAGTGAGTGGTTAAGATGAATCCGAAAGGTCTGAACAATATTTTGTCATCCAAATTTGTTGCAAAGAAATCTGCTGCCAAAGGACCGATTGGGATTGTTCAAAAAATTCCATTGATTTACTGGTTAATCTGAACTTCAAATATAAACACTGACCCAACCAAATCTATGTCCAATAAATAAATATATTTTGATTTACTAACACTATTGAAATTTGTAGAATCCTCTAAAAAACTAGTAGAATCCTCTTACTATGCCATTATTTTGTTTGAAAATTATACGAATTGGTGATGGTGTATTCATAGATTGCTATTGGGTATAGTAATTCTACAACATATTTAGGCAGTTATAATGGGGTTAACTATAAGAGAGCAAAATGGAGTGTAATGGAATACAAGGTTTGTGTATTTGAGATAAACTATACAGTTTGGATCAGCCAAAACCTGTGACATGGAATTTTGGGGCTAATAATTTTAAAGGTAATTTACAACTGTTAAGAAATATATTTAATTTGACCTTCAATTTAGATACAATTTATTTCTCGGGATTTTGGAACTTTTGTTTATTTATAATTCTGTCAATCACAAATAAATATTAAAACTTTCTTTATATTAAAAGATCCCCTTCCAAAAAATCTTAGTAGATCCATTACATATTTATTTAAATTCAAGGGAAGTCGAAAGGAAAATAGGGTAAATTCAGACGCATTTATAATTTTCAAATCACATGAATGTCCCAATGCACTTAGAATCCTAGAAACGCAATAAATCAAATAGTTCTCCCCAAATTTAAATAGTGAATTATCGTCGGTTCTACTTTAACTTCAGCAATTCTTTTGGATGTGAGCTGAGGGGTGCAGTTGGATATTTTTCAGTTCAACCTGTAGCGTTGTGTAACCCATTTTGCGTTGGCAAGTTTTGTATTTTAAAACTGTAGTTTTGTAGTTTGATAAAAAAATTATCTGTTGAAGATTGGTCTAAAACAGTTTTATATGATTATTAGTTTCATAAACAAAGCGCCCCATAATTAATCTTTTTTTAGCAATTTATACTCGTAAACTAATAGAAATAATTTAAAATATTCGTAGTAGATTTACTGTAAATTTAAGTCCTCCTTCTAAGATTAATTGAACTGTCTCCTATTTAAACTTAACACTACATAGTAAAGTTCGAGTTGAACTCTTAGCATTGTACCCTTCGAATATTGGATAATATTTTGTTCGTTTATTTTGCAACATGGGACTTTTGTTTATTTATAATTCTGTCAATCACAAATAAATATTAAAACTTTCTTTATATTAAAAGATCCCCTTCCAAAAAATCTTAGTAGATCCATTATATATTTATTTAAATTCAAGGGAAGTCGAAAGGAAAATAGGGTAAATTCAGACGCATTTATAATTTTCAAATCACATGAATGTCCCAATGCACTTAGAATCCTAGAAACGCAATAAATCAAATAGTTCTCCCCAAATTTAAATAGTGAATTATCGTCGGTTCTACTTTAACTTCAGCAATTCTTTTGGATGTGAGCTGAGGGGTGCAGTTGGATATTTTTCAGTTCAACCTGTAGCGTTGTGTAACCCATTTTGCGTTGGCAAGTTTTGTATTTTAAAACTGTAGTTTTGTAGTTTGATAAAAAAATTATCTGTTGAAGATTGGTCTAAAACAGTTTTATATGATTATTAGTTTCATAAACAAAGCGCCCCATAATTAATCTTTTTTTAGCAATTTATACTCGTAAACTAATAGAAATAATTTAAAATATTCGTAGTAGATTTACTGTAAATTTAAGTCCTCTTTCTAAGATTAATTGAACTGTCTCCTATTTAAACTTAACACTACATAGTAAAGTTCGAGTTGAACTCTTAGCATTGTACCCTTCGAATATTGGATAATATTTTGTTCGTTTATTTTGCAACATGGGTCTAAGAAAAATAGCATATTTGTGGTCGAAACATCACCGTCAAATATAATGGATGACGCCAGCCATATATATATATATATATATATATATATATATATATATATATATATATATATATATATATCTATATATATATATGTATATATATATATATATATATATATATATATATATATATATATATATATATATATATATATATATATATATATATATATATATATATATATATATATATATATATATATATATATATATATCATCACTAGCTCTATAATTTAAGAATGGGATTTTTTTCAGTATTTGAATAATAATTTTCTCTTGGTTTGGTTTTGACTTATGTTTTTTTATCAAAGTTATTTCTAATAATTCTTTTATTATATCTAAACCAAAATGATGAAGTTCAGAAAATTTAGTTTAGAGTTCCTTTTTAAAATTATTATAATTATAATAGGGGGAAGTAGCGAAGCCATTGCCTGGTTTATATATATATATATATATATATATATATATATATATATATATATATATATATATATATATATATATATATATATATATATATATACATACATACATGCTTGCATATATATACGGGTTGCCGTAGTAAAGGCTGATTTTAAGCTTAAGGAGGAAGTTTAAGAAGTAAATACTCGGTTAAAATCTTTTAAATTATACTAAGTTTAGAGTCAGACTATTCTTCTTTAGGACAAAATAAACTAGACCTTTTAAAAAATTACTTAATAACTTTACATAAATATCAAGGGAACATAATATTCCACGCTACATTTAAAACAGAACAGAAAGATTCAGTGTAGCAAAATAAAGAACTAAAAATTAAACAATCAAAAACAAATACAAAGGGGAAGGGGAATTGAAACAGTTTATCAAATTATTAAATAACCTTATTCTCTTGGGGCGGAACTGAAAGAGAAGAAATAACAAATGATGTTGAATGGAGAGTCAGATGATTTGAAGGGAAACAGCTGAGGATTTATTATTCAGATTAGGATGCCTCCGCTTTATATGAATCTCAGGTGTACCTGATACTATGGTCAGAACGGAATCAGACAACCTGCCTGTGTAAGTTCCGCAGACACACGGCTGCGAAATAATCTGGTACACAACATGGATTAAGAATTTGCGGAATAGTTTATCAGGAAAGAGAAGAAGGAAGAAAGTGTTCTGTTATTAATGAATGCAAGGCCACTACTGTTATGAAAAAAGACTCAACCAGTTAAATGGCTTTTCTTTTAAAATCGTAAAAGAGGGACACACACCGATAGCAAACCTAGCTTAATAGTTTTGGGGAAAGAAATTTGGAGATGTGTAAATATGAAAGGTACAGGAAAACTACTTTTGGAAAAGAGAAATTTAGCCTGTCTCATGTTTACGAAAGTCGCCCTCTTCCCATACTATCCTACGCCTGTCATTAGAAGATCCCTGCAGAATGTGGTTTACTACGGAAGATGATTCGCTTATCGATTGTTAGGCCCTATAAAAACACATTACACTAGCACACGGCGAGCCGAGAAACAGAGAGTGACGAATTCTCGTTTGCTTTTAAACACTTTCTGTATTCCTACTCTTAACAAAGCAAACATGATTCTAGAAAATGGCATAGCTTTCAAATTTTGGATGTGGAAGCTACTGCTCTCATAATCCTGAAGACTTACAAAAACTGTCCTATCTTTGTCACCAAAAACATAAGAGATTGCATAGACCCATGTCATTGGAGAATATCACATTCTCGACCAATTTTCATTAAAAATGAATACAAATCTTTTTCTCAAACAGTAAAATCAAAACAGTACTTAATATCACATCGAGGAAGAAAAGTCTTTTTCCTATTATCTGTTGCATATGCTACATTCTCCGAGAAAGGACTTTAACTCACTTAAGTTCAGTCCTTCTCTTTATCAAGTATTTTAAACTTGACTGACACAAAATGGCATGAAGGAAGGCTATTTTTCTTCCCATTATTTTTCATATTTATTTCATGCAGCAATAAAGTACATCAACTTACTAAGGCTAACTAGTTCAAAATACCAACCACCTCTTCTTTCTGCACTACGCTCCATTAACCAATAATGACTTTCACTCACCGAGGTTCACTTATTCACTTCAGCAAGCATTCCTCATTGTACAAGGTCAAATTATTAACTCTGGTGTTGATTAAGATCATCACTTGTTCACAATCTCAATTTAGTGTGTTAAAGTATAAAATTATTTTTATAATAAATGAGGGTTTCAAGTTATTTTTATTATAACCTGCGTTTCTTGAAAGGAATTTGAGTCTCTTGAACGAATTGCTCAAGCGAACTCAGCTGAATAAGTTAAAAATCCAGCATTAACCTTTTTATGAGTTGAAAATGCTTGGCGCTGGAGTAAATTGCCAAGGAGGCGCAATTTAATTCTAAAGATAAAGCCAATGACGAAAAATAATTCAAGCATTTTTTTCAATCCATTTATTCAGAGTAACTATGTTTCGAGCTTTTGCGCTCATCCCCTGGTTCCTAGGAAAATATGACATCTCCTTAGCAAAATTAACAAAAATGAGAAATATAGCTGTAAATTACTTACATGAGCGGATTGTAATAATTCTGATTATTTGGCTAAATGCTTAAGTCATTATGCAAAAACTGAACACTTTAAAAAACAATTATTACAAAGTTTGGTTTAAGCCAAAGGTTTTGATAACTATATTCAAAAACACTTCTTAACAATCCGGGCAAAGAAACTTGTAGACAACACCACTGCGCGAATACTAGGGTACTTGATCCTCAACAGGAAAAGTTTTTCCATACATAGTTCTTTCATTTACAAATACGAACCTACATTCCTTTTGATATAAATATTGTTTGACAATCAATGAGACCATTTAAATTCCGTAACTTAAATATTGTTTAGAATACTCTTCATTTTATCAAAATATAACTGCGGATAACTAATATTAGTAAAGTACGTTTAAATTCCATGAATTCTTGATACATTGAGTCATAAGCGGAAGAGAGATGGGAATCAAGGTGTTATAAAGTTTTTTTATAGATTGAATTTTGTATTAAAAATCACAATAACTGAAAATGTTAATTCTCAACCCAGTGAACAAAAACTGAAGTGACAATGGAATCTTGGGTTTTACGAATAATACTCTAAAAATGGCAAGGTTTAGTTAGATTCAGTTTATAGTGAATATGTGAGGTAAGGATGCATTGTATTTGAAGTATTGGAAGAAAGCTATAGCTTACGCTTTACTTTGGAAATCTGCAAACGAGTTATCTACAAAACGCCGATAGAACAGAGGGTGACAGTCAGATTGAATTCCTTGAAAATTTTCGATTCGCGATGAGTCATGAAAGTATCTGCCGATAAAGGACCAATCAGTGATCCCCTACACACACCATCAATTGTCTGTAAATTTTATGGTTGAATGTAAAAAGTGTACCTTGAATATTAGGCTTAATAAAGATATAAATCCTTTTCTGATAAATCTTGCAGGGTTTTCTCAGACTGGAAAAATTATATCTAAATTCAGGTTTTTTATGTCTTATAGTGGAATGGTAGTGAAGAGATTTTATCATCAAAGTTTTTAAAAAACATATCTGTTGTGAAATGATAATTTAAAAGTCCCTCAAGGAACTCATTAAAACTTTAAATGGAAAATTAATTCGTAGTACAGGAAGAGAGCAAAGACACAATAAGATGTAGGAGGGCCAAATTAGGCAAACAATAAAGCTCCGCAAAGATTGTGCCACTAGCCAAATTCGTGAATATTGGGCTTCGGTTAATATTTAATCTTCATTAGACATGATAAGAAGTGGTTTCTCTCATATTCAAGTTTAAATACCAGTTTAATATAAGGCTTTTAAAATCTCATGGAGTTGAGAAACATCTGCTGGAATGGAATGAACTTTTTACAAATAATCATTACGATTCATAATGACTACACAATTCCCTTTGTCTGGTATAGTTGTAATTATGTTACTGATGCGCGATAATTGCGTTAGTCTCGCAAGATCTTCCTTGTGCAAACTTATGGACTATTTTAATTTAAATTGATCAAGCCAACAAAAACATGGAATAGAGAGTAAATTGTTGCATATCCTTTCCAAAGTCAAAGAGAAAGAGGATTTATTTAGTTTAAGTTACGGTAGCTTAAATTAGAGGCCAATTGCGAGGAACGTTTCACGTGGAGATAGATTATAATTGGAGAACTTGCGAATAACGGTCCCTGGTTTAAAGAATTTGGGTGAAGACACACCAAAAGAATTCACTTTCTTATCTTGAA
Organism: Ceratothoa steindachneri; assembly: GCA_963969495.1. Lineage (NCBI taxonomy): Eukaryota > Metazoa > Arthropoda > Malacostraca > Isopoda > Cymothoidae > Ceratothoa > Ceratothoa steindachneri. Next base: position 48,887,208 of record OZ018336.1, read on the forward strand.
TATTTTTTGTTTTAACACAATATTCTTGGAGATCACTTTCTACAAATTAGGTAAATTGAAGAATGTCAATAAATCTTAATGTAGGTTCCGAAATGAAATGCAATTCCATTACATCAATAGATAATTGTTGTATAATATTAGATTTACAGTCAATTTCCTAGTTTAATAAATAATCGAGAGAATTGTTGTGAAATTCATATTGATAGAGTAAATTATGCAGTTTGAAGTAAAGAAACTGAATGTAAACTTGTCAGGAACGAGGAGTTCCTAGAAAGATTCCATCCATGTTAGGTTTTGGGAGTTTCTTCGATTTTCGATGGAACAAACCGAAAAGTGGGACTAATTCAAGGTTGAGTTAGTTATCAGCGAGGCGTAAGTTAATTTTATAGATGAAACCAATGACGAAAAATAATACAAGCATTTACTAAATCCATTTATTCAAAGTCACTAGGTTTCGAGCTTGTGTACTCATCTAGTTCTTAGGAATATATAACTCCTTGGCAAAATTAAAATAAATGAAAAATCTAGCCTTAAATTACTTATATGAGTGGGTTGTAATAACTGTATAAATTAGGCTAAATGCTTATTTCACTTAATGCAATAATTGTACTAGTTCGGTAGTAACGGAAAGCCAACTACCTCCGAAAATAGTGACCAGAATAGTTTTTTCGTTGAGCTGAATCTTTTATTTGGTGATACAAACAATTGAGGACTGATTGGAAGACATATAGATAGTCTTTCATTTTTATCCAAATGATGATTATTAAGGTGGATAAAGTATTTTTAGCATAAACAAATTAAATTTTGTTTTTTGGAAATTCTTGAATTATCTTTGAGGAAGCTGAATTTAAAATCTCCATCCTCTTCTGGGTATCGATTGAAAACAAAATTTTGGAAAATATGTAATAAAATAGAAATATTTTCTGATCAGTTAGTTGGTTGTCCGTCAATTTCGACGGTGACGTCACTTCATGCCCTTACAAAGAATAATTTGGGCATAGAGAGACACTTGCACCAAAGATGCTTAGAGTGGGAAGGGGATGTGCATTCCTCAGCCCACTATCTTGGTACCCTATAGTTGGGCTGGTGGCAAGGTGGTCCAGAACGACCAGACATTGGGTAATTTTGCAGGAAACTGCCGAGTCGTCGGTCAAATAACGCTCGCCTAGTGTGGGTCGACACAGCAGATTTTGCATTAGGAATTGACTGCCGTAGTCTTTTTCCAGTCAAGGACCTCCACAAGGAAGTAAGTCAGGAGTTGTTGAGGGACCAGAGGGTGTCTGCTTGTTGGTGGGCACAAGGTCAAACACCTCTGAGGCCTCCTGCTGCTCCGATATCCTCCTGATTCGTTGTTTATTCTCGAAGCTGATCTACATTAATTTTATCATTTTATAGGAGAAGCTCGCGCGTCGCACACAGACTTTCGACGACGACAAGTACTTGTCCTCAAAATAATATACATAAATTTATTTTAGGAAGTATATTAAACGAAATTGCAAGTAGAAGAAAAATAAATTTGTTTCAAATAGAGAAAGAAAAGAGGAAGAAATCTTTTTTCAGGTTGTTGCGCTCAGGGAACGAACAAGGAACTCTTTTAGTTCTTTCGATTAAGCATTCTGCTAATTAAAATAGATGATTAGACATTATATTTAGCTAAGTTTATATCTCTGATTTGAACCTCTTTAGGACGCCTTCCTCAGTTAGGGCTCACAGATCAACGGGAGATCCAAAAGTGTTTATGTAACAAGTGCTTCTTTTCGGTACTCTATCCAAATACTAAAACTTTATGAATGTTATCCTTTTTTTACTTTCTGATTTAGATTCTATATATTTATAGCGCTTGAATGCAGCAATAAATAACCAGATAAATTGAAAAACTACTTTTGAATTAAAGAAAGAGTTGAAGTAAAGAAAAGATACACCAAGAAACACGAATATAAAAAAGAATGGGAACAAAAAAAAACAAAAGAAATGAAGGTCTCCAATGTAATTTACGAATTCAACTGCCCCCATGAAGACTGTAAGCTTCATTCTTCGAATAAATGCATTTGAATACCAACCACATCCTTATCCCGTCAACTCCCTATGCATTTGCTAAACGGCGCATTCAAAAATCACTACTTACTGCAGCATGGAACCCATCTCTAAAAAGAAATTTGAGTGGATAATAGCGTAATTAAACGAAGAACTGACCGAACCCGCCTTCAAATCATGAATGCTATCTTGATTCAAAAAGAGAGACCGAGGCTTAATGGCCAACAGACGGCTACACAAAGGACTTTAAAACTCTTAATGGATTAATTGGTTAATACTAATAAAATTCTCATTTCCGAGGTGTCCTAATATAAACTTTGCCGCTGTCTATATATATTATATATAGAGAAATATATATACGAGGATCAAATATTTAATGAAGAAGATTTGAAGTAATGCTGGTGAGTGCGAATGATTACTGAGGATAAGGATTTCGAAATTAAAAATGTGCAGCTTTAATTTTTACCTTGATTCGCAGGGATCGTATTAAATAGAGTTAAAATTATCTAAATCCAGTGTACCTTTTAATCGTCATTCCTATAGACATAAGACCTAATTATAAATCCATCACACTTCACAAATGGGTCACTTGGTCAAAGTTACGATTCGGTCACCAACCAAACTCATACATATTTCAGTAAACCAACACCTCTGAATTCTTCCTCACGGATTGATGGAGATATAGATATTTATGAGAATCACTTACCGCGTGTGGAATTTATGGAGGCTGCTGTTCTGGTTGGCAGTAGAAATATGGAAATGTGTGTAAACAAAATTTCTAATTAACAACGAGTGGAGTTATTATAAAATTCATGGTAAGAAAATAAGCTACATCTACTATCTTAAGGTAGAAGAGGAAAGATCAAACGTTAGATGACGATATTTTACTGCAGAATTGTGATGATTCTTATCCCCTCTATTGGGACATTTTTGGAACTATAATTTTAGCGGAAAATTAAAAGAATGACAAATTCAGATCATCAATGAAATTACTCTCTGAGCAAAATTGGTTGTTTTTTTACTTTAATTAAACTATGGTATATTATTCATTTAAATCAATTATTTACACGTGAGTAAAAAATTGCAAACATTAATTCTCACTATTGCCAAATAAAAGCACTGAGATTGAATTGGTTATAAAGTGGAGTTGTATTTCAAACTATTGAATTATTAACTTTACAATGAATTATGCGAAAAGTAATACGCTACGTTTGGAAAAATAAAAGTCCGTTTTTCTTGCCCAGAACTAAGAAGAGGATTTTATTTGGAGAAATATCAGATGAGGCGAAAGGCATTGCGATGAGTTGGACTCCATCTTCTTGCTGAGAAGTGCCAAGCACGTACAGCTAGCAGAATTTTAGAGCGATAAATGAGCGAGTTGTCATGACGAGAGTTGCAGAGAGGAGATGCATGGAGAGCTTTTAGCGACTCTTTTTTCTTGTCGAAGGGAGTATCTCGATTTCTTGTTAAGAAGACTTCTGAGACTATCCTTTTATTAGAGAGTTCGCAGGAAATTGCATTATCTAGAAGCTTTCACGTTAGTTTTGCCTTTAAACAGGCGGTATATGCGTCAGGTGAGTATGTAACTAATTAATGGGGAAACTCGCATATTTGACCTCGTGAACATTTCCAATATTCTTTGACGTTGAGAATTTCCTCAAACCAAGGAGGATCAAAGTTATCTGAATAATCCGAGAGGAAGCGACTCTCCACTCAGGTGCGAGAGCCAGTTCAATTTGATGTCATCTTAAAGCAATTGGGGATCAATAGACTTCGTTTGGGAAGTTCTTAGATCGTGTCAGACAAAGTGGTTCTTTGCAATATTCTCTGTAATATTCTTCTTAGGTATCTTTGAGCGAGAAATCCCAACCTTTGAAGAAACTTTTGGAACACTGTGTGAAACTCGAGAGTGGCGTGATTACTTATCACTCAAAGTCCGGCAAGGCTTAGGAACATGCGTCTTGCTGGCCGCCTAAAAGCATGGACTGCATCAAAATCCACTCATGGGTTTCTTCTCTCTAACGACTCTGAACCCTAAAAATTGTCCGATCAGCAGTTAAATTGGTCAAAAGAATGGAAATGAGAGAATGAACCTCTGCTGGCAATAAAGTGGCAGAGTAGCATTACCATTTCAGAGGCCATATATGCCAGTACTTTAAAACGAAGGGTGAGTAGTGTACCATATCTCTTCTATTGAACATACGTCGCTATAAGTGACAAAGAAATGTCGTTTGCTGTTTTATTGTGCGCGCTCTATTCACGAATAACACGAAGTTGTAAACAGTTATATCGAAAGGCATAAAATGAAGGATACTATTAGAATACGAAGAAGAATGTCTACGTTGCGAATTTTGATCGCTAGAACAACTTCTTACAATCGTTGTGCTTAGGGGTAAGGTGATGTATCACTGGGTAGGGTGAGTTTGTTTAACGGCCAAAAATGCAGAGTGATTGAAGTTTGATCAGAGAAAGTGAGGCAAGGCGAAAAGCCCGTCTGTGTACATATGTAACGTGCATGAAACTGAATCAGTATGAAGTCATATACACAGAGAGTGAACGAAATCAGAGGGATGTCTAAGACTATCATGGAATCAGCTAGCTCTGCGCGAGTTGGAACTAAACTGCAAAAAATAAGCAAATTAACACATGTAAAAAGAGAATTTACTCGGCAACAATTTTAAACATGCAGTCGGCGTTAATTCTGAACACATGGACACAATTATTTCCTTATAAATCAAATATTTCTGATTATTTTCTTTTTAAAGTAGTAAATCTAGGGATTAAACGTTGTGAGACTCCTTGGTAATGTTATTCTCATCATTTTTACTCACTATATCCACTTTTATAAGGGAATTTCTATCCCCCTTTTTGTAACGAAGAATTGTTACTATGATTTTAAATGAATAAGTAAGTATGTATTATGTAACGATGGAGAGAAAACAATTAGTTTTTCTGTTGGAAAATGCAAGGACTAGAATAGTAACTGAATTTTCCTTTGACACAGGAGTGTTGACAAAAGGGGTAACGCATCCTATTGTTAAGGACCTTTCAGAAACTGCTCTCTCATTAGGGAGCTTGCTGGAGATTTCAGTGTCTATAGTAGCTCGTGACTTACTTAGGTCTTGAAAGAAAGTAGCTCACTTTGAGGCGAAAGTTTGCGCCAATGGATCAAACCATCGCAGGTAGGAGTGTATGTATGGGTTCAAGCATCGTCGAATTTTCACGTGTCCTTATATAACCTCAGCCTCGCTGCACTCGCGCAGTGAGGCTAAGGTTTTAGAATGGCTTGTGATAACTTCCGAGAGCTCTTAAGAGAGTCATTATCTGAAAGGCGTTTGGTACCCCTCCTCATTGTGATTAGAGGTGAAAAACCTATTGCGTAGAGGTACCGTTTGAGAAGCCATGCAAATTTGAGAGGTACGCGATTTGTTATCGATTTAAAGACCGGAGAAGCTTAAAAAATTCGGTAATGAAGTTTGCAAAAACATATAATGCATGTGGTGTCGACGCATGATTACTGACTCCCACATAAGGTTATCTTCCTTAAGAAGTCTGCATCCCACCAATAGCATAGTGTACTAAAAGAGAATAAAGAATTAGGATTGGTTGTTATTTAAGGAGCTCTGTCGTTGCGCAGCAACAACATTGAGAAAGGGACTTGTGATGATGATAGATTACTTGAAAATTTGAGTTTCCCGGAATCACCTATTGTATGATAATGAAAAGGTAATGAAGGTGTGAGAGATAGAGAAATTGCTTACATCTTACTGAATTATTAGTAATTCTCCCGCCCACTTTTATGTAGGTCAGTACGCATGCCTTTAATTTTATTAGAGAAGAAACAATAACTTGAATTTCAGTTTCTATTCTGTAAATTGGATTAGGAGCATAACGAATCAATAACTAAATAGTTGAAATTGGCCAAACACTTCTGCTTTGATTTTTACATATTTTACTTACATGCAAGTTAATGGTGATTATTTAAATGTGTTCTCTCGAATATCTGAACAAAATAGCAATTTATCAATTTCAACACTTGATAGAAATGAGTTCCTGAAGCTATCTATCTATTCGTTTGCACTTTACAGCTTTCTTTTCCTAGGTTAATTTCTTTCATTGCATGGATATCTCACCGTCTAAGCAATGATAAATATCATGAATTTTTATCTAATAAATTTAGTACTTTATTCCTCGTAGTAATATCCAGTCGCAATTATTAGTAATTTGTAATGTGGAGTTTTCTCTGTAAGAAAATCATCACTGTAGCCGCATGTAACTTAAAATCAAATATTGCTGGAAATAATTTCTGCCCTTTTCACTGCGTTCATTCATTAATTTTTCCCCATGATTTCATTTTTTTTTTATTTCCATTCACATTTTTTTCTAAAAAAAGACTCTTTGCATATATGAATATGACTAGTGTATGTGGTTATGCCAGCTATAATAAAATATTAAAAAAAACATAATGAGAAACAATCCTTGAAATATTAACCTGATATGAAAACCGTGAGATAAAAAATAATAATAATAATAATAGAGGTTATTTACAACCATCGTCAAGCTTTTCTGCCTTCGCAAGGTGTCCATCCATCGAATGGAAAGGGCCTGACAGAGGAGGTAAGTTCTCAGACCCCCGCCCCTACAGGCAGACCATTTACAGCTTTGGGGTAACTACAAAGAAGTCACGATAATCCATGCAGCTGAGTTCAGTGCGAGGAACCGAAATCAGTACAGCACTTACCGAGCGAAGGGATCCTTGTTGTCTGGACTTAATCATTGTGGAGGACAGACAGGAGGGATAGGTGGTGTTTAGGATTTTAATTCTTAGACTGAAGACTTTAAAAGTAATTCAAACTTTAATTACCAACCAGTGAACTTGAAGTAGCAGGGGTATGGAAGGAACGAGTGGTTCACGACGGAGGAAATCCTGATCCTAAATGTTTGGGTCAAGCTTAAGGGTCTAAATTGTAGTATAGGGGGATTCCAATGAGAACGGAGTTACAGTAGTGAAAGCAAAAAGTAACAAATCTATGGATGGCTATCTCGAAGCTCTTTCGATCAAAGTAGGACAGGATACGACTGAGGTTTTAGAGAAAGCAGAGATATGATATGATCATATTGGTGACATACAAATTGAAATCGTGTTGACTCTCAAAAGAAACACTAATGTTTCTAACTTTGTCAGAGAACGCGTTCGGGGAGCAACCTAGATTGAGAGAGGGACCGACATTTTTACAGGGTGCAGTATTTGCTGACGCGCCTATAAAAGAACTACATTTTTGTCATGGTTTAATTTGAGGACGTAAGCCAATAGTCATGAAGTATTAGACTCATACACAGGTAAAAGATTAGTGACGATCACTGCGAACAAGTTTATGGAGCAGGAGTGAAATATTTGCGTATCATCAGTATATAAATCGCAGGATAGTCTCTTGCGATATAGATGAAGGCCAAGAGGAAGGAGATAGATTCAAAAGAGTAGCAGTTCAACAAGAGAACCCAGAGATATATAGTAAGACACAATAGCTGGCTGAGAGACTTCACCCGTGATGTGAACAGAATGATTGCTAGATGCAGATATGAACGAAACAAGTTCGACAAGTTTTAGAGATACCCCGGAAGTCACAGAGCTGGTGGAAAAGAAAGATTTGGTTATTTAATGACGAAAGATAAAGAAATAACACAACTTAAGGCTTCCCAGCATCAACCTTGCCACGGAGACGGTCAGTAACATGTACGAGACCGATTTAGCCAAGTGATCTACTTTAAAGCAGGACTGGAAGGTTTTGTCGATTCTAGAGAAGGATGATTGTTCCTTGATGCGGGCAGCTACTATTCTCTCAAGATTCTTAGGTAGGAACGGAAGTTAAGAGAGAGGACGATAGTTTGAAGGATAATTATGTCAAGATTTTCTTTCTCTAAAATATGACTGAGAGTGTGATGTTTACAGTCATAGGCTCCTCACCTAGCGACAAGGAGGCTGCAAAGAAACGAATTAGTTGTGCTGAGAGGGCAGATAGGAACTGAATGGAATGACCTGGTGGGAATGTATCAAACGGAGAGTAGGTTTTTTTGATGACCGAAGTAGTGAGATGAGCTCGTCAGGGGAGAATGGCATGAGGGAGGTTAGATTGCGTGGTGTAATAAGGTGTGTTAGTGTGACTGGGGGCAGACTAAGAGGAAATCTCAGAGGAAAGATTAATTACCCTTTTCATAGAAAAAGGAAGATAAGCCGGAGTAGGGGAAATGTAGGCAAGAGTTTGTGGTAGCCTGGGAGACGAAAGATAAGCGAGGAGCTGGAATAGTGCTCTGGAATTTTGTTTTTTTTCGTTAAAGATTTTACGGGTGTGGGCCTAGCGGCTGGATTGAAAGGGGGCTGCGTACGTATGAGTTGCAAAAAAAGGCAAAATACGCTTGTTTCATCGCCATGCCTCTCGTGCGCTGAAATATATACTCCCCTCACATATTTCATGTTTTTTTTTGGCGTCTAGCAGCGTTTTGGAGAAACAAGGTGCGCGGGATCAGTGAGAGGAAAAAGGACGAAGTGGAGCATGAGTGTCTAGGCAAGAAAAGAGTGGCTACGGAAAGGAGCGGAAGAATAGGTTGTGGTCTGAGAAAGTGAGACAGAGGGGCTATCAGGAAGAGTGAAGAGATATCCAGAGACATAAGTCCAGGGTGACTGTAGTAGAGTATATAGTGGAGTGATTGTGAAACCGGGCCATTGAGATTAGTTTAAGAATATAGAGTTAAACAAAATTGGATAATACAATGATCATATATGGCATTTGATTGGCCTATGAGAGAGAGTTGGAGAACTGGCTATTAGGAGAAAATGAGATCAAGAATGGTGTCCTGGGTGGGGTTGGGAGAAAGGGACGCATAAGCAGAGAGAAACCCACTCTACAAGTTTGAGGATTCGTTGATATGAGGTTGTGTTTTTTTATATTGAACTAGCTGAGTACCACCACGATTGCTTAGGAGTTTGAGAGGGCGACATTAAGGAGATTACACAGTTTATCAATGTAGAGTATCAAAAACAGCTTCCAAGCTGGCGGGGAGAGGTCTATTGGTGTTAGTGAGAGGCAGAGAAATTCATCAGCAATAATAATACCACACTGCCTCTCTTGCTGGTTGTACAATGGTGAGGAAAGTTTATCCGGTAGGTTTAGCGGCGGCGAGAAACGAGTTATTAGAAGGCTATCCACACTTCTCATTGATGCAGAATACTTCAATTAGTAGATCTATTTTTGCCGGAGAAAAGCTTGCCTTTATTAAACTCAGTACACGGTAATTTAAAGACGCCTTAGACAAGTGGGGTAGTATTAAATGTAAGCGTTTTTCTAAGGACATTGGTGGAAGAACATGCACATATCTGCCCAAAATCATTTTTTAAGGGTGAAATAAGTAATAATAACAGCATATTTACGGATAATAGATAATAAGAGATGGAAATTTGTAGGTCGATAATTCATGAGCAGACAAAAGTTAGGTATCAAAAAAGGTAAGTATACAAGTACGAAGTTTGAAATAGTAAAAAAAATAAAGTAACAAAGAAACTAGGTTATTAGGAAGTTTAAATTAGAAGTGTCCTTTGAAAAATCAAATTTTCTTAGAACCTCAAACCTGACTAACTGAATAATTTCATGTGTACAATGACTGGTTGCCAGAAAGATGATGTGTGAAGAAGGTAGTTTGTTTATTTTGGCTCTATAACTGTAGGAAGTGCGTCGATGAGTTGCTATAGTCCAACGATTTGGTTTTATGTTGTATTATATGTTTGCCTATAGAGATGAATTACTTAATAAAAGGTGAGATTCATTGAAATATCTGCGTAGTATTTTGTTTCTTTCTTTCCCAAGTGTTGTTTGCATCGTCATCCACTAGGAGGCGCGAACTAAATTATGTGCACTTAATACACATGGAAATTTGAAGTTTATACGCTGTCTGATGGGCTCGTTGCGTGTTTCTTTTATCCATTATTAAGTAGTTTGCAATGGTGTCTAATGAACTTACATATACATGTCTTGATACATTAATAATAGGGATTCTTGACCATTAAATATTTTAGCAAAAATATAGATTTTTCTTTGGCATTGAATCATTAAAAGTTAATCCTTACTCCAAGAGTACAACTGAACTGGTGTAGTTGGTGACTATTAAAATATAATGTTACAATGCGGTTTGTAATCACCCGAATTTAACACATAATATTTATTTGAGCTTCGGAGTCATACTCAACTTCGTATTCCATTTATTAGATTGCCTCTTCGTGGATGAAGATGATGTTATGTCATGTCCTTTAATCCATTCGGCTGCAGACATTAAATCAATGATTGTTTCTTTGTTGGATACAGATGCCTTTGTGACCAGATCTTTGATTTATTCGGGTGCGGCCATTAAATCAATGATTGACTCTTCCTTTGAGACAGATAACAACACGTCAGGACCTTTAAGTAATTAGGTCATGTTCATTAAATCAGTATAACCATACACAATTGAGTCCTCCAAGGAGAAACAGCGTCTTGCTATTCACAAACGCGTTTGAAATGCGTTTTTTTTATGGTTGATTTTTATCTTATAAACAATGAGGAGTATATTACACCTAGTTTTTATTATTTTTCTTATTTTTAACCAGATATGAAGTTTGTTTTTATTCATGATAATGCTAATGGTCCTTAAATATTCCGGAAGGTGAGTTTCCTAATGACATTTTAATTGGTTCATTCTAAGCTCTTTGTCTCCTAATGGCTTCGTGTCCGAAATTTATACAGTCACCTTAAAGATTTCTACACGGCTGTTTTCCGTAATTTCTTTTAAATATTTACATATTTTGAAGATCCCTCCGGCGATTTACAGCTTCTTTTCTTCAAGTTGGATTTGTTTTCTAAGTTAAAATGACAGGATTATTTCATTCGAATGAAAATAAGACTTAGAAATTTATATTTCTTGCAAGAAAAATAAACTCGAATAATGCCACCGAGGCGAGGAACTGGAAGAAATACAAATATTCTGTGTTGCATATTATTCGAAAGTTTTATTGAAAGTTTACTTGATATAGATATCGAAATAATCGGAAAGAATCTCCATTGTTTACGACATGGTAGAATAGATATTCCTAGACATTATATTTAGATTGATGGAAAGGCGCTCTAAATAAATGTCATAATGTAAAATGAAAATGTATTTGTTTTGAGCGGTATAAAAGAAGAAAATAAGGAGTATTTAGTCAACTTAAAGTTATGGCTATATAGAGAATTATTTAATTAAATAAAAATTTTCACAACATCAGTAAAAGTCAGTTATAAATCTCAGGCGAAAATAAGTAAGTCTCGTTAAAAATAATGAGGGGAAAAAAAAAAATTGCTAATTAGCTGATGACTTATAAAGAGAACAAATCTTCGATAATTCATCTATGTATTATTATTTCAATGAAACTAGGTTTTAAATAACTTAAAGTACAAGCTAGATTATACCAGAAGGCAGCATAACATAATATATCGCAAAGTATTATATAATATTCTGTGATTTATGTAAAGAAGCATTGTAAGTGAACGGATAAATTGTGTGCAGAAATTGGACTACGGCTTCTCCAACAAGATATTCCAGCCAGGTATTTAATTAGTGATTTTTATCGAATGAAATTTAGCATACAATGTCATTCTTTTGTGCAGGTAAAGAAAGAAATAGGGCAGGAAAGACCTTCGGAAATTTTAATAAACTTGGGGCTATCGGCAATTCAGCTCGTCTCTAAACATTTTTAGATTATTAAAGTATTTATTTTACTTGCTTGATTTCAACTTCACTCAACAGTAAATTATGCATTTGTATAGGAGCCTAATTAGTTTGGATCCAGTTTTAGAAGTATTTTTCTAATTTTAGAACTGATTTAACTATTATTAGGACAAGTTTTAGTGAAATTCCATATTCTTTCTATTAGAATATTTGATCAAGTCAAGAATAGAGAACCATAGAAATGAAAGGGACGCTATTCTTGACATGAGAATTGGGAGGCGGGGGGGTGGGGGGGAAAGGCGCTCTTCTTGACATGAAAGGTAAACTTGAATTCGCTATTCTTTACTAAGGAAGACTTCAAGAACGTTATCATAAACCTCAGACGGCAGTTTTAGGCAGGGATATGAGGTCGAAAGTTCAAAATCTTGAGTCTAACACCGACTCCAACTTCTAAAATTTCACAAGGGCCAACTCCAACTGCGACTCCTGAAATTTTAATAGGTTGAACTACGACTCCGGCTCCGACTCCGACTAAAGGGTTAAAAGGTTATCGGGTGCCAAAAGAAAAATTAGCATTTAGCAAGTTCATTTAAGTGATCATATCTGATCACTGCTCTGATAAATGGTTAAATTTTACAAAAGCTGATTCATATATGAAGTTATTGTCATAGTGATAAGAAGGCTAAAACATAAGCTGTTTATAGTTTACTAAAAAAAAATATTCAAGTCCAAGTGCGAGGTCACCAGCGGTTTAGAAGTTCTTCCCCAACGAATCTTGAATAGTTATAATCTAAAATCCTATTTTTAAAACAAATAAAAAATTATTGTAAGTGACGAATATTTAATTACATCGACCATAGTTGAAAGCGAATTTCAGAAAAAAAGAGTAGAGCTTCTATATTTGGTCAACGCAGCGAAAGGGTTATATTTGCCTTCCCTTAAGTATTAGGCACATAATAAGGCAGGATTGCCCGATATATTATAGATATAATAGCCAACTAAATGTCAAAGAATTGCTGAAATATTGTGACTAAGCTTAAAATAGAAAAATGTTTAATTAAAAGAGACAGAAATATAAGTATACAGTAAACGTCCTTGTATCCGGCACTCAGACATGCGCAAGTCTCAGATAACATACACATTTTAGGTTTGCGATGGTCTATTTTTTAATTATTTGTTAATTTCAGGCATAAAAATCCAATACAGTAGACAAAATAGAATGAATAAATAAAGCATGTATTTTATTTTCATTCACTATATTTGAGTCGCGGTTGAATGGAGTCGGAAGTTCAAACCCTAGACTCCGCCTCCGACACTAGAAATTTTAGAAGGTCGGACTTCGACTCCGTCTTCCATTCTTGAGCAGCAATTTTCGATCGACTCCGACTCCGACTCCACAGCCCTGGTTTTAGGGTAAGCCAAGGTTAACCTAACTCAACCTAGCTCAACTAAAACACTATCGAGGTTGGGAAGCTAGAAGTCAAGTTTGGGTATTGGGTTTAGTCGATACTACTTATGTATGTAGTTGAAACTGAGACCAAGAAATACTTTTGCCAATCGAAAAAAACAAGAAATAGATTGAATAATCAGTGATGAATAGTGAGCGTGCACAAATTTGGCAAAAAATTCAAATTATTGGCATCAAACCCTCATTCGCATTTTGCTCTTCTTTTATCCATACTTTATAGTTAACACAAAACATAATAAATCGTATTGGGGAAGACGGATGTCAAAAATTAACAGGAGGTGAGGATGGAAACGCGAAATTGTTTTAGATAATTTACAAGAGTTCAGTGGGAAAGTCCGACGCGTCGTGGAACTGTCGCCGAGGCCCTTTCTCTTGCTCGAGGACTTAAACGGGAGACACCCCTATGGGGAGACTACTTGATTAATCCCTGGGATCAGGTTCTTCCCTACTTGATCGACCAGCTGGAGAGAGGTGTGCTAAATGTGGATGAGTTTATGCATCATATAGGAGAACTGCTTCATTTTCCTGTCTTGATCTATCACTGTGCTCTTCGGATCCACAGCCTAATTTTGAGTGAGGGGGTAGTCGATGACCTCTAAGGTATTGATCACTTTCCTATTGCAATATCATTTTCTAGGCCGATGCTGCATGAACCCGTCTTCGTGGTGCTCGGCGTGGATGCAGTGGTCCGCATTTCAGGAAATGACTCATTTATCTGTCTCAGTCGAGGCGTTTAGGTCAGAAGATGATGCCGTTGAGTTCTTCTCCGGCAACCTCATCCCGTGGGCCTAACTACTATTATGAGAGCGTCCGGCAGTTTTGCACGCCAACCGCTTCCGTGGTGGTCAGCCGAGTGTGAGGCAGCCTCCAAACAGAAGCGTTAGGCCTACATGTGCCATAAGCGCCGCCCAAAAGATTTCACTGTCGGTGAATTTCGTCGAGCTAGGACTAGGTACCGCTATGTTTCGAAGCCCATCCACAGCTCTTCTTGGTGGTCATACGTGTTGTTATTTAACGGGAATACCCCTCTAAGAGAGTTGTGGCAGCGAGTCAAAAGGGTTTGGGTAATGTTTTCGCAGTAGCCTTCTCCCGTTCTCTAGGTGAATGGGACCGCAATCTTGGACCCCGCGTCGGTAGCGAAATCCACGCGACCAATTTCTCCGCATTCTATATGCATGATGCTGTTCCGTGAGCATTCAATGTGCGTGGTGATGGCACGGAAGGCCACCGACTGGATTTTACCTTCAGAGAAGGACAACCTTTCAACGTAATGTTTACTTTGAGTGAGTTGCTCTCTTCGTGCGCTGACACGCCCCCTGGTCCGGAAGATGTCATGTATGCCATTCTTCGACATCTGGGTCAGCGAGGTATGGCCTTTCTGAAGATTTCTTCAACGGGGTCTTGTTCGATGGTATCCTCCCGGACTCCTAGTGAATTGCTACTCTGCTCGCTTTATGCAAACCGGAGAGAGCTCACTATACCCAGGCCAGTTTCTGCCCAATCTCTCTAACCTCCTGCGTGTGAAAGTTGATGAGAAAATTGGTAAATGTTCGATTAGTCTTGTTTTCTGGACAGCGTAAGCAATTTGTATTGGGAATATTGCAGCTTCCGCAAGTTCCATTCCACGTCGGATGCTATGCTCCGACTGTAAAATGCCGTCTACAAAGCTTTCCTTCAGAAACAGCACTATGTCACTGTGTTTTTCGATCTCGGGGGCTCTCCGGGTCAATGGGACAGGAAGAGGATGTCACTCAGGGAAGTGACTTCAGTGTCACACTCTTTTCCCTGAGCATCAATGGCATCACCTTGGTGCTGGACTACCTTTTGATAACTTTTGGCGCGTCCCTGATACTTACTCTGGATCGTTAACTCCAACAGGCAATGAACCGCGTCTCTCGCTATACTGAAGCACACAGGCTTCAATTTTCCTTGGCCAAGACTAAGGTGATGCATATCTGCTGCCATCCATTGCTCTACCCTGACCCCGATTTTTTCTAAATGGGGTTTGCCTGGAAGTGGTGGACTCAAGCCATTTCCTTGATCTTGTGTTTGACCGACACCTCACCTGGGAGGCTCATATTAGCAGCCTTAGGGTCTTTTGTACCCACACCATGGATATTCTTCGCTCGGTCATGTTCAGTACCTGAGGTGCTAATAGGGCTACTGCCTTACATTTATATCGATCCTTTATTGTTTCTAAGCTCGACTAAGAATGCGAGTTTTATGCATCTACAGCCGAACGTGTATTGATGAAGGTGGATTCGATCCATCACACCAGCCTTTGTCTAGCCAACGATGCCTACCGCATGTTCTCCATTGAGACCCTACTTGTCTATTCTGGAGAGATGCCACTCGCTCTGTTACGTGCACAGTAGATTATTCGCCTGTACGCGCGAGCCCTGCGCCTCCCTCAGTTGCCAAAATTTCTCATTGCATCTGCAGCTGATCTCGACAGTGCCGAAGCTGCCAAGAGACGCCAGTAATACCCTAAGCCCTTTGGGTTTAGGGCAAGAAAACTCCTTCGAGAGCTACCTATTGCTCTCGGGCCAGTGGCGCACCTGGTTCTGCTTCCGACGCCACACTAGAGGGGACCAACTTTGACTATTTGTCGCAACGCATCTGTTCCCAAAGATTCTACAGCGCCGGGAGTAAGTAGTGCGTTCTGCCTCTGTGGAGCACACTTCGTGTCACGCTGGAACTGTGCCAGTGTACAAGGATGGTTCCAAGTTTGAAGAGGGGTTCTGTTCCCACGCCGTGTTCCCTCTTTTCGAAGTTAGTGGGCTTAGCCAGGCGTTTTGTCTCTCTTCCGGGCCGAGCTGCTTGCAATACATTGTTCGGTGCGGGAGATAACGCGACGTGCCTGGTTCGGAGACTGGATTGTGATTTTATAGCCACTCTCAAAGCGCCTTAAATGCTCTCTCAGGTCATTGGAATCTCCGCATCCCTTAGTTAGTGATTTCCGTGACGATATGTTTTGGTAAGTCGGGCGGATGTCGAGATTATCTTCTGGTGGGTTCCTGGACATGTAGGAATTGCGTGGAATGACGAGGCAGATGAGGGTGCCAAAGAGTCCGCGAGGACTTGGCGACCGGACCAGCATTTCACTCTTCCTCACAAGGACTACATGGAAGGAATACGGACAGCTCTCCGCGTAGTTTGCCAAAAAAATGGGAGACGGTCGAGGGGAACTTAGAGTTTCGTGCCATTGCGCCGCAACTGTTCTCATCGACTTACCCCCAATAACCCTACAGCTTTATGTAGCTTTCTGTCGTCTCCTAATTGGACATACTTGCGGGACGTACGGCCATTTGATGGAGCGCTCGCCGTAACCTTATCGTGACGACTGCGTTGTCCTCCAGAATGTTTGCCACATTCCTTTTGAATGTCCTACTCTTGATGATCTTCACTCACGTTACCTCACTCGGTACGAGTTCGCGCAGACATACTTTGGACTATATGACTTTTTGGAAGTGATGGCCTCCACCATTTTATTTGACTTTTTTAGGTCGCATGTTCCTGCGTCGGGGGAGGGATGTGGGCCTACCCTCGATGCAGGAGCGCGCTTCCTTCTTGCAATTTTGCTTTGTTTTTGTTGTTATTTTTTAAGTCTTTGTCCTTTTTATCGTTGTTATTTGTTTTTTACATATTGTTATTTGTTCTTTATTAATTGTTGTTTAATATAACGTAGTATTAGACTGCGATGAGTACGGCTACTTATGCCTCAGTAGGCAGTCTCCAGATGAGCTCCTAAAAAAAAATTGTGGATGTAACGCAATTGTCGCTCAAATTATTCTACAATAGGTTAGTACATCGTTGATTTTCCTTAAAAAGAAGATCACACATGCTTAAATTTTCCCCATTACGCAATATTTATATTAGTGCTGCTATTTTGGACTAGGGAGCTTTTAGATTTGCAAGGTTTAACATGCTAAAATTAAGTTCTTGATTCTTGACAAGATCCGAAGTTTTGTTATTTTTTTAGCATGTTTAATTAATCAAAATTAATTAATAAAACTGACATATGTATTCCGATTCCATCCGAAAATGGTCAGCGCTTTTGGAGCACATAAATAAGGCTAATAAATTCTTCGAAGTTTTTTATCTTTATGTGGTGGAAAAAGAAAGGGATAAGTTTGTCCCTTGTATTAACCACTAATGTAATCTTCTCATAGTTTGGAATGGAATGATTACAATATTTTATTCATCCTCGATAATATTTAAGGGTCCTTCAGCATATGTATCATTTCGCGGTGAAGACCTTATAAACTTCTTTGTGGTAAGGCAAGCATTAATTTTACCTCCACAAGATGAGGCAAGGATCCTACGTATCACTTGTCTTGCCTCGCTTTGAGGTCAAACTAGGTCTGATAACCCTCCACTAATCCTCTTTTGTTTGAATATCTTTTCCTGGATCCATCTTGCCATACTCAACTTCTTGCTTAGATTCCATGAAGCAACATTCCTAGTTACCCAGTGTCGCCATTCAGACTTAATGGCTGCCAGGTATTGCCATTCAGATCTAATTGCTAACAATTGTCGCCATTCAGATCTACTGGTTGTTAGGTGTTACCATTTAAAACTATTTAATACCGAGTATCACCATATAGATACAATAGTTGCCAGGTTTTGCCATTAATAACCATTAATGCATTAATGAACACTAATTTAAAGAATATGCAAAAATTAGCCAAATATTTTCTCCGATTTATCATGGGAAGCGCCATAGCAAATATTTGGTGGGTAGGTTTGTTAGGGATTCGTAAGGACAATTGGAAAGTTATCTGAAGTAAAAATTCATCGGCATAAGCAGGTAGACCGCAAGGGTAATTGGAGACCGGAAGAAAGCCGGACTCTCTTCAATCCAGTACCTTTGAGAAGGAAGACAGGTTTCCTTGGGAGAGTTCGGAGAACAATTCAGATTTGATTTTTTCCCTAAAAACGTGGGCACGAATATCTATAAAGTATTTGAAAACAAAGGAATAATGAATTCTTTTAACCTGGAGAGGGGGGGACGTAATAAAGTAATCTAAGGCTAAATTAATGCAAATTCATTAGAGAAGAAAGTATAAAAAAGAAATCATATTAAAATTAATTCGGATGGAGTAAAAATATAAAAAATGAAATTTATGAATAAACAAACACTAGTACAGTGTAACGTATTAAGATCGTATTTAAATAAAATATAAAAAATAGCAAAAGTAAAAGAACTAAAGGGTAAAAAGGAGAAACTATATGTGGAAGAATGAGAGAGAGAAGGAATTCCTCCCCACCCCTGACTTTCCCAGTGCGCCGTTCACCTCTCAAAATTCGTCTGCCCTATATACGGGAAAAATTAGAACAATGGCAAGACCATTACGTGGGTGTCGCGACTTCGCACTATAGAACCTTATCGCGACTCAGGGCAATTAAGGAAATATGTTGGCGATCAATCTTTCTTCCTGTCTAGATCATTTCGGGGTATATATTCGACCCCTCAAAGTTCACAAGCAGATTGTGTCTTAAGTCGCCGTCAAGTACATTAGTGTAACGTCTTTGTTAGTCGAAAGGAAATCGACTACATTCTCGTCCTGAGAAGAATTGAGTGATTGTCGATGAGCCAAGGAAGAGCTAGTCCTCACTTAGCGTTTGTTCGTGAAAATAATTATGCGTGCTTCAACCCTTCTCACCACGTCTTCGGATTTTAAGGATAGGAAAGGCCATCCCCCAAGCACCTTCCGTTTGCCTCTTAAGGATAAAAGTCCCTCCCCCCTCTAACTTCGGTTTCCCGAAGTTGAATTGAGCGTCCCGTGAGACGCCCACAAGTTCAAGGTCGAACTTACTTAAATGGTCCTACTCACCGCACATCAAGATAAAAGGGATTTAACCCTCTCTTCGTCACGCTCCTCCCAGCGTTACCGCCTCGAACCTCAAGTATTGCCTTTGCTCTAGAACTTGCATAATTGTAAAATCATTACTCATTTAATTATCCCTCGGTTTAAACTTAATTGATAGTGTTAATCATCTTAGAAGTGAACCGTAAATTTAATTGCATTGCCATTTAACTTGCCCTATATGTATATGTAATCTTTAGTCCTATTAAAGTATATTTTTGTAGCCGTGTTTGAATAATCTTTGGCCTAGCAACTGTGTAAGTAAAGTACTCTTAGAACCATCCACAGGTGGAGCCTTAATTTGATTCGGCCAGTAGGCCTTTGTGTGTAAAACGGCGTATACCAGTTATACCATGACACTGTATTAGAAAAATGTTTAAAAAAATAACAATTTTAAATGAGCTATATTAAAATAAATGAAGATATAACAATGTACAGTATTGAAATAATTAAAAGCTAGAATAAGAGATTTATAAGACATAAAAGTATTAAACGGAGAAAATGTTAAGGTATATAATATAGAAAACATTAATGGAAAAAAACAAAACAAACAAACAAGTTTTTGATTTGTTAATTCGTGAGTAAAATCAAATTGGGTGATTGTTAAGAGAAGTAGTTATATTAAGGAACTGAAAAGGAGAATAGGAGTGTTATGAAGGGAAAATTTACGAGATTTGGTCTTTATGTGTAGGGATACCAAAACTATTAGACTATATTTTTCATGAATGTTCCTGTCACTGAAATAATTGTCATTATTCTCAACCTAATTTTTAACAAGACTCACGCCTTTCACAATTTCTTTAAGTAAAATTTTGTAGAGTAAGTTAGAATTGATTTTTAATGGGAATAGCAAACCCAATAGCACCAATAACAGCCAAACTTTTTTTCATGTTTCTTGAAAACTACTTTAGGAAACAATGCCCTTTAGATTTTAAACACATTTTTTACCGCAGTTATCTAGATGACAACTTTGCTATTTTTAATAACTTGGATCAACCATCCACGTATTCCACTTTATAAACACTCTTCATTTCAACATTAAATATACTATTAAATTAGAGAGTAAGAACAAACCACCTTTCATAAATGTTATTATGGAAAAACAGACAAACTAACCTGTTCAATATACAGAAAGACTACCTTTGGTCATCTTGGAATGATTTTGGTCAGCCACTTTGACATGATATACAAATGCAGCGTGGTAAAATCATTAATATCTATAGGTTTCCACCTCCTATTTACTTTTCATTTAAAACATAAATAATGCCAAACTTTGAGTTTTTACTTTAAAAATAATTGCTATCTCTATCCTTTGGTTGAAAACTTAATCAATAATTTTCTGAAAAAAATTTACTCTCCACTTGTTCTGTCATACGATGTTCCTAAAAACCCCCCATTCTTTCTAAGACCTAAATTGGGACCTTTCAATTAAATATTCACTATAAAATGCAACAAGCTACCCATGACATACCGTTTAGCACTAACTTCTAAATCCCCATTGTCAACCACCTGTCCATAATCAGCTTCTTCACCCCAAAAGACAACCTCCTTCCAAAGATCAGCAGCCGTATTGTTTATACATTTATCTTCTCCTTTGTCTCTACAAGGTTCCTATGTTGGGAATACGGTTCGTTGTTCTATTGGGTTGAGGAATAAGTTCTTGCGGTTTTATCATATTTATTTATTACTATTAACAATTTAAGAAAAACTTCATTTTTAATTGCTAACAATATGCAATTTAATCAATAATGTATTCTCTGTTGTGCCCTACGACTTCTTCCCAAAGTTCAACTAGTTTTTCGATGCCTGTGCAATAAAAATCTCTGTATTTTGAATCAAAAAATTCGTCTAGCCAGGTTCTTAATTCCACATCATTATTGAACGAAACGCCGCGCAAATTGTTGGAAATCGATCGTAACGGATGGAAATCAGATGGAGCCAAGTCCCGCGAATAAGGAGGATGCGGGAAGATTTCCCAATTAAGCGTTTGGATGGCGTCTTTTGTCATATTGGCAATGTGAGGACGAGCATTGTCGTGTTGCAGAAGGACTCAATAACGTCAATGAGGTTGCTTTTCACAAATAGCTTCGGTAAGTCGATACATTTGTTGAACGTAGAGTTCTGCATTAACAATCTCGTTATTCGCAAGGAGCTCATGAAGAATGATGCCTTCACAATCCCACCACACACACAACATCGTCTTTCGTGGATGAAGTCCTTGCTTTAATCGCGGAAGTGTTTTTTTATTGGGGCTAAGCCATTGTTTTCGATGGTTCATGTTGACCTAAACACACCACTTTTCGTCGCCAGTGATGATGCGGTGAAGGATTATGTCCTTATATCCACAGGTAGACTTGCGACGAGCAAGCAAACCTGCGGCAATCGTAGGGCGTTGAAGTTTGTTGCTTTCGTTCAAGGCGTGCGGAACCCATGCAGCGAGTTTTTTAACTTTTCCTATCGAATGAAGGTGATTCACTACAGTTTTCTGATCACACGCCAATTTTCTAGTCAATTGACGAGGATTTTCATGAAAAAGGTCGTTCAATCGATCTTCATTCAACTTAATGGGGCGACCAGAACGTTCTTCGTCATTCAGGTGAAATGACCGTTTTTGAAACGTGAAAACCACCATTGAGCTGTCCTTTCTGATAAAGCATTTTCTCAGTACACAGCACAAATATGGCGACGAGCTTTGGCTGCATTTGCATTGTTCCCGTCTCGATTGAAAATGAATAACAACAAGTGTCGAAAATGCGCCTTGCTTTCAACTTGACATTCCATTTTGAGGGTACAGAACAAAAAGTAAATTAACACAACTTTTAAATAAACCGCAATGACTTATTACTCAACTTCAAGACGTAGCCTAAGCAAAAGCCTAATAATCTACGCTGTTAAGAGACGTAGCCTAACCTTTGCAAATTTTGCCCTTATTATTTATTATTGTTTCTTAATATGTGTACAAATCACGTCAACAAAACTTAAATCAACACACCATTAAAAAAAACGCAAGAACTTATTCCTCAACCTAATATTAACTTTTCTAAATTAATTGGTAGCAATAATAACACTGGTCAACAGACTTTATGCTCACTTATATTTTGCGGTAGTTTTTAACTAATTTTTACGTGCTGATTTCAAATATGGCTACAATTTTTGTGTAACACATCAGGTTTTTATTCTACAGCATATTCCTATTTTACGACGTAGTGCATGTATTTACTCACTAAGAATAGTTTCTTAAGTGTTATAGCTTCAAACCCTCACTTAAAATGTCAACAGAAATTAAAAGGATAAATGCATTGTAAGATAACATCACCTATTACTAAATACATACAGGTTATTTTCCTAATATAATGGAAAAAAACACAAGAAATCGTACACATACCTATACATTTATGGAAGAAATTTTCGCTTGCGAGATTGTCTGGAGTGTTTGATGTCTACACAGTCTCGTTTTAAACTCCACAGTAGTCTGCAATCATATTTGTGTTTCATTGGCCTTGATATCTCTCCTCCATAATCTTGATATATTGATGAAAACGCTCTCCGTGTTCATCAATCATGTTGCCAAGATTAGCAGAAAATTCATCAAGAAGGCTCTTGAGGAAATGAAACTTGAGGAAATGAACATGTTACAACCTAAACGATGAAAGCTATTAAGTAGTGTCTCTACAAATTCCTTTTATTTAGCAGCCTTTTTGTTTCCAAGAAATCCTTTCACAACAGCCACAAATGAATCCAATGCTCTTTTTTCTATGTCAGTCATCGAACTCTAGAAGTTTTGGTTTTCCATTAATTTTTCTGATTTGTGGCCCATCAAAATCTCCAGCCTTTACTTTATCATAACTTAAGCCAGGAAATATTGTACATATCAATTTTAAACAGTCACCTTCCACAATAAGAGCTTTCACAAATTGTTTCATCAGCCCTAGTTTAATATGAAGGGATGAGATGATTTTCTCTCGCTCAACAAATGTTTGGTGTACAATATTCTTCTCTCCAACAGTCAAAATTATTCTATCTGGCTATAGTTTCTGTTTTCAATGTTTTTCCTTGGCGCAGGTGTCCCTAGATAGAGGAAACACGGATATTTTGTATAGTATCCTTGTTGGCAAGCAAAAAATTTACCATTTTCAGATCCACACATATGATCCATTTGTGTTCATCATATTTGACTAAATCTAATACTGATATTATGTGTTCATGCTTCTCTTTCAAATGCACAGAGTTATCAATAAGAATCGCACCGAACAAGTTTCCATTATGTATTAACACACATGTTATACTCTTATTTTAACTATCTATATAAAGTCTTTATTCACTTGGATCATAGTCTGAAACATCCATCTCGTTTAACAGTCCAGTCACATCGGAACAGTAAACAAAATATTCTTCAGTTTTTTAGAATGCCAAGAGATCTCTCTCCCTGTTCAGATAAAAAAAATTCCGGCAACAAATTCTTCTCTTTAAGTCTAAAAGTTAACAATTCTGCTACTCTTTTGACAGCTTTCGGTCTCTAACTAAATCATTCAGTTCTAATTGGCAGAAGTTTCTACGTTATTGGGTCTATGTATGTACAAAGTGTTGATCACTGTCAAGTTCATTGCCTACATTAGATTCACGTATATTCTTTACATCGTCCAGTGAAGGAAGTTCCTTGAATACAGTTACTGGAATTTCACCTAAATAAATTACTGGATGAATAGATGAATCAAGATTTGGGTAAGTTATTTTATGTCGCGTTTTTTTGCCATAACTAGAAGTCTTTGTTAAACAAAAGTGGCAATTGTTTACATGTTTTTTGGACTCACGCCACACCATAGGAATGCAAAATCCTAGTTGTTTCCTTGTGCGCTTTGTCCATTTGCGTAGATTTTCGACACATGGTTTACAAATATTGTGTGGTGTACACAGTTTATCTTGATCACTTAATTTAATCTTAAAGTAAGCTAAGTATGCTCTTTTCACCAAGATACTAATGTTCATTCTTTGAGTTGGTGCAGTAAAACAACCACATATATAGCAAAACAACTCAGGGGAATTCAAGAATTCCTTCGTAATGAGGCCATACTACTGACTGTTATTTCCTAAAACAAATCTGAAAAAAAAAATTATATTATACACAATTGCATTATAATCTAAATGTGCATAAAGAGAAGCTTTCTCGTAAATACATACGAGAGATAAAATGAAATAAGAATACCAAACGCCTCCACTCACTTGGTCGTAAAATAGCCTGCTACTATGAGTGGGACCAATATGAACCAGTTCATAAATAAAAAACTTGACGCGATAGAAGAAAACTATTGCCATTTTTAAACTCAGTGACCCCGAATTTCCCAAGAACAGGTCTCAAACTTAAGTCAGCAAGAAAAAAGTTAAAATTTGTTGCCCAGTCTACACTTAACCTTGATAACTCGTTCTACCCGGTTTACTTTCTTAATTAAAACTAACTCTGTCAATAACCAACCAAATTGATCTTATTCACAATCAACCAAATCTCCTACACCTAAAATAAATCTTGATTTTCTGAGTTCCCTGAACTTCACCGGTAAGCAACATTATACTTTAATAATTTAGGTGTTGTTTTCAGTGATGTTAGTGCATCACTAGTGTTTGCACCTAAAGTGGAGTTGGGCAGGCCAGCTGGCAAGATTCCAAGACGCGTGTTGGGGTATAGAAATTATCCATTGGATTCACCTGGTTAAAAGACGAAAGAAAAAAAGACCAAAACCAAATGGACAGATGATCTTTAAAAGGAAAGTGATAAACGATTCCGAGCGCTTTCGTCCTTATTCTTAAAGACCTTTTCAATGAAAGCACTCGGAATCGTTTTTCAATCTTCCTTTGTGAGTGAATCTGCATAACTAAGATTCACGTGCACTTTTTAAGCTTTTTTCATGATCTTCAAAATATGCTAAAATTGGAAACAAATTTCACAAACCGACAAAAATTCAGAAAGATACGTAAAGGTTCTCTTAGCAATCGAAAGAAAATACCTGAAATATTGTTGTTGATGATGTTGAGATATATATATATATATATATATATATATATATATATATATATATATATATATATATATATATATATATATGGAGAGAGAGAGAATAGATAGATATATAGATTCAATTGATATGTTCCTTATAGCCCGGGGTTTCAACATATATAAGAGAACAAGGGCAGCAGAAAAGAAATCCATTTTCTTTCTTCATTTAATTATAAACCAACATTTCGAGGGCCAGCCTCATCATCTGGGTATTAAAATTATAGTTATTATAAATTCGTTAGTAATGGCAAACAAAGTAGTTTTAATTAACATGGAAGTGGTAACATAAGCGGAATCGTCAAAAATGAAACTTTTTAATTAGTTTATGGTATTGAACTATAGTTAATGCAAATGTACTAGTAATGGCAAGAGTAATTCTATTTAACTTGAAAGTGCTAAAGCTAGAGGAACTGTCGAAAGTCCAATATACAATGTGAAAAAAGGGTTTGTTTATTGATTGTAAGTGTGCTTTCTATTATTATCTATATTATGAATAAGGTCGAAGGGCGACCACGTGCTCTTCTCTACCCAGGTGGTCCTGAGATCATCCCATGGAGCTTTGAAAGCACGGCTAAACCAGGGTGAGGGTGCAGCCTACGACGTTATCACAACCCAGATGTATTTGCTTAGGGACCGATTTCATCATCAGCCAATATTCCTGCCTTCCTTCATAAGATAGAAGTTCGGCGAACATTCCTCGCCCTGGTTATCCCAATTCCCCCACCCCCTACCACACGAAGGAGTCACCGAATTTTCCCAAATATCACCCGTGTGTGTGGTGGCAGCCGTCAAAGACACCAAAAGCCACCTCACCTGGCGTCTATATAATCATTCGACTCAGTTTAGTAAGGAGCACTAATAGACTTCCCACCTACCACCGCGAACTAGGTGAATAACGTCCGCCGCCCCCCTGCGACCGGAGACATCAGCGATTTCCATTCGAAAACGAAGGCTAAAGCAACATCCGTCAACTCTGTCATAATCAATCGGCGAGAGCTAACGAGGATTCCCATCTTCGAAGGCCATCTACGAGTGCTCCCTCATCTGAAACTATAGGTAACCTGACTTCCCCTTCACAGTCATCGTATCCGAACTAGCACCTTTCCTGCATCGAGCACATAAGGTATTGTAACCGTTGCCGCCTGCAGATTGATATAGAATCTGGCTTACCCAATCGATCCATTCTTCGTGTGTGAATTCCGGTTTATAACCCCCCTTTAAACTACCGCTCCAAATCCGACCTCCTTAATCCCCTAATTAGCCCAGCTGTATCTCGCGTAGACATTTAACACCGTCTGTACAATGATTCACTTTAAACCAAATATTTGTGTATATTTAAATTTTTTTTGTTGCTAGTAAAGATATATTTTCGTCATTGTCTTAGTTTTTCAATCCCAACGCGTACCATCTACCTGTTAAGCTTTAGCCAACTTGCACTCTAAAATATTTGTTTAAAAAAGGAACCCGCAAAGTTAATAATAAACTTTTACCCTGGCCTCATAACAATTTCCCCATTCATTAACGGTATTCAACCAACTTCGGGTCAAAGCCCCAAATGTACCTACGTATATATTTATATATATATATATATATATATATATATATATATATATATATATATAGATAGATAGATAGATTCTGGCCATTTCACAAAAAAAGTTACCATTTTCAAGTGCGAATGGCAGGATTGGTGTGAAGCCTAAAAATAGAGTATTCAGGGTGGGCAAAGAGCAACCCCATTCTAAAAGACCTTCTATCGTACTGTTCGTCTCTTGACTGAAGATTTGGCCGAATCGATCCAACATACATAGGTCGCATCACACGATGGACACCAATATTTATACTCAAGAGACGTAGCTTTCTGCATAGTTAGATTAAGGATAAGATCAAGACATTTCCATATGCGTTTTTCAGTAAAATGGGCTGGGAATCCGTTATATTAAGAAAAAAATTAAGAAAAGAAAATTTATGTTAAAGTTTGTAATTGGAGCATATTTTAAATGCTCTATGTAACAGAGTGTCAAAAGAATTAGTTTTGAGCGTGGAATAAAGCTAAGGAAGCTTGTTGCTAGGCAAATAAAAGTTGCTTTGCAAACTATACTTGTAGACAATCTAATGGGAGTGCTAGTAAACTTGATGTCTCAATAAAGTAGGTAGCTATTGTTTTCAAAGTCCATTTTAGGGTGCTGTTTAGGTATGTTCTTTACTGAACAGTATTATGTAGTCGTCAATGAATCGCCTATCAAAGACCGAAGAGAATTCTTTGGGGCATGATGGTAGCCAAGAGGCTTCCTGAAAACAGAAGAAGATATTTGAAAATTTGGGGCCTAGAGAAAATAGCATCCTGACTCCTTCTCTATGAAGGAGAAGCTCGAAATGGGACTTGTTACTACTGCGCACCGAATATTTGTCTGCATAAATTCTCTTAGATATGTTACGACGAGTTTGTCCTATTTACATTTCCTCACACTTTTAGAGGGGATTTTATATGCACCTACTTAATTAAGGATAGGGTCTGGCTTATTCTGGATTAGTTCATTTTCGCCTGCGTTGGAAAATCCAAGGATTACTTTCAAATTAAATTTTTTTAATTGAATTAATTAAGCCCTGTGTTTCTAATTACGTTTTCTCATATGCATGTGTATATTATAGGAAAAAACTTTGCTTCTCCATGGAGAGCCCATTATCCCCTTTTCTATGGTCTTTTTGGAATATTTTGAATCCAAATTATTGCCTAATATTTTAAAAATTAATCTTTTGCGTTATGTAAATGACCTAATTTTTACTATGGCCCAAAATTGCCGATTGTAATTATTCTCTTACCCGATTTAATCATCTTCACCCTTCCATTAATATCAATTTTGAATGGGAGTTAACCTTCACTCTCACCTTCCTCGATATGCTAATCCACCGTGATATTGATTCAAGCTCCCCCAATTTTCTGTTTAACGCAAATCCCCTCTCTTAAAAAACCTATATTCATTTTGACTCTGTCAATAGTGATCAAAGTAAAAAAATCAGTTGTCTCAACCATGTTCGCCTGTCCGTACAAAATATGTGATTCTAAATTTATTGATAGTGAAATACACTACATACTAAAATCTTTGATGTCCTCCTTTATTCATGATTTTTCCTTGAAAGAGTAAATCTGCATTCAAGAAAAACATTGTATTGAAATTTCAAAATAAGAACACTAATCTATCCCCCCCACCCATGTCAGAAATTGAAATAACCCTCAAGTGCAGTGTTCTCTCTAACAAACCCTCCCACAAATGAATTAAGAGTCAATTAAAAAATTATTCGTCTATGGCAGTTTATTTTTAATATTTATTAATAAATAATGAAGTTGTTTTATTAAGATTAAGAGCATGAGTAGCCAAAATCTGCTTTCATTTATTATGCGGAAACACTATATCAGACTAGTTTTCATTTTGTTTCTGATCTTTATTAAAGATTAATGGAAAGTGCATAAAATTTTCTGGGATAAAATGGTAGGATAGTAATTTTTATCGCCTAAACAAACATTGCTAAAAGATTAGGAACTCCCACTCTTACTTACTATTTGATGTACAGAACGCCCCTTCCCCTATACACAGAATGCACAATACTACTCTTCTTTTGGAGTCACAAATTAAAGGCTTATTAGAAAGTCTCCTAAATATTCCATGAGCTTCTTCTGACGAGTATTGATCGCATTCTTGTGCCGACGTGGTCTGCGTGACATGCAAGAAACCCTTTCAAAGTAACTTCGAATCTCATCAAATTGACGTGACTGGCAAGAAGAGCGTGAAGTTTTGTGACTTTTTGTCACGCTAGTAGAAGATTCCTTTGATTTTCATTCAAAAGGAAGAGACATCTTGTCTACTAGTGGAATGATCTTGGGTGGCTCCTGACAGAGAAGGGAGGGGGGCGAGAGATGATGGCAGTAGGGTACCAGTTAGATGATGCAGGAGAAAATAGCTACTGGCTTTCTCCAACTGGAAGCCAGAGTGACAATAAGAGATGGTCCACGCCGTTGAATTTCTGGTGATACCGGCACTTTTTAGATGACTGACTTCCCGGATCTCCCGTGAGGAAAGATCCAGACCGATTTGAGAAACAAGAGTTTAAGCGGAAGCTAGCACTATTACATCAGAATTATAATTTACCCAGCAGCTCTTTGGCTAGATATGGGCCACCTGGCTCAGTTCATCCATCTTTTCTTCTAGCGAAGGGTGGTTCTGGATGGCGAGAGATCTACCCGAAACTCGGTAGGTCGAACTATTGTAGACAGTAGCAGCTACTAGATTCTGGTCAACTAATGGATCCCGATCGGAAGTCTCTCTCAAGCAGTCGAAGAGATAAATTCCCCCAGTGCATCCATGATGTGCGTTAAATAAACAGGTTGATGGTTGAGCGGGCCTTGTAGAAGCTGTGACCCCTGGAGGCCGGCACCCATGACGTCTTCAGCCCATTACAAAATGAGTTCGTAAGGATGTGAGAAACTACGCAGCAACTAGTTTTGCAAAGGACATTTACCCTTAAGTGGTTGAAAAGTTAGAAGGAAGGAAACAGTTCTTTTGTAGTGCCTATGTTAAATTTATGAGTCACAATCTTAAACAAGATCCAAGAGAACTTGGAACAGACCAAAGACATATCTAATGGGAGAGGACACTACATGTGAAAGAGGTTTTTATTACTAAATTGATAAGATTTAAGACTCCCACAGTTGCAAGTGTAAAATTGTCTTTTACTGTGAAATTGGCTGCCCTGGTCGCAAAATCTGAATTCCCATTATTTGTGCATGGAAATGAAGATCCCTGGGATAGAACTTGCTTTCATTAAAGGTCAGTTCCTCAAGTTGTCCTACTGTCTTCTCTAATCTATCCCTATAAAGATCCTGAGGGATATCATATTTTTAGTTTTGCTTTCTTAGTTATAACCAAAAAGAATTTATAAAAACGAATTATATATTATATACTGTCCATTTCAAGTTCTGAAATCCCGTTAATCCACACATTTTATTAATATTGTCAGCTTGAAAATAATCGTTATTATTATTTAGTATTTCCAACGGGTGGTGAATGGACGGGCTTCTGAGTGGCTGCCTGTTACTAGTGGGGTGCCTCAAGGTTCTGTCCTGGGACCACTACTATTCATCATCTACGTCAACGACATTGACGGTGACATGGTTGCCAAGATTTCCAAATTTGCCGACGATACCAAGCTTGGTATGAACGTTGCCAAGGATGGAAATACTGCTCGCCTGCAGGAAGATCTTGGGAAGATTGGGGAGTGGTCGGACACGTGGCAAATGCCATTTAACGTGGAGAAATGCAAAGTAATGCATATCGGCCACAGAAACCCCCAATCTCATTATACCCTTAAGGGCACTGCTCTTAAAACGAGTGACACTGAGAAGGACTTGGGTGTTACTATCACTAGCGACCTCAAGTTATCAAAACAGTGCATCAAGGCAGAGAAGAAAGCCTGAAGGATGTTAGGCTACATAAAGCGCCAGTTTAAATATCGTAACAGGGAGATAGTACTTTGTCTGTACAACTGCCTGGTTCTGGAACCTGGAGTATGCCGTACAATTTTGGAGTCCTTCGTTTTGAAAGGACATCGCAAAGTTGGAACGCGTACAAACTAGGGCAACTAAACTGATTCCTCTATCCGACATAAAAGTTATGAGGATAGACTAAGGGAATTAGACCTGTTCTCGCTGGAAACCCGTAGACTGCGTGGTCAGCTCATCAAAGTTTTCAAAATACTTCGAGAGTTCGAAAATGTTGACTACCGGGATATTTTCACACTGAATGAGAACAGAACGCGCAATCACGGCTTCGAACTTGAACTGAAGCGTTACAACCGCAATCTGTGTGGAAATTTTTTCACCTAGAGTATCTGCGGTAAGTGGAACGCACTTCCAGTGGAAGTTGTCAACAGTGAATCTGTTGACCAGTTCAAGTCAAGACTAGACAAAGTCTTCAAAAGTGGCCGTTTAGGGACGCAAAACAATTGAGCAGCCATGTGCCCGCTCGATTGCTAGTCCAAAGGTACCCTCTTTGAATGGACCGTAAGGTCTCCTAGGGTACTTCCTTTCCTTGTTGTTACTTCTTGTTGTTACACTCTCTCTCTATGTATATATATATATATATATATATATATATATATATATATATATATAAAGAGAAAATACAGTTGTGTGAGTGGTAACATCCACCACAGGGCTTTCGCTATATTTATTTTCTGCCTTTCAAATCCATTTTGAAGAGAGGAAGAAAGATGCAGAAACCTTGAATTGCAGATTATATAACAATATAGTAGAAGAGAAAGAGAAATTTGACGCGAAAGAGCAATGAGACAAGAAACAGGAGTTTTTTAAACTTAAGAGAAAGGGACATTGGAAGAACACAAGGATCAAAGAGAGCAAAGGGTGGCACAATAAAGGCGGCAATCCTTACTGAGAAGACTGAAATAACGCCAGTGGAAAAAAGTTTGAAATTTCAAGCATAATGTTGATTGAGATGGATCCCTGTAACATCTTTTACTTCTCATCCCTTGAATGTATTTTAATGTCCTCCGTCCAAAGTTTGGCAATTCTATAACACTGCACAAATCTTGGCTTATGTTTGGTACTCTAACATAACCAAAGCTTACAGAACGTCGGTACTTCCTGACTCGCCATTTTATTTCAATTTGTTCACTCCAGCAGAGCATAACATGAATCCAATATTTTAATTAAATTCTACATTTGGAAACTCCACTTTACCCTATTTTACCCAGTTTAGTTTCCTAGTAAACTGGGAGTGGAACCTACTTAAGACCAAGAAGATCAACAATCTGGAATGTGTTATCAGCGAGTTTTACTCAACTCTAAATTACTCCCGTCATAAATATCGAACTTAACGATACGTAAGTTAGGAATTCTTTATATGCTTCTCCAAATTTAATTGCTTTAAAAATTCTTTTAAAAAATAAATCATCTAATATTTAATTAACGTTTACTATTTTGGTTTTCAAATCTCTTTAGAAACTATTTTATCTTTCCCTAAACATTAAAAGAAAATATATTTGTTTAAAAAATTATAATGGTAAGAGAAATGGATGTAAAACCAAAGTATTATCTACTTTAAAGCCAGCCTGTCTTATGAGTCAACCCTCAGAGAGTTTTGGATCTCGAGTAGAAGTTTGCAAGCTAATGATAAAAAAGTGTTGTTGATATTTTCATTAAGAAAGCTAATAAGAACAAGGAGGACGAACATAACTTAAAAGATGTTTAGAGGTTTTCGTGGCTTTCTGTTGACGACCTTATTTCTGATAATAACTAGTATACTAAAAGTAAGATATGTCACACCATTTTTGGTAAAAGCTTGGCAACTTCCAAAATAGTTTGATAAATTCTTGTCTATTAAAGTATGATTGCATCCTTTCAAATATATTTGTAATATTTAGAAATAATTCTAGAAAAAATATCCTAAAACTACTTTTTCAATTATTAAAATTTCATATCTACTATAAAAATCCATAATTTCCCAGTTCGAAAAAAATAGGAGCTTTTGCTTCATTGTTATTATTAATATTATTAACTGTCCTTTATTCGCTTAAAGGCTTGGCTCTGTGCTTTTTATGTAATTTTTCATAGAGTTAAAAATTGTTTCCCGCCTACTATTTATAAGCTATATGATGCCTTTGTATTTTTATTCATTTTTACATCCATTTGCTCATTCTATACTGCACAACAAACACACTAAAAGAAAATCCACTTTTGATCGATTATTATATGTATGTATGGCAGGTTTTGCGATTTTCTCATATCTCCTGGTCTAATATAGCGTCTTCTGTCGTCTGGACATTTTCATGGCTTTCGAACCTTCTAAGATGCGGTCTTCCTAAAAAATGAACAAATATTTTATCATAAATTTTATATTTTAAAACTTTCACATCATAACATTGTTTTTTATTATATATTATTTATTAGATATTTATTCAAAGGTAAAAGAACGATCTTTTTGAAAGTAGCAAATAGAATAAGCCGGAGAATAGGAATTACATACTTTTCATCGGATATAAACTGATCAGATTGCGATGAACTCTATTATATAGATCTGTAAAGTATAAAAGTTCATTTCATGTCTTATTTAGCGGGGCGGAGGGATTAGAGGACGAAACTCTTTGTTTCTATCTGAGTTACATTTCTTTTACATTTCACTCCCACGACAATGATATGATTAACCTTTTGCAACTTCACAAACGAGGCCGCGCTCAGACCAAAAAGTAACGGCGCTCTGTTCGGAGGTAATAACATTTGTATGCAATTCAGGGAAACCTCGTTTGTAAAAGGGCTGAAACTAGAAATAAAATAAATGGCAGTGGTGTGTGGTTTCTTGAATTCGACTACTTACCTAAACAACCTTATTGGCGGACACCAACTTTATTTTCTAAGTTTTTTCACTTGATTTCGGACAATTTTTATGTATGAATCCAAATATTATATTGGTTTTGCTCAATACGCTCAACTTTTTGAATTATCACCCCATAATATTTTATGTTTGTTTATTTTAAATGTACTGGTGTTTTTTATTTTTATCATTAAAAATTAATTCTTATTTCTTTAAATTAATAATTTATAAAGACTTTACATGCCTCATTTTTTGAGTAACTGGTATTTTTTCTTTGCAGGAGAATGCAATGGATTCGGTAGGAAGATATTGCAAAATAAGTTCAATATATTCTGCTACGTCTAGGGCGGAAACAAAATTGTTCTTGACAGAAATCCAGTCAAAACTTTCATAAAGCTTGCAGACCATTTATTTGTGGGGTATGAAACTTGGTGACCAGGATGAAGCTTGGGTGTCACACATGGTATGCAATACATGCATCGAGTATCTACGTCGTTGGACCAATGGCAAGCAGAGTTGTTTGAAGTTTAGAATTCCAATGGTTTGGATGTAAACGACAAACTATTTGCACTCAGAACTACTTATGCACGATTGATTTGAATGGGATCAACATAAAGAATCGGAGCAGCCTCAAGTATCCTGATCTTCAATCAGCACCTCGTCCTGGAGCTCATTGTGATGAAATTTCCAGTACGTCTACGGAGAACCTCCTGAAATTTGAGATAAATATTTTTCAAATGTAAAAGAAAATTAAGACGATTAAGTGCTTTGTTAAGATTATGCTAGAGAAGTAAATGTTATAGTTCGTGATCTCATACTATAAAAGTCGTCTGCCAAACTGTTGGCATCCAGAAGAATAAAAAAAAATATTCTCTCTGACAGTGCACGCATCAACTTCTACCGCAGCAGACATCAAGAGTACCTTGGTTTTTTTTATCTGGAGTAAAGAACTTGGTGTAGAGTACAGATGTAGTGCAGCCTTTGTACAAACTTATGGTGTCACACTATCAACCCAAAGATTGGAGGCTGTTCATTCACAGCAGCAAGCGATCACTGCAATATATTTTGTTGCACACTGATCACCAGTTTGCTCAGTGCCCTTCGCTCACTCGATTACACTGAAGGAAAACCATCAAGTGGTGAAGTATATGCTGGAAAATATTCGCTATGATCAGCATAAGTGTTTGATTTGTGTTGACTTGAAGATGCTGGTGAATTTCCTGTTGGCATAACAGCCAGGTTTCACCAAGTACCTGTGTTTTCTGTGCACGCGGATAGAACTGACCAAGCTTAGCATTACACGAGGAAGACTGTCCTATATGGAAGGAATAGATAAGTTGCAGAGCAAGGAACGTCATATACATCCCTCTAGTGGATAGAGAAATGATACTCGATCCATCAACCTCGGCTTGAGCAAACAGTTCACTTAAACTCTGTACAAGGATGGTGGCTGTTTCACTTAAGCGTGCTACGATTTTCGAGGATTGAACATGGAGAATTTGAAAGTTGGCATCTTTGGCAATACTCAAATCCCTCAGCTCATCATAGATCCAGATTTTGAAAACACAATGAACAGAGTAAAACTGAAAGCGTGGAAGGCTTTTGATATGGTCCTTAAGAACTTGCCTGGCAAGAAGAAGTCCAGGAACTACAACAAACTTGTCACCAATATGATGACTGATTTCAGAATCCTCAGATTCAACATAAGGATCAAAATGCATTACTTCTTCTCAAATATGGCTCAATTTTCATGAGAATCTGTGTTCAATGGATAACGAACAGGGGCTGGAAATTCCATTGGGACATTGGGAAGAAATAATAATATCTCATTACTGTTAGAATTTGAAGATATACATCTACACCAATGAGCATTCCAGGCGTTGAAAGAAACGAAATTTCATGCCTTCAATTTTGTACAATATCTACTATTCAATGTATACTAATCAATTTTTGTAACACTTCATTAAAAAAATATGTAGAAGAGCGATATTTTTATCTTTAAACCTATTTCGGATGAAAGTACAAGGTATGGATTGAAATCTTAGCCAGAGGCATCATCGAACCATTCTTCTTCGAGGAATCTGGCGCGACAGTGACAGTCACAAAGGAGCAGTATGTTGAGCTCCTCAAAACCTTTAAGAGGAATCTGGAGTCCCTGTTCCCCTCGCTTATGGGGAAGTTCTGGTTCCAGCAAGATGGAGCAATCTCTCACATCTCAAACTTGTCAGGAGATTTGCTGAAAGAGAACTTTGGTGGCCTTGTGGTCAGTCTCGAGACTGCTTTTGAGTGGGCACCCCACAACCCGGATCTAGCCCACAGATTTCTTTCTCTGGGCTACCTTAAAGACAGTCTGTATGCAGGGAGATCAAGAACCATCACGAAACTCACAGTAGCCTTCAGCCATCAAGGAGGAGATCAGAGCTATTAGTCGGTCGGTTTGTAAGGACTTCATGGACAACTTTATGCTGCACCTCAAGAAATGTATAGGGATAAATGGAGGTCATCTCGAACACGTGCTCTAGAATAAAGAAGAAAAGTCCAAAGACTTTCATGTTTTGATATGATGTTTTTTAATAAAATACCCTAGTTATCACCAAAGTTTCATTTTATCCTTGCAGAAAATTAACAAATGAGTCCTATCAAAAGTTGGGGCCCATTTTGGGGGGGTCACCCTGTATTCCCACGTTGTTGATTTCGTGAATTGTATATAGATTTACTTGCCCCATCTGTAAGAAGTGGACGTATATAGGAAACACAGTCCTTTCACTTCAGGCCCGATTCTGTTCTCACATGGACACTAGCTACTAACAGGTGAAACGTTAGGTAATAAAGAGTATTCTTCAATCTGGAAACATACAAAAGATTGTAAAACAGACGTGTCCTTAAATTATTTTTTTTGTCACAAAATTTGCTAAAATTCTATTGTAACACTGCCCGATTCTTATGATCTGCAGTACTCTGAGACTAACTAAAATAAATTATATTATGTAGTTATGTTGTAGTCAAAGTAATTAAAATCATTTTATGTTATCATATAAGTACGGAGTACTTGAAAGTAATTTGTATATGTTATGTAAATCCACTTAAGAGGAGCGATAAGTAAAAAAACAAATATACATATAAGTGAATTAGAATTCCCCTATATTAAACAATTCGCCTCGAATTATGGCTAAACTCTTAAATTGCTGAGCAATATTGAAAACGCTTCGCCTAAAATATGTTTCAACCAACCTTAATTTCGCTCTCAGCCCGCAAGGTTTGTTCAATAAGTGTTTCAACATCGTTTGTATATTCATCTCAAACGTGTGTATATAATCTTCATTCATTACAGACCCCAATTTACGTGTTGCTATTTGTGATCCTGTTTATACCCTATCCTGTTAAATACCTTTTACATCTATTTAATATCCTGTTAATATCTTTTATGTTACATCCCTTCAATTACCAATTAATATCTTGTGAATTACCTTTTATTTCCTTTACTTATCCATTAAATATTCCAAAAATACACATATAATCTTTCATATATACTCGTTATATTCTTCGTTGTATAACTCGTATGTCAATTTGCCTCTAGTATTGTAACACTCAATTACCTCTTTAAGTTTCATTTGTTAATTCTTAAATACAAATTATTTTAGTACGATCTTGTATTCAAAGCCCTCGTGTGTTTACTGCATTCCGTCACATAGGCCGAATCTTAAAATTGAACCTTCATTCTATGAAACAAATTTATGTGTCCAGGATATTATATTTATATGTTAACCATATCAGCAATATAATAACCATTATACATAAATATCCTCAATCTGCATTAAAGAATCTCTCTCTAATAAATACAACCACTCACATTTCAATAATGATACGTCATGCTTTCCATTGTTTATAACTTAACAACCATTAAAGCTATATTTAATCTCAAAACTCCCTCCCGTTTTCACTTTTCATTGTAATCCTACCATATAAGATAATGTTCAGTTGCTTTATTTAGTTTTACTATATTGTTTAAGTTTCCATTTATCTATTTTGCCCCGAATTCAATTGTTGTTTCGTACTGTTACTTGTATTTTGTTTAAGTTTGTTTGATATAATGTATTTACAAATATTTTCTGCATTACTTAACTCAATACATTTCTGTTTGTTCTTTCATTAGCATAATGTTAATTTTAATATCTACTGCTGTTTTTTTTCATTTCTCAGATCTATATAGCATTACACTATTTAACATTTTCCTTAATATAGCTTTTAGTTTTAGATTACTGATTTCGAATTTGTTTATTTCTCCTGAAGATGGGTTTTGTAATAACCCCCCAAAAGGTTCAAACTTTACGTTTTTGTCTTTTTTACTTATCATTAAACTCATTAAACTTTCTAGTAGAAATCATGGTGAATATATATATTTAGCGAGAGAAAAAGTGATATATTCCCTTTTTCATTGAAGGCAATAAATGTAAAACGAAGTGATGTGATCGAAAGCTTTAATAATGTGGATCTAATCCCATGAGCATAATGTCTCTTGTTTTATACATGTAGAAGAGAGAGATTGAGAGAGAGAGAGAGACAGAGAGAGGAAGCGAGAAAGAGAGATATCGAGAGAGAGATAGACAGAGATCCTGCATCAAAGGAACTTGATATAGAGTCGAGGTAAAATATATCAGAATTGAAAAGCAGAATTATTGCGCTCACAAGCCGGAGCAAATAAAAACTGCTTGAAGAGGAGATGAATGAACAAAGAGAGATTAGATAGTGGCTAGGCGACTCCTAATTGTAAAAGTACATGATTGTGTGCAACTTCTTTCTACATAAATATTTACAAACAACACCCAGACCTTTTGAACTATCAAATGTAGTTATATATGTGTGGGTACATATAAAATATAGGAATTATGAAATAAGATAAAAATAGCAATAAATAAGAGCATTCGAATCAAAACGATGATATAATTAAATCGGACTTTATCACTTAGGTAAAATAAAGTAATGAATATTCATTAGCATGGCGAATAGAATAAATAAATGTAAGGGTTAAGATGTCCAATAACACGCTGGTTAAAATAATACAAGAGTAGAAATGACGCAAGTCTTGTGAACAAAATGATAATCTAATATATCAAATATTATTAAGGTTAAAAATGGTTAAAATAACAAAGGGAAACAACTTTAATCATATTTTATGGAATTGTAATTCGTTTTTTCATGCTGATTTCAAATATATAATCCATCTTTACTTACATGCTAATTCGTCAAAGGCTCAATATATCAGACTTTGTGATCCGCACTTATAAGGCATATTTTGATGTTCCTTTTGGTGATCAAGATAAGAAGTAGGCTCCACGTGCTGTTTGCCATAGTTGTGTAAAACATCTTCGTGAGTGTCGGAAAGGAAAAAGAAATGGTCTCTCTTTTGGAATCCCTATAGTGTGGCAAGAACCAAAGGATGATGTATCGGACTGTTATTTCTGTCTAGTGAATACAAAAGGGATTGGCAAGAAAAATCGGCAAAAGTTCGAGTACCCCAACATTCCCTCAGCGATCCGGCTAGTAGCTCATTCTGAGTCTTTACCAGTTCCGATTTTCAGTAGATATGCTTCCTCCGAGGATGAAAATGATGTACCTGATATGGACGTCCACGGAATAGATTCAGAGTCTGCAGATTCATCATCAGCTTTTAAACAGTCATGAGCTCCTCGGTGTTCCAATCAAGAGGGTTTGAATGACTCGATACGTTATTTGGCGCTCTCAAGAAAGCTGCAGAACTTTTAGCCTCCAGGTTGAGTGAAAGAGATATGCTTGACAGGTCTGTACGGGTATCATATTACCGAACAAGGGAGAGTACATTTGTTAAGTATTTCTCTGAGGGCAAACAATTTGTATACTGCCACGATGTTCTTGATCTGTTTACCAAGTTGGAACTTGGCACCTATAGCCCTGCTGAGTGGAAAGTGTTTTTGGATAACTCCAAGCGTAGCCTGAAGTGTGTTCTCTTGCATAATGGCAATTACTTTGGTGCAGTTCCTCTCGGTCACTTTGTCTATCCTCAAGAAATTCACGATGACATAGGAATGGTCATGGATTTAGTTAAGTGCCATGAACACAAAAGGATCATATGTGTAGACCTTAAGATGGTCAACCTCCTCCTTGGCGAGCAGAAGGGATAAACAAATTTCCAATGCTATATCTGTATGAGGGACAGTCCAGCCCGTAACAAACATTGGTCCCAAAAAGATTGGCCAGTTCGGGAAACTTTGGATGCAAGAATGCCAAACATTGTTAATGAGCCAATCCTAAGTCGAGAGAAGATGGTTTTACCTCCAATTCATCTCAAACTGGCGTTGATGAAGCGGTATTTCAAAGCGTTGAGCACTGACAATGATTGTCTTCAGTACATAGTATCGGCGTTTCCTGCTTTGTCATATGAAAAAAATAAAAGCAGGAGTATTTGATTGTCCCCAAATCCGAATACTTGTGAGTGATTGTAGATTCGTGAACACCATGAATGAAAAAGAGAAGGCAGCCTGGCTCTCATTTTCTGCCGTTGTTCGTAACTTATTGGGAAACAAAAAAGCGCATAACTACGAGGATCTGGTTACTAATATGCTTTTAGCATATCGTGATCTGGGATGCAATATGAGTGTGAATCTATATTTCCTAAATAGTCACCTCGACCGATTCTTAGAGAATCTGTTAGCCGCTAGCGACGAACAAAGAGAAGGTTTCCATCACAATTTGATGACGATGGAAGAGCGCTACCAAGGTTACTGGGATAGACACATGATGGCGGACTACTGCTGGACGATTAGAAGAGATCAGCCAGAGAAGACTTGCAAGAAAAAGAGTTACAAACGCAATTTTTTGCCCGATTGAAATCAAGAAGAGGTCCTCCAGCCTGATGTACGGTCATTAATAAATTAGCATCCATTTGATTACAGTATTTGTAATCCTAATATGTAATTCAAGTTTCTTTTCATATGCAATAAAATGTTTGTGCAAAAAATTACTTCAGGGAATGAAGATAGGCATGATAAAATGAAAATTATTGTATAATATTAGTTTTTGATATTACGAAAAATCTGTATCATTTAAGAGAATCTGATTTCAGATTTGAATTCAGTATACTCGAATTAGGTAGGAAAATATACTTTTGTCAATTCACCAAATACAATGTTCCCCAATGTAATTATACAGAATAATTCGGTCAAATTTGTACAAAGTGTGTAATAATATTAAAAAACTATTTACATGATAACATTTAAATATACAAATGATACATTTTCACTCAGTGTAAATATCGAACAATACGATCAATTGGTTAAGGGGAATTTCTGTCTTATAAAGATATAATGTTAGTGTTAAAACGAATCTAACAGTCGTTTGTCGTTGCAATTAATCGTCTCACAAATAAAATCATTATATCATTTAAAAAGTGCGCGGGTTGGTTATAATACATGAAAAATATTGAAAGGAAGTCAGTTTGCTCATAGTGTAGATTTTAACGTGTGTGTGGTGGTATGAGGCGGATGCTGTTGTTTCTTAGATTCCATGTAAGGGAGCGTGTTAGATGTCTGGGAAGGGCAGAGAGTCAATGGATGGTACTAAAGAACTAAGGTAACATTTGTGGTAGAATTTGTGGGGGAAACAAAAAGTAGAGAGTATATGAATATTGATGTCTTTTTATAAGCTTATATGGGTCCTTTTATGGTGTCGAAAAACTGGGGCTAAACTGTGTGTCCTTTAGGAAAGCATAGGTGCATGTATCCAGCTCCCTGGGAATATGAGTACATATTTTGTTTCAAATTAGGCCTGAAAGTTATTAGGGCAAGTAAGTTCTTGCTTTTCTGATGTTGTTTTGATATGTGTTGTGAGTGATCTGTGTTTCTGGTGACAAACATGTCGCCTGGGAGTCGTAAGGGAGTGCCATATATATATTTATATATATATATATATATATATATATATATATATATATATATATATATATATATATATATATATATGTGAAAAAATATCCAAGACAAATTGGTGCGGTTAAGGTAATGGCATAATTAGACAACTGCTCTGCTTCAGGTCCATTCATATATAGATATATATGAATGCAATGTCGCGCAGGAAAAAATGAAAAGGTGTTTTACAGTAATTTCGAACTTTATTAAGTTCCTTATCAGGGATAACTACAAGAAATCACCAATGAGAAAGACAGAAGGGAGAAGGTAAAGATTCACATTAAGAATTACCAGAAGCAGGTAGTAATTCTTAATGTGAATCTTTACCTTTCCCTTTCCATCTTTCTCATTAGTGATTTCTTGTTTTTGAGGCGGTCTTTCATATTTTTCTTTCGTATATATACCTCTGATATAATATTATTTCTTGTAGTTATCCTTGATAAAGAACTTAATAAAGTTCGAAAGTACTTGGAAACACCTTTTCATTTTTTCCTGCGGGACATTGCATTCATTTGCTACCGTCACGTGATACTTTGTGAGTTTTTCATATATATACACATATATTCATATATATATACATATATGTATATACATATATGTATACATATATATATACATATATATATACATATATGTATATATATATGAGGAATTAAACCACATTCTCCGAAGACAATTTAATTCAGAACAGTTTCGGTGTATCTCCCACCCTTTTTCAACTGACACTGGATAGAAAATATAAGAAAAAATGCATACAAGCATAACAGGTCGTGAAATATCCCTTCTTTTATCCCCAATCCCCTACTTGTAGCTAATCTGGGGGGGGGGTAGGCCTAAACATATTGAAAGGCTGACATTTTACTAATTTATTTATTTGCTTTCTTATTACAGGATTAAAAGAAAATTGACCCTCAGATTGATTTAAATTAGGAACTGACCATATCAAGCTCGATTTTACGATTTTTCTCTTAACATAGTTAAGCCGATTTGAATACCATTTTACTTCCATTGAAATCGATCATATGATTCTTGTCTCTAACATGGCAAAATATTTCTCTGCTTTCACTGCCCACTCTAATATCTCTTTTTTGTTCATACAATCTCTTCTCTAGATTTCTTCCCGTTTCCTCTATATAAACTTTATGGCAATCGTTGCATGGCATTGCATATACTCCTATGTTATGATGTTCTTTGGGTTTCCTGGCAATCATCAATTGTTTAAGGAATTATTATATTTAAAGGCAAGATTAATACCCGCTTTTCCAAATGTGCCTTTTAAACTATTTAATTTATTATTAAATGGCAATGTTATATATCGTAGAATTCTTTCTGATAAGAACCCTACTTACCTGACACCACTTTTATTTAGTGTCGTAGAATTCCCCTCCTTTTTGTTCTATCTCTAAGAGTGCTACGAGCTGTCTAATATACTTTGATATCGGAATATCTTAAAGAATAGAGTCGTTACCAAACACGTAAGGATATATATAAGAGAAACGAACATTAATCCCAAAATAACTTATAATTGCTCTTATTTAAATGAATACATAACATTTATACATTAACTACAGGAATACTCGGAATATTATCCTAAACAAAAATTAATTAAATTAGTTTACCCACAAAACTTGGTTAACGTTTTCTCTACACAACAATAATATAAAAATTAGGCTTACGGACTCGTGGAGTTTAAAGGGCCTCAGAAATATTTAATCTTGACGCGTGTAGATGGGCGGAATTCCACGGTCGTCTTGGCGAGGGTAGCAGCTGGGGGGTCTACACGTTCTTCCGGGGGGGGGGGTTCTTCAGGACGAGAACAATTTCGGTGCTTTATGCACCACCTAGGCAGTCGTGGTCTCTCTGGCGAGATGAGTCGAACTTGGTTCTTAATTCAAGTTAAATTGGAGTGCGGTGTGATCACCGAGTAACGAGCTCGAGGAGGAGCTTTTCTCCTTCGTTACTAATTTCCTTATGGACGAGGACTGAACTCGGGGAGGGTCTTCTTCAAGGGCGAGGATAACGGAGGGGGGTTTCTCTGGCGAGAATAAGTTACTTAAAGTTTGGTGTGGCCACCGAATAACAGGCTCGAGGGGGAGCCTTTTCCTTCTTCTTCTTAATTCCTCAAGGACGAGGAATACCCCTGGTGTTTACGGTGCACCAGGATATGAGGAGTCTCTCTAGCGAGAGTAAGTTGAACTTACCCAAAGTTCACTTATCGTTTGGTTTGATAACCAGGGACTTAGCTCAAGGATGAGCTTTTTCTTAGCCCCTTAAGGTAGGTAGCCCTGCCTCTCTTGCAGGGTACTTCTTGGTCTGGCGAGCCAAGTACACTACCTCTCTAGTCTCGGTAGCTCGGTTGTGGATCCGAGGACTTCGTCACCTAGAGACTGACGTATACTACCAATCCAGTCTAGGTAGCTCGGTTTTTGATCCGAGGACTTCGTCACCTGGCCTGACGTATACTACCAATCCAGTCTAGGTAGCTCGGTTTTAATCGAGGACTTCGTCACCTGGCCTGACGTATACTACCCTCTTCTTTTCTTAATTCCTCAAGGACGAGGAATATCCCTGGTGTTTAAGGTGCACCAGAATATGAGGAGTCTCTCTGGCGAGAGTAAGTCGAACTTACCAAAGTTCACTTATCGTTTGGTTTGATAACCAGGGACTTAGCTCAAGGATGACCTTTTTCTTAGCCCCTTAAAGTAGGTAGCCCTGCCTCTCTTGCAGGGTGCTTCTTGGTCTGGCGACACAAGTAAACTACCTCTCCAGTCTCGGTAGCTCGGTTGTGGATCCGAAGACTTCGTCACCTAGAGACTGACGTATACTACCGCGATTTTCCTCAGAGTTCCTCATTTATACCTCGCACCCCCACAGGGGGGGAGTGGTAAGGGGGGGAGGGGCTTGAGGACGGCCCCAGGAGAGCTCTTTTTCCAAACGGTCTTTCCCACGAAGTCAAACATCGGCTCCTCGTTAGCCATCGAGATTGGGAGAAACCCGTCTCCAATTTCTTGTTCGACGTGAAACTGGATCTCACTCTCCTGGGGGAGATCTTACCTTTTTGACCTTTAG
The DNA here is from genome assembly GCA_963969495.1 of Ceratothoa steindachneri. Taxonomy (NCBI): domain Eukaryota; kingdom Metazoa; phylum Arthropoda; class Malacostraca; order Isopoda; family Cymothoidae; genus Ceratothoa; species Ceratothoa steindachneri. The sequence goes on from OZ018336.1 coordinate 48,931,754, forward strand.
GGTCTTTCATGGCATTGGGTTGTGCCAAACTGTGGTTAAACACTGACCCGCCGATGCCTAGGGCGGATGTCCTTGCGATAACCACCGCCTTGGGACTGCCTTACGAGTGAACGGGGGGGGAGGGAAGTGACCATTCCCTTACACACCTCCCACCGAAGAATTTAATGGGGAGCGGGGGATGCTCCCGGGAACTCAAAACACCTTACTCCACCTCGTCGAGCTTAGCAAAGTTGTATTTCTTTGAGCCCTCCCTTACATTAAGTTTCCTTACACATGAGCGCCCACGTGCGCGTTTACACAGGCAATGTGTCGAGCTAGACCTACTCGCAATACAATTTTACATAGAAAATTAAAAAACCTTAATTCATCGATTACCCGCAAAAAAAAACAACAAAACAAGCTACTTCCTTACATTTCTAAGTTTTTGAGAACTTAAATCCTACCGATAAATATTAACACGAACAACAAATGAAAACATGGTTTCACGCTCATTAGGTACTGAAATAACCCTCCATGGTTTTTCGTCTCCACCTATAGAGCAGCTGTACATTATAGGCTCCTTTGATGTAGCTGATCCTAAAATGGTGCTCTGTGACCATTATTCTACCGCGCCTGAGTCGGCCGTTCGGGTTATTGAGTCTACCCAAGTATGGTACTAAATGGTAGCGGTATTTCAACCTACTCGAATTACCCTTCTTAGGGTACTTGACTACCTTTAAACTGAACATTATGGCTAGAGCGGCCTGTTGTAGCGGGGCATAATTGATGGGAGCGTAGGTCCCATAGCTCTCCTTTAACCAGTTACACGGGAAGATCGTGTCTGGGTTCGAGCTTTGGGGATCGAGAAAATTTTTCCCTGGGAGGTCGTTAATGGGCTTGGCGCTCACTACGACTTGGCGATTTAGCGGTAACTCCGTGGACGTTCCGTTCGGGGAGGAGACTACTAGGGGTAGGGGATGCTCATCCGCGTCTACCCTTTGATTAGCCTTACCTGGGTGTATCGCAATAGCACCTCTTTCCTCCTTCCTTGTCAACTCATTTGACCCGATTCTCTTAGTAGGTAGTTCCTCAGGTACACCTGCTCGTACCTCTACTCTACCTTCTTCTTCTTCCCTGATAACCCCATTTGGCTGGGTTCTCCTCGTAGGTTCTTCCTTTGGTACTCCTGCGAGTACCTCTTCCCTACTTTCTACCTCTTCCATCGTTACCCCAATTGGCTGGGTTTCCCTCGATGGTCCTTTCTTAGGTCCAGGCCGAGCTCCAACTTCCTCGGCCTCTATCAGATTCTCGATAGGTGCTCTTTCGAGTGCGAGCAAACTTTCCTATTCATCTCTCTCTTTTCTTTCAGCTTGAGCACATTCTTTTTCCCTCTGTATTCTTCTTTCATCTATTTCTTTTTTAATCTTTACTCTCCTCTCTTTCGACTCTTTTTCCCTCTTCATTCTCCTTTCCTCGGCTTCTTGTTCTGCTTTCGCTATTTCGTTTTCCCGTCCAGTTCTTCTTTCTTCATCTTCCAGCTTTATCTTTAGTCTTCTTTCTTCATCTTCCATTTCTATCCTTATTCTGAATTCTCGTGCTTCTCTTTTCAACAGTATTATTCGTTCGCTTGTTTTACCTCCTCTCAGCATTCTTCTTTCCTCTGTTTCTATTTTCCGCTGTATTCGGGATTCTTCACTTTTTCAGTTCATCCGTATTTCCATTAATTCACGTTCTCTTTTATTCTCTCTTTTTATATCCTCTTTTTCTCTCTCAAACTTTATTAATTCTTGTTCTTCTTCTATATCCAAAATTCTTTCTTCTTCTACACAATCTATTCTTAATTCTGCCATGACGTAGTCATGCATTTCTGTGCCTTCAAGTCCCAGACTTTGGGCTTGTTGGTAAAATCTTGTGACTGGATCCATTTCGTGTTGGTCCGTCGATTTTTCCATTCTGTATTTTCAGATAATTATGCCACCACTAACCAGGTAGCGCTCAGCATAACTTACCCTTAATCCCACTACTATATTGATTGAAATACCACTCCCGACAACAAATTTACCACTTGACCTACCAATTACCTTTATATTGTTACCACCCCTAACTCTACCAATTTTCCTCTCGTCAATTATTCTCTTGTTCCTGATATTCCTTTACGTGTTAGCTCTTTCTTAATTAGACACTGCTGGGTTCTTTCTAATAACAACCCCACACCTGACACCACTTTAATTATGTCGTAGAATTCTTTCTGATAAGAACCCCACACCTGACACCACTTTAATTATATCGTAGAATTCTTTCTGATAAGAACCCTACTTACCTGACACCACTTTTATTTAGTGTCGTAAAATTCCCCCCCTTTTTGTTCTATCTCTAAGAGTGCTACGAGCTGTCTAATATACTTTGATATCGGAATATCTTAAAGAATAGAGTCGTTACCAAACACGTAAGAATATATATAAGAGAAACGAACATTAATCCCAAAATAACTTATAATTGCCCTTATTTAAATGAATACATAACATTTATACATTAACTACAGGAATACTCGGAATATTATCCTAAACAAAAATTAATTAAATTAGTTTACCCACAAAACTTGGTTAACGTTTTCTCTACACAACAATAATATAGAAATTAGGCTTACGGACTCGTGGAGTTTAAAGGGCCTCAGAAATATTTACTCTTGACGCGTGTAGATGGGCGGAATTCCACGGTCGTCTTGGCGAGGGTAGCAGCTGGGGGGTCCACACGTTCTTCCGGGGGGGAGGGTGTTCTTCAGGACGAGAACAATTTCGGTGCTTTATGCACCACCTAGGCAGTCGTGGACTCTCTGGCGAGATGAGTCGAACTTGGTTCTTAATTCAAGTTAAATTGGAGTGCGGTGTGATCACCGAGTAACGAGCTCGAGGAGGAGCTTTTCTCCTTCGTTACTAATTTCCTTATGGACGAGGACTGAACTCGAGGAGGGTCTTCTTCAAGGGCGAGGATAACGGAGGGGGGTTTCTCTGGCGAGAATAAGTTACTTAAAGTTTGGTGTGGCCACCGAATAACGGGCTCGAGGGGGAGCCTTTTCCTTCTTCTTCTTAATTCCTCAAGGACGAGGAATACCCCTGGTGTTTACGGTGCACCAGGATATGAGGAGTCTCTATGGCGAGAGTAAGTTGAACTTACCCAAAGTTCACTTATCGTTTGGTTTGATAACCAGGGACTTAGCTCAAGGATGAGCTTTTTCTTAGCCCCTTAAGGTAGGTAGCCCTGCCTCTCTTGCAGGGTACTTCTTGGTCTGGCGAGCCAAGTACACTACCTCTCTAGTCTCGGTAGCTCGGTTGTGGATCCGAGGACTTCGTCACCTAGAGACTGACGTATACTACCAATCCAGTCTAGGTAGCTCGGTTTTTGATCCGAGGACTTCGTCACCTGGCCTGACGTATACTACCAATCCAGTCTAGGTAGCTCGGTTTTAATCGAGGACTTCGTCACCTGGCCTGACGTATACTACCCTCTTCTTTTCTTAATTCCTCAAGGACGAGGAATATCCCTGGTGTTTAAGGTGCACCAGGATATGAGGAGTCTCTCTGGCGAGAGTAAGTCGAACTTACCAAAGTTCACTTATCGTTTGGTTTGATAACCAGGGACTTAGCTCAAGGATGACCTTTTTCTTAGCCCCTTAAAGTAGGTAGCCCTGCCTCTCTTGCAGGGTGCTTCTTGGTCTGGCGACACAAGTAAACTACCTCTCCAGTCTCGGTAGCTCGGTTGTGGATCCGAGGACTTCGTCACCTAGAGACTGACGTATACTACCGCGATTTTCCTCAGAGTTCCTCATTTATACCTCGCCCCCCTACTGGGGGGAGTGGTAAGGGGGGGAGGGGCTTGAGGACGGCCCCAGGAGAGCTCTTTTTCCAAACGGTCTTTCCCACGAAGTCAAACATCGGCTCCTCGTTAGCCATCGAGATTGGGAGAAACCCGTCTCCAATTTCTTGTTCGACGTGAAACTGGATCTCACTCTCCTGGGGGAGATCTTACCTTTTTGACCTTTAGGGTCTTTCATGGCATTGGGTTGTGCCACACTGTGGTTAAACACTGACCCGCCGATGCCTAGGGCGGATGTCCTTGCGGTAACCACCGCCTTGGGACTGCCTCACGAGTGAACGGGGGGGGGAGGGAAGTGACCATTCCCTTACATTATACATTTGTTAAAGTCATTAGTGTGGGAAGGCTTATAACCATAGAATGTTTTCCTAGCTGCAAAATGGGCAGACGATATGAACCAATCGGGGTAATACAAATTAGAAAAAATGGTCCTGATAATGACAATTTCTTCATCTAAATAGGAAGGATGACATATTTTGTATGCTTTAAGGAAAAGGTTAGAAATTACCGATTTTTTAACAGTATTATCGTGAAACGAAAAATAATGTATATAGGCATTCTAGTGGGTTGATTCCCTATACACGTCAAGTTTTAATTCATAGTGATCTTTATTAATGAAGACATCTAAAAAGGGTAATCTATTATCATATTCCCATTCATATTTAAATTTGATGGAGACTTGCAGATTATTCAAATTATAAAAAAGGTATCAAAATCATGGCCATTAGGCCATAGAGAAAATACATCGTCAATGTACCTTAACCATATATTTGGCCTTAGCATGGGAAATAGTTTATCTCCGATATTGGCATGTCTCTTCATGGAATATTTTGAGACTGAACTCCTTCCCACAATTTCTACCCCTAACTTTATATGGTTAAGGTACATTGACGATGTATTTTCTGTATGGCCTAATGGCTATGATTTTGATACCTTTTTTAATAATTTAAATAATTTGCATGTCTCCATCAAATTTAAATATGAATAGGAATATGATAATAGATTACCCTTTTTAGATGTCCTCATTAATAAAGATCACCATGAATTAAAACTTGACGTGTATAGGAAACCAACCCACTCGAATGCCTATATACATTATTTTTCGTTTCACGATAATACGGTTAAAAAATCGGTAATTTCTGAATTAAATTTTCTTCGAAGAATGTGGTTCAATTCATCTTTTCTTGCGATATTGCATTAATTTTCATCGTATATATATATATATATATATATATATATATATATATATATATATATATATATTTATATATATATATATATATATATATATTTATATATATATAAATATATATATATATATATATATATATATATATATATATATATATATATATATATATATATATATATATATATATATATATATATAGAGAGAGAGAGAGAGAGAGAGAGAGAGAGAGAGAGAGAGAGAGAGAGAGAGAGAAAGAGAGAAAGGGAGATAGATAAACAGAGGAAGTAATAGTGAGAAGAAAGAAAGAGTACGAGAAATTGTGATGTTAAAAAATTCACAGGGTGATGCTAGTTACGATAAAGTGTAGCTGTGCTAAGAAGAAACTGTATTAAAGTTCTTTATTCTGAGGTTTACTAGGTTATTGTTAAGACATCCGGTACCAGGTAGGAGTAGAAACTGGAAAATTCCTAGTTCGCTCATCACTTTCTCTGCTAAACAGCTAATATGGAGTGAAATGATGGGCAAATATCTTCCCATAATTTTATGCTCTCTCTTAATTTCTCTTACAACGATAATATCTACAAATACCGAGAATGTAGATAATTGGCTACATCTACTTGTTTTCTAAATTAACACTTATCCACCTTCATGTTTCTTTTATTTTTTATCTATTTTCTTTTTATATTTCCTTTTTACATTAAATAAAAAATATTTTATCTTTTCTAAAGTTCGAGTTTATTTGATTTCTTCTTTATCTCTTACGTTTTTCGATGGCAAGATTTTGTCTATTTTGTGGTGGATTTCAAAAAAGAGTCTATTTATTATCTTAAGGTACTACCTCCAATCCACGATATGGAAATAGTAGGTCACTTAATCTTATGGCCAATCTCGCAATGTGGATCTTATTCAAATTGCGTTTCAATCCTACCGTAAGCTAAATCTGATGTTGCTTAGCTTTGCTCGTGGTAAGAGATGGTGTTTTCACTTAGTAAGGCTGTAGTTGGAAGCGAGGTAAACTTGCACTGCCTATTTTTCTAACAATAATTAACACATGATAAAAATAAGAAAGAGAAAAGGATTATAGAACAAAAAAGAAAGAAGAACAAATTTTCTAAGTAAATCCTTAATTTAAAGAGAGAAAATTAGACGTCTTCGTTGACCAGTCCGCATTACATTAATTGCTTGAACAAGTTCTGGAAAGTTGCGAACACTCCTGATGCTAACTAAGCATTCTAAGTTTTATCTCATAGTTCTGCTACCTTCCGTGCATTTTTAACTTCCCTGAACTCTATTTAATGCAATCCTCTACTGAATTATATGAGCAGTAGATGAAGTAGTTGGCTTTCCGATCTTAACTTTGCATACATCTCCTAATAGAAATAACAATAAAACAATTTCTAAATTTTTTTTCTTCCTCTATCATGTATCGGTCTTTAGAAGTGGAAATTTAATTTTACCTTTTATTAATTTTATTATGATTATTTTGCATTAATAATTATTTTATTTATGTGTTAATACATAAATCGCTCAAACAAAAAGTGTTTGGGAATTAACGAAGTCATTCGACTCTTAATTCTGGGTTAATGAGAAAGAAAATGTGATTTAATATTATTGATTTAGTACTGGCAGTATGAGTCTCGTCAGCACATGCACGTACGTACAACAGACTCAATAGCATTATTTAACTACGTGGTTCTAATAGATCAAGTTACAAAAAACAAAAAAAGTGTTAATAGACTAGTTTCCATAGCCGACTGCTGACCTAAGGCTTAAAAGTGAGAGGTTATAAGATTTGAATAAAACAGAAGATGGCAAAGAAATGAATATTATAGCTTAAATGTATTTATGATTAGATTACCTTATTTAATTCCAATTTATTAAGTATTCATATGGTTTTTCTTTTTCTGACCTCGTACTTTTGCGAACGAACCAAATATCTTCTTCTATATTTGAGTAGAAGTCATTTTTGCATAGAAGAAGCCCAGTATAACAGCTATAGTTATAAAAATTTACCATCTAGATATATTTCGGATGAAAAGTTGACGATTAGATCAAGAAGTGGGCTGCATCTCATTTGCAGCAACACTTTTGCAACTATTCTACGTGTGTTTAAGGAGGGAACGAAAATATACGCGTTTATCTGTGTCAATGAATTGTAGATAACCATCAGCTCCGTATTAGCTAGGGTAAACTAAACAGAAAAACCCACAAAGAACCATCAGTTCCTTCTAGTAATTTATACTTTTGTTTGATGTCTCGAATTTGGAAAGGTTGGTCAAAGAATAAAAAGTAAACTGTGCAGTATACACCCATTTCATCCGCTCTTCATCCATGACCCCAAATAATACCCCCAAAGTGGGTTCATTAGAGGAGAGGGGTAGTGACTGTACTCCTGTAACCTGGAGTAACGGTATCCCCTCGTGACCTCACTACTATAAGAGAAACTGATGCTCTCTTTTGTCGTGCTTTTAAATCATTTAATATATTATATCTATTTTTCATTACACTTACATCTTCTCCACTCGACATTAAAATGGATCATCGTGTAGTTAGTCCAATGTATTTGCTACAACTGAAATCCGGAGGAACTGCACGTCTCCATACCTTAGTGTCTGCTGTTATCCATTTTCCAGGCCCCAATATAAGAAAGCGGACTTGATCTATAAATCTTCCTCTATTTCTATCATCATGGATAACTACAAGTTCACGATGCATCAGAATCATTTTCACTTAAGTTTGATGAATAGAAAGCTAAAATTTCGAATCAAAGACCCACATACATAGCCAGATCAAATTTTGAACATTTTAACTTCTCTGAGACATATTTGATAATTAAAGGCGAAAGAAAAGACTGTCAGATATTTGGGGTTATTCAAGGTTAAGGTATGGGCGACTCAAAATGCAGAGTAGAAGAGGCAAATATTGCTCTTTCAGAGCTGCATCATGGGAGTTAATTTAAAAAATAAATATCCTAGCCCAATTTCTCTTCTAACGATAATATTTCTATTGTGAATGTAGATAATTGTCTATATCTATTCGTATTCAAAATGAGCTCTTATTTGCCTAGATATTTCTTTCATTTTCTATAAGCTTTTTTTTTCATATTTCCTTTTTAACTCTGCTCTTTCCCATTTATCTGATTTCTTCTTTTTCTCCTACGTTTTCAGTGGCAAGGAGTTGTCTTTTTTTGTGCTGAATTTAAGAAAGAGTCTGTGGCTCATCTTAGGGTGGTACCTCAAATTTACCATATGAAAATGATGTCACTTCATCCTAGAGCTAATCTCACAATGTGCTGTGGATCTTATTCAAATCGCCTTCCAATCCGACCAAATGCTAAACATGATGTTGTTTAGCTTTGCTCGTGGTAAGAGACGGTGTTTCCACTCGGTAAGGCTATAGTTAGAAGAGAGGTAAACTTGCAGTTCATTTTTTTTCTACCATTAATTAGGAGATGGAAAAAAGAGGAAAGGAATGGAGACGACGGAAAAAAAATTCTAAGGAAATCCTTAATTTAAAGGGATAAATTAGACGTCTTTGGTGACCAATTGCATTTAATTTACAAAACAAATATTCTAGCCCAATTTCTCTTACAACGATGATATTTTTGCTGCGAATGTAGATAATTGTCTATTAGTGTGAAAACGATCCCGTGTCGAGTGATGGCAAAAGTACCTGTTAAAATAACCAATTGAATATTGTTTTTTTATTGCTATTAGATTGGTCTATTTGTTACAGCCAAGTGCTTGGCTTGGAGGAGTGGATGTCCCCCAGCTTTGTTTAATGCACAGTCGAATAGGAAAACTAATTATATTTAATCCGTCACCCATCTCCTGATGTTCATGCCCTTCTTTTTAAAATGTTTGGAGAGCACTTTATCTTACCAAGCGTATTTATGGTTTCTGTCTCCGACGGCGCTTCCGTGCACTCTTAGTGAAGGGTTATTTGTATTCGACCATTCAGTTCAACTATTATACGGTGCTTAAAATTCGAACCCTATAACGTCACCTGGAGCGATTTCGGACCAATTCAAATAAATGTATTTTAAGCGGAAAATTCTGTCCTTGAAGCTGATTTTGTAGTGTGGTATGATTTCTTACCGAGTCAAAAATCATCGTTCGCACAAAATATTTTTGAAATATGCACTTCTCAGCTTGTAGGACACTAAAGTGTTATTGCCGCAAGTGGATGAATACTGGTGTCAATTCCTCTGTATTCGAAGAACATTTTAGGATAATTGCAAGTAATTTAAAGGTATGAAGAAATACTAAGATGTTTTTTGTTGTATATATATTGTGTTCATGATGTTTTTTGAATAAATATTTAAATAAAGGAATTGGATAGGCCTCCGATATCAATACAATAAGTCAAGTTGTTTTCAAAAATGAATAATTGCTGTAGACCTGAAGAACGTTTCCTACATACTGTAGTTTGAGCATGTTTATCAAACAGGTTACATTGTTGCAGACGTGAGGCCAGGAGTTCATCCTGTTGCTTAGTAAGTGTTAGATAACGAACTAGATCATTGAGTTTCGGTTGGGTTATAATGTGTGGTTTCTTGTCAGATTCAAGCTGTGCCACATATGTAGTATCTTGAGATTCTAAGTCGTCTGAAATTCTCGTGTACAGGAATATCACTTGAATGCCGCACTGAGCGAATAGCAGACTGAAGGTCTGGATACAGGTTAGATTTCTTGCTCTTTCTCTTGTGACCTACAGTGAAATATAATAAAATAAGACTCTAAATAGATATTACTGACAACATAATATGTATTTTGATCTCTTTAATTGATATATCTCTTTAAAATATATTGAATACCCACCTCTAATATCTGTTAAGCAGAAGTGGCAATCCGTTGAATGGTCCTTCGTCTCACTCCAGACAATTGTTACGCCAAACATGAGGCCCGGCCCTTTGCCTTTCAACCAGGCAGAAAGGGAACTTGTACACATGAAACAACATATGTGAGGTGCTCATCATTTGCCTTGGTCATCCACTTTACAACCAAAGTAGAGTTTATAATGCTTCTTCGCATGTTTAGTCAACTGTCTCTTTTATTGTCTTAATGTAATTGATCCATATACGTATATATAACATAAACTATCTGGGCAATTTTTGCATTGTCTACTGTAAATAAATAACAGTGCAGTATGTAAAAAATAATATAGATAGTAACAACAACAAATATTAATTAAAAAAGTAAAAATAAGAAGCATTTATTGTAGGTTACAAAATTATCAAGCGGTAATTACGTAAGAGTTACCACGGATTTGGACTCCCACATTAAAATTATATCAAAATCCATTTATAACTTTTGTAGTTGTCAGTTTAGGCCAAATCCTCTTTGCATTCAATCACTACAGAAACATCAGAGTATTTAACTTAAGTACGATGGTAATTTAAGAGAAACTAGACGGTCACAGAAAGAGAGGGATATTATATTCGTGATTTACGCAACAAATAACCCTAGAAATGGTTATTCTCATTTCCGGGGTTGTTTTTTAAATTTTGTAGTGTAATTAGCACAATATTTAGTTATGACTTAGTAAATAATCCAATTTGAAAATTATAATTTACTCGAATTAGTGTTTCGCATTCCTTTACATAAACACTGGAATACAATGCCTAAAATTGCTCCTTCCCATATTTTTACTGGAAATATATATGAGTATAAAAATCAAAATCTGTGTTAAGAAGACTATTTCTTATTTTATGTAAAGTAGTTGTGTGCCTAAGTCTGGACTTCCTCATCCTCATAATTACATTGGAATATTATCATCCAAACATTATTTTTCCTATATTTAATATCTTAAAATTAATATGACGTAAGTTTAAACACCTTTTGTTACATGGTTCCATATAATTTCGTCATATAGGCAAATGAATGTTGAATGCAAAATAAATCTATATCCCTGACTTGTGTTTTATCCCTAGTGAACAAGTATAACACCCACATTTTTACTTGTAGGATTAATTTTCCGCTTTTTCCTATAATTTAGTGTTCTTTCAGTAAATCAAGTATCCTAAATTATACATTATTATGATTTCCTTGAGATTAAAACAGGGAGAACACGTCATCAGTTCTTTTTGAATATGGCCTCTGGCAATACCTTATCTTCTCAGGAATGTTAAATTGGGTTAAATTTATATCACCTTCCTCTCATGATGGTTATAGTACAGAAAAATAAGTTAAAGATTAAATGTAAATTAATTTTTATATCATTTCTGTAAATGAATTGAAATGTCTTCTCTGCATTGTATTCCTTTAATACGTAATATCAAGGATTTCCCAATATTTTTTTTCTATTGTTTTCAAAATTAATAACATTTTGTCCATTATCGAAAACGTAAGTTTTAAGAATATCAATGAATTTTCTGAAGGTTAATTGTATTAATTAATGATCCATTGTATTTCTTTTCTCCAAATTGAATTCGGCAAAATCGTAAGTAAACGGGTGTACATCTTTTTGGGTAGGAATCCTTAACCATTTCAGCTGGAGAGCAACAGAGCAAAGTTAATTAAATAAGGCCATAAATTCGAACGAACAAAAATCCCCAGCGAGTTAAAAAGATATTAGGTTAGGTTAATCAACGCATTTCAGCACTCCTTTCAAAACTTCTGCGCGATTAATACTGGTTTAATTGGGAGAACTTGCACAATTTCATCGCATACTTCAAACGTGGGGTTGGAACCTGGAAAAACACACAACACAGAATTTTTTTCATATTACAATTCTCAACTAATTCGAGTTACATAGAAAAAAGAGACCGATTTCATGTTCCAAGCCATCTCTTCTATAGGTTGTTTTGTCTGTCGTTCTAGAGATGCCTAATATATGCATACACAACCATCTTCTCACACAGCCTGCATCCACACTATCTAGCACACCGCTCTAAATAAACTCTTCTTCTGAGAACGGATTAAGTTGCTTTGCAATAAACAAAGCCACATTGTAACTAGCGCAAGTGAACTGTTATCTTTCTGCTGCGAGCTTTATGAAGAAGCTAATCTGCTCCGCCATACTGAAAAACAAGCATGCCATCTCAATCTGTCACTTCATGCTCTCATATCGATGTACTTTGTTTATAATAGGATGAAAGTACCCTTTATCGTTTATCTCCTTGAAGATACTCCAGGATTCAAGGCAGAGGATGTCCAGTGACTTTCCTTTTGCTCTATAATAAAGTACCTAATTGGAAAGACGATTCTCTATATCTATTTTCTTTTAATTATCGTTACAAGTCATGATTATACCCCCAAAATATTGTCATTTGGTAGAAAGGCAACTTACTCTAGCTTTGGCTTTCGATGAACGCAAACCTATATAGACTGGCTAAGGCGTAAGGAGACAGCAGGTTGATACACTAACTTTAGAGAAGAAATACATATTATTCCAAGCCTCTTATTCATTACCAAAATTCCAAAGAGGTCATCATAACTAAATACTAAATCCTTGAAATCCCTATTTTACTTTGTACTGATAATAAACCTATTTACCCCAAAATTATTTAAGCTAAATATATTCTTCACTAACTTCTACTGAAGTAAGATTGAGCATTTATGTACTGGTTTACTTAAGCAAATATGTAAAGAAGCGAAAAACTACCTAAACTTAGGTACAAATGTTTGTTAGGCGTGCAAACGAAAGTTCATTCTAAGATAGATTCAAGTTTAATTTTCAAAAGCTGGGGATAATGTATTAAATAATCACTACCTGAAAATTATTTAAAGTTTGAATGGAGAGGTAAATATTCTGGAAAAATAAAAACTTAACAAATATGAACGCCACATCTCGAGAGAATTTGAGGAACAGGCCGAAAGAGGGCAAATATTTTAATTTCATCAGAATTACTTTGGTGAGTTGTGGAAATTTAGGAAAAGACAAATAACATAACGGAAGAAATTCTTTTCCTGCGAAATGACAAAGGGTTAACAAGGATTCGTGTTAGTTAAACGCACACCATAGGCCACACAAAGTTTTAACATTAAAACAAACTAAGGCATTTTAATGTTGAGGAGGGTAAGTAAAAAGAAAAAACTTTCTCTCATTTATCAGGAAATTAAATAAGCACAAATTAAATGGATTTTTAAGACTTATTTACTTGAATACTTAACCAACTTGAGCTAAGGCCGAGAAAAAAATGCCTTCCCCTTGAATTATCAACATTAATCCACATCCTGGTTCGTTGGCTTAAAAATGGAGCCCGAATAAGGTTGAAGTTAAAGCCACTGCCGCAGGTTTAAGCAGGAGGGGTTTCTGATACGAATTTTTAAAAATGTATTCCGCCATTAGCAACAAGCGATGTATTCTGCCACTGGCAAAATGATAGCAATGGGGTTACTTTAGTAAAGTGTGCCGCCATTCTTCTTCATTTGTGGACGCTGCCTTACTAGAGAATAATGCAATTCACATAAAGGTCAGAATGATAGAAGCTTACGATTTGGAAGAAAGATGGCTCATTGTGTTTTCCGATAACATTCAGGGAGTAGGGAAGTCTTGTTTGTCCGAGAGAGGGCCTCTCGATTCATTTCAAAGAAGTGTGAACATAGACACAATTTGGGGTAGGGAGGTCCGTAAACTAGAGTCATTCGTTGTTTTGAAAAGGAAGAAGGATTTTGACAGTGGGTTTGTTAGTGGCTAAGTTTTGTGGTGATGTCTCAAACTTGATGCGCCGCCTGCGTGGTGGATGCAATCTGCAAGCACCGATTTTTTTTTTCTTCTCTGTGTGATTTGAAGTCTTAACCTAGGTGGTGAAATCCACCACCTTATCCACCAGTTCAGAGAGGACGCTGTGACTCGCAAGATTAGTATCTTTACTATTATTATTATGTATAGGTCATAATCATTCCAATCCTCTAAATTGCTTTGAATCGGGATGGATGTTTTTGAATTTTATGCGATTAAAGAAAACACAAAGAAATCCGTGGGTTATAAATCTGTAAGGTTGTCATAAATGCATAGGATATTGTATTTAATTCTTTAGATATAACATTATTTCTATAATACTAATTATATCCTCCACCAATGATAAGCAATTGCGTTGACAGAGCCAAGTTTTAAAGATCCTAAACTTCAGTTATTAGGTATGCCATTCACTTATTCCCGAGGCATCTTAGAAGGGAATGAAAATGATATTTATAGGATACCAGGGTCTTAGGATCTCTCCTGAAAAAGAAGTGGGTTTCGTTTTAGATGGAGATCAGCTTCAGGAGCTTTGCTTTAGTAACGGTCCTGGATTACCATCATTTTCAGGCTTTGACCTCTCAACATCAGATCTTAATTTTTGAGCAATTTCGTTACAGGCGCCTCATGGGATCTGGGTCTTTATCATAATGAAAAACATTTAGATAACCACTATAATGCTTGTAGATCCTAGGTAAGTGTTACTAGGGATAACTTTCGCGTAATTGTGTTTTTATAGGTGTTCTTTCGTGTAAACCTTCCAATTAAAATACATTTGGCTATGACCTTATTTTTATAGCATCTCATTGATGTGTCAATTCTTCGAAATACAGCTTCAAAAAAATTAAGCAGCTTTAAAATATCCCTTTGTAGAGCAAAGATGTTTCGGTGAGTTCTAAAATTAATTGGAGCTCTCTTAAAGTTTGCCTCAAACTCTAATAACCAGCTGCTTTGTGCCATCGGCAATAAGTCATTCGCCATCATATTGAAATGAAGTTTAGCTGTAGATATCGAAGTTAATTAAAGATTCTGTGCCATGGCATAAAAAATCTAAGTTGATTTTTATCTACGGGCAAGTTTAGTACTGTGCCGAGTAGCAACAGTAATTACACACTTGATTAATCGTTGCGTTAAATTTCCAACGAGAAACGTCTTTGAGGAAAGATGCCTATAGTAAGAAAATAGGAATCTACAACAAAGTCATATCTAGTTAAATGTTAATTACCAATTTCCACACGAATGTTTTATTGCGTCTAGAAAATTATTGATTGTTAGTTAAATCCACGTATTTCCTACGTCAATTTTATCAGAGGAGAATTAGATATTAATTGTTTTGTTTCAATTCAAAGTGGATCCTTTGTAATGATTACCATTAAAGAGAGGATCCTTCGAAATTACACGTTAATTATTTAATTTCTAGCTTAGAAAAAGGCTAATATTATAAACAAAAGATACAAAAAACGAGCAGACCAAAAGGAAACTATAAAAATGAAACGAGAAGAAAGAGCGTGTTTAAACGCCCGAGCATTAACGTATATACCAAAAAAGCAACTTTATTCTTCAATTTCACATTTGTGGTACTTATCTTTCAAGTAATTCGTTAATTGGTTAACTTGAGAGAAATTAATCATGATCATACTCCAAAGGATCATTGGCAGAGTATGATTTGTTGAATTTGAAGACAATTCCATAAAAGTGAGAATTGTTTTTGGTGCAAAAGGAATTTGGTACATAACAAGATGAGAAAGAAGGAGTCTGAAAAAAAGCAATTTAATAGCTTATACGAGCCATTCTCTGTTCCCATAACCACGTTTAGTTCCACGTATCACCCTTTTCCATGAATATATTCAATCTTTCCATGAAACTCGGCACGAAGGATGTTTATATCGTATGACTAGTGAGCCTATTCCATTCATATATAGGTGGCGTGTCAGCCGTTTAGAATGTGACAAAAAGAGTTGGTAAAGGCACAAGTTTATTGAGGGTATTATTCGGGTAGCAAGGTTACCCGTAAAGGGGTGTCAGACGAAGGTGTTTTGAGGTCTTATCGTCGAGTTTGCTCTGACTCCCAAAGTTCTCACTGGGAATCTGTTTATAGGCTGGGTTCAAAAGCTAACTTAACTATCATTGGGTTAAAGGAAGGAACCGGAAGAAACTTAGGGTTTTGTAGACTTTATTCTTGGCTTAGTTCTACGTTAGTTGGGGCTAGCCAGTCGAATCTTACTGGCCTTTGTTGTAATATTTTTCTCTACCTTAGATAGGTTGGGCTAGGACGGCTAGCCTTAAGGACGAGGAGCGGATACGTGATGCTAATAATAAACAATCTAGGATGAGAATAACACAGAAAGAATAGTTGTCATGAAAATATTTTAACCCGTCTATTTATTTCTACCTCCAATTAAGGAAGCGAGACTTCTTCTCTCCTAATCTGGACGCGGGGTAGAGCTTCTAAGGTGAGTGACGTGGTATGACATTATATTACATCAATACCATATTATATCTATCGGGGCGGGACCGATAACTCACAGGTGAACTGACGAAGGGACGGAACAGGGCGCGAGTTTAGACGGGCTGAAATGCGAGATGAGAGTGCAACGTGGTCAGATAACAAATGAACAATGGCAAAGCTCAAGTTTATTTAAAGAGGCATAAACAAAAATATAATTTTATTTATATAAAACAAATAAGAGAATTGATGGGTAAAATTACCTGAGAGAATTAACGGACAAAATCACATCAGTAAACGAAGGGGGAATTGTAGTTATAAATCAGACTATGAAGTTAGAACTTAAGGTATTACAGGAGGAGACTATTCAAATGAGGGGGGAGGGAAATTAATTAAATTGGGTTACTGAAGGGGGGAGAGAGGTTGGCTTACGGATGTCTTCTGCACGTGAGGTGAGGCTGCTCGGAACTTCTGAGCGGAAACTTGATGTGATGATCGTTCTCCAAAAACAGAGAGTGGGGAGGCGGTAACATCTGGTCCAGGGAAGAGTATTTCGGCAGCCGAAATAAGGGGCGAACGAAGGAGGGCTTCGACAGGAGTTGATGAGAGAAGTCCGGAAAATCACTCGGTCGCGATCGTTAAGTGGAATTACCTCACTGGCTTGAGCTAGTTCCAAATACACAAAATAGTTCAGCTGTCACTTTGCTTTGTTGTTAGCACCTGACTTGGAACTAGGGGAATCTTCTGGGGTCCAGGCGAGACTTCTTAACTCTGTGTCTCGTCATGGGAGTCGAGCGCTATTTATGTCCGAGGTTTTTCCCGGGCTTAAGGGGCACTAAGCGGGAAACAGCTCTACTCTTGAATGACCTCGAATCTTCTTGCAGAGGCTATTCTGCTCGTGTAAAAGTGAATCGTGGTGGACACGGTTCGAGGCTACCGCTGGAGGAAGGGAGAGGGGGGTTAGGCTTACCAATATAGGCCTAACCGGGCCTTCTGCAACGCATGGAAGTTCCGTTCTACTCAAGAGATTCCACGTGGGGTTCCCTCACACATCTCCCAACCGAAAGATGATGCTTTACAGAGCATATGCGTAGGAAAGGATCATCCCAACCGATCAAACTAGAATTATCAAAGGTCTAGCGGAATTCTGACCTGCTACGACAGGTGTACACAAAAAAACGTAAATCTGAGCTCAGTGGGGAATTTACGGACATAAGCCTTAAACAGGTCGATTCTACAGAATTTAACTAATACAATTTTAAACAACAGAAAAATCACAGGAGAACATTGGCGACATTTCAGTGGACCCCCCCCCCCAAAAAAAAAATAAATAAATGGAGGCATAAATATGGGACTAAAGACTAAACAAATTAGTAGCCCCCCCCAAAAAATCATAATTAGGAACATTGATGATATAATATATATATATATACAATTCACGTGGAAAACCTTCGCTCCCACTGGAGTATGGATGAGGTAATCCACGGGTCCTTTAGCCTCGAGGATGGGGTAGGGTACCTTTCACTGGCTAAGGATTTTGTTGCTTCCCGTGGAAAGTAGCACCAGCACCTCCGCGCCAGGCTTGAATTTCCGTTCTCGTGACTTAAGGTCCAATTAGGTCTCAAACCTCTCAATAAGTCTTTCTTCACGGGATACGAGACTCGTTTGTCACCTCGAGTGTATTCGCGCTCGAGGGCTTTAGTTTTGTCCCAAAGGGGGGGGGAGTTGCGCACTCCTTCTGGGCGCGGGAAAACTTATCGCTCCGGAGGGCTTGGAACTCCGGGTCGATATGGATTTCCAGGGAAACAGGTGCACGGGATTCCAGGACTGCCTGTGTACGGGTAATCACGGGCTGGGCCACGGGATGGTCGTGAATTACGGAGTTCTGACCGAATAAAATGGAGCAGAACTGGATTGGGGCCGCTACCACTTTGGCCCAACCGGACATATAGTCACACTTGATGTGACAACGAATTACTGGGTAACGACTGGTCCAGCCAAGGTAGTCGTGGACCACCGCAAATTTCTTGTGGTGGGGCCCAACAGGGACGGGAGTAGGTCTTCAGACACTATAATACAGGTGCACCTGGTCTCACGGACGAGTGTGGATATTCGGCGACCGTTCACAGTTCTGTTCTCGAACTTCAATCCACTAGGGTTGTTCTCATTAAAAAGAAAGTTTACCTGATAGACCGGGTCTTTGGCCTGCGAGGGAGGATCTGGAGCCCCCTCGAGTCCTTTCGTCTCGCAACTCTTTCGTCGTGTGTGTATGTGTATCTGTTCACCTGGGAAGTTTCAACTATTCGGTTGCCTGCTTACACCCATGTTTTTCTTAACACATGTACAATTGTGATATGTGTATTTCGCTATATTCTATTTTTGGTTTATTGCTACTACATGGTATGTTCTCTTAGTAATTAATGTGTGTCCAATTTAAGGATTTCATAGTTACAACAAGCTTCTTTTTATGAGGTTCCTCGTTGAGAATACTTCATCTTGTAAGTCGGGCATCGCTAGATATTTACTAGATTTGTAAACTAATTTCTATCAATCACTTCCCTAAACCTAAACTTGTCTAGCTTAAACCCATTAAATGTGACTTATCCTGCTCAATAAAGATAAGAACCTTACTTACATATATCTTCCCTATTGTAACCTTTTACCAATTTGAATTCTTTAATTATGTCCCCTCCGACTCTTCTTCTTTCTAATGTATTTAGATTTAGTCTCTTAAACCTTTCAACTTAAGGTATGCTTCTCAATCCATGAATCATCTCAATCATCTTTCTTTGCACAGACTCAAGCAAACCAATATCAATCCAATAATAAGGCGACCAAAATTGCGCCGCATAGAAAAAATGAGACTTAACTAATGCGAGGTAAGGTTATTTCTAATTCATCTTCAAGGAGTATGTCGTACAGGCGAACGACGATGCTAGCCTAGGATTGACTCTGCGTTGACGTGCGAAGGGAGCACGCCAGAAATTGGGATATAGATCCCAGTGCGGGGGTTAAATAAACAAATTCGAGTGCAGTCTGTCGGTATTCCCATTACCGAACAACATTAAGTAAAAAAAGTAATAATAGTAATAATAAAATAAGACAGACAAGAATAGTTATCAATAGCCGGGGTCAACATAGTCTCGATAACCATGGGTTTACCTACAAGGATATTAAAAAGTCCCACACTACAAATAAAAGGTCATAGGAACAGGGTAACCGATCAAAAATATATACACATTAATAAAAAAAACAATGACACATATTCTTATAAGGCATTATACAAAACTACAAGAATTCTACAGGAATAATACAAAAGTAATTAATTTATTCTTCAACAGCACGGATTCGGGGAACCACCGGTTGGAAAAATCCATTAAAATTACCACGTGACTGTGACCTTCACTCGACGGGGAGTGTTTTCTTGATAGAGCGTCACTGATTGGCTGCTGTTTATCTCCTGATCAGAAGCATTAACCTTTACTGGCCATGGGGTATCGTGGGTAGGATGTATATGTATCCCCATTTCTCTTCCATAATGTCATTCTTTGGAGGCTCCGACACTCAGGGTGTCCATTTATGTTTCGTACAAAGGTAGGCTAACGACGATATATTATTTATATGTTCAATAAATAGTTTTATATGGCTACCGATAGATTTTGCTGTGCTGTGTTAACAATTAATAATATATTTACTTATACGTTAGGATGTAAAATAAAAAAAAGAGTCAAAAGATAATGAGAATATTATCTTGATATACATTAATAAAATTTCAATAAATATCTATTATTGTGATATACATGAATAAAATTTCAATAAATACGCTAGGAAAAGGGCAAATTTCGTGAAATTTGGCAACTCTGTTTTGACACAAAACAATTTCAAATTGCTTTCCCAGTACTGATCGAAATACCGTTATAACGTAAAAAAAATCACTAAACTTAATTTACGTTATTTTTAACTCCCCTATCTCGTTTATTTATAAATAAATATCCCCCAAACACTCAATTCCTCATTATATATTAATATATTAAATTGCCACTCTCAGAATGAAATTCAGCGTAAACAGTGATATGACTAATGATGGCAACATTACATATCGTTCTATGTACACGTTAATATCTAACTGAAACCTGTTCTATATGAGTGTCTTATCTGTCCTACTGTCAATATTAACGTGAAACATACTGTATAAAATCGAGGCTCTATATTGACCATTATTTTTCTTATCTTAGAATTTCTTCCATTTGCCTCTGTTACAGAGGTATTTTTTTAAATCATAAAAAGTAGGGTTAAACCCACACTAAATTAATGATTTTCATCATTTTGGAGTGCAAATTAATTCATACTGTAAAGTTTATCATCATCATCACTAACTCTATAATTTAGGAACGGGATTTTTTTGAGTATTTGAATAATAATTTCATCTTAGTTTGGTTATGACTTATGTTTTTTTATCAAAGTTTAGAAATAAATATAAATATCGAAATTTTGGGAAATTTTTTAAATCCAAAGAATCACAAATGATGAAGTTCAGAAGGTTTATTTTTATATATCTATTTTATTCTTCTATAACTATATTTTAGCAACCTGATATTTTGAAAGGGGGGAAATTTAGTTTAGAGTTCCTTTTTAAAATTAATCTTAGTAGCGAAGCGCTAGCTCCCCTTGTAGGTCAGAGTGGCGAAACCATTGGCTGGTAGACTCTAGATTTATTTATTCAATGGTATTTTTATATTCTTATTTATTCCCTATTCTTTTAAATTTCATATTTAGACAAATGTACCATAAATTTGGTTAGGTTCTGGCCACAGTTTTTGTATTTCTTCTATCTCACCATTTTTTCTTTTTATTATATATCACTTTATATATTTGTTATGTGGTTAGTAGAGAATTGAGTAACCACTTTCGCACTGCTTTGCGACCACCTGCGGGAGGCTGTTCATCTACACCAAGCACGTGACTGTATCCAATCTCAGTACAAGGGATAGTTTTCCCTCCCCGTCGGGACACGGGGTCGTTTTCACCCACCCATCGGGACACGGGGTCGTTTTCATCAACCCAAGGAGACAAGGGGTCGTTTTCACCAACGTCGCGGTACCGGGTTCGATCCCGAAACCCGGCATGAGCGTACACAAACATCAGTGAAAGGATAGATCTGGCTACCGACTGGTGGACGTGCTGTGCTCACCCCATTTTCGGCTGGGTAGATCTTACACTTCGCACAACACACATAGCCAATTAGAACACTGCTTTCTTTCCTCTCCCGCCTTCGCAACACAACACACACACTCGACCTGTTCCAAGAAATCCTGCCGTTAGGTATCTATATACACATACCTCTGACTAGGAACAGTTCCCTTTCCCCTGAGTGACGAAGTCTTCCACCTGAACGCTGTTTGGTGTCAAAAACATAGTACTTCCTGGCAACTCTTCCCATAAGAGGACCGGCCCCTAGGACCCTCTGGCCGACCAGCGATTGTCATACTGTCCTTATACAAATTTCGCTATCCGGTCGGGATCCTCCCAGTATCATGGAAGGATTGGCGCTGACTAACTAACTAACTATCTCTTACATTAGTAAGAGGACACAATGTACTCAGTGATGGTATGTGCTTACTATAGAAATGAAAAGTTTCTCCTAGGCGTGTCCGAATGAGGGTGAAAGTATTTGTTGCTATACCCACCCCATACCATCACTGCGTCCATTTCAGTTTTCTTTAATAATTCTCTTAATTTATTTATGAAATATTTCTTTTATTATTATTCTTCTTTAGCTCTGAAACTTATCATGATTTCTCCCCCGTAAAATTAAAGAAAATATTCTTATATTTTTTATGAGTCAATTAGTCATAAACGCAATAAAGTTCACTATAAATTAACAAACCTTTTATTTTTTCCGCAGGTTCTTTGCTGTAAAGATTGGCTGTAAATCCTGATATTCACCATTTATTGGGTCTAAACAGTCGCGGAATGAAAGCGAGAGATTTAAAACAGATGAAAAGATGACCCTTAGAGAGAGCACTAGTTTCCCTTGTGGCAATGGGGAGGGGGGGGGGGAGGTATCACTACTCAAGGTTTTAGCTATAGTGGAGATTTTCTTGCTTAAACACCATCTATCCCCTTAAGGGCTTTATAAGTGTATACAGGTGGTTGGAAAATACATTCAAAAATTTGGGTGTTCGCAAAAGGCAAACTAAAAATCACCTTTAAATATTGATTCCTTATCCATATCCTTTCACCTGAATACCTTATTTTATTATAAAAATAATATAACATTAGTATTTATTTAGATAATAGATATTTATAATAAAATATTTTTATCACAGTTCACAATATATTTTTCCACCGTCATTCAATTTTCATCTCGAAATAATCAGAAGCCGAAATTCTTGGACCTATTTCGTGATTTCTGCCTCCGGTCTTCTTTTCTCCATTTGCAATTAAGAAAGTTTGGCCTCTCTTTCCCTCCTCTTCTTACCTTATCTTGATGGCAATCAGAGGTAGTCCTTCTACTCCGCTATCTATTAGGCTGACAAATTTGGGTCGTGTCTTCTGTGTCTTCAGTACTATTACGTTTATAGACGCTCGTAGAAAGAATACAGATATAAGGATTCTCCTCCTAGATTTCTGTATCTCCTTCAGACGACTCCCAGCAAGGCTTCGGCTCCATGCAGCCCCCGATTAAGCTTCGTTTTGGAGCACAATTCCGATTGTTTGATGCATTTTTACTCTTTTTGGGAGCGCACGGAGCTAATCTCATGATGTTGTAACACATTTCTAAGCTGTCTTCGTTGGAACCTTCGCAAGTTTCATTTCCAAATCTGCAAACTTCATTTGATTTTTTCTTTTTATTAGAAGAAACTTTTAAGTAATCGAGGGCAATATTGAGGTTGTTATTAAACTAAGTCTGGCAAGAGTCAGCTTTTGGATCCTTTGCTTCCTTTCCTTGTGAGACTCGAAGACAAATGTCTGGATTATCACAAAATGACTTTTTTGGTTTTTCGACATTTTTTAACTGCATGCAAATATCATATTCTTTATCATTTTTTTTAATAAAACTCTTCCTTTCTTTCATTCGACTGCACGGACTCCTCTTCTTCTATTTTAAACAGCAGAGTTCTTTTATTTTATCGAGGTTTTTGGCTGTCATGGGACCTTTCGCAGACTCTTGAGAGCTAATTCCATTTTCTTGACAGGCTTCGACTAAACCTCCACAATAGTCATAAGCCCTTGATTCTCTTCCATTTGTCCCTTTCCTCGATCTGAATTGGTATGAATTCATTCCAGGGATGAGAATAATGCTTATAGAGCTCAGATTATTGGTTGTTATATTCAATAAAGTAGTAAAATGGCTACAAATTCGGTTCCGTAATTCATGTGAAGCAGCTAAGTTTCTTTGACTTATAGTTATGATAAATATTTTATGTCAGTATCGAGCTTTCGAATAAGTAGAAGGCGCAGTTTATAAATTTTTTATTTCTTTAGGTAGGAGACAGGTTTAGGTAGGTATTGGTAGGCCTACATTTTCGGCTAATTTATATAACCTCTTGGGCAAAGGATAGTAGCCCTTCGGTTTCTAAGTAAAGAATTATATAACTATAGAATATTTTATACAATAACTCCGTAAACTGTCTTCCTATTGTTATAATATAGTGTATTGGTCTAAATTTAACTTCGGAAATTCTTTTGTATTCAAGAAAAACTATTTTTTATATTATTTTTATTTTTTTATATTTCTTCTAACATTCTTCGTGCAGTTCGGACATTTTCAGAGCATTTAAATTTTCTTAAGGCCCTTGTGCGAGTAAAAATGATATATATATAAGGTTAAAATTAACATCATTTAAATATTAACTGAATTCTAAACCAAATTATTTAATAAGATATGGAAAGGATTTTGACAAATCTAAATATTGGAAAATATTTCAGAAATGAAAAATATGATATTTATACTTTCTAATGTACTATAAATACTCTAAAACTTTTATTTGATTTTTATCTTAAAATTTAAGATAAAGTTCTAAAATTTAAGTTCTTATGAATATAGCATTCTTTGGGGTAGTTTAGTGAATAAAATAGTGAAAATTTAGGCGCTCACTTCTCATAAGTGACCATTTTCTAAGATCCGCCATTATGTTTCAATAGCATAAATATCCTTGTCATTTTATTTAAAATTACAGTTTAAACATATGGTAACTCTATAACTTTATTCCCACTTCGTCCGGTTATACAAACCTCTATTGCTTAATATTTGATAAAAACTTCGCAGTAGAAGTATTACAAAGGCCGGGAGTTTTTGTATATATTTATTTTAAGCGAAACCTAACGAATTAGTTCCCCTCTAAAAGCATTGAGCCGCTTCGTAAACATAGCATTAACATTAAGAGTACGTAAGCTTGAATAAGTAAAATTATTATGCATTAATGCAGAGAGAATTTATGATCATTTAGTAATGTTAATTATTCCTATTTAAGGCTAATTTGTTAAATCCTACTAATAACTTTAATAAATATATTACAAATTATATGGTAATTTACAACTTGGAAATAGTACTCCTTTTTAATTTTCCAATCGTATATTCAGATTTATCCCATTTTGTTCTTGATTATTACAATGCTTACTCTTTCGATAGGCCAATACTCTGTGCTAAACTATAAGTTCATTTTACTCGAGTAGGGGCAGAATTCATAAATTAGTATTACAAGACTTCGTATGTTGGTGACAATATATCTTTCTCTGGATTCTTAGACAATACCACTAATGACCATTCATTACAATTATCTAACAAAAGTCTCCTGGTCAAGAGAATAAGACAGAGGACGATAAAAGATGATTGGGACCATTAATTAGTCTAATTTCCTATGGAGGTGGAAACGATGGGACGTAAACTATTTCGTCCGTGTTTCAATATGTTTCACCTTTTTGGAGTAAATTAAAGGGGACTGCTGATCCTCACTTTCAATCAGAATTGTTTATAGAATAATGTTCTAACGTTTATAGAAGTGAATGATTTAACCAAATCAGTTCTGCGACTTTAATCGTTTTTGCGAATTATAATTTTTATTTTGTTTTTCACCTAATATCTTTTTATTATCCCCATTTATAGTCATTTTTATTTGTCCCTTATCTCGGAGTAGAAATAGACCTGCGGCAGCGCACAACGAGACTCACCCCTAAGATGCTCAAGAAGACTCGGACCGCCCTTGAATGGGCTCCCAGGGTTCCCAAGTCGTCCCCCTACTAAAACAGGCTGGGAGGCCTCCTTAACTTTGTTTGTTGGGCCGCTTCCTTGCCAAGGTTCTAGGCTCAGCTCGCATGCACCAGAGCCAACAGAGTCAGCCTGCTAGGTTCTCTTCTCTCCTCCGATTGGGTGCCTTGGTTTTCCCCCAACAAGGTGGGCTCTATCTATTCTGACGCTACCACTTATGCCCTGGGATTGATCCTCCCTAACAACGAAGCCGCCTGCATCATCCTCGAATCCTCTACATTTGCCGTAATAATCGAATACGCGGCCCTCCTTATAGCCTTCTTAACGAACCCCGACGCTCAATTATTCTCCGATTCGACGGCGGCTATCGCCCTACATTGTAAAGGGGGAATTCTTAAGTGTTTTCTGGGCCTTCTGCCCCATCGCCTCCTTATTTTCCTTCATTTTCTGTATATTCACAGGAGACCGGTGGAGACTTGAGTCCCCTCCAAACTTAACCCCGCGGATCGTCCGAGTCGGCCTAACATTCTAAGGTGCAATTTTAATGACATCATTAATGACGCTATGACTCCAGCTCTGTGGCGTCATCAAAATTATGACGGCAGCAGAGTTGCCGATCCGTGGGATAGGATCGAATATACACAAGATACAAAACTCCTCGGGGTAACCTTTGACAAGACTCTCAGGTTCAATATACATCAGAACATAACACAAGCAAGAGCCTCACATGCAAATACATCGCTGCGCAGGTTCTACCCTGCAGGCAAAAAACTACAGTTACACATATATAAAACACTCGTGCGACCTATTCTCACGCCTCACTGTCACTCGTAACCGCGAGTGTCACGTGGCAGCAGAAGGCTCAGCACATTTAGAACTCTGCTCTGAGGCGCGCTTGCTGCTCTCCGATGTACACGAAAATGGCCACACTAGATGATTACAACAAATTAGCACCCCTCAACCTATACGCTGACACCAGACTCACAAAACAACTCGGTAAACTTGCCAGAGACTCATTATACACCACACTACATGTAAGAAGGTATGCAATGGCACCTCGATACCCAGCAGCCCATGACCACCCGCAGCCCATACCGTTTTTCGCATAAAGTAAAGACACCATGAATAACGTGTTTCCGACCAAGCTGACACGCCTTTCTTCCTGACCAGACTCCAACCGTCGCCCACTCACGATCACACCAAGTCCAACCTAACTATACCACGCATCGGTGTCTAGCCACCGACCTATTAACTCCTCCTATAGTTTCTTAAGTTATTTACGCAACCTTTCCTCTTCGACTGCCTGTTCGTTTGTGTTACACAGTGATCCCTCTCTGTCCTTTCTATACACAAATTGCAAAAAAATGTGGGCTGGGATTCGTTTCTCCTCCGTTCTCCTGTTAACTTGCCTTAACTTACTAATTGTGTTTATATTCTTAACTTTAATATGGTCTCGTTAATGTTTAAATAGTTCACAACCATAATAATATTTATATGTGCTGAATAAAGAGGTGCGTGTGCTAAAAACGCACGGAACTAGTTTTGGCGGAAACTTTCGGGTGGAAGAAAGACAACTTTTAGGCGGTAAACTTAGTTTGAATATGGCTTCCGTATGTGCAATTTGCCCTTCGTCTATTGTCGAACTTTGTGCTTTATTTTTCAATCGAGATAAATTTTTAACCTTTTTGGACGATTATAATTTACTTAAGATTAAAATCCATTGCGTATTTGTGGCAAGGCAATAGAGATTAACGATGAGTTTGAATTTAGATGTTCTAAAACTAAACGTGACTCAAGTGATCGCCATTATTTTAAGAAATCGGAATCGAATGGAACCTTTTTTCCAAAGTCCCGGCTCTCTGTAGAAACTATTCTGCAAATTATTTACTGGTTTACCCACCGCAATACAGTGGGTAAACAACGTTTTTCGTTTGGTAATTTTCGTGCATTTTTGTACAAAAATGGCGCCGGGTATATTTGAACTAGGACTCAAACAAGCATGAATATTCATGCACGGGTAAACGAAATATAAACGCACAAAAATCCATTTTTTCGCACTCGCCGCTGATCTACATGTTTACCATTATAAGTATGCTTTGTTTATTTTCGGAAGAGTTGCGGAAGAAGGTAATGTGGAGATGATTTTAGCTAGAAATTTCATGATTGCAAAGCACCGAAATTACACCACACTTAAATTTCAAATGGTGAAGTTTGTTTAATATCTATTATTATCTTTATAATCGAATTTGCCACATAGATTAGTTACGTCTGTAATTAATTCATTTTTCGCATTTGAAAATATTTTTATTTATAAAAAAGTCTTATTGAAGGTTCGATAAAAGCCTATAGAGGAAAGGAATTGATTAATCACTCAACTAGTGAATATAGAGAAAGTGGTCATCATTAACGACTCTAGAACCAGGCTTGGCAGTAAACCTAGTAATTAGCCCGCAAGAGGTCATCCATTTCCCTCTTTTAAATGTCCTAAACTCTTTTCTTCGAAGGCATAGATCACCCAAAGGGGGAAAGTTGGCTTTAGAGATTCAATAAAAAAATTGGGTTATTCGTTCAAAACCTTGACTAACAACTGTATTAAAGAAGAAATAAAACGATACTAATTATGAGCTATCACGAGGATAGTTTTATAGAGATAGCAAGAAAGACATATTATTAAGGTATATAAAAATAACTAACTAATACTTACGAATATTAATTACAGTAATTAAGATTTTAACCAAAAGAGGTAATGAAATCCTTATTGATAATCGATACGTTCCTTATGAGGCCATAAATTGTGACTTGATAACGCCACATCGATCATAGTGTCTGTAATTTACCTAAGAGGTGAAGCATTAAATGACACAAGTATTGAACAAAAAGGTTGCAATAGAGGAAAGAATTTTGTATAGCAGTTGGAAGTCGCTACAATATGTTGAAAGATGCATTTATACAACTTTCTACATTAATGGCAAATGTTTATTTATTACCTGAATACCAGTTGCCCCTAACACAAAGTAAAGAGTAAAATTGTTTGAATAAATGATTTTCTTTAATGTAAATTATCAAATAAATTTTTAAGTTGCTATTAAAAAGAATTAATTAGTGGGACTAATTTGTGTCTGATGATGACTATGGTTATATTTTACCATGACAGGGACATAATGAAAAGTGCTAATGAACTTCCGATTGATTAGTTTAATCGGATTAAAAAATTCTGTCCTTTACTACATATTCTAATGAGAGCCATCCTAATGAAAAAGAGGCCAGGAGTCAAAGACTGACGAAGTTTTAAGGAAGGAAGTATCAATGACGTCTTTTCTCATAACTTCATTATCTTATTAATTTAAGCGGATCATAATTAGAACCAATATTTACTGTCTAATTTATAATATTTATTATATTTATCTTCAAGAATAGTAAAGTGATTGCCATTCCCAGCAGATATCTTTAAGATAGTTCTTTCATGTGTGGCTTAGCACATGAAGGACATGTATGATGTGTCACAACATTTCTTAATTGGTTTAACACAGAATATGCATTAATCTATCACCAATTTATATTGTGTCTATGGATCGAATTTTCTTTGAAAAATATAAATACTTTAATCCTGAAATTCCGAAGAGTGAGCTTTTCTAAGGATAATTTCTATATACATAAGATTTATATGCTTTGTATATGAATCCTTGGTGGGTAATTATTGTTTTGTGGAAATTAACTAATCATATGTTAGGTTTGGTTAGGGTTTGTTGTTTTTATTTGCAAGGTTGGGGAATAATTTGTTTTATTTGAGGAATTTACCAAATCACTTGTTAGATTAAATTATAGTATTATTTTTGGCAATTCTGCAGATACATACCCCGACAGCTTCCTCACTCGCGTGACTCCTCATTCTCATAATGTTTCGTCCATTTTTCAATATGTTTAACCCGACTTTCTCATAGGATGTTTCCCTAAATGTTTTAAGTAGGGGTGTGGGGGCGAAAACCCTGACAGAAAACTAAATTGTATAAAGAGTGTGTCGATGGCAAACCCCCCACACAAATTAAAGCCGTCACTTTACCATAAACTACCCTCTTTTAGCCGTCCCCTTGTCCCGCAACTACCCCTTGGGAAATATAGTTGTTTGATTGTTAATCAATTATCCGTCTCTTTTATTTTCTTTTTAGTTTTATCTTCTTTTTTATTTTTTCTGTCAATCTTTTTGCCCTAGTGTTTCTTTTTTTATGTGCTTTGTAATGACTTTTATTTTAAGACTTAAGTTTTCCCTCCTTTGTTGCGCCTTTAGTGACGTCATCACTGAATGAAATTGTATTTATTTTATACTTTTTTGGCTACTATTTTTTTCCATTTCTTTCTTTTCCTATTATATATATTTTTTTCCATCTAGAATCTTTTAGGAAATATTTACTTTATTGTCTATTTAGACTTTTAACCCATTTTTCTTTTACCTTTTTTTATTGTTCCCTTTTATTTATTTTTACATTTTGGGGGGCCTTTTACCTAACATTTTTAAATACATATTCCTATTTTCTCCGAAGGACACTAGTTTAGTTTTCGATGTCTAATCATACCTACAATCCCTTAGGCTTTTCATTTAGTTATTATCATGGACGCCTTGTGCCAAGTTTGCCAGCAAGAACTCTTTCAGCTTGCCCCTTCGTTTAGCGATCGGCTTAATTTATTGAATATTTAGCCGCGCACAAATTAATTAATTGTGAAAAGTGAAACAAACCCCTTTGAATACAACGAGATTTTTCGTTTAAGTCCAAAAAGATCAAACGGGATTCGAAAACCCGTGAAAGTTCTCACCATTATTTTTCTCGTTCGAGTCTTAATGGATCATTTTTTTTTAAATCGCGCCTTTCTGCAGAAACTATACTGAAAATTATTTATTGGGTTCTGATTAACCCAAATACATTGGAAGTAGTACACAATGAGGTAAGTCTCCGAAAAAAACGTTAATCGATTGGTATAGTTTCTGCATGGAGGTCCCAGTGCATTATTGTGAAAATAATGCACAATAATTAGGCGGTGAAGGAAAATAGTCGAAATCGACGAGGCAAAGTTTGGTAACCGGAAATATAACAAGGGAAGATGTTTGACGGTGTTTGGGTTTTCGGCGGATTTGAACGCGAGACCAAAAACATTTTTATGGTCTAGGTTCCTGATTGCACAAAAGAAACGCTTGTGGACGTTATAAAAAGATGCATCTTGCCGGGAGCCCAAATAATATGTGATTGTTAGTCAGCCTACTCAGGCTTAGAATTGGAAGGCTACCAACATCGGACCGTCAACCATTGGAAGAAGTTTGTGGACCTTGAAAGCGGAGCTAGTAAACAGAACATAGAGTGAGTATGGCGGGATGCGAGAAATTTAATTCCAAAAATTGGGAGCAAATGTTCAGATTTTGAACCGTATCTCGCAACCGCCATGTTTTGTAAACGGTTCTCTTATAAGAAAACAGGAATACAAAGCCGATTTCATGCTTTCCTCGGCGCTACTTTGCTAATTTTATCTTTATATTTAATAAATGCCTGCACTTCTACTTAATTATATTATTTAGTAATGATTAATTTTTTTATATTTAAAAATGTATTGCATTTGTCAAGTTTCGTTTACCTATATTTGTGAAACTATACCATTATTTTCACACAGTAGCAACGCTTTTGTCAACGTTATTTCAAACATTGGCAGCCCGAGAGGCAGGCAGTTCAGAGCTTTATTCTTGCGGACTCGGTTTGTTTGGCTTTAATACACCTATTTGCACAAGGAGAGGAAAAGAGGCACGGCTCGATTATACTAGTAGAAAGTGGAGATAGTTTAAGTTTAAGCGTGAATTTATTATTTATTAGGTAACTTAAGACGATGCTAGTGCCGCCAACATTTAGCAATCGCCTTTTGCATTCAAATTTGGTGTTAAGCTTTTGGATAAGAAATATTACCCGTTATTTTAAAGTTGCGGGAGTTGTAGGGAGGATGTATACTAACCCTCTATTTCAATAGTAACTAAAAATGTTAATTTTTGGCGGTAATAACATAAATTAGGCGACGCTATCTTCTTTGTTATTTTGATAAACGCGCGATCGGCTCTGCACGTTTATGGAAATAATAAAGGCGATAGCGTCACCTACTTTATGCTATTTCCACCAAAGATTAACATTTATATAGTTACTTTCAAAGTGAGGGGCTTTGCCTTATGGCATTTGACGTCAGAGGCCTAAATTATAGTGCAGAAAAGACGCCCCCTACCGTACGCCGATAAACTAAAGTAGTACTATTATTACTTTTTTTCCATGGGTGCTTTAAGATTTTATTCGTGAAAGTACCTAAGCGTTTACTAAATAACTTTAGGTAGTTAGTATTGCTGTTTGCAAGGTTGCGTTAGCGTATTATTAATTTTATTTGTCGGTCGCATCACAACTAAATCGATTTAGTTCGAATCTAATGTTTCCCTTTACTTTTAGTAATTATCATTCTAACCTGGTACATGAGATGGGTGAATCCCCCTAAATTCTCCAGGCACAGAATAACGAACAAATAGTCATTGGGTTCGCTATTTTTGAAGCGAGCTTTTTATATGATTAGATGGCGAACGACGACTACAGAAACCTAGGGTAAAGAGTTGGAATGGATGAATGGAATTGAGAATGCATCGTGTTCATTACCTGAAGAAGAGACTGTAAAGTGAGCTGAGTGTGATCTCATTGTTAATAAATGAAGTTAAAACCAAGTAAATTGGTTATTCTCTTTCATTTATGCAATAAACGACCCACTATGTTTTTTTTATTATTTATTCACAGATTGCCATTCAGCCGACTGCCTTCAAGGCCAAGATTCGCTGTAATTAATCGACCCACTAAGAATTGATACACAGATCATAGGGGTCTTATTACTAAATATATAATAAATTTCATCAAAACTGGAGTTGTCCTTCATTTACAACTTACACCAATGTAATATTATTTTAGCATAATTAATCCTTTTATACAGTTTATTTCTCTAAAAGGCATACAATGGTTAAAAGTTATGTAAAATGGGGCTGAGGCTTTTGAGTATCGTCGAATTTAGAGAATCTTATCACTGATCTCCTCGGGCTAAATTTCTCTCTTACTTCAATTCCTGACTTTATTATAAAATCACCAGCCAGATTAAGTCACCCTGTTGTGGCTGGCTAGTTACCCAGGCCCCATATTCTAGTTAAACAGAATGAAATTCAAGCTTATTATCCCTCGTTAACCTTTCTTTAGCATACATT
This sequence comes from Ceratothoa steindachneri, assembly GCA_963969495.1. Classification (NCBI taxonomy): domain Eukaryota; kingdom Metazoa; phylum Arthropoda; class Malacostraca; order Isopoda; family Cymothoidae; genus Ceratothoa; species Ceratothoa steindachneri. The sequence continues at coordinate 48,964,392 of OZ018336.1, forward strand.
TTACGGCCAATTTTAATCTGAGGAGCGGTGTATTTTCAGTGGTGATTAAGAGTTTTTCCAATATCCTTTGATAAAGAGATAATCGGCGATTGATCTGACATTATATAGAGCATTATATTTTTATTTGGATCTCTGATCAAAGGATACAGGAACAATTACATTTATACATTTTCTTTTATATCTTCCAGTCTCTTCAACATACGCTATCAAAATTATATTACACAAGTGTACACCACTGTCATAAAATAGAGAAAAGAGTAGAGGTAGGATCGAATTTGGAAATTACCTCGGGTCTTCTTCTGGCATTTTCACAGTGTTGAGGATTTAGCGAGTGGGTAATCCCAGTCCCACTTCCTGGACATATATTTTGTTACCGCACCGAGGTGAAGCGAAGGTGAAGTGTATCCAATACACCGACCTTAGCCCCTTTGGTAATATTGAGATTTAAGACGAGTGGATTGCTTAATAATTGCCAAACGATCATCCAAAATAATTAAACACACAGACACAAAAATAATATTTAATGTACATGAATTTGAAATAAGCAACAGCGTATATAGATATAAATAGAATTAATCTTGCACTAGATATGTAAGTCTATAAAAATGTCGTGAAATTAGTCACTAGGAATGCTTGCGTCTTAACGACAGAACGAATGGAATATTATTATTTAGTTAAACATTGAATTAAGCACTTCTAATACTCGAAGTTATGAGCTCGGGATGGGAATTCTAGTTCACAAATAAACTGGTGAAGTTAGGGGAGGGGATAATTCAATCAACGATACTTTTGAGTTCATAAGTATGTTTGAGAATGACGGTGAAGGTCTTCCTCTGGTGACGATGATCGCCCTTAGTCCGGCCGTCCGAGGTATCGAATGAGAGGGTAATCCTAGACCGGCGATATAATTGTGAGCTAAGCGGTCACTCAGATCGGACTTCTTCCTCGAAGTACCTGTCTGATTATATAGCTCCTGGAGTGGGTGGCCAAACCGATTACCTAGATACGTCTAGGGTAATCCGCAAAAGGAGGTCCTGTGTAACCTCTGACTCATAAGCAGGGGGTCTGCGAGAAGTTTGGCAGCTACAAGTACCGTAACGGCAACAACCAATTCCCCGAGAAGTTCCTTTCTTGCAAGGGCGAACTGTTTCTTCTGTGGATCGAGCTCCACCTCACAAAATGGGTCCAAGGTCGTCTGCCCGAATCCAGGAACAAGTTTTCCTTTTATTTCCCTTGCGGGCAGAAATCGAGAAAGAGCACTGAATTTTCAGAAAATCCGTATCGCCGCGCGAAAGACCTTTTACATCTGTAATACGTGATATTTTAAGACAAATTACGAATCGCTATAAATATAGGGGTAAATTTAAATATGGTATGAGTGAATTACGCCATTGGATCGACTACTCGCGATGCTAAGAAATATAAAAATAAGCCTGGTATTACCATAAATATAATGATGGATAAATAGAGGACCTCGCGATTTGGGGAACAATGAACTTTATGTGAACTTATCTGAGCCAGAGAATCTCTCCTTGAGAACTAGCACTTATTGACCACTTTTGTTCTCTTAAATGATGTCATCCTAAACTTTATGTAAATTTATCTGATCGAGGGAACCTTTCCTTCACAACCAGTCCTTATTGACCACTTTTGTGAACTCGAATGTCATCCTGATATTTATGTGAATTTATCTGATCAATATATCCTCTCCTTGAAGAATAGCATTTCGTGACCACTTTTGTGATCTCGAAATTCATCCTGATCTTTATGTAAATTTATCGAATCTAGAGAATCTCTCCTTGAGAACCAGCAATTAGTGACAACTTTTGTGAACTCGAATCTCATCCTGATCTTTATGTAAATTTATCTGATCGAGAGAAGCTCTCCTTGAGAACCAGCAATTAGTGACCACTTTTGTGATCTCGAAAGTCATCCTGATCTTTATGTAAATTTAGCGAATCTAAAGAATCTCTCCTTGAGAACCAGTAAATAGTGACCACTTTTGTGATCTCGAACGTCATCCTGATTTTTATGTGAATTTATCTAATCTAGAGAATCTCTCCTTGAGAACCAGCAATTAGTGACCACTTTTGTTATCTCCAACGTCGTACTGAACTTTATGTGAATTTATCTGATCGTTAGAAGCTTTCCTTGAGAACCAGCCCTTACTGACCACTTTTGTGTTTTCGAAGGTTGTCCTGATCTTTATGTGGTTTTATCTGATCGAGAGAATCTCTCCTTGAGAACCAGCAATTAGTGACCACTTTTGTTATCTCGAACGTCATCCTGATATTTATGTGAATTTATCTAATCTAGAGAATCTCTCCTTGAGAACCAGCAATTAGTGACCCCTTTTGTGATCTCGAATGTCATCTTGATCTTTATGAGAATTTATCTGATCGAGAGAAGCTCTCCTTGAGAACAACCTATTAGTGACTACTTTTGTGTTCTCGAATGTCGTCCTGATCTTTATGTGATTTTATCTGATTGGTAGAACCTCTCCTTGAGGATCAGCTCTTTTTGACTACTTTTGTGCTCTCGAATGATGTCATCCTGATCTTTATGTAAATTTATTTGATCGAGGGAACCTCTCCTTCAGAACCAGTCCTTAGTGACCACTTTTGTGATCTCGAAAGTCATCCTGATCTTCATGTGAATTTATCTGATCGAGACAACCTCTCCTTGACAACCCGCCATTAGTGACCACTTTGGTGATCTCGAATGTCATTCTGATTTTTCTATGAATTTATCTGATCGAGCAAACCTCTCCTGTGAAAGAAAGAGGACTCTAACACAGCTACTTTGTCCTCTCTCTTTAAAGGCCGTGGTCTAAAGATCATGTGAGGGGTTTCGAAGCCCGTATGTGATCACCATTCCACCATGTTCTCAATCTTCTATTTCATCGTCCCTATCTTCTAGTTCTCACCATTTGCATAGGCATCCCAGAGTATATAAGCAATTTTCAGTTTCTATGAGATAGATATAAAATACAACGTTTAACACCCTCTTTCACCATTTCCTGGGTCTAAACAGGCGTGATAAAGATGGGAATTTAAGAAGTGCAGAAGATAACCGGATACATAGCACCCCTTTTTCTTCGGTTACTGGGGTAAGAAGGGCCAGACGCTCCTCTAGTTTTCCGTTGTTTCATGTGTATTGATAACTCCTGTCACACTTTTCACTACCTTTCGGCATGGAAAATGAAGTAAGAGTGAAGATACCCCGCGAATCACATGCCACAGCATAGCCACTTACTGCGTAAGTCGAATTTTTTGAACGAAAACACTTCACAGCCGTTCAAATGGAAGCCTCCTCTCCCCCACCAGACAATTTACTAAAAAATCTACTTCAATTTTCCGGATTTCAACAGTCACCATTCGGAGATGAGAGCCTCTACTCAGTCAGCGAAAAACTTATTCTGATGAGGATCTTCATTCCAGAGGTGATTGTGCTAAGGGAAGCTATCGCAACTAATTCATAGTGATGTTTATGTCATTTAATTTAGTCTCTTTTGTTATTATTTTTTCTTCCTTCGTTTCTCTTCTATAAGAAAATGATTTTGAAACGCCATTTTTGCCCTGTTTTAAAACCAGCCAAAATTTAAATCCTTTCAAATTTGGAAAGAATCGCCATGATCAGGTAAGATTCCTCGAATCCTGGTGAAGTGGAGAATTAATTCTTCATCTAGGTGAAAGAGCAAATATTCCTCTGATTTTTTAAACCAAAAGAATTCGGGTATCGTTTTATTATTTTTGTTTCTCTGACAACCTCTGGCTTTGAAGGAAACTTAACTCCCCACACATATTTAACTTTTTACTGTTGGTGCATGCTCGGATGGGAGGGGAGGGTGGTCCACCACCGAACCTGGAGTATTCTTTTATGCGTTTTTCGTTTACTTGTTGTTTTGTTTTTAAATTTTTGCTGTGTTTTGTTTGGGCGAGAAATGTTGTTTCTGTTGTAACTTGTTCTTTAGTTTGGATATAGAGTATCATACAAAAATGTCAGAACCTCTGTATTTCTATCACAACTTTTTCCCTTACTTTTTATTAGAGAAAATACAGGGTTGCCAAAATGGACCTACTAGAAATAAAACGTATATTCTACAGGTGGGTAAAATTATGAAAATTTTGACGAATAAAGTGAAAGTTAGGAGTAAATAAATAATCAACTAGAAAAAAAGGGGCGAGAATGATGGGAACGACAGCCAAACAAATATTTAAGTGCCTAAAAGATGGAAAACCCTTCAAAACAAATGAGTTTCGTTATAAAACAAGACCAACAGACCTAATTCACGTGCTCTCAAATTCTCTGACTTATATGACCTGACGACCTACAAAAGTTTCAATAATTCTTTAATTAAGCTGTGAAGGAGCTTGTCTATTATATCATTCCTAAGAGAATGTAAAAAGATCATAAGCATCTCAAAATTAAGCCGAAGATTGGAAAAAGCATACCATTCCGGTCCCGTTGCTTAAATCACCTGAATAAGACAACGTGCTTAACGCCATCCGTCGCCCTCACCGAAATCACCTGTTGCTCCAAGGCCGTCTCCTCGACAGACAAACGGCTGGGCGTCTGCGAACACCCCACGCGCCGAACCGCAAACCATTTTCCTGTCTAAATAAGATCCAAGGCCAAGGGCAGTTTCAGACGGATTCACGTGTGGTTTTTTTAAATGGAAAGAAATTTAATTATTTTTGTGTGTCAATTAACATCCAGTATTAAATTAAGCTTGGAGGTCAACCATTACTTTATATTTATTTGGTTTAAATTAGTAATTCTAACATAGACTCGGTTATTCATAGATGTATAGTTAGTTTTTAAGATTTTACTTTTTTTCTTGTAATTAAAGATATATTTTGGTTAGAAGTATTTAATTCAATCCTCAAAACGCTGCACATGGCAATAGAAATCCTTAAAGATTAAATAACGTAAAGTAATATAGCACTCTTAGAGAAAACGTAATAAAGGAGTTATTGAAGTACGTGACCAACCTACGTACCACCACTCGGCCCTTACAATACCACGACAGTAACCAACAAGCCCATTTTTGCTGTTTATAAGAAGAGAGGGTTAATAAATAGAAAGAGGTGGAATAATTAAAAATAAAAACTTCGATATCAAATATACAAGGGTTATGGCATTGGTGGAGAACATCAACCTAACCAGGACTCTATTTGATTTAGAAGTGGTCCAAAAGCTTTCGTTGTTTTTATCTTCTTGGTCTGGTACATAATAATCTTTTGTAAGAAAGAAAAAGCAATAATCAGCTTAATTTATTAAAGCAGTCGTCTTCAAGGTGGGGCCATAAATAGTTCTGGTGGGGGGTGGGCGTGGGGATACAAGGATATTTTGTTAACAATGAGCAGCGAATCTTTTATTTGTATAATTTTTCAAAAGGCAAATTGGCAACGCACTGAGATGTGATTCATTGGCTGATTTAGCTCAGTCGTTCCAACTTGCTTGTCATTAGGAGTGACTTCGTATTTTATATTTCAGTTGCAGCCTCAGCAGCTAAATAGGCTAATAAGAAATTTTGTTGATCTATCATTTTAATCTTTTTGGTCAAGAAATATAATTTTATTATACCATAAGGAAGATTACAATATTAAAAATAGTTTTCAATTTTTCCCTTTTTTTAACCACCGGTGCGGGGGCATACCATTTACTCGAAAATATAGTAGGGCCAGTATGAATGGAGGTTGGGAAACACTGCATTAGAGCATTTAAGGGCAAAAATTTTTGTTTCAGTGTACCACAGATTTTCAGTTTTTAACGTGAGATCTGAAACCCAGGCCTCTAAATCGTATGCAAGCCATATCAAATTCATGATGATTGAATTGACTTCTCTTCCAAAGAATAAGTGAATTCGAGTGAGCATCCAAAGGTGACTTGTTGATGTTAGAAACTCGGGTTGCATTCGTCAAATAGCCACTCGATGAGATACACCGTCGTTTCTTCCCCACACCGGGTTATGACTTTGACTCGCCTTTTTATGGCTTGGCTAGACGAGTGAAATAGGTAATTTGGCAGGTCCTTCATATATATATATATATATATATATATATATATAAAGAAAAGGAGAGAGAAGAAAGAGAGTGGAAGATAAATATCAAGGGAGGCAATTGACAGATCAATAAGGGCAATCCATGGGAAACAAATAAATTATCCTAGCAGAGAATATCACTCAGGTCTCCTGATTGCCCGTCAGATCCTCTATCATTAAGCTTTCAGGCACATCAATTCTAACATACACAAAACGTCAGCATGTAAAACAATATTTTCCCCGGCTCGAAGGAACTTTCTAGTGATTTTATTCCATATTGCCAAACTGCTGCTCGCAATTTAAAGGTTCACTATCCAAATCACATACAAAAAAGAGAAAATTTTGGTTTAGAAGATAATAACAACTACAACGGGGTTTCTGCCATATTTAAATAATTTCTGCATTTCAAATATTTCTAAAGCAAAAGAAAAATGTAGAAACAGTACTTGCACATTACACACCTTACATGGCAGATGTACAATAATAACAACTTATGCTTCCACTATTAGCTTTATGTAATGATATCCTCTATATATATATATATATATATATATATATATATATATATATATATAAAAGTTTTTCTAGGATAAATAAGCAGGCTGCATTTAGGAAGTTCATTATTGAATTTAAACTTCTTTGTACCGACGTTGCGGTTAGGAACCCATTTTCTAAGATATGACCTTCGAAATATTTACAAACCTATGGAAACTTTTTGAAAAGTTATCAGATATTTATAAATTAATTATATAGGAAATGTGAAGCAGCAGAGGTAGCAATATTCTAAATATAAAAATGCAGGGAAATATGTTTTTATTTTTCAAATAAAAACTAAGATTAATCAGTTTTAGGATGTCTTCGCTGTAGAAAAGGGAGATAATGGGAGTGGTAGTAGTTTTGGCCTGTGTGATTTATGGGTGTTTATCGGTGGAAATGAGATTGTGTTCGAGTTTGAAGTGTGGTTTGTAAATCCAATTTAAAGGGATTCAGGTGTACGAAGTTGGTTCGCGGTGTTGGCTGTATATTTAATTGACACATTGTTTAAGATTGGTTTATGGTGTGGATATCTGGTTTCTAATGTAATCGGATGGGGGAAAATTCGGCAGTAGTGAGTGGGTATTCAGTTTTGCTGCTGATGCCTATATGTGCGCAAATACGAGTATGTAATGCGCGCTGTGTCGATCGCAAATATACCCATATTTGCAGGCATCTAGGCATCAGAAACAGAACTTGAGTCCCACTCACTACTCTCGAATTCTGCCCTGTCGTACGGTGACAGTAAAGAGGGCACGCCAGAAGATTGGGATACAGATCACAGTGCGAAGGGTATATAAACAAAGTCGAGTGCGGTTGGTCTAAATAATCAATTCTTAGAGGTTCTGGAATTAGAGAAACTAATGGTAGAATAATATATCACTTTACTATATGCAAAGAAAATATTACTAGCACAAGTAAATAAAGTTTTTTGTTCTCCGTGGGAAGTAGTAAAATGACTTGACGCGTACGAGAATCAGATAGAAGATGCACGGTGATTGCTTCCAGAGAAAATCTGATGAGAATACAATTATCGGGGAGCCTCACGTAAAGCCCAATTGACTGGAGGCTTGAATACGGCGAGTAAACAGGGCGCTGTGAAGTTGAACTTTTTTCTCGCTGAGAAATGAGCGAGAGTGTACTCCAGTCGTTGAACGAAGTCGAAAACTAAGTGATAGATGCCTGAGTGATAGATGCTGAGTGATAGATGCCTGAGTGATAGAAGTCGAAAACTGAGTGATAGATGCCTGTCCGTGTCGATCGTCCTTTGGAGAGAACTCTGGCCTTGGGTACGATCGAAGGCGAGTTGAAAAGTGACGTGTCGCGTTCGTAGCTGGAAGCCTTTGAGAGGCGGAGCAGTGCGTATTTTCAACTGGTGAAGGAGCTGAGGCTTGCCCATAAAAAACTTATTTTAGGTAACTGCCCAGGAAGGTTTAGAAACCTTTTTAATCATTCTGTAGCCTAAAATTTATTAAACATGAATCGAGAGCCAGACAGTGGTAACACTTATATACTACTTCAATTTCTTAGTTGATTGTAGCAACGGTATCGGCCAATAATGCTGCATCTAGTTTCTACTTATCCTAGACGAATTATCCCTTTTCGATCGGAAAACAAAATATCTACTGGAAATAATTGTAAACATTTTGTGGCAAAGATATCCATTTTTTCCTTTTATATATACAAATAAAATACATAAATAACTCATTTAAGTTCGTTTCCCTTTCCTTTCAAGCCTTACGCCGAATTTAATCTAACACTTTCCGTCACTTTTGACATGCACGAGTGCAGATGTTCTTACATATTTTTATAATTCAGGTCTGAAAAGGGGAACGTGTTCAGAGAAAATTATTCTAGCTGAAGCAAAATTAAAGTGATTTATTTTAAGACGTTCTTAAATTCTTCTTCTCCCAAGAAATTTTAGCTCTCTGGAAAAAATTATTTTAACTGAAATTTAAATTTTGGAAAGAGTTTCTAGTTTCTTATTTATATGGGTAAAACGTTTCTGCAATATTAATATTTCTTTAACATCCATGCTGAAACCCTCTGGATACAATAAGGATCTGATAAATTATGTTGAGAGTGTAATTCAAAAAAATATATTGGGCCCATAACTGATAGCTATAGATGAATTTCTGCCCTCTAAAAGAAAATATTTTATGTTGTATTTATGTTTAAAGGTATGTTTGAAATTCAGCTATGAAATTAAAGCCACTAGGTATAAGGCAGTATGGAGTGGTAATAGAGAGATTAGCCATGTTTTTCTAGAAGTGCAATGAGCCAAAACTTGGCAACATACTGTTGTGCTTAATTCTAAGATGGCGTTTCTGTATACATCTAAAACAGTGTTAACAAACATCTTTTTCATAGGTTTAATCTGAAATAAAGCTGCTAGGAGAGCAGAAGTTAGACGCAGACTAAAGGTACTAAGTACATTTTAATTTAAATGAAGTTAAGCTAATAGTGATTGTGATAGAACGGTTTGAGGTCGCTTAATTTCAAGCGTTATCACATGTTGTTTAGAAAAACGATGCTACCCACGTGCATCTTTGCCTTGAAGCTGGGCACGATTATCGCGCCACCTGAGTCAATATTCAACCAAGGAGGTTTATTCCTTCCCCATTGGCCCCATGCGCCGATCACGCCAGATTAAGTTAAGCTTATGGGCAGATAAGGTATTGTTCTCAGGCGCGGCTGTGCATTTCCTCGAAGCCCCCACTCCATTGTTCTCTACGCCAAGGGGATGTCTCGAATATTTATACAGAAACTTTACCACTAAGAGGAGATTCGAGATCCAGATTTTCTTCGCGAGACATCCCTACGATATAGTCTCACCTTGTGCAGCAAGGGCCCTCTACCTCGAGATCCACCATCATTGTCCAGAAGAGGACAATATCTCTTGAGTGCCAAGGTTTGAGCCTTCAAGACGCCAAGTCCACAAGGCTTCCCCTGTTGTTCAGAAGAGAAAAACGTAGAACAGCCATTGTTCTTCAAGCCCGTTTGCCAAGAAACGGTTCTCATTCCCAAGACGCCATGTCAGGATTATTTAATTCCCCCCTCCCTTCAGCTGGAACTCGCCAGCGGACCGAAGATTCCTTCACGTCACCTTCCTCTGCACAACACGTGTAATTACGTGAGCTGAACGTTACCTTTGAGTATTTAACCCTTTTGTCAACCCTATCCTGTGCTTTAAATGGTCTAGCGAACCATCCCATCCCTTTAAGTTTTTATTTGTTTTACCTTTTTAATTCTCTTCTAAATCTTAATCCTCGGATTAGCAAGATTTCCCACGACCCTTTCCATTCTCTGTTTATGTCAATATTTTCCGTTTTGTGTGTTGTTGATAGTTTTTATTTTAAAACTCTATTTTATTAATGATAGCTATATTATTATCTTTGAGCTCAGTTCCACTTCTTAAGCATATTGAAGATAAATAATATCGGTCAACCCAGACACCACGCACTCTAAATATAAATGAATAGTTGCCTCAACGAATAGTCATATATGGTATATCGTCGAGAGTCCATTCTACGACAGTGATAAAATTAAAATGTTTATTTTATATGACCTAGATAAGTTAGTAACCCAAATTTTCGTAGTTCATCAGGTCACATCTAGAGTATTCCTTAAAGGAGATTTCTGTAAACCTGCAAGACGCAGGGCAAACGAGAGTTTCTTCGAAAATTAAATGGTAATGTATTAGATATTTAGAATATTTGGAATAGATAAAGTCGGATAATGGCCATTACTTTGATTTGGAAGGTAATTTTAATATGATACTAAGAGCATAATTTGAAAAATACACAAAGTTTAGTTTTAATTTGAGAGCAAATTTTCACCAATAGAGTGATATTGTGGGAAAAGTATGGTAATATGCCACAGACACAAACTCAATAAGAAAAAATATGAGATCAGTAGAACCATAATAAAACCGTATATATACATATTTACAAACCAAAATTTACTTTGTGTACACCTCATAAATAGCACGTAATACTACATTTAAATTTATCCAGGAAACTATATATATTAATACTTACTACAGATAAAGGCATTTGAAATCGATAGTGTTTAAATTTAGAAGAGATGTGCTATGGAAACCGATCAAATGGATTAAATAAGACAAACGACAGAGCGTTTATAAATAGAATATGTAATTTGTGGAAAACGGGCTGTAGCAGAGATACACAATAGAATGGGAGGGCTCCCAAATGGTTACTTTTTCATCCTGTTGCCTGAGGAAAACGTGACAGTTGCACGCTGCACTTGAGGCCGTTCCTCGTAAAGTTCGCGCTGCGTTCTAGTGATTATTTCGAGTGCACCGAGAGCCATCTTAACTCGCCATTTGCCAAGTTCAAACCTTCGGCTTACAGCCAATGGTCGAACATGCATATTCAGATTTGCCGAGGCAGCAGCTTCATCGTTCCTTTTTGGTTCATCCTGATGAAACTCAGGATAGCTAAACAAATTGTCCCATAAATTATCACGGATCAGAAATTTTGCCAATTTAAAAATTTTCAGAGAAAGTTTTGACGGTTGTATGGGGAACGAAGAAAATAGTTGATTCTGAGTTCTGCCTTTGGATTTGCCGTGTACATATTGTATGTTTGATATACTTATATTAAATATTATACTTGTCAGATATAACATTTTGTAAAGCCTTGACCTTCTATTATATTTTGAAAGTATTAATGAAATATTAATGTGGGTGCAATTTAAAGAGGAACTTTGCAGTCTGCGTGCATTGGGTGGTGTGTGCTAAATGAGATAAAAATTAAATAGGCAAAAATGGCGCTTGCATTCCGTAAAGTTATGTTATTTAGGATCAAATATTCTTTGGTGACTTATATTCAGGTAATACTAACCGGTATATTAACAAGATCTGGTGACCAAAATGTCGCGTGCTCTCAATTATTATGATTTATGACCTTACGACCTTCAAAACTTTCAATAATTCAAAGACTAGAATCGGCCGAATAGTTATGATGTTATTGCGAAAACAAAATAGTTCATGGGCTAACCTTGTGCGGACCATAGAAGTTTTACCATTCAAAAGCAAATGTAAAACAATTTAAGGGCTTCGAATTCCGTTAGAATCGGCCGAGTAGTTAGAATGTTATTAGAAAAATAATAAAAAAGAAAAACGGTGACCGACCGACCATCTGACATTTTGAGATGTAGAGTCGCCTGCGACTAGACTCGCACACAACTAAAATTTTATAGAAGATCTTTGAATACCAGAGTAGAGTGTATTAAGTACGAATTCTGTCTAAACAGATTAGATTTTGAATATTTTGCCTAGGATAATCAAGCTAATTTCAATCCATGATAAATACCGACCGACCAACGACATAGTAATATGTAGAGTCATTCGAGATTAGACTCACAGGCGACTAATAATGAGAGAATTAAAGGCAGGCATATTAAGTTCCACTCTAGGCTCGCCCAAAAAGGAAAGGAATGGAGGAGAAAAATAAGAGTACAAATCCAATTTAATGATTGATATAAATTAACGTTTGCCTTTATTAGTTTTTTTTCTTTAGATAAATTAATTAGGTAAAGGAAGTAAAACAATAAGGTATCTAGGGGAGAATAGTTTGAAATTATATTAGTAAAGTAAAAAGTATCTTCTTTTAAGCCATGCTTGTCTTTAGCTTAGGGCATCCTCGCAGAAGAGAGGTAGGAAGCCTGCAAGTAAAGCGAGTTTAAATAGAAATTTTAAGCTGGATTCAATTTGTGTTTGCATTGATGTTTTCCTTCAAATTCTAAAAATTGAAACAACCTCTATTTTTTCCAAAGTTTAATTCAGAAATTAGATTTGTTTATTTAACTGATTTATGCCTAATTGCATTTTACAGCTTTGGCTCCTTCTTCAGGCATTTGCCAGATGGGAGAAAAAAAACAGAAGAAATAAAGGTCCTACTATGTCGCCCAAAAACAAAAATTTTCACGCCTTCACTATTCTCCACCATATTAGATGTTTAATCTGCATTCCACAAAAGTGGGATGCACTTTGCTCAACTTTGTGGAGAAAAGAAATGGAGGAAAGAAGAGAACATTCGTGGAAGTAAAACCGAGCTTAATAATTATTTCTTACCTTAAAAGAATTTTCTGTATTTAGTCGAATAACTCTTGAATTAAAATAATTACTTAACTTTTCTATACGAGTAATCAAAGCGGTTGCTCTCTGTTTCAGTGTGCCCTGTTTGAATATCACCCAAGCTCTTACAGGAAGAAAGAATTAAAGCACACTACAATGAAAAAAACAATAAGTAAATTAAAAAAAAGATACTTGTTGAAAACACTACCATCCTCAGAAAAAAACTCGGATCTACATCGCCTGAAGATTCCGGAGGCTCTTCTCATCAAAGAGATGGGTCCAAACCTGAACACACAGCGAAACAGCTCGGAGCGAGAATTGCACCTTTTTTGCTATAAGAAAAGGGAATCTAACTCTGACTCTGACCTATAAAATGCATCAAATAACGAAGACGAAAATATTCATTCTTTGCTAATCACCAAACAATTACCTCGCCGCTAAAGGAGACAACGAGAATAGGAAATTCTCCTCAATGCAGCCTCAAAAAAATAACAAAGACTTCCGAATGAAGATGCCTAAAGAAAGGCGGAAGCTCACGGCCAAGATTTGTAAAAAAAAATACGAATATTTTGAATAAGACCAAATAAAATTGATATCCCTCAGTTGATTTTTAATCTTTAGCCTCGTATAAAAAACTGCATCCGAGAGATAGAACGTGCTAAAATAAAATTGGTAAAGTGGAAATACGACCTGGTCTTTAACAAAACATATATAGAAGAGAAGCGACGCCCAGCATACAGCGATATATATATATATATATATATATATATATATATATATATATATATATATATATATATATTTATATATATATATATATATATATAATAAAAAAGATATAGGTCAGTGTTTGCGTGACTATCCATTTATAGTAATAGAAAAATCCCGTTCCAACCCTGTTTCGCTATCCTCCCATTCTCACCTCCATATTCCCCCACACAACCAACTCAATCCCCCTATTTCACTCTCTTCCCCCTTTTCCCTATCTCTTTCCTTCGCCTCTCTTTCCCCTCACCATCCATCTTCCCTCTCTCTTAACGGCCACAAAAGGACATTCAAACCCCGCTAAAATATTATTGACCCCTCTCTTTCCCCCTCTCTACTCCCTCCCGCCTCTTCCCCTCTCCTCTATTAAAAAAGGATATCCAAATGGGAAGAAAAATAATTAAATATCTTTGTCAAAATATAGTTTGGGAAAGATAAGACGCTCGATCTGTTTTTGTTGCCACAACGTTGTTCGCTCATAAATAACGGTCAGTCACGGGTGAGCATAAACTGCTGGGCGCGCGCGTGGTGAAACCTTTACTCGTTTTAAATATATTATATGATAGGGAGAGTGCGTAACTCTCCTGAATCTGTCTTAAAACTCAAACTAATAACAATCCCTAGGAAAAATATATTTTTTGCCACAATATAAGAATTTCAAAGAATATGAATCTGTATTTATTTGCGATAGGACTTTTTATCCCGGTCATCGACGGGTATCTCCGCTAGTATATATATATATATATATATATATATATATATATATAACATTTATGGCGTTAGTAGATAGCCCTACAAGATACCGCCTGCTTCTTATAGCCACCCACCTAGGGAACGCCCAAGTTACGACCAGGGAAGATCAACTTTCAATTGAGAAGAAAGCTGGTAATTAATAATATATTCTTTTTTCATAGAAAACCAAAGAATTTATGAGTAATTTCCCGATTTCTCCTTACAAAAAGTATGAGATCTTAAGTATAAGGTTGTTGTTCCGAATATTCTTTTTGGGGTTGCTAGAAGAGGCTAACTGAAAATTGAGTTTTCCTCAAGGTGCTATAGTAAGCGGGCGGTATCATTTTGTGCTATCTTCTTACAGCACCATATATATATATATATATATATATATATATATATATATATATATATATATATATATATATATATATATATATATATATGTATATTGGGTGCCTTTCCCCCCCAAAAATGACGCATCTTAAAAAAATTAATATTTCAGTAAGCTCTTTCCTATTCATGGCAACTTCCATAGGTAAATTACTTTCAATCTTCAAATAAACGAATAACGAGATAAAATATTATTATATTGTTCAATATCATACAGAAATATTCACGTTTTTACAAAAGCCTACAGGAATGAACATGTCATATTATCGATATCTGTATTTACAGTTTCTCAATACCCATAATGGCGTTGTCAGAAGAATATCGCATTCTCTTTAAAGCTTGTTAATGTGAAAAGGGATGGAATACTGGAGGAATATTGAGAGAAATTCTTGGAAACATGTGCAAAGAAGTGCTGTGGAAAGACTTTTAAGAATATTCGTGAAGCGGAAAGGACTAACAGAAAACTAGGAAGCGATAGATGTAAATAGTTTCAGAACCGGGAAATGCGAATTACATTAAAGGTAACATCTGCTCCTAAGAAGGTAAACTAGGAAGTCATTTATCACAAAAGAACAATTGCTAAAATTTAAATATTGGAAGGAGTTCTGTACAACGAATAATTAAGACATAGAAACTATAATCCTTTAAAAGAATAGTATGTTCTTGAAACGCTGTTACTGTTAAGGATAAAAGAAAAATAAGATAGGGAGAGTTACTTGATAACTTCTCTGTCATTGAAGTTGTAAATTTTGCCTTTAGAAATTCCGCGAACCCGACAAAATGATGTTGTCTACAGTTGTAGAAAAAACTGTCTCATTCCGATGAACAGATTGTATCATCGGATTTTTTGTGATATCTGCAGAGGTCTTTTGTAATGGCAAAAGATATGTTTATTTTATTCATACTAAAAAGACAAAAGTGAAGTCTGTTAATTACCTTGAACTGCTGAAAACAATGTTGGACCCTGATTGTCGTCATCTATATCAAGAAAATGACTTTATTTTGCAGCAAGATGGAACACCTTCAAATACAAGCCATGACTTACTGTCGTTTATAATTAGCAATATGCCAAGATTAATAAAGAAAAATTAGTGGTCCCCGCAATGCCTAGATTATAAACCCATGGAGTACTCAATTTGAGTGTTACTAAAAGAAAAGGTTTACCGAGGTCAGTGAGAAAAATTCACTGAACCATAATTTAAAAGCAAAATAAGTGAATCTTGTCAAGAAATTAGCATTAGTGAAGTAAAAGAAAGTTTGTGTGTGTGGAAAAAAGGTAGATTTCTGATTATTTATTTCTTCAAACTCGATATTCGTTTTTTTTCCCCCTCTTGCAATCTTTTGTGAAGTGCAAGAAAACTATAAAAGGTATCTAAATTCTGTTTATGTATTCAAAATAAGAAGATCTAGAATATCTTGCACATGAAAATTGTCATGAAGGGGGACGGAGGTTACTGAGATATTGATTTTTTAAAAAATGCGTCATTTAGGATGAGCCAGCCGATATATATATATATATATATATATATATATATATATATATATATATATATATATATATATATATTAGAAATTTTCATTATTTTTAGCATATTTACCTTTGATTTCTTCAGAGGGGAAGATTTCTAAATTTATGATGAATTATGTCCAATTGTAATTATGGTGCTATCACAGGTGTACCATGAATGTCATTGGATGACTAACCGAACTCAATCAATTGCGCATACAGCCAAACAATGAGTGATTATTTTTGATATAATCTACTCAGAATTATGAACCCTACGATTCGGCGATCTCAATAATTAATTACATAGAAATAGCCTATTCAAATAGCGCACTCGTTGTCGAAGTGTTCAGAAAAATTGCAGTGATTTTGAGGTAAAAATAATTGCTATTTCTTAGCTCTAAATAACCAGCTTATTTTGGGGTTTGATGATCCTGATAATATAAGTTAGGAGCTGCTGATCTTTAAAAGCTTTACACCTTCTTTATGACCCTCTTTTTTAAAAAACATTTCGAAAGAGATTCCTTAATTTTTCGGCATTTTATTGAATTAAGAGGATAAATTAACTGGCTAAATGTCTGAAAAAGGATAAAAATATTCTATCACTTGATCGTTTTGAGCATTTTTTAAGGTATAAACTCTGTTGTACGTGATGACTCAGTAGATATCTAAAATGAAGTCAGGTTACCAACGTTCTTTTGATCTGGCTTTGTTCACCCAGATCATATTAGTGATTAGCTGATTCATAGAAAGAAGTGGGTAGGGGAGGAGATATATAAAAATGGACTTCAGAATTCATCTCATTCCTCAATGCGTTCAATTACCATATATGAATCTTAATGAATTGCTATAATGAGAAATGGCCGAAGAATGGAATATAGGAGGGTATACATTGTTAAATAACCTTTCATATGACGTTTCTGAGCTATGGTAGAAAAAGGGTAGTTTGTTGGATATTTATGTTCATCAATTTCAAGCTAAAGCTCAACAGGCTTTGTAAGGGAATCGATACCCCATCCCTCACAATTTAGCCGCAGTTCTGTAACCACACCGTCCTGTCAATGGGCGTAGCCCGACCACTAAACCTCTTCCCCTCTCTCCCCTCGTCTCGAAGAGAAGCTAAACGGCCGCCCAGGACTACATAATGCACTAATCAGCTCAGGTCGAACCCGTGACCCTAACATGGGTTAAAACAGCAAGATTTTCCCTAAGAGTTGGGATCCAATTTCACCGCATATGCGAAATTAGAGGAGCGTCAACCTAAAACCAAAAGGTCCCATAGGGCTGCTAAATGACGCTCTGAGAAATACCGTTAGAGGGGGAGACGTAATACAGCCTGTCTATGCATCCCCTCCCCCCTCCTTTCCCTACTATCAGTGGGGTGGCCAAGTATAAAATCAAATAACTTTGGAAAAACGAGGTAGATTACTTTAGTCACTAAAGCGACGAAGACCGGCAAGAGGCCCGGTTACCAACAAAAGGGACATGAAGAAGCTCATCCGGAGCCAGTTCCTGGTGGTCACATCGAAATTTAAGTTAACTTTAACTTGATTTAAGAAGCAAGTTTGTAGGGGTGCGAAAATGTATGAGAGAAATTCCTTCCAACTCGATAATATAAATGGCAGATAAACTTATCAACAAAAAGACGGACTAAGCCAATCGTGTGGATAGAGTATTGGAAATCAAATCAAGAGGTACCACGTTCGAAACTCAACAGTCCAAAATCTTTTATGAAGATATCTCAAGAAAAGAAAACGAAGATTAAGGACCAACTTTTCTAAGAAGTAAAATGGAAGCCAAAGAAAATGGAAAGTTCGAAGGGCCAACTTAAGGAAATTCAGTCAACAAGAAGAAAATTCGAGGAACCTGCATCAAGAGAAAGAAAAATCAAGATGAATAAAATAAATAAAAATTATAATAAAGGATATCCCCCCCCCAATAACTGGTGACCCTCAACGGCCGAACAATCTTCTGATCTTTGTTACAACTGCGCCTGCCCTCCTACTAGAGATTTAAGAAAAAGTGATGCGGGGAACTTCGGAGACCCGGTAAGGAGAAGCTATTACTCATTGATTAAAGCCAAGACTTCGTTCGCTCCCCTCAATCCCTCTAAATTCGCTCCACTTATCCCGCAGACTCGGAGGCCGTAGGAGGGAGAGCTACTACTCCTCGATTAAGAAATCCAAGACTAGTCTCTCCCTAATCCTCAAATTCGCTCCGCTTTCTAGAAGACCGACCTGTGTAGGGGTGCGAAAATGTATGAGAGAAATTCCTTCTGACTTGATAATATAAATCACCGATAAACTTACCAACCGTGAGACGGACTAAAGCCAGTCGTGTGGCTAGAGTATTGGAAATCAAATCAACCTTCAAAGATTAACGTAATAAGAATCATAATAATAATCAGAATATAATCAAATATAGCACTTTTAGAAAGAAAACGTAATCACGGAGTTTTGTAGTACGTAACCAACCCCTACGCACGAAATCCAACATTTAGTCCTTCCTATACCACGACAGGCTTATCCCGCGGAAAATTTGACAAAAGATATCTGCGAAGTGGCGAAGACAGAGGAAACGATAATGCCTAGAAGAAAAGAACCTAGCTCTAGCTGCATGCATTTTGACTATGAGGTCTCATCATCAAGACAACCAAAATAGAAGTTCTAACAATGAAAGATCCACCCCAAGAACCTGTAACATTCCACATAAATAATAAAGAACTGAAGAATGTCCCTCACTTTACATACCTAGACTTTGTCCTCAGAGCGACCTGTCACATTACCAAAGAGGTGAATAGGCATATTGGCCTCGCATCTGCCTCTTATATCAAACTTACCAATAGTCTTCTAGAATAAGGACCTTCAATCAAAACTAAAGTGACTGTTTATAAGGCAATATGCTGTTCCATACTTCTATATTGCTGTGAGGCCTGGGTTCCATACAGGAAATGCCTAAGGAAAGGAGCTGCCTACAGCGCATATTGGGAATTAAGTGGTGGCACAAGGTCTCACACACCAAAATATGTGAATCTTGTAACATCGAGCACCTTGAAGCCCTTCTTCTACAAAAACAGGTATGATTGGTAGGCTATGTCATCCCTATGCCTGTGGTTAGGCTACCACGAAAAGTCTTTTATGCTGAGATCACAAACAGTAACAGGTGTGCAGGAGGACAGCGCAAACGTTATAAAGATCATCTAAACACTTTCCTCAAGAAATGCAAGATTCAACCTCAAGCCCTTGAGAAAAAAACCACTGACCGGCTCCAATAGTGAGCTTCCTGTCGGGGAGGTACTGAGGCCTACGTCACCCACCTAAGAAATAACAGATGTAGAGAGGACATAGCGGCATTAAACGTTTACCCTGGAAGGAAAATTTTCAGGTGACATATGAAATCGCATCTGTAGATCACGAATATGGCTGCACGCCCATAGATGCACCCACCAGAACTAGACTCACCCAAACTTCTTCTAAGGGCATGAAGAGACGTCATCGTCGAAATAGACAGGCAACTATAATCAAAGACACAACAGGAACACATTTTTGGAAACGGTAACAAATTTCACATTCAATATACTATTTTCTTTGTTATGAGAGTTGTAATATTGCCCCTACTCACTCATTATTTCGGTATGTTCAACAATTGAACTTAATTGTATTTTTTTTTTGGATAATATGATGTAAAATGATATACATGATTATAATACGCTCTTCAGCGACATTATTTAGATATTAGAAAGTGAATTACTACATTTTTACTGTACTTTTTACAAAAAGATCAACTTATCCTCTGAAAACAAATGGCCTCACTGGAACTAACAGTCTCCTTTCTTTTAGCAAAAAGGTTTTCTTTTCTTTGGTGATTTTGGAAACTTTTGAGTTTGTGTGGAATTTTGATTAGCCATTCTCAACCGAGGCAATATGGCCCCGTAGAGAGCCATGGAAAATTTGAAAGGAGCCACACACTTAAAAATGTTTGAATTTCAGCCCGAATGGTTTTACGAGGAAATTGAAAATGTACTGACTAAATAAAGTTTTTCTTTACAAATCTTTTTAATTGTTGCAATATCGATCTTCGTCAAGGGAAAGAAAAATAAATTATCAACGCCCATACTTATTTTATAGGGAAGCGATTCGTCATACCATTTATTATTGTCTTTGTTTATTAGTAAGTTTGGTTAACTATTAGTTTTTATCTTTCAGTATTCTGACAGTTTCATTTTTCTGTTAAGCTATTCAGGTGCTGCTCTTGTTCGATTTTGTATCATCAAAAATTCTTTGTGGTATGTTGATTATTTTAATGTCCTGTTTTTTGTAATTATTTTCTCCTTTAGAAAGTAAATTCCATCTTAAAAATTTTCTTAAATTACTTACTTATTTACTGCGGTGCCCGGTCTCGCCTACAGTTTGCAGTATCTATGTAGTTGCTATTTGTAAAAAAGGTTTTTCTTCATTGGAATGATCAAAGTTTATCGTTTTAGTTGTTGTTGCTTTTTCATTTGCCTTTGGTTCTTTTTTTAGGCACTTTTTGCAGAGTTTTGAGGTGTATTTTGGTGATTTTCTCTAACATAGCGACTATAAATAACCGTTTCCTTTCCAACCTCACCCTGACTAAATTTAATGTACCCCAAGTTCCTAAAATTCACTTCCATCACTCTTTATTTTCATTGAATGCAGTTCCTCCCACTTATATTTTTTAATTTTAAAAATAATTTTTTCATAGTTCCTTGAACAAATAAAGTGTTCTGAGGTATATTTATCGTATGGTCAGCCTAAGTTCACAAAAATTATTTTGCTTTGTGCTTGTACTACATGACGACATTTTCAAATGAAAGAATGGGGACAAGAGAAGACAACCTCAGAGGGCAAAGAGAGAAGAAACCTACTAGATAGTAGTGTCCACTATTACTTCCATTTAATAACGATATATATTGGAACAATATTGGACAGCTAGAATTTGTACAAATTCTCATAGGTGAAAACGACCACTGAGGCACTGATATATGTAAGAAACTCAAATAAATACATAAGGTATAGAGTAAATATTTATTATATGGCTTGGCTTCGAGAACAACGATTTAGGAATGGTTTTTCTCACATCTGTGCATGCTCACGAGTGGCTTTCTAAGCTGATGGGAGACAAGTAGAGTTAGGCTCCTGGATTGGATGGGAAAGTCTGCTCTGTTTTTAGCAGTAAGCGTCATGGTAATGCATCTATCTCGTTTTTACTCAAAATCTACCCTCTGTGCATTCTTGAAAACAGCTCTAGGAACATTTGATTCTCCAAGTTTCACAGTCAGAGGCAATAGAAGAGAGGAGAAATATTCTATAATCACAGCTCTCCCCTCTCTCTTGGATCGGTAGAGTGTAGTTTATAAACGTAATGGAGTGTTTGCAATACGCAGTTCACGATTTATCTCGTGATTTCTACTGCCACTGTCACAAAAACTTAGAACGTGACCGAAACGCTTAATTCATCTTCAGAGTAATATAATTCTACGTCGAAGTTCTATCAGTTTAAAAATGAGGTAAATGAAGAGTGATCGGAAGAATAAATTCCAAACTTTTGAAAAAGACGGAATAATTTTTTTAATATTTTCATTCCACATATTTGGTTGAGTGTGGATTAAGCAACGAAGTTTCATCTACATAATCCAAGAAAAGAATTGAAATTGAAACGATAAGTGATCTCTGATTGCCCCTTTCCGTTATAATGAAACTTGTAGTAAAGAATCGAAATAGATTTGGTAGATGGTTAAATTTTTATTTAATTGTCTTTTATGAGTGGTTCTTGTATGATAAAATGTTACAAAAATTCCTACTTAACAATACATACATTTTTATCGGAATTTATTTTATAATTTAAAAACATCCTTTCTATTTTGAACTCTTTTTGTTCAATGATTTAATCACTAACATGCATGATTAGATTCGTTGACCAAACAAATTTGACAAGAAATAATAATAGTATAACATCAATAATTCTTTCTTTAAGTGAAAAGTGGGTCTTCACCGATCGCCTGTCTACTATCAAGAAAAGATTTGTCGAAAAACAAGGTTCTATTATCGTTTTTGAAGGAACCAAGGCAACTATAAGAGCTTTGAGTGGCAGGCAGTTAATAAAACACAAAAACAAAATTTTCCATGCCTTTTACTATACCAGTTACATTTTCTACGTTTTTGGAGGGCACATCCCAGACAAAATCCCAAAACGACATCCAATATCATCAGTTTGTGAGCGAAAAATTTCTTCAAATGATATTTTAGTCTTATTTCATTTTCGACCTTTACAAAAAGTGAAAGTTACCCTCTCCTTCTTCTCCCGATCTTTACAAAAAGACAAAACCACTTGAGCTCTTCAAGATCTCTTTATTCAGATTTCATCTCATTGTCATGCCGTCATAGAAAGATGACTATTTCTCCGAGACGCCATTTAAGCAGTTTCTATGTTTAACTTTTCATATTAATCCCTTTAATGGCAGTCCTATTTCTGTATTTGCTTCCTTAAACGCTTCCCAATTAAACATGTTCCATTCTAATTTAAAGTTAGCCATAACTTTTTACTCCAAAATGGTTAGAACAGTTAGATTTCTATCGCAACATCTTCCATAAGTTTGGCACAGAGAATCCAATGTTTCTAAAATTGGTACAAGATAACTTCCATTTATACACACATTACATATGGACAATTATTATGCAAATTTAATTGAATAAAACGAAAGTTATCAGGAGATAAGCAATTTAATAGAAAATCAATTTCTATTGTAGTTATTTCTCATTTGAAAACATCTGGGCAAGTTAGAAGTAATTTGTATTTAGTGTAGAGGCCATTATTCTCCATTATGCTTTGAAATACCATAATATGAATGAACAAACTTTTGTACTTTTGTAAATCAACCTTTTTTCATTAATCTTGAAGAAGTTCCTAGAGTTCTTGAACTTTTTTCGGATTCATCGCTTAAAACCTCGTTCCAAGTGTCTACCAAAGATTTTTTATGGGATTCATGCCACGTCTCTGTGCAAACCACTTCATAATAGTTAGGTGCTCGACGTCCAAAAAAATCTTCAATGAATTGTCCTTATAGGATAAGCCGTTTTCTTGCATGGAATTTGTAGTTTTGGCTTTGAAGGCTTGGAGTTGGGACAGATCACGCTGTCTCTTCAATTCCTTGTACACTTCTGCATTAACCGTTCATAATAATCTCACAATTGGCTCTATTGATTTTTCCAAACCCAGGCTCCATAAAATAACACATTATTTTTTAGGCAAATAACATAATATTTCACCTGCTTTGAAACAAATGAACATCCTGCCCTAGGATTCGAAAAAAATCGACTTATATTTCTCATGAAGTGGACTTGGCTACATTGGCTATTAATCGATGTATCGTGCTTATACAAAATATAAAATGAGCCTTCTTCTTCAAACTGAATCAATTCGCCATGAATGTTCCGGGCTTGACCGCGGGTATTTTGAGCGTAAAGATTGACTTCCTCTACCCGACGTGACACAGTCTGCCTTAAACAATGATAAAAATATCTCGCTGTTCTCTAGAGAGACGACTCCAGCCGTATTGAAACGGTCCTTCTTTACAATATAGTAATGGCTCGCTCTTCCATTTTGACGTGTTTCTTGGCCTACCAATTGATTTACCAACCTTCCATAATCAAGTTTTTTCCTAGCTTGACAGAATATTATGGGCTACATATTTGAAGCACCTGACGGTCTCTGCAATGATTTGAAGATTTCTAAAATGTTTCAAGCTTTCCTCTAGTTTGAACACTAAGAAAATTCTTACTATACATATATTTAAGATAATAAATAGTCATAAGACAGTTTTTCTTTGTATAATACACCCTCATCCACGCTAATGCTTAGTGATGAAAGTTACGATATCTCGATATTCTCTTATTAGATTTTGATGAAACTTTTTATAGCTGGTTGTTTATTATACGGCAACACTAATGTTATGTTTGCATTAGGCTGTGTTACCTACTTTAATTTTTATTTTAGATTCATCTCTTGGATGAACCACGCTAATAGCGTTTGAATGAATGTAGCCCATCTAGACAAATTTTGGATAAAATAAAGGATAATTATAAACGTTAAGCATAACAGAAAACAATAATTATAAGACATAATTGAGAGACATAATGAATTATTTGTCCACATAAACGAAAATACGACGGATGACATAAAGAAACATATCATGCATGAAATCTGACAATTTCTTAATAGAAAAGTTTAGACTGCCTCTGCTGAATCTTTTATGGTCGCGAATAGGGCTTCTTCAGAAAGAACCAGCATGCATCAGCCTAAACAACTTATTCAATGATGGAAAACAAGTTCTCCATTGGATTAAGATCAGGAAAGAGTGGCGGCACCACCATCAACTTGTAACCTTGTATGTTGTAAGTAGCCTTGGCAGAGTAGAATTGAGTGCTGTCATGGATGAGAACTAGTCCTTAGAAGTGACATTCGTGTGATCTAGCCAGGGATTCGAAACCTCCTTTAAGAGATTGTATTAATCGTCTGCGGTCAATTTAAAATCTTCAGCCACCCTGATTGGACAAAACAAGTCTGTGTCCAGTTCTATCTGCCCACAAGATGACTCCTGTTCCATGCAGTTGACATCGCAAAAGTTGTGGACGCTCATCTCCGAAATAGACTTAACTATTTGTTCAAAAGTCACGTGGGTCAAAGTTAGCGCTGGTCGATTAAGTGAAGAGGACGAAACTCATGTCCATTGAAGCCTCAAAATCTTGTGACTTGACCTTAATACTAGAAGAGCGAAGCAGTCAAAATGACCGCTTTTTCAAATTAATTTTGTGCAAGTTGCTCAAATTGTGTCAACTTGCCATCATATGATTCAATACGTCTTTGTATTTCGCAATATATTCAGCGATATTACCAAGACAGCGAAACTTTCAATTTGACCGCCTATCATAAGAGCAATAACTGGTCGTTGTCACGACTTGTCCCGAAATGTTCAATCTCACTGTATGCTGCTTACTACTATACCATTACGAATCATTTTGTGCTGCGCTTTCAAACTACTAACATGTGGGAGAGAAGCTCTTTTCCAAATTTTTGAAGTTTAAAAGCAATTTAAGAATCAAACTCAAAAGGAAGTGAAATATCGTTAGATGATAGAGAAGATGTTTATGTTCCTCAGTCAGAAAGTTTTTACTATGATTCAATTGAATAAAGTGATGACCAGTCACAGACTGATGTAACTAATAAAGAGTTCAATGCTGTTCAGGTTACGGGTGGAAACAATAAATATTTCCATTCTTTTTATAATATGATGGGTAGTGTATAAGTTTATCGATGATATTTAGAAGTTATTTGGTGAAATATTGTAGGCCCATTATTATAATATTTGGTCAATTTAATATTTCATAATATATATTATCATACTATTATGGAGCAAAGGTTTTTCTGCATGTTTATTTGTTTGTCTATCTGTCCGTTTTCAAATTTGGGCACATTATATATTATGTAATATAAGGGAAATACAGTAATATATATAATAAATTAATTTTCTTTGATCTTATTATAAAAGGGAAATAATACAGCTACATTTTGCCAGCAGATAAAATCCCGTAGTGTCCTCAAATATGGTAGTATATATATATAGGGATTTGAGAAACTCACAAAGTAGCGCATGAGTAGAGCAATAATTGTGGAAGAAAATCCTACAGGAAAAGTCGAAAGCAGATTATAAGAACTTTCGAACTTTGTTCTCGGAATCTGCCTTTCAATTTTCCTGTGGAAAATTTAAATACGAAGGGCGTTTAATAAGTTTTGCAATTCGGATATAAGGAAACGAGATATGAGGAAAAGTGTTTTATTATTTTTCAATATAACTACCCTCGACCTGAACGCACTTGCGCCACTTGTCCCTGAGGCTTCGAATTCCTGACAACCAGAAATCTCCCGACTGCTGTTCAATCCACTCCTGGACGGCGAGCTGGACATCTTCATCGTCCCCAAACCGGCGTCCACGCGGTGCAGCCTTGAGCTGGCGGAATAAAAAGTAGTCGCTAGGGGCCAGATCTGGACCGTAGGGGGGATGGTTGAGCTCCTCGAATCCGCATTCGAGCAGGGCAGCTTGTGCAACTCTGGCCTTGTGGACTTTGACGACGTTGAAGTCGATCATGGGGCGTGAGGTTTCTAGAGACCCAACGGGCAGAGACCTTGGTCATGGATGATGTTGATAACACTTCCATGTGATATTCCAAGTTCTCGCTCGATTTCTTCGACCTTCCCCCGTCGATTTTTGAGGATTATCATCTCCACACGGGCCACATTGTCCTCGTTGGTCACATCTGACGGGACTCCTGGATGAAAATTATTGATTGACAATATGTATTAATCAATGACAATAAATTTAATTTCGCAAATTTTAGATAAAACAATGCAAAAACTTCCAAAGAGAACAACGCCAAGATTACAAAGAAAACACTACAAGAAATATAAAAACAAACTAAGAAAACAAAGCAACAAATTAGAATTAAATAAACACTTACCAACTTGAGAGGACAGGAACCGAATGATTTAAAATGTTGAAAATTTAAACAGATATGAACATGGTAGTAGTTTAAAATAACTGAAATCATGGGACATCAATTAATAGAATAGTTTAACTATCGAGTCATTGGGTGGATTGTAAATAATTTTTAGGGAAAAATCAAACTAAAATTAAAAATGTTTTAATTAAGAAATGTGGAGTGGTGTAGAAGAGTGACTAGGTTGAAGATTGACGATGTGCAAGAATCCAATGCATCCTTTTTGAAGAGAATTCTCGCATAAGAGTGGAAAACCCTCTAATGCTCTCAGATCCTCAGCTGCAATTCTAGCAAGGTTTTACCTACTTAGCGAGTTTGGAAACTCACACACATATATAGATAAAGAAGCGAGACCTGAATAGCAAGGTTATTTTCTCCCTATTACAAAAGTAGGTTTTAAGAGAGACAGTATTAATCATGATAAGGTAAAAAACGAAGAAAAAAGTCAGAACTAATACTTAAAGAAATTAGTTCTGACTTTTGTTCTTAGATTTTATATACAATCTTTAGTTATGTGTTTGGTACATTGTATTTTCCCCACTCTTTCACTCCTCGTGTCTTATAATCTCTCTCGTTAGGCTATCTCGCTTTCTTTCTCAGTTTGACCTAACTACCTGCTTCTTGTAATTCTTAATGTGAATCTTTACCTTCCCCCTTCCGTCTTCCTCATTGGTGATTTCTTGTTTTTAAGGCGGTCTTTCATATTTTTCTTTCGTATATATATATACCTCTAATATAATACTATTTCTTGTAGTTATCCTTGATAAGGAACTTAATAAAGTTCGAAAGTACTTGGAAACACCATTTAATTTTTTCCTGCGGGACATTGCATTCATATATATATATATATATATATATATATATATATATATATATATATATATATATATATATATATATATATATAAATATATTGAAGGATGTTTCTTCTGGCTAAAGATAAAGATAATTTAATCTTATGAATGATTCAAATGACCAAAAAGAAAGTAGTTTCATTAAACCGATTCTTCAATGACAACGTATCAGGCTCCAAGTCCATCATCAGGTTTGACAATGAGAAATGAAGAAATATTTAAATTCCAACATATTAATTATTGGTATAAAGTACAATTTAAATCAAATAGACAAAACATCATTTAAATGAGTAAGATTAAGGTGAAAAAAAGGACCGGAGCATGTAACTTACTGGGTTGAGCCGTGAGGTAAACTCAACTGACTAAGTTAAGGAACGGGTGACAGGAAGTAAGCGCGGTGGATGGGAGAGTGGTTAAACTAGAAGGAGTGGAACCACACTTGTGTCATTATTAAGGGGGTGGTTTCAATTCAATATTTTAATATACATAGACTCTAAGATACGATGGGAGATTTCATTATTGCAATGTTCAAGGATTTTAAAATTTTCATGAGTGACATCAGTTTTACATTGTATGTATAATGTGAGATCTTATGGCTGAAATTTCTTTAGGTTTGAAAGGGTTTGCCAGTTTTATTGCTAATACCCAGGTGAGAATGCATCCTAGCCTCCAGTAAACCTTATCCTAATAATTAATATGTTAGAATTTAAATATTTCTTCATTTCTCTTTATCAGACACTATGAGCCTGAAACTTTGTCATTAATTAATCAGTTTAATGGAAACTACTTTCTTCTTGGTCCGTGGATTCATTCTTAATATATGTATATATATATATATATATATATATATATATATATATATATATATATATATATATATATATATAATATTTATATATATATATATATATATATATATATATATATATATAAATATATATATATATATATATATATATATATATATATATATATATATATATATATATATATATATATATATTTAGGTATGTGGCTATGTTTTATGCACTTACAAGTCTCTTAACAGGATCTTCGAGGAGAGAGAAAATAGCCATAAAGGACATATTTTATTCCTAGACGTCTTTCGACCGCAGTGGGTCATCTTCAGGGAAATATGGTAGTACCTCTTATAATTTTTGTCTTTGGGGAAGTAGGAGAGTAAGTGAGTGTGTGAGATAGTGGAGTTTGGGGATAGGGGTGAAATAAAGAAGTCTGAGAGTTGCAAGATTTGCAAAAAGTGCCTGGGGATCAGGCTAATCTCTTTCTTTATTTGGTTTACTTTGTTATAATATTATTGTTTTTATAGATGTACACATATGTATACAAGTATGTATGCATGTATATATTATTATTATAAGGTGTTCAAACCTTTGGATTCTTGTACTATTTTTCTTCATTAGATTATTTTGGTTTCCTTGGTTCTTGATATATAGTCGGTTCGGTTGGTCATTGTCGGTTAGTTTTCATCATCGGTTTGGTCGGTAGTTTAATCCTATGCAAAAAATGGGACAATTGCATCTTCAAGCTTGCTGAGGCTGCTTGGGAATTTTGCGCGGCTGGAACCTTGTTGGTTTTCTACGATGAGTGCTCTGATTTCTTCATTGCTATACATTATTATTTTCTCTTTCATATCTGACGCTCCTTCCTTTAAGATCGTATTGAGCGGTTTGATGTTCACCGCTCTGTGCAGATCCACTTGCCTCCTCCTTTCCCTCCTTCGTGTATTAGTAATAAGAAACATACACTTATTTTGTATCTCTGCAACTCTTTTTATGCTGTTATAGAGGCTCCAAACAGAGTTGCAGAGGGATAGTTAAGGGTGGGTCCGACTCGCGTCTGATACATTTTCTTTTTGTTTTTTTGGCTGAGGTTTCTGAAGCTGTAGAAGGTTCTGGCTACCAGGATTGCTTTTTGTATGCTTTCTGTGAGATGCTTCTTGTACCCATTAGAAGTGATCTTCAATCCGAGTACATTTCACTCGTTTGTGTAAGGATACCACGTATCCTCCACTCTCACGTGAGCTGTTTTTCTTCTTCCTTATGCGACGATCTTGAATTTGTCGCCATTAGTTCTGATTTTCCATTTGGATTCAAAAGCGTTGATTTTTCTTATTTTCTTGGCAGTCTTACGAGCTTCCCAAGGTGCGTTTCTATATACACTTACTATGATTTGAGTTATGTCATCGGCGAACTGGATATTCAGGCTAGAGGGGTGGGTTGGCTCTGGTAAGTCACCTGTATATATCGAGTATAGGGTTGGACTGAGGCACCTGTCTTGAGGCAATCCTGCCTGTAGGTTAAAAACGGGACCATCCGTGCGCCCTATACTGATGTAGGCCGACCTCTCCATGACATTATCACAGAGGTTTTTTCCATTTTTAAGATTAAACCCAGCTGGAAGCTCTTGTATTGCATCCCGCTTAGCCATACTTTGTCGAATACCTTTTACACATCCCTGCATACTCGGCCGATATAGCTCCTGTTTATCTTTGCTTGAGCAATCTTTTCCGTGATGACATTTATTGCCATCTCGGTGCTTCTCTTCTTTCTAAAGCCATCTGTTCAATATTTTTTTCTAATAGCTTCCCCAGAATTTTCAGGAGGGATATTGGGCGATAAATCTCTTTCCTCGTCGTTGGTTTTCCAGGTTTGAAAATGTTGAGTAAACCCTCTCGTATGCAACTAGGTGCTTTGACGAAGTTTAACTTCGTCCAGCCTAATCGTCCTGGAGCTTTTTGCTTAAAGGAGTGGAGCGCGCCTTCTAGTTCTTCTAGCATTACTCTTTCTTCTTCTGCTTCCTGCGTCTTCACTTGGTAGTTAAGATGCGTCCTCTCAATAATTTCATTCAGCTCGTCTATAATTCGATTTTCAAAATCTACGTCGAATTCTTCATTTTCTTTATCACTGATTCTAAAAATCTGTTCCGAGTAAAGCCTGAGAATCTCTCTCAAAACATTCTCTTCCATTTTAATTTCTACTTGGTCCTTTTCTAACTCCATTTTTTTCTTTTGGGGCTTTACTCTCAATCTCAGGATTTTCGCCCAGAATTCTTTCGGTGTTGCTTCGCTATCTATTTCTTCGATAGCTTCATTTCATTTTGCCTCTTGTTGTTCGTAGATTAGAATGTTCAGTTCTTCCTTTATCTCTCTCATACGGTACATTATATCACGGGATATTCTCGTGTTGATGCTAACCTGATATAATCCTTTCAGTTCACGGTGCAAACCTTTCATACTATCGGTCCACTTTTATGTTGAAATTGTTTTATATGTATTCTTTGGAACCGACTCTCTGTCATCCTCGATCATATGGTTCTCTAGCCACTCCATTTCTTCGTCTATTTCATAGAGCGTTGTTTGTTTGAGGTTCACTGGTATGTAATTTCTTAGCATTTGCTGGTAATTATCCCATTTCGCTCTGATGTAGTTCTTCCTTGTTTGCGATGGTACCATTATAGGGTTAACGTTTATTCGTAGATTAATCTCTATATGGTCGCTACAGGTTATTATTTCAGGGCTCGTGTGATAGATAAAAGGTAATAGGAAGTTGGCCAAGCAGATGTTCGGCTTGGTGGCACTCCTTTCCGTAATGAAGGTCGATAGTCGGGGCCCAGTCTTTAGATGATGTTCCTGTCCAGGAAAGTATTCAAGCATCTTCCTGTACCGTTGCTTCAGGTATACCCTGACTCGGCATAGCGTGCGTTCAAGTCTCTCATGAATATCGTGGGGACCGTCACCCGAATATACTCGCAAAAGTGTGATTTTGCAAATAGTCGCGTTTTGGGGGTTAGTATCCTGTGGACACGACCATCTTTCCCAGGCTTATCTCTACCTCTATTGCGAGGTAGGATTTTTCAAAGCTCCTGAGTTGCTTGAATTTGATTCCCTTCTTTATCGCAATAGCTGCTCCGTAGTAACGTTCTTGTGAATGGTTTACTGTCAACACATCATAGTTCCATATCTTGATTATGTCCCTATCCGTGTTAACTCCGTGTTCCTAAATGAAAATGATATCAGCATCGATTTGTTGGAAAATATTACCGTAGTGCACTCTTTTTGTGGTCCATCCGTCGGTGTTAATACTGAAGATTCTTAAGCTGTCTCTTCAGTCTGGGGGGCAGTTTATGGATTTTCTTTCATCTCTTGTTGGATTACTTCCATGCCCTTGGTCTTCTTTGTTAGTTGTTTTCTGGGACGCCTGGGAGTCTTAGATTTACTGATCGTGCTCCCCTGCGATCTCGTTCTTGGCTCTTTTTCTTCTTTGTCTGGTTGCGAGTCGCTTGATGACTCTTCTTCAGTATAATCTGAATCTTCCTCAGATACAGACTGTTTCTTTTTATCTTATGGACGTACGGATGAGGCTGTGCTCATGTTTACTATTTTCAAAGAGTCTCGTAGGTGCCTGGCTTTCCCATGTTTGCGATATGGGCATGGATGACGCATGTCAGGATCTTTAAGCTCAGTTCTGAGTTGAGCTGCATCGTTGGTTGGTTTACTGTTGTCTGATTAGCTCTTGATGCTGCGGTTGCATAACTTTGATTCCTACGGATTCGAGCTTCCTGATCCTTCTTTTTTATAATTTCCTTCCTTCTTGGGCAAATGAGTGCTAAAGTTCGGTGTTCCCAATTACAGTTTAGGCACTTTTTAGTTTTTTAGGCAGATTCCTTGATCTATGTCCCTCTTGCCCGTATTCTGAGCATATCTTCTTGTCTTTGTTGCGCCAGAAGTTGCTTGTGTGGTTTTCCAGTTTGTAGCAGGAAAAATACATCTATATGTTATGTAATTTTTCATGCTTAATGTTTTCCGATGGGATTCTCAAGCTAAAGGCTAGGAGCCCATCTCTTCTCGTTTTTTGAGCCATTTCAAGGGTCTTGAATGTAATTTTAAAAACATGAGTGTTTTTTTTAACTTGATTAGTTCCTTGATCTTCGCCTATGTAGTTTGTTTGTCGTTGTTTCCCCAATCCAGCCTTTAATTTTGCGGCAGATGATACTCCTATTGGCTGCTGCCACCTGAGGCGGGATTCTGGTCTCAATTCCGATTTTCATTAGGGCTTCCGTACCTCAGGAGAACACTAGCTCATCAACGTACTTCTTTTCTGAGCAGATTGATATGTAGCCATTGGTTACGTCGATCAAGCGGAGCAACGCAACCTTAAGTCATTCAAAAGTACTCGGCACAAATCAACTTTGGTCGGAACTGCTTGGCCTGGAAGCCCCTGAGCGCGACTCTCTTTGTAGTTTCCATCTCCCATGAGGGGGGAAGGTCCTTGATCTAGGTGATTCCTCTTCTTATTTTCCAAGTCTTCTTTCTTGAATCGTGTAATGTGTATGAGTTTAAGGTAGGTGATGTTATATACTTTAGTGTTTGAGATATGAAATTCAGAATACGGGTATTCCCCGCCGTAGTGCGGTCCCGTGCCCCCGCAAACCAGAACTGCAATTGATGAAGTGATGGATGATGAGGGATGGGCTCGGGAAGGGACTTGATGATGGTGGACTTGATGATGGATGAAGGCTGAATCAACTTCCTTCACCAGGTGTTTTAAGCTGGAGAGGGGGTATTTTGCCCTACTAGGAGGGCATCGCAATATTTTTACTTTTGAAATGTTTTTTTGTCTTCATTGAATGTAGTGTTTTCTATGTATTGGTTTATTTTCTTGTAGCTAGGGTGTTCTTCTTAGTATTGGTGTTTCTATTGTTATTTTAGTTATTTTTGAGTTAAATTCTTAGGCATTAAAGCCTTTGATAGTTTTTGGCTCAGCAATTTACCTGTGTTGTTCTGAGGAATTATTTTATGGTTACTCTGTTTTTGTTTTGTTTAGACTGTAGTGATTTTATGGGTACCTGTTATTTGTATATTGATGTAATGTTTTATTGTGTACAGTGTTTAGTACTTTGAAATTGGTTACGACGTGTGACTTTCTCCCGCAGTCGTGCATGAATGTTTAGTCTGCCACCTGTTCCCTGTAATTCCGGAATGACATTATTTGTAAAAGTTAACCTGAGCCTTTTTCCCAATTTCTGGCTGAAGATGTTAACGGGGTCCAGTTTCTTCCTTGTGTGGAGTTCCCTCTGTCGGCGTTGAGCTCGCCTTTTGACTTTATTGATCAGTAGGGATTCAGAGTTCTGTATTCGCTGCGTTTTTCTCATTGAGGTCTTGTTTGCCGCTTTAGTCACTACTGCGGGATAGATGAGCTTAGCCAGGAAGTACATTAGGTATATCTTCCTAATGTTGGCCGAGCTAAGATCTCTAAACCTGTATAGCTTGGAGATTTCCATCGTGACTTATCAAGTACTACTGAATATTTCACATGGCCATTATCGCCTGACAAAGATGTTGCGTCCTTTTTGAAAGATCCTTTATATACGGTGGAGGAATGGGTTAAGGTGTTTTTCTTAACTTCTGTAACCAACCTGTGGGAAGGATGAAAAACATGTGTTTCAAAGAGAACTTTTAAGAATTATTTCACAGTTCTTGACTATTCAACAACTACTTTTTATAATCTACAATGATACGTAACTGGAGTTAATTTACTCAAGGTGATTTTGATTTTCCGAATAATTAATACATAAAAGATTGACCTAATTTGAAAGATAACCAGTCGATTTTCATTAATTTTATTGTCCCTCTGGAAATCTAGATTGCAAATACATTTTTGGTAGTCACATACGCTGTTTTGAACATTATTTGCATCTCACACTATTAAGCGTTATTGTACTCATGCTTGGGCTATTACATGTTATTGTACTCATGTTTGGGTTTAAGTGTTACACCGGATTCTATGAAGTTTTAATATTAACACTAAACGAGTGTGGATGGAAAGAGATATAAAATCCTCTAGCAAATTTTAATTTCACGCATTTCCTTGTATCTGTTTAATGAGTCCATCTTGCATTTCTTTTTGTCACCCCTGCAAAGTAGAAACGAACCCACCCTATGTGTGTGTGTCTCACTATTTATATATATATGATAGTAAACTCACTGTATAGGAGCAAAACGTTTAATTTAGCAGACTAGTTTCAGTATGTATGATAAACTACATACTGAAACTAGTCTCGTAAATTAAACTTTTGGCTCATATACAGTGGTTTCACTATCATATACCATAACTCACCATTGAGTACTTTTACTCATATATATATATATATATATATATATATATATATATATATATATATATATATATATATATATATATATATATCTCTATATATATATATATATATCTATATATATATATATATATATATATATCTATATATATATATATATATCTATATATATATATATATATATATATATATATATATATATATATATATATATATATATATATATATATATATATGGCTTCGCCACTCCCCCTTCGTTACTAAGATTAAATATTAAAATCTAAAAAACGCAGCCATGGTTAAATTATGGTTAGATTTTTATAAATTTTCTGAACTTCGCCAATTATAATAACTTCAAAAAGGAACTCTTAACTAAATTTCTCCCCTTTCAAAATATTACGTTGATAAAATATAGCTATGGAAGATATATAAAAATAAATTTTCTAAACTCCATTCTTTGTAATTCTTTGGGTTTTAAAAAATTCACAAAATTTCGATACTTATATTTATTTCTGAACTTCACCATTTTGCTTTTAGTAATTATAAAATAATTATAAGAAATAACTTTGATAAAGAAAACATAAGTCATAACCAAACTAAGATGAAATTACTATTCAAATTCCCCCCAAAATCCCCTTCTTAATTTATAGTTTGTGATGATGATGATGATATATATAATAAGTGAAAAATCACATGACACGTGATATACAATAGATGTATTTAAAGAGATACCACATTTATATTTTTAACTTTATACTATTTTAGATAATCATATATGAACTTAAAGCTCATTAAAAGCCCTTTTATTCTTTCAGTACCCCCTTTAAAACCTGATATCATATAAATGGCTATAGAATTTTAACTATAGGGTTTGCTCTCAGTTGGAGGGGGAGGGGCGGTGGTTAGAGGAATAGCATGGGTGTTCTAAATGCCCTTGAATTTAGTTCAATCTATATTTGATTTATACTAAAAATATAAAGCAGTTGTTAGGCGCCGGGTTTTTTTAGCAAATATTTAAATTCGCATATACAGTTTTACGTTTTGTCACAAATCAACTTAAAAAAATCTACGGATAATTTCCACGAATGTATAAAATTTTGCTTTACCATAATTTTCACTATGTTCTATTTAGGTTGTTAAAATAAAATATCTATTATAAAAAGGTGCATAAAACTTGCCATAAAATAATTTAGTAACCAATTGTCTATTTTTGTTTGTTACACACAAATGAACTTTAAATATCTAAGAAAATTTTCCACATGGGTATACAATTTCGCATTATCTTAATTTTCACTATTTTCTATTTATGTAGCTTAAAAAGTAATTATACCATAAAAAGTGCATAGATTTTGCAAGAAAATTATATACAAAACCAAAAACTGGCAATTTTGAACGAAACAACGTGAAAAGTAACTCAAGAAGAAATGTATTATCACCTTAAAGGCCCAAAGAAATTAAAACTAATATCACAATCGGAAAATCCGCTAAGACATATACTTCGTGAAACATTAAAAGCTTAAGAAGGAAAATATGAGAAATAGAAACTGATAAAAAAGGGGAAACTATTTTAACCACTATAAGGTGATTTAAGAAGTTGGTTTCAAACCTTTGTCATCAAGCGCTCACTGCTATCAGGACCATGACGCTCATAGACAAAGCTAACCAGCCGATGAGCGTAGACTTATGACCCTATGAACTTACAAACTTAGAATTTTCAATAATTCCCGGAATAACTTCGAAAGAGAATGTTCATTCAACATAATAATTTCAACTTTAGTTAGAATCGGAAGAATAGTTACGATGTTATTGCCAAAAAAAACCCATTGATTTTTAAAACGGTTACCATCCAACCGATCGACCTACGGACCGACCTACTAACTTATAAAGTCGTATGCACCTGATTAACGAGGGAACGATATGGGGTTGGTTCTGATGGGACTAGTTTGGGTGTGTGACGTTTCTTGGGTATTTATAAGTGTACTATGATTGAAATCTTAAACACTTTTTTAAAAATATATATATATATATATATATATATATATATATATATATATATATATATATATATATATATATATATATATATATATATATATATATTATATATATATATATATATATATATATATATTATATATATATATATATATATATATATATATATATATATATATATGCAACTTGGCCCAAATTATGGGGCAGTAAATAGTCTTAATATTGGCACTAGAAAAAGAAATCAGGAAAGTTATGTGTTTTTTCAATTAAGAAAATGACTATTTGTTCTAAAGCCCTAACACATCGGTTCAATACCTGACCATGACCTAACCATCTAGCATTGTTTGTTAGGTGAGTGAGTAAATATAAATTTCAGAATATTTGTTACAACTAACATGACATTTTCTAGTGACTTCAAACTGCCTTATTCACCCAAGGATTCTTGATGCAAAATACAATGAAACCTCACCTATGATTTACTGTCCGTTTCAGTAATTGCACTGATCTAGCATGTTTTCGAATCCTATTTGGAGCTCCATCATTTGTCACAGATACAATATTTCAGAAGATAATGCAAAGCTCAATAAGTTCCTTACTTAAATTATTCCTAATATTCTGACCTATTGTTTTTTCAGACAGTGACATTAATTTATGTAGCTATTCCTCTATTATTTTTCCGGAAAGAAATCTTGCACTAACTGCTTGACAGCCAAGAGTGTAACATCTGTACTCTTATCCAAACGAATTGAAATCTAGAAAAGTTGATCGGTTACATCTCTCTCCATAGCAACTCTCTTAACTTTTACTCTATTTCTAGTAATTGCCAATTCATTAATTCGTTAAAGAATCTCATCTCGATTCTGAAAGTGTTGTTGCGTTTTGAGCAATATTAGATGATTACTAAAAACGAACTGCTTACTTTACTTTTTCTGCACATAATTTAACTCATTTGATCATCTGTCACTGAGAAAAAATTTTGATGGTTATTTTCAAAATGATATTTGAAATTATATGATTGAGCTATAACTACTCTTTGTAAAGACAGGAAAATGTATTTTTATTTTGTTCAATAACACCATATTTGACAATCCACCCTTCCTAAAATAACCTCCCGCTTCTACTAGATTCAAAACTACTTTTCTTTTTCTTTGTAGTTTTATTTTCCGTACTCTTAAAGGAATGATCACAACTGAATTCAAAATCTTGGCGACAAGAGAACACTTTTACAGAATGCGAATTGGCACTGAAAAATACTTTAAAATGCTTAAGCTATCTAATTATTTGAATAGTTAAATTAAGAATTTGCTAATTGCATTTTCAAGTTTTGTTTTCGAAATTATTCGTTTTCTATTCAAATTGATCCGGCCTATTATATATAATCATAACTAAATTTATGTTTGTGGGGTGAAAGAAACTTTCTGAGGCCCCCAAAACTCAAGCTATTAACTAAAAATGTTCAGTTGTGTCAAAGGTTCCTTACAGTAATCGTGAAAATTTAAAACCTCCAATCAAACATAAAAAATGACTGTAATATTTTAATAGAAATAAAAAAGTTGGTGGGTCATTAGAAAATTGGCATTGGGTTATTTCGTGATCAGCGGGTCAGTGATTCGCCATTCGTGACCTATACCATTACTGTGTACATTTTAGTCTTCCTTACCAATGTAAGATAAAGCGTACCCCCACGGGTGGGTGAAAACGATCCCGTGTACTACCCCATCAAAAGTGAAGGTTGTAATACCCAATTGCTACAGTTCCTTAATACAGCTGTTAGATTAGTCTATTGAATACGGTGACTTGCTTGACATGGAAGAAGAGCGTCCTGTAGATGCGCCCGATACAGGTTGAAGTGTGGCTACTACTCATTTCTATACTAACCGCATAACATCTCTAGGTATATTGCCGTTTTCCTTACAATCAACCGGTTTGTAATATTCTCCTAAAGATTCGATAACTCATTTTCGACAAAAATAATCCTTAAGAGATTTAAAGGCCCCATTTTCGCCAGAATTTATCACTAATACATGCCTATCTCCCTAATCTTTATTTTACCTACAAACCGATCATCGAGTCTTAACAACATAAGACCACCGCCTCATGTCAGACCAACTAAATCAACTTCCTATGTAGCAAATTGCAACACCCAATGTGACTTAATTTCATACATGAAAAGCAGTGTTTCTCATACAGTCAAGTCCTAAAACTATTTGAATAGTTGATCTTGTTTTTTTTATTTACAACTTAG
The DNA here is from genome assembly GCA_963969495.1 of Ceratothoa steindachneri. Classification (NCBI taxonomy): domain Eukaryota; kingdom Metazoa; phylum Arthropoda; class Malacostraca; order Isopoda; family Cymothoidae; genus Ceratothoa; species Ceratothoa steindachneri. The sequence goes on from OZ018336.1 coordinate 49,003,268, forward strand.
AGACTAAGTCGATTTGAAAAATGTCTTTCTCAATTGTAATCTATTTACGTTTTAATTTTCATTAGTACATTACATAATACATAAAATATTATGAAGATAATGAGGTTCATTCTCTCCTCAAAGTTGTAACTTTTGTAAGTAGAAATTGATTAATTTTGTTACAAGTTATTACGTTTATCAAAGGAGTTAAAACTTCTGCCTGAATAAATTTTTTTTACTTAAATCAGAATTGTTGGTTAAATCTCCAGATCATATGTGTTTTTATTAATATTTAGGCCCTTCTTCTTGTTTATATTATGTATTATCATTCAGTGTTTTCTTTCAGTATCTTTAACCAGGATCACCTTTATTACTTCCATTATAGAGGTGAAGAGAGGTCCGGCCTGAGGATTGAGGTGGCGGACTCTTTATTTTTGAGGGCGAATTCGCCAGGCTTCTTCTTCTCAATCTTTCGAAAGGTCATCGGTCATAGTATACTCCCTTGGGAGAGGAGCACACCATAACGGGTGACAAGGCCTTCTTCTTCGGGCCTACTTAATGTTTAGACTGGAGGCTAAGGGCGAATGGAATTAATAAGGAGGAAAGGCCTTCTTACGCTAATAATAAACACATCATAATGAGAGTGACGCTGAAGAAATAATTCTGTCTCTGCCTCGAGAATGTTTCAACCCATCCATTTAAGATGGAGTGACCTTATTCTTCCTAATCGGGACGCGGGCAGAGCTTACGGTGCGAGAAGGATGTTCTTGTGTACTTTATTAAGACTGCTGGGCGGAGTCAAAATCGTGTGTGTGCGTGATCATTAGTTCCCGTAGGTATTGCATTTGATCGCTTGATCGTGGCTTTATCAAACCAGCATCCATAGCCAGTGATAAGACAGTTGATTTTGTTGCTTCGCAGGTCCCTGTCAAGTTATAGAAATTTAATAAGAACAATTTATTGTATAATCACAACACTATTTTTTCCCCTAATACATAGTTTATAATCGATTTTCCAAAAAGATAAGTGTTAGTTAAAGAAAACTGTCATTTACCATTTTTTAAGATTTATGGAGAGATAATAGCAATGTGAAGAAAATGTATTGAATGGAATTTATCCAATAAAGAAACGACCGCAACCAAAGTCTCTAAAAACTTAAGATTAAAATCAACATAATCTTTTAAGCTGTTGCAGAGCCTTACTTCTTGAGTGAAACTAGGTGTAGCGCTTTTAGGAAAGCTGGAACCGTCAAGAATAAGCTCAAAGAGCCGCCGCGAACCAAAAGACCATAAACAATTGCTGTTGTTGGTCCAGCTATACCTGATAAGTGACTTTAGCAAAGTTATCATCATATATGAATCAAAAGTCTCTTTCAGTTGTGTCTGTTGGCTATGCAAGTAATACTCTGGATCCTCAATTGTAGACATGAAAAGCATTCACCAAGTCACAACCAAGAGGATAATGATTTTTTATTTCGTCTAAATTTTGGAGACAATATTGCCAGATCTTTCAAAGTTGAAGGTAGCATCAATATGGATTAAAAGGTGCAATTTGAGTTTCAGGACAAAGTTATCCTACAGTATTTTATTTCAAGCGATAGCCAGTTAAGATGGTTGTTTTCATGCACTAAAATTCTACAGGTCAAGCCTCCCAGTCTCTAAAAAGTGTTTAAAATACAAATAAATTTTATTATACTCAATCTTGGAATAGACTTTCACAAATCGTGAACTAAATCCCATATAAATCTGTTGAAGCATCCTGAAGAGAGACGTTTACAAAGATTACCCTCAAATTAACACCAAAAACGACCTTTGCGCATTATTCAAAGTAGCTGTAATGTATGTTTTTAGTGATTGCATGAAACCTTTGACTTCTTCAGAGGAAAACAGACTGTTTAAATTTAACTAGAATTTTGGGTGCTTTTATATTAGATTCCTGCAGAAGGGTACTCTTTGTACTCTGTTACACCTGGAACCTTGGGAAGAATAGTGTTCTACAGGCAAGATGGCAAATTGGGAGGACCAGGCTGACACGGTTGACTTGAAAAATTTGGCGATAGCTAGACCATCTGGTGTCCTTCCCCTTGTTACTCTATGAAACCACTTTAATCTACCAGGAGGAAGATGGAATCTTTATCTGGCGCTAACGCCCATGGTAGAAATTAAACCTAGAGTTTTCGATAAGCAACGGGCTCCCAGTTCTAATGCTTCTCTAGCTGAACAGTTGAGAGCTGCCGCATATAAAGAATGACGATCCATCGAGTATCTTCTAGTTTTTATTTTCGCTTTGATTGGGTGAACATCACTCTTTAACCCACTCTGGGCTGGAGACCTGAAAATATCGAAACCCCTCGAGAGAATAGTTGGGAGCGGCTGGATGCTTGATAAAACCCACAACTCATTTCTTTTCTTTGTCTTCACAAGTTAAAGGGTTTATACCTGTGTTTACTTACTTTCTAAGATTTCAGTTTATAGCTCAAAACCCAACTAAAACCTATAAATTTGCAAGTTTATAAAGCATTGAATCGTACTAATAGGCAACTATGTCCCCGCTATTATCCTTTTGGATATTTTTTGTACTTTAATAAATGTTCTGAGAAAATATGTTTTCTTTTCATTAATTTATGAAAGACTTACAATATTTTAAACTTGTCTACAATATCATAACGCAAAACTATTAAGCCACTACATTTTATCTTGTTATTTAAAGCTTTTTCATGTAAAATTGGTATATAGAGATCTGAGTAAAATTTGAATAAGCCTTACTGGGCAAAACTTTTAGAAGTGAAGCACAGGAAGTTAATAGCAGTGAAGTTGAAGGATTGGCCAGCTGCGAGATTGCCAAATGATTAAGTAAAATATGACTTCACTGGGGCTTATTTTAAAGATCATGATATTGAAAGTTCAAAGGCAACTTTAAAAGCGATGTAAGAGCAATTATCTGAGCTGTTAAATATGACGTTAATTCTGAAAATCAATGCATTAGCAGATGGAAATGTTCTGTATCTTCTGTGTGAAGATTGATCTTTAAGCACAATTTTCCTGTATAATAGCCATGAGACGCCCACTATTGTCTCTTTCCCACAAAGCCGCTAGATTTGAGGTTGCTTAACTGCATTAAAACCTGGAGCATGAATGGTCCTAGCCTTTGTTCTCTAACGAGAATAAAAGAATCTTTGATGGTTCTGATGGTTCCTATTAATAGTTGGAAGATCAGAGTGTACAAACTTTACTTATTTCTCGAATCACAAGAGTGGAAAAATAGTCATGCTGTCGAGATCAATTTTTTATGTTAATGGGAAGTTGCCAGGTTTTGCAGAGAAGGACACTTCAATGCTGTATGGTAGTTATATTTACTAAATGTAGCAGGTTTTGAAAAAGCAGGAAAAGGCTCTTTATAATAAAGTTGGTTTCAGAAGCAAGATGTTCCAATTCATATGGCTAAAGTCACATCAGATTCCTTTATGCTGTTGGAGTAGAAGTTTTGCAATAGCCAGCAAGACGCCCCAAATTTAATACCATAAAGAATGCCTGGGGTAGTTGAAAACCGCAAATTATGATTATACTCCTGTGGTTATAGATTATTTTCACTGGCCTTCCATATAGAGGCTAATTGGCCCTCCTGAACATAACTATATGACCCTCGGGGTACATTTTGGAAAATATTAGCCACATTTTCATGTTTAAATCATTGCAAACTATCTTTTCATTAATTAATTTGTTTAAAAAATGCTGCAATTTGTCATTGTGTTTGGAAATTTACAACTGAGGAAGATAAAACTTCGAGACTACATATAATGAGAACGCAGAAGATGAAAAATGAATACCGAATTATATATAAAGATAAAGCAACATAGACTGTAAAACTACTATATAGCGCTTAACCAATTCTTATGAGAATTCAGGACACAAAAAGTTGATGTAAATATAGGCTGAACGGTACCGTATACTTGTATGGATAACACATAAACCTTTAGATAGCCAAGTAGCCGAGAGCTTTTTCTCTTTTCTTTAGAAGCAAAACTGGCTTTATTCCTTATCAGGCAAACTTTACTAGACCCTTTCCGGTATGCTACAAAAAAGGAAGTAGAGAACATCACGTCACCTAATGAGCAAAATCCCCAAGATAGTTGGATCAAGATGTTGCAGTGTCTTGCCATATCTCCTAATACTATTATACGGATTGGTGTTTCTTTTCAATCATCTTGATTCTAATTTCCTTGATGGAGGCTCACAAACACGTTTGTTTGAAATATTTATTCTAAGGTCACATGTAGCAGAGTCACTTTTTTCCACGTAAGAAACAAGTTTTTTTGTCATCCTCCTCCCTTGTCAGAGAACCTTTCAATAGCAAAGTTACATCTTCTACATCATTCTCTTTTCTAACGAATTTTCCTATGGTACAATCGCATCGCTCTATTTTCGACCAGTGGACCGCTGCTATCTTGTAGGAAAAACTATTTATGCAATTAAGCTTTTTTGATTTTCCATTGAAAATGTCGTGGAGATTTTTTACATTTACACAGCAACGCAACATTAATTTCCAAATACAAACTCATAACTAAAGTCGCAAACCTTTAACGAAAATTTAATATTTTTTAAACAGTAACTACATAAAAACAGAGCTGAGGTAGTCAAAGTTCCATTCGCCACAGTTAATCAGCTTGAGACAGTCTTCGAAGTCAAAAAGACCGTGCGGAAGTAGTTAAACCAATTTCATATATTTAAATACCATTGGCAGCCATAGGCGTCTCTATGAATATAGGATGATTTGGCTTTAAGACAGAAGACGAAAGGAGAATGATTATGAAATTATTCATCTCTACTCACAAAGATTTAATTTCTGTTCAACCAGAAAATACTGTTTGTGTCTCAGTATATATATATATATATATATAGTATCTATCAGATTAGAATCATACGTTCCATTCTTTATTTCATTATTCTTTGGCTGAGATAGGTTGAATATATTAGTTACTTATGTCCTAATACAAAGGATGTCCAAAATTTTAGCAATAAATTAAGTCTTTCTTCTCTTCATTTAAAATTACCTTTGAAATTTACTATAAAAGAAGCTTACCTTTCCTGCATCGTTTGAATCAAACAGTCATGCCTCTAATAAATTGATTCTCGCAAGCCAGAGAATTCTAGTTTCTATATTCATTATTATTTTGTCCGAAGTGAGAAAGTTAGGACCCGAATTTATTTACATAGCGAGTATTGCCCCAAATTTAAATTGTTCATAATCTATAATACCATTGATTTTTTTTAATAACCTATCTGAATCAACTAGAAACTTCCTATATAAGATGATGGTTTCTAATATTAACTTAAATATTTAGGAATCTATTCTGTTTTGTTTTCCGTCATTGTTATTATGGACATAGTTAAAAATATTTATCACACCAGATTCGTACTGAATCTGGTTTATCTTATTCGCCTTACCACTTTTTGTCAAAGACCCTCATTAAATACTCGTAATGTATTTTTGTATTTATTTTTTCATTATTTTTATTATGATTTCTTCTCCTATTTGTGCCTAGGAACATAGGTAGAAAAGTTTTCCGTCTTTATCTTAACAAAGATATTCATTGTTAAAGTCTAAATTTCAATTATCTACCTAAATATCCCTGAATTTGTCATCTTTAAAACCTACTGAAGTGATATCGGTTGGGTGGACGGGTTGATGCCGGCTTTTTTTTTTCTAAAATTTCCCGACATGAGACTTTCTTTCTGTGCCCTGCTGCAAAAGACTAATCTTATATTACAAAGAACAAAGACATGTTTTGCCTGAAATTTAGACTTAAAAGGATTATTAGTCACAAAGAAAGAAACATTCGAGGCTAATATTTTAAGCAAAAGACTAAATATATCCCCAAATCTAGGTGTTATATTTCTTAGTTGAAAGTAAAATTAAAACGTTAATGGAGGGTTTACTTTATCTCTTACCGACATAATATTGCTGATATCCTTAAGGATCCCCTTTCTTGCAAAATTGTTGGGCTGCTTGTTCCTAAAAGGAATTTATCACTCGTTTTTTACTGTTGTGGCGTTCATTACAGATACTTTTGACCTGTAAATGAAGAGGAAAAAAATGATGAATTTATATGCTCCATTAGTGCCCTCCATTTAAATGTTATTTCGACCTAACATTTCTCTTTCTTAGATCTCTCCGCTATTAAGAAGATTGGTGTTTATGAGCTATGGATTTTTGTAGTAATTAGGGACTACGATAATAAGGTGAGCAAGAATGAGTGATCTTATTTAAATTTGCCGGTAAGGAATTTTCTAAGGCCAGGTCTCTGAGAAGGATTTGTATTTTATGTATGTGCCATTCATTTAAACATATTAGCGGGTATTTTCAATACGACTCGTTTTCCTTAAATATTGGATTTTGCGTGGAATGTTAATACAGATACTTCCATTTATACGAAATTTATTAGGTAGCAGCCAGAATTCTCTTGGATTATAATTTCATAGTTACAGATAAATCAGGATAGCCACTAGGAAAGGTGATAGATAACTGGCTATATATGATATAGGATGTAATAACCGAAATGGCTCGAACGAGAAAAACAAAAAATATAGTTTTTATGTTACGTATTATTATTAATGAAAAAATATTTACAGGGAAAGTGTTTTTATTTTATTTTAGAGAGAAAAGAACTGGAACAAGGTCGATATAATATTTTATCATTTTTTCTTGTCGGCTTTCAGAATATTCTACTTCCACATGCTATCTTAAATCTTAAACCAATAAAGAATTTGTTCTTAGCTTTATTTTCGAATTCCCAAATCAAAAACTTTAACCTGAACCATAAATTGAAGTAGGTAATTTTATGCTCCTCTGACAAGGAAAATAATAAAATTTGATAAATTTGACAAATGATAAACGGAGATTGCGATGCAGGCCAAAATTCCTTCTAATCCTATTTCCACAAACACTTTAGACAATCACCATTGATATATACAAACGAATTTTATTAACGTGTTTCATAGGAGTTAGTTTCAACTAACATTATTTAGGTGAAAGGATTTTTCCTACCCGTAAGACGCAAAGGAAAACCTTTAAAAATCATTTTTCTTCACTGTTAATTTTCCTAAAGAGTCACAGATATTTTAAATATTCATTGTTTAAATAAGTCTGCCTTGATGAAATAAATGTGACAATCACTTAATTTATTTTCATATTTTCTACAATATTTCAACCTGACTCAAGAAAATAATTTATTAATTCGTATTCAGCATGTCAAAATTATTTTATAATTAGTTAAGAAAACTCACATAATCAACAAAAATTTCCAAAAACACCAATATAATAAGTATAAAGGAAATTTTAGAATCAATTAATATACTCCTAGCCTTAGTCAAGCAAGGTAAGTAGTTTTTTGCAAAACCTTAAACAATTAAAGAAATGCTTGGAAATATATTTTTAACATATTTACTTCATTGGCTGAAAGCGTTCGATGTTTAAAGATCCTTTAAGTGAAATAGTTACCCAGGATATCCATCGGTGACGTTTTAATTTAAATTTATGGCCATTTCCGAGCATCTTTTTTCAGCGAGTTCAAAAAGTGTACAAAGTTTATATTATCTTAGCCTACGTAATTTTTAGATACTTCTAAGAAATGTCGGCGAAGGCGCCTATCTTTAAGTAAGAGAAATTTAAAATATTAAAATCAGTGAAGGAAGGAGAAGTTTACCGGTTTGTTATATAAAATTAAATAATTATATGTGTTTTCTACAAAACTCTCTTTAAACTGCGTCTTTCTATTAATTGAAAGCTTAATTTTGTGTAAATTATTTATTTTAATCTTAATTTTAAAATTTTAAGCAACTTCGGAATCAGTTTTGTCTCCCTTTCCTATTCTCATTCCAGTTAGTCCAGTTGTGCAGTTTTAATGGAGGGGTTGGTGAGGCAAACACATTCAAAGATAAATTTTTTTCAGCAAATATGGAGATAGAATTCGTCTTTGTCATCTCAAGTCAATGGCCATGCAGCTTGCGTGAATAGAAAGCTTCTTGGAGGTTGATGTAATGGCGGGCACTTGGTGTGGAACGATGAGAGTAAAGTGAATGCCAAACTTCCATGCCGTTCGTGCCAGATTAAATAGCCCACGAACAGTGTTAAGTTGCTACGTTGCGCCATCATGGAATTGCCACTGATGTCTAGCTGCGCCACATCATAGTGCTGTCCGTTTGCAGAGAAGACGACGAGACATAGGTTGCATATTACAGGTAAAGATTCACGAAAGACCTGAATAGTAGATGTAAGTTGTGAAATTCATGTAATGAATGCAATATAGAATTACCACTTTAAGTTCTAATAATAGTTACACATTAATTAAATATTAATATATTTTATATAGGCTAAGAGTACACAGGTAACTCGTCATTTCTAATTTGTTCAAGAAACTTCAAGGAAGAGGTAAGTGAGGTAAAAAGTTGGTTTTTTTTTAAATCGAAGGATTTTATCGTTGTAGGGAAATAAAGATGAAAATAAAAATATTGCCTATATTGATTTTCCAATAAAATATTTCTAAATGACAATGAATTCTTTCTAAAGAATTTTTTTCTCAAATTAGATAAGCTATTTTTTAGTTTGCTAAGTCATTTAATCTATATTTTTAATAATATCGAATCACTTTAAAAAATGATAACAACAGAAATACCTTAAATTTTGCTGTCATATATGATGGCAAGGATACAGTCGTTTATTATTATTTTGAAATTTGGGGCGAGTTTTCGAAGAAATAAATATTCATTCCTCCGAAATTATTACTGATAATATTGCACAAAATGAATTAAATTAACTTATTTTAATAAATTTAAACTGTAGGGTTAAGGCCGAATTTTTACTTTTTGTGCTAAAGTTTTTTGGGGTTTGTAACATATGAGGATTCAAGTGAAGAAAATTGTATGCCCCCAAAAATAATTTGCCATGGACGTTTCACACTAGACAAATAATTGCAAGGAAATGGATAGTGTGTCTGAATAGCCATTAAATAAAACAAATAACAAAAGCAGAAAGAGGAGCATTGAATGTGAAATTTCCATTAGTCACCAAAAATGGTTAAATTCAAATAACACTTGTCCACAGCTCATTTTTGTCATGTACTTGTATGCTATGATAAATCCCATGTCTTAAATCTATGGAATTAAGTCAATGCCCTACAAATTGTTATATTGAATGATTCCAATGAAGAGAGTAAGTCCCTTTGGGAAATATGGAGGTTAAGTGGCTACAAGATATACCAGAGAAGATGAAGTAACTTAGAAAATTCCTTATATACAGTTAAGCCACTGTTCTGAAAAATAATTTATTTATTTACATTTTGCAAATACATAGTACTTAAATGGTGAGGGATAAATTGTTAGCTAGTTCCGACGTCATATAAATATATTAATTCAAAAATCTATTCAATATGTTCCTAGGAGGTATTTTGTAGACCTGATTGTCAATGACAATATTTTTTTAGTCATGGTTGTAAACAATTATTTATTGGTAAATTAGATTATTTGGAAGAGAAAAAATCTTGAGTGTGGGGAAAGTGGTGTTTCTCTAAGTCTCGGTATCACGGTTTTTGCTGATGAGACATTTTGCCTAGATATTAATCCAAGTGTAGCTGAATGCATAGGTCTTGCGATGGCCAGCGAGTCTACCCATCCATAACCTGGGAGTAATCTTGATACCAGAATTTTAACTTCTGTTTCTTTGTGTATACTATGTAACTAGTATGTTTCTGTACTACGATTCTGCTGACTGTTCATATTGTAAAGACATATGATTTAGGCAAATATATTTTTCTCACCATTACCTTGTTTGGCTTCCGTCAAATTATTAACACTTGCCATAATTTTGAGAATCCCTATAAAATTTTCTTTATGAAGAAATATTTACTTTCTCATTTTTTGGTAGAAACTGGAATAATCATCGGTGAGAACTGTTCTTCGTTTCTGTTATCCTGTTTCTCGCCCGCCTGCTAACCTCCTTGACGGTACTCACATTGTTTTCTCTATTACCTTTACATCTACTGATATTTTCATCCTTAACTGGATGCTGTTGTTCGTTGTCTGAACAGCGAATAGAGTCGAGCGTATGTGTTAATGGCTCTGGATACCAGTCCATGGAAGCGCAATTGTGAAGATGAATTGGGCGGTGGAATATGGATGGGTTCCCTTTTGACTAAATATTTGAAATGCAATCAAGTTTCGCGTTGGGTCAGCTACTAATTTTGAATTTTAACCTATTTCTCGTATCTAGCACTATCAGAAGGAACAGGGTGGTAAGGGGATAATGTACACTTAACCGTAATAAATGTAATATACTAAGTTACTTAGGTGATAAATATTGTTATAGCATGGCCGAATTATTATTAATTTAAGTGATACTCGGAAGCGATGGCTGTTGTTCATTGTTTCAAATAGAAGCCTATAGTGTTGGGAAGAAAACGGCCTTAAAAAAGGTATATTTTAAATAAAATTTTTAGAATAATATGGTGGTAAGTGATTTGTTTTTTGAAAGTTATAATAAGTTTATTTTCTATTCTCTCATAAATAAATTCATAATTTATAATCATCGAGGTTTGAATAAAAATTTTACCTATTCTTGAATCTTACTTTTTTAATTCAAGAGTTAATAAGTTGACGAAAGCCAAACAAGGTAATGGTTAAAAAATATATGGTCTGCAATGAGGTCTCTTTCATATTCGTATCTACTCTCTCACTTTTATTCGCTCTTACATTCAAATATGTCAAGGATGTCTGGTTGAGAGTTTGGATTGTGCTATCCCTGCCATGCCTTCTTCTTTTATTACAGTTTGCTTTTTCACTTTAACTCTCATCTGCATTCATTTTACATCTGGACATATTGTTCCTGGAATACCAAATTCCCTTTTCGAATATCACTGACTATTAATATCAAATAACTTGCCGGGCGGTTGGACAGATGTTGAAGGCAAATTTCCGCCAATCAATTAATCCCTTTCGCGACGACTCTGGGTCTGACACTCAATCACATATTTCTTCTGAGAGTCCAAGGAATTTCTACTCACATTTATTCTTCCCAATAGCTCCATCTATTTCCCTCAGCTAATTTAGGTTTTACTTCCAGGTACTACTTTATGTCACGCTTCACATGGTTTTGGTCGCTTGTTGTTTAAGGAGAATTTTTATTATTGGAAAATCTATTCCTCTGCCTTGGAATTTTTGGATCTTCTAAAATATTATTTTTATTTTATTTTCCCTTATAGTCTCAATTCGTTTTTATGTGCTAAATCAGATTTTTTTCTACTCTCTTCTCTTGAGCGGTTCTTCATTCATCAAGGGACTATCTAGAAAAGTTTCATTTAATAAATCAAATATTTGAAAGATCATCAAACTGCGAAACGTTTGTGATGGACAAAGATATCGTAGGTTCCAATGTAAAAGTATTTGCTTGACCAAACAGTGCAGCAGCAAATGAGAAAAAATTCGTTACAAAAGTTTATGTCACAGTGACAGTTGACTCAAAAATGATAATTTAGCTCTAAGAATAAAGTGATTCTTCTTGGTATATTCATCTTTATTTTTCCAATTGATTTGAGTTATAAACAGATTTATTGTTTGTTTATTTAATTATTTGCAGAGCATCTCGTCTTATAAAATACGTTATACAAATAAACCCGAAAAATGAAGACAATGAAGATATTACCCAATTTAAGTAAAAGTTGGAAGAAATCGGTCGATTCACGATCCGGGCGGATGACTAGACTGCACGTTCCATGAAATGGAGAGCTCCATTGTCAATTTCGTAAAATGAAGTAACAAATACCAGCATCAGGTCATAGGAATGAACCTATCTGTAAATGCATGAAAAATATACAGGAATCTCGGATGAATAGAGATAATAAACATCCCATTACTAGTCAATTTCTTCTTTTGTTATGATTTCTTCTAGTTATATGTAACAGCAAGCATGATTAATAAATTATAGACTCCTTTGAAAATTTAAATCAAAATAAATGGAGATGAAAGGATACAAATTTATATTTACGTTTAATTAAGCTGAATCTAGTTGCTGATTTAATTAAAAATCGAGTCTCTTATACTTGTGAATTAACATTTATTTAACTTGGAAAGGATTTCGTTGAATTTTTAAAATAACTTGACCTGACCTAACCTAACCTAAGTTTCTTTAGGGTACACCATATATAATAAAATGGTGTAAACTGGAAAGCTTCATGTTACTTATAGTTTTTGGTAAGCAATACGTTTAAATGATCACTATTATCGGAAATAGCGCAAATGGACAATTTTAAAAAATGCCATTGTTTTGTCAATTGATTTCATTCCAGTCCAAGGCGGACGGTGCACTTAATAGGTACTAATTTACTATTTTATATGTTCATCAAACTTTCCCTAACACTATCAAGTTATTTTCCTGCCAACCTTATATTAAGCTATTAAATTTGCTTTTCCATTGGAATTAATAACTTAGAGTTATCTTTTGTAAAATGATTAAAAATATGATGTTATCTTTCCCACAGTCACAAGCGAATTTATAGCATTCATAAATTTTGCATGAGACATGCTTAAGAGGCTTGTTGCTAGCTTTTATCAAATAGAAAAGAAATAATGCATTTCTCTGAACCCAAGTTTTCTATGTTTGGTTATTTTTTTTACTTAATAGTAAGAGTTGGGTATCAGAAAGTTAATGGAGAAATTACGATTATGTACTATACCTTGCACAACCGAAAGTAATGGAAATGTTAGGAGTAGACTACACCCAATCTCATCAATATAACGTTAAATTTGGATCTACATTTAAGTCTTACAATCTATAAAGTTAAAAGAAAGATTTAATAGGATGGCAGAAGATTCAATTTTGAAGACTGAAAATTAAATATCTTAGTTCCAATATGGGCATGTTCTTCACTGCCATATGTGATTTAAACAAAGAAGGTAATTATATATAGTCAAGAGTAACTAGGATATGATAAATCAAATAAATCGAGAGTAGCAGATCAATAAGTAATTTAAATAGTAGAAAAAATCTTGTTACGGATGGTTGATATGGTATTCGCCCGATCATGGGAGTGAAAGTAATCTTAAGTTGTTATGATGATAATTCAGCTTGATATAAAAACATTACGACACATTCACGTCTCGTGGTATTAAAATCAATCTTGGGACAGGTTTATCTATCCGTTGGATTACATTTTATGCGCCTATGCGTTTTTTCCATAGGTAAAAATTTAAATCGAACTTCGAACAAAAGTAATGTATAGAAATGTGAGAGATATGAGTAAGGGTAATGATATTGAACTAATAGTCGGCAAAGTCACATGATAGGTCAAACCAAATACTTTCGGTATTATTATATTTATAATAATATAATCATAACTAATCGGAATCAGCTTTCAGGTTGTGTTGTAGGTGTTTCGTATGATTTAATTAGTTGCTATAGTGTGAGCTTTCGATTCGTATAACAATAACACATGGAGTTACCCGGTGAATGTTTAATTATACATTTTAGGAAAAGCGAAAGACTAGGGAATCTAAAAATTCAGAATAAATAAGCATGTAAAGAAATAGAACTATAGGTCATCAAAATAGGCCAGTGAAACCTAAAGAAGATTTACAAAAGAACAAGTAGGATGCGTAAATGCTTAGATTATCACCGTTTTCTGAATTTTTAGGCCTGTGTTCATACGATATTTGGCAAAGGTAGATTGAAAAAATATATTTTCACAGTCATTCAATTGAAGCACAACACAAGTAAAATGTGTTTATTCCATGACAATAGTCAACTATTAAGCTAAATAAGTGACTAAATTAAAGAAGATAAGATATCTTTATACTTCTTGATTACAAACAACTTTGCTTAATGCAGGGAATTTAATTTTCTATTAAATTATTATCCCTTATGATTGATCCTTTTCAAAATAATTGCCGCATATGAGAATTAAACGTAGAAAGATTTTTGTAGAACCATTTACAAGATAGAATAAGATTGGAATAGACTAAGTGATTTTTTATAACGTTATTCAATCTTGTCTAATCTATCATAACAATAGAATTTTTTAATTGATGGGTTGGTGATTTAAAAGAAAGAGAAAGACGATTAGAAAAAATGAAAAATTAAGATATGAAATAGTTGAAAAATCCTGGAAAAGAGAATTTCTTTAACTTTGTGCTGATTCTTTACACTGTCTCTATAGATCAATTCGGTTGCACAACAGAGATGTTCAAAGGTCCAAACATAATTTTTATTTTGCTTTCTCTTCCTTTTTACTCATTAAACCTTTTCTGTGCCTTAAATCATTTTTTTTAATTCCTTTCACCTCAGATACATATTTTATCACATTTCATCTTCAAGATTTTATTTTCCATCAGAAGTTAAAATTTTGTTTCATAAAAAAGAAACTTTCTTGAAAAATTCCTTTTGGAACTAGTGTTAAATCTGTCACATGGAAACCAAGTAGAAGCATTATTGACTACTCAATTCGAACATTTGGACTCTCTAGATTTTATCTCAGAATTGCATCTAAATTGTTCAGCTTGATAACATTTCTTTTAAGGTATGAGTTGAAATTCAAATTTCGGAAAGCCCCCCACTTTCCCCACTTTAGCTTCTCAGATAAGCGCACTGTGTCTGAAGTGAACAAAATGGGTGCATACCATTTAGAAAATACATAGTTATATTCGCCCATTAAAATTTTAGGATATTTAATGGTCGATAATATGTACTGAACTATATACAAAGATGAATCAACCTCTCATTAGGAGAAGAGTCAAATTTGAAGATTATTAAATAATAAAATTTAGTTTTGTGAGGTTAATCTGAGGGTTAGCTTGTTACTCTGAATTTAAGTAGTAAATACGATTTGAATTACAAGGTTAAATAGTACTAAGTAGTATTTTCCAATGTAGCAATATATATATATATATATATATATATATATATATATATATATATATATATATATATATATATATATATTAGGGTGTCCCAAAGTCATATAAGTGAAAATTAAACTTGGCGGTATCGATACCAGCACACTTTTGCCTTGGTCGTACATGTGTGGAAATGATGATTCAGAGAAAGTTTTAACAAAATAGGTCCATATATTCTGGTAGCACAAAATGATTGTTTCTCTAGACGAAACATCACGAAAGAGAGAAAAAGGCAGAAAACGGAAGATAATTTATTTAAAGACGAGGCTCAGAGACAAATAATAACACAAAACATCAGTTAATAAGTCTTGCCTCCCGGAAGGCCCCCTTCACCACCTCTTCGGCTGTCTTAGACGTCCTTAACAACCTTGATCTTCAGCTGCTCCTTCACCTTTTTGGGCACCTCCCGTGAGTGGAGCATGACTTTTCTCCGGAGGAACTGCGATGGTTCCTCGCTCTTGGTCTGCAGACCGAGGAATCACTTTACGAGGGCGATGCCACGTCTTTGGTCATACAGAGGGTGACAACCCACTCCTGGGCAGGCTGGTACAGGGTGTTCGATGGCAAGGGCGCCATATTTTCGTCGAGGAAGGTCTGTTCTCCCAGAAGACCTTTGATGAGGTTCGACGATCGGACCTTTGCCCAGATGGAAAGTAGTTCCTGCAAGTTAAGATTCTTTCCCTCAAGTCGTTGTGAGCTGTTCTTTAATTCCGGTGGTGTCTTCATAGCCTGGACTATGGCGATCTTCTCCATCTTGTTCACTCTCTCGTCGAAGAGCACCAGCCCGATCAGGTCAACCGATAGGTATCAGAGGTTTCGGCGCCTGGTAGGGTCGGCTATAACGGCCACACTCCAATCCTTGTATTCAGCGATGTCTTTGATGAAGTCCCTGTTGTTTCCCTGAGCGTGGACGGCAATGGACGCTTCGTTCCAGTACTTGAGGTACACAATTGCCACGAACAACGATATTTCAATCATTCCCTCCTCTTCCCGACGGGTCAGTTGTAGATGATCGGTTAAGAGCGTGATCCTGATGACGTAAATCCCTTTCACCATCCAGCGGGCCATGTGGTAAGCGCCAAAAACTCTGAAGGACTTTAGCAGGAGGTTGGTCATGGACTGCCGTCGGGTGTCCTGCTCGGTCAACAGAGAGTCGGTGTCCAAGGGCTTGGCCTTACTCTGGTCGCTAAATGTCCATCGTGTCTACAGCTTTTTAAAGAGGGCAATGTCCGGGCCAAAGGAAGGACAGTAGCAGCATTTGAAGACGTCCTGCAAAACAACCTCATAGACATGGTGCCAGCACGCCAAACAGCATGGGACGGTGAAACTCCCGCTTGATCCTCATACACGCCCCTTGCACGAGGCCAGTATTGGACGCTGTAGTGTCGAATCCCCTGCCGATGATGCTAGGTTCCAGGTCATTTTCCCGGACAAGCTTCAAGATTTCCGCGCCTACGGCTATTCCTGTTTCGTCAGCGGAAACAAGGACACCCAGGAGTTTCTCGTTTCCTCCCAAGGAAGCAAGACTGCGATCATCTCCTGCAGTGATTTGCCGCCCGTGATATTTGAGGGGAGCTTCCCGTCCAAATGGAGGACCAAGGGTACATCCGTGCCCTATGCCAGCGAAGCCGCTAACTTCTCTCTGTTCTTCACTAGAGCGCAGTTAACAAAGAAGCGGGACAGGGAGAGCTCGTCGATTTTGTGGCCAAGAGCGATGGCAGTCGCTGCGAATGATGAGGTGGCAGCCCGAACTGACAGGATGTGCCAATCCCAGGACAGGGTCATCTTCTTGTTTAACTTGTTCAATGGACGGCGACGACAAGGTGATTTTGTGGGTGTTGTACCCAGGAAGGTGTCATCTTATTTGGTTGACGATAACAACCCTCTCTCGTCGGTCGTCCTCAGGCTTCCTCTTCAGCTAGGCCCATTCCTGCTTCTTTAATGAAGTTTGATCGACCCCATCCATTGAAGAGCTCGTCCAGTCTACACGTTGGAATTTCAAGAACTCCTATTCCTTCTCTGGTATTCTCGAGGTCAGGACATCCGCGTGGGTCACGTCGAAGATGTGTTTTAAGGATTCCTTGAAAATCCCTCGCTTTACCACCTCCGTCTCTGTCGTGCGATTCTTCAGGTTCTTGATTGTTTTAAAGTCGTTGAATGCTTCATAACATTCTTCTGGACTTAAGAAGGGTCAGAGGTTACAATATGGCCTTCTTCCAGACGTTCAGAATCTTGGTGGTGGTGGAATCCGCGGCTGCCGTGAACTCCTTCTTATTGACATTGTGGAACAAGTAAACGGCTAACACCTCCTTCCGAGAGGGCATCCTTTTCCTGAGTAAGCTCTCAGAATAGTCCTCATCAAAAAGCGTATATTGTGGTTGCCTAGCACATCACATTGCGTTTCAGCTATCTGAGGAAGGGATAAAAAACATCAATTCATAAAGTGGTCAATATCACTCAAAATATACGAAGTAGACAATTCGTGCTACCAGTTAATATAGCCGAAATTAAATAAAACTTTACAGTATTTACCTTCACACGAGCGGCAGCCAGGTCGTCAATTGGTGGAGTCTGTATCACCATCTCGAATTTTCCAGGACATCCCTAATATATATAAATATATATATATATATATATATATATATATATATATATATATATATATATCAGAAAATGAATAAAAGAGTTGGATTTGAACCTCCTACAAGAAAAACACTTGCCATGATGGCACTGGATAAAAACCTACACTTTGTTATTCAAAAGGCTTCTTGAATCAACCTTCTGGGGGTTTAAGATGGTAGCTCTGGCGATGAGGGACGTGCTCATTTTAGCAAAGAGCGCTTGATGACACAGGTTCAAATCCAACTCTTTTATTTATTTTCATATAACGGTTAAAATAGTTGTCCTATTTTCCGTTTCTATAATTATCCCATTTATTTTCTTAAGATTTAATGGACTTTCTAATTAATTTCCTTAGCGTTTTTCCGGGTTGTGTTACCAGTTTTTATTTCTTTAGCCCTTCAAATACACACACACACACACACATATATATATATATATATATATATATATATATATATATATATATATATATATATATATATATATATATATATGTCGTAGAATGGACTCTCGAAGATATAACATATATAACTATTCGTTGAGGGAAATTCTTCAATTATCTTTAAAGTGCGTGGATGTCTGGCTCAAGTGGAACTGAGCTCAAGGATAATAATATTGCTATCATTAATAAAATAAAGTTTTATTAATAATAACTATTAACAACACACATAACGGAAAATATTGACATAAACAGAGAATGGAAAGGGTCGTGGGGACTCGAGCTAATCCGAAGATTTAAAGATTTAAAAAGGTAAAACAAATATAAAGTTAAAGGAAGGTGGTGGTTCGCTAAACCATTTAAAACACAGGATAGGGTTGACAAAAGGGTTAAATACTCAAAGGTAACGTTTAGCTTACGTAATTTATACTTGTTGTGCAGAGGAAGTCGACGTTATGGAATTTCGGTCCGCTGGCGAGTTCCAGCCGAAGGAGGGGGGGGGGGGAATTTAAATGATCCTGACGTGGCGTCTTGGGAATGAGAACCGTTTCTTGACGAATGGCTTGAAGAACACTGGCTGTTCTACGTTGTTCTCTTCTGAACAACAGGGGGGGTGAGAACGGTCTTTTGTCTACGGGCTCAAGAACACTGGCTGTTCTAATGTTGTTCTCTTCTGAACAACAAGGGGGAATGGTGAGAACCGTTTCTTTGCGAACGGGCTCAAATGAACAATGGCTGTTCTACGTTGTTCTCTTCTGAACAACAGGTAGGGGGGGAGTAATAACTGTTTCTTTTCAACAGGCTCGAACAAACAATAGCTGTTCTAACGTTGTTCTCTTTCTGAACAACAGGGGAAAGGTGAGAACCGTTTCTTGGCGAACGAACTCAAACGAACAATGGCTGTTCTACGTTGTTCTCTTCTGAACAACAGGGGGGGGGGAGAACCGTTTATTGTCAACGGGCTAAAAAGAACAATGGCTGTTCTAAAGTTGTTCTCTTTTTGAACAACAATGAAAGCCTTGTGTACTCGGCGTCACGAAGGCACGAACCTTGGCACTCAAAGGATATTGTCCTTCTTCTGGACAAGTGATGGTGAATTTTGAGGTCGAGGTCCCTTGGCGCACAAGGTGAGAGAGGGTCGTGTTGATGTTCTGCGGCGAAAATCTGGATCTCCAATCTGATCTTAGTGGTAAAGTTTCCATCTAAATAGTTGAGACACTCCCTTGGCGTGGGGGACAATGGAGTGGGAGCTTCGAGGGAATGCACAGCCGAGCCTGAGAACAAGCCTTATTTGCCCATAAGCCTAACTTAATCTGGCGTGATTGGCGGATGGGGCGGACGGGGGGGGGGATGATAAACCTCCTTGTTTAAACATTGATTCAGGTGGCTGCGATAAGGCGCCCAGCTTCAAAGCAAAGATGCATGTGGAAAGCATCGTGGTTTTAAATAACATGTGATAGTGGTTGAAATTAACGCGGCCTCAACCCATTCTATCACAATATATATATATATATATATATATATATATATATATATATATATATATATAAATTTAATAAAAGTGAAGTCGGTATTTTCGTGTGTCTGTTTGTCCCTCTATAGGAAAAGAAAAATCAAGTTTCAACTCTCCCCTGTCTCCCCCACTACCCCCCTTATCCCCCTGTCACAAATCAGAGAGAGAGAGAGAGAAAGAGAGATGAAGATACGCGCAGTCTCGCCCTTCAATGGAGAGAGAGAGAGAACAGACAGGTGCAAAATTATGAGATGCTGTGAGACGGCGAGGTGACCTCAAATGACGCCATCACAGAAAGCTACGCCAAGTTTGAGAACCCAAAGTTTCCCATCTGAAGTCGGACAAAGTTTTGACTCGCCGGCTTAGGAACTTTCCCGCGATTGTGCACAAAGGGTGAGAGTATTCTTATATGCCAATGTGTCGGAGCCCTGGAACGCTCCCCTTCGGATGGAGGGAGTAAACACCATTCGACCCCTCTATAAATATTGCTGCGACAGAGTAGAAGAGCAGTATCTCCCTCACTCCCTGGCCCAGTCAGTATCCGCGGCCCGCCCTGCTCCGTCAGTATCCTCAGCCCCCCCCCCCCCCACTCACCCATGGGTACCTGCTATTCGCGTCCCGTTGGACTCTGCACAATTCTCCCCTTCTCTCCCACATTCTCTTCCTCATTCTAGGGATTCTCTCCCTCCATTCTCTTTGCCCCATCATCCCTAAGATTCTCCACATCCTTTCCCCTCATTATTTCACCCAAAACCACATCTTTCCCCCATCTCCACCTTGCCCTCTCCCGATATGTTCCCCAACTTTCTCTAATATACCCCTTTCCCTCTTCCATCTTCCTCACCTTTCTCTACTATCTCCCCTTTCCATCTGCCTCATCCCCCCCCTATATCCCTCTACCCCCTTTCTTCTCCTCTTTCCACCTTTTCTCATTTTTACTCTCTTCCCCTCCTTTCTCTACCTCCCCCTCTCTTCTTTCCCCCCTTCCTCCCCTTTTACAAAAGGAGATCCAAAACAAGAACAAATTTCTTTCCTCCTCACCCCTCCTCCTTTTTTCCCATTCTCTAACCCCTTTCCCTAGCTCCCTTTCCCACTCTAACTCCTATAAATAAAATCCAAGAGAGAAAAAATAATAATAAAACATTCTTAAAATATAGAGTTATAGATATAGAAGAATAGATAAGACGATCGATCTGTTTCTGTCGCCACAACATTGTTCACTCATAAATAATGGTCATGTCACGGGTGAGCGTAAACTGCCGAGCATGCGCAGTGAAACGTTAACTCATTATAAGTATATTATATGATAGGAAGAGAGTAAACCGCTCATGAATCTGTCTTCAACCTATAAATAATAATAATCAGCAAGAAAAGATTTTTTTGTGCCACAATACTAGTCATCTGTATTTATTTTTGACAAGCCTTTTATCCTGGGCAACGATAAAAAGCCTTACTTAATTTACGAACTCATATTTTATTCGGGAACGATGGGTATGTCTGCTAGTATAAAAAAAAAAAAAAATATATATATATATATATATATATATATATATATATATATATATATATATATATATATATATATATATATATATATATATATATATATATATTATATATATATATATATTTATATATATATATATATATATATATATATATATATATATATATATATATATATATATATATATAGTATATATATATATATATATATATATATATATATATATATATATATATATATATATATATATATATATATTATATATATATATATATATATATATATATATATATTATATATATATATACTATATATATATATATATATATATATATATATATATATATATATATATATATATATATATATACATATATATATATATATATATATATATATATATATATATATATATATATATATATATATATATATATATATATATATATATATATATATATATATATATATATATAAAAAATTAAAATTATTTGCAAAGTGATGTATACAATATAAGTGATACGGCATCCAATCGGAACCTTTGTGTAATTATCCAAGATGGAAGTGATACTGACTCATGAGTGATTAAAAGTAACGTCTCTCGTCTCTAAAAGCAGTGCGCCCTAAAGGACGACGGTCGTCGAGACAAAATTATCCCTTTGCTTCCAGCCGCGAGTCGAATACAATTCTCTCCCACTTGCTCGATATGTCCTGTTCTTCGCTACTTGCTTCACTTCACCGAGATACTAGTTAAAAATCACCTAAAGCAGCTAGTATTTAGCAGTCATCTAGTAACTATAATTTATATAAATTTATGGTGCAAATTATTTTTCAATGAGCTCCCGCTTAGCTATCCCTAAAATGCAACTATACTTAAAGTTACAGACACCAATTTAAAAAAACGGTAAAACTAAAATGATCCCCTACGGCACAGGGCTATAAAAATGCCATATCGTTGTAAAATTCTCTTTAGTGAGAGGTTGAAGTTTCAGAAGGACTACGGCACCATGTAAATCATACTTGAATTCATTGAAGCTATAATTAATTATAGCTGCTGTAGAAATACATTCTTATGGTTTCTAGCCATTTAGATTTGTATTTGAATCACGATAGAAATTAATATGAAACACTTACTTTACTCATCGAACTATTAAGCATATAAATAATTACAAATCCTTTTTAGAGATGAGTTTTAGGCTTTGAGTTCAAACTGCAAATCTTAACACAATGCCATAAACAGTGTTATACATTTGAGAAAACCTTTACAGATCTGTAGGAAAATATTGAAAATACATATAATTACTCTTACAGCAATTATAGCCAGATAGCCCCTTAATTAAAAAAAAAAAAAATACAGCAATTATATTTATGTAGTTAATAGCACATGGATAAGATGAAATAATTTCGGATCAAATAAAACATCATTTTTAAATGATACTTAAATACAAAAGAAGCTTAGAGATGCATTAAAAAATATTTGTGGCCGGGGAGGTTCTACCGTGCGCTGCTTATCTCTTCACGCCTGAGTTGGTTGCGATACACCTCTCGATACACGAGACTACACGCCGTGCCAGTTTCGGAGACCAAACCGTGATATATGCGAGTTTCTCCTCTATCAGGCAGGCAGTAAGCTACTTGCTTATGACTGCTCTAACGGGCTTGTTTCAAAATCAGAAAACGGTTTATGGGGGAGACCACTATCGAGGCAAAGTGAGCTCTCCATCATTAAAGTACCATGTAAAAGAAGGAGAAGTGCAAAGGTAACGAGAAACACAGTACGTAGAGATAAAAATTCTGAAGTCATAATTAAATTAAATCACACAACTGTAGGAAATACGTAGAATAATATGAAGCAACAATTAAACAAGTAAAAGGTTCTGAAGCTCGAATTTGAACTGCATTTTATTTGACTGAAATTCTTTTAAATGAAATATTCAAAGTGATTTCTACCATTTGTGATACAAAGTTCGATGGGCTGAGCGAGATTCACCCGATGAAATCTATGCATAAACTCCAAATTTCCGTCAATTTTGAACACATTAATTTATGATGCGTTACCTCAGGGGTCTGGTAACTTTAATCTCCATTGAGTTACCATTTTCATTTAGCATAACCGAAAAAAGAGTTTAAAGTGTGTAAGGTCTGGTGAACAAGGAAAATATTGTGATATTTCTTGTCTCCAGCTTTTAGGTACACTTAGTAAATCTTAAGGAAGGCCAGCAATCCGGATTTGACTTATAGCTGAGTATTTTGAGGTACAGATAAGGAGTATTTAATTTAAAATTGTTCTACAAAATTGTAGCATAATGGTTACAAATACCGCGAGCTATTAAAGTTTCCAGTGTTTTATCTTATCTATTTAATTTATTTTTCCTTCCCATTGTATTTTTTCTCTTTTATCCCTCTTTTTAAAATTATCTTCTGATTATCCTCAGTTACTAAGCTCACGGGGTTAGTTTATCTAATGTCACTATTATAATTTTTACTATAACAATTTTTTTCAATAAGCAATCTTTATCTTTTCTCTATCACACACTGATCATGATAAAAATTGGCTTGTTGGTTAAACCATTTATATTCATTTTGAAACAAAATATCTAAGACAAGAAATTTTCTTCTTCAATTAAAATTTCTGGGTAACTAAATAAGAGAATTAATGTCCTAGAAAATGGTCTAGTTAACCCTTTCTAGGTTTAGAGTGCGTGGGAGATTTATAGTATAAAGAGATTGAAAATTAACCGAATATAGATGGCTAAATTAATATTATTTTACAAGGTTAAAAAAAGTTTTAAAACAAGCTAAATACCCACTAGATGTAAATGGGTCTCAGCTGCTAATAGGGGGGAAGACTTAGGGGGAACGGACAACGTACAAACTAACGAACACTATTGACCGAGGGCCACTTGAAGGACATTGGGACTATACGAAGCCGACGATGAAGACTTGCACTGGAAGGAGGGGGGGATTAGAGAAAGCACTTGCACAGGAGAGTTGAGCGTTGATGTTACCTCGAAGATTTGGTCCGAGGGATTAATCCTTGCCTTAGCGTAAAGTCCAAGTATTAGTCTCTTAACAATGACTATTACGAGATGAACTTCGATCTTGCTTTGGAGTAAAACTGGTTGAGGTAGACTCACGTAAATTAACGAGAATACCGTGAGCTTGAAGGGGTCTGCGAGAATTGTGCAGAGTCCAACGGAACGCCAATAGCGAGTACCGACGAGGGGCGGGCGGCGGATACTGACGGAGCAGGGTGGGCGACGGATACTAACTTCTAACTCTATTCCTGGAGGATTTATACTAGGGTCGAATGTGGTTTCGTGCCTCCATCCGAAGGAGAGGGTTCCAGGGTCCAACGCATCGGCAGACGAGAATAGTCTCGCCCTTTTAGCACGATCGCGTAAAGGTTCCTAAGCCAGCGACGCGAAACTTTGTCCGGCTCTCAAACTTGTCGCAGCTTTCTGTGATGGCGTCATTTCAGGTCACCGTCGCACCTCACAGCGTCTCATAAATGCGCACCTCCATTAGCGTAGACAAAAAGGGTCGCCCAGATGTATGTTGTCTCTCCCTCTCCATTGAAGAGCGAGGCATCGCTTATCTTTCTCTATCTCTCATCTCTGGCAGTGAAATAAGAATGATCTTGTGACAGTCGACTAATAATTATTTATCCATGAAAATACATCTCGATCCTTACAATCTAAATTACACGACCGATGTTTCATTTGCTTCTGAATTACGAAGTTAGAAGTTCCGAAATCGTCTTATGTAATCTCTCCTTGAGAAACTTTTTGTCTTAATTGGAAACTCTGCTTAATTTGGGCTAGTACCATTGTCATTAATTATATGTGGTAGTTGTGTAACTTAAATTTAGATAGAGATACACATATTTTCCTCCTATTGAAAAATTAGAATTATTGAATTTATTAAGTATATTCAATTGTGATTTGCTTTATTACTTTAACCAAATATTTTTTTTATCTAATATTCATTAAGTCTTCAGTCATTTGTACGATAACGAGGATAAATTCACTTTATTAGAAGGATTAATATTATCACTGTGATTTGCTTCTTACTGATTTAACTCGAGACGAATATTTGCAAAACAGACTAATGCAGGAATATTATTAGGAATAGTTACACACGGGAAGGGCATGTTCAAAAATTATATTATATTTATAAATCGAGAAATTGTTTGAGCTTGGTTCGTCTCAGATATGCTTCACAACGCAAGAAACTCTCAAATCGGAGAAGCAATCGTATTTTCATGGGAAAAACACTCATTCTATATAATCAGGGAAAACTGTTATCGGCTAAATATTCTTACCCCTCTAAATTAAGTGAATATCTACCTCTCTGATTTTCTACTGTAGGGAATAACAGTTTTTGTATAGTATTCATACTATACTTATTATTATCAATCCTAATTATTCAATATTTATTTTGTACTGTTTTGAAATCTTTTGCCACATTTCATTTCTCTCTTTTAAGGTTTCGATGTAACTTTCGAACCACAATGATTTCGGTGGTCGAGAATGAATTCTCTCTTTTAAAGGGACAATAACCCACCTAATTAAAATAAAAACAATCAGCCGATATATTGTCGTAGAATAGACTCTCGACGATATACATACAATATATAACTATTCGTTCAGGGAATTATTCTAATATTTCGAGTGCGTGGTAATCTGATTGACCGAGGTTATTTATCTTCAATATGCTTAAGAAGTGGAACTGAGTTCAAGGATAATAATATGGCTATCATTAATAAAATAGAGTTTTATTAATTAATCTATCAACAACACGCAAGAAGAAAATGTTTACATAAACGGAGAATGGAAAGGGTCGTGGGAATATCTGACTAATCTGAGGATTAAGATTTGGAGAGATTAACAAAGGCAAACAAATAAAAATTAAAGGGGGGGAAAGGTTCACTAAACCATTTAAAGCACAGGGTAGCGTTGATAAAAGGGTTAGATAATTAAAAGTAATGCTCAACTTACGTAATTACAAAATTGTTGTGCAGGAGATTCCTTCGGGGGGTTGTCCTTAGCGAAAGGGAAGGACTGTCTTCGAAGAGTGAAAGCGAAGTGGAGCTCGGAGGTGCGAGCGATCTTTGTGACAGCAAATTGGGGATGTCCTAGATGAACTATGGAGGTTATCGTTGAAACCAATCGTTCTCTTGAAGAACGTTAAAAAGGGGGGAATTAAATTATCCTGACGTGATGTCTTGGGAATGAGAACAGTTTCTTGAAGAACGGGCTTGAAGAACAATGGCTGTTCTAACGTTGTTCTTTTTCTGAACAACAGTGGGAGTGAGAACCGTCTCTTGTCAACGGGCTCAAGAAACAATGGCTGTTCTAACGTTGTTCTCTTTCTGAACAACAGGGTGGAAGAGTTAGAACCGTTTCTTGTTAACGGACTCAAAGAACAATGGCTGTTCTAACGTTGTTCTCTTTCTGAACAACAGGGGGGAAGGGTGAGAACCATTTTTTGTCAACGGGCTCAAAGAACAATGGGTGTTCTAACGTTGTTCTCTTTCTGAACAACAGGGAGGGGGAGCTTATTGACTTGGCGTCTCGAAGGCACGAACTTTGGCAGTCAAGGGATATTGTCCTCTTCTAGACAATAATGGTGGATCTCGAGGTGCACAAGGGAGACCGGATCGGCTTGTTGCCTCGCGAAGATAATCTGGATCTGATCTGCTCTCCTTGGGAAATGCTATTGTATAAGTTCTCGGAGCCGTCTCCATTGCGTAGGGGATAATTGAGTGGGGGACTTCAGGAGAATGCCCCGGTCGCGCTTGGGAAAATACCTTATCTGCCCATAAGCCTAACTCAATCTGACGAGATCGACGTATAGAGGCAAAACGGGGGAATGAACTTCCTTGATTAAATATTGGCTAAGGTGTGCGATAACGCGCTCTGCTTCCTCTCGCAGATGCACGTGGGTAGCCATGTGTTTCTAAACATGTGAGAGCGGCTGAAATTAAGTGGCCTTAGACCGTTCTATCACATATAGTATTCATACTATACTTTTATTCTCAATCCTAATTATTCACTATTTATTTTGTACTGTTTTGAAATCTTTTTGCCACATTTCATTTCTCTCTTTTAAGGTTTCGATGTAACTTCTATGAAAAGCGCTGGTGTTGCATATGAGGAGCGAGGGACTTAAGTGAAGCGATACCTAAACCCTTTAAGAGTTCCAAGGAAACACATGCGAAATTAATGGTCGGAGTATTTTTGCTCCTCTTCTGAGTAGTACACAATCTCAGTCTAACGAAAGATAGCTTTAAATTTCCAACCTCACTTATCCTCTCTGTGTGGACTGGGAAATGTTTAAAACATATTAGGTAGTTGATTGAGATTGAATTTTTAGGAACTTCCAAAAGAGTGCAGAATTCACTTCATTTTACTCAATCGTGTCTCAGATATTATCAACTTCTACAATTGAAAAGTCATTGCCTTCTAATCTAGCTAGACTCTAGCTAGATTAGAAGGCAATGACTAGAGCCTGATTATGTTGATTGTCATCTTTACTCAAGAAATTATCATAGAAACCATTTTGCTTTAGTAAATATACCTGAAGAAAAGTAAATTTAAATACTAATTGAAATTAAAACTACTTTAGGCAAATAATTAAATTGGGCGAAAAAAGAAATGTCTAGATTAATTATCTCTGTAATATTAGCATTACTAAGCTAATTGAATTTAAATTAATTAAAAATTCGTGAAAGAATTTTAATAGGGCAATCTCAAATATTCAGCTAACCAATAAAGATTTACTGCCTTAAATTGATGAATAATTGTAAACAAAAGCGACTTTCGAGAAACCTATGCAGCTAACTCCAAACTCATTAGTTCGGATTAGGATTACCTACAAAAAATTAGAGTAGAAAAGTAAATCAAACAAACGCTTGAAATTTTAAGAGTAAATGAAAATAATCCTAGTATTTGTAAACAATATGGAAATAGATAAAAGATTTCAAGGTCCATACATATTTTATAGGTTTTGTAATAAAGATCAATATACTATAGCAAGCTTTTCATTATATCTTTTGTCGTCTTCTAGGGTTATTTTAGATCATAAACGATTGAAATGATTGTCACTGGGAAAGAGTCGGGTTTTTTTTAGGAAAATTGTTTGAGAAAATAATGAAATCTTGATCAAACCAAAATTGTAGAGAAAAAAATATATAATTGAAAAGTGAATCAAAGTTACTTTCATATATATAAATAAACGTACTTTTGCTAACATATGACAATACAATTTACCCACAAAAATTAAAATCATTGGTTATTTTGACAATGAATTGTCAATTTAAATTAGTTTTACTTTCGTACGCTGCATCATGTTTTCGACCGTCGAATATTCAGTGCTTCGAGATTATATCTTCGAATCTAACCCATTTAAGTTTTACGGTGACTTTAGTAATAATTTCTTAAATTTACAACTATTATACAAATATTCTACTGCAGACAAATAGTGTCCTTTTGTAAGACGTTTGATAAGTGTCGAGTTGCTCAGAAATGTACACAAAGGCAATTATTCACCAGAAGCATTTAGAATGCAATTATAATAAAATAACGGCTTAAAACCGGTTTGAAATAAAAAAATTATTTAACATATATCACATAAAATAAGAACTGTTATCTTTTATACTCGTAAGTTCCCAAAACTGTTAAGATTTAAAATGGCAGAGGTTTGGACGTATTAAATTTGCGAATAGGATCCAAAGGATACATTATAACAAAAACCTTAACTCTCTCTCGTCTGAAATTTGTTTTCACACTTTTTATTCTATTTTAACAAAAAGAAGTATAGACACTCCAACTTAATTGGACTTTGCTTCTAACCAAAAAAGAACATTTAATAGAGAAAGTAACTCTAATTGCAAAGTTTTTTAGAAGATCCGAACAATTGCAGTGATTGGAACATCGCATGTATGATCACTATGTCACTTTTAAACCTTTAGAAGGCATAGTGAGCCTTTGAAAACTAAACAGAGAATCGCCTGATGGAACAAAAAAAAAAGGGTCACAAAGAGGCAAAGGTGTATGGGTCCATATGCAGTAGGGAGGGCGAAATATTTGAATTCTTATATGCATAAAAAGGAATATTTAACAGGCTCTTGTTTCCCTATCTCAAGGAGAAACAAACAAAAAAATACAATATATTATTGAAGCTTCAGCTCGGAACATTTAGCGAATAGAATAAAAATATTTAGAATAAAAATAGGATAATAGAAAATTGGACGACTCAAGAGAAATCCTTTACGAAAGTTTTTATTTTATATAGAATATTTTACAAATTCCTTAAATAACAATACTATCATAAGCAATCCACATTTTGCACTAACATTTTTTATTTTTTTTATTTTAAAAAATTTATTACGTGAAAATTAAGATCCTAAAAATTTAAGGAGGAATTTTTAAATTGAATTTTTTCTAGTTCCTGAAAGAACAAAGTTTATTAATGATAGCAAACCTCTTTTTAGACAGGTTTTCCTTTAATATGATAGGCAGGCCGATATTTTTAAATATTTCGATATATTCAACTATTATTTAAGTGAAGCATTGTAATTCCTACTGACCATAAACTTTTAATGCGTTACCACCAGAAAGTATTTTTCTACTTTCCTTTAATTGAGAGACATCATGTTGACTCATTTGCTTAAAAATACTTCTATAATGCTAGAATAACACTTATTTACATTTCAAAATCACCAATTTGGATCTTCATATATAATTTGGGCAATATTTTTAATTTTACATGCATCCCATGATGGAAGAGCTGTAATCAAGAGGAAACGAGCTAATAGAATTATGTATGCAGTGATTTAGAAAAGTTTTAAAAATAGACGAAAGAGAGTTTAGCGGAGAAACCAAAGAATACTTTTTGAAAGGTGAAAACTCTGTAAGAATCTCTGTTACACAACGGTATCCTCATTTCCTACCGTTTGTCTATTTTATTATTCAGTATAATGTCGTAGAATGAGCTATATATATATATATATATATATATATATATATATATATATATATATATATATATATTTATATATATATATATATATATATATATATATATATATATATATATATATATATATATATATATATATATATATATATATATATATATATATATATATACATATATATATATATTTATACATATATATATATATATATATATATATATATATATATATATATATATATATATATATATATATATATATATATATATCATCACAGACTAGAATTTAAGAAGGGGAATATTTTGAGTATTTGAATAATAACTTCATCTTAGTTTGGTTATGATGATGTATGTTTTTTTAGCAAAGTTATTTCTAATAATTCTTTTATAATATTAAAAACAAAATGGTGAAGTACAGAAACTTTTTTTTTATATATCTTCTTCTATAACTATATTTTACAAATATAATATTTTCAAAGGGGAAAATTTAGTTTAGAGTTCTTTTTTAAAATTATTATAATTGGCGAAGTTCAGAAAATTTATAAAAATTTAACCATAGCCATATTTTTTTAGGTTTTAACTTTTAACCTCAGTAACGAAGCGCAAGATCCCCCCGTAGCTGTTCTGCCAATATACGAACATTCAGTTTACGAGTCGTTTGGTCAAAAAACCACAATTTAGTCGCTGGAGCCTAGCTTGGGAGATGAGGCTTTATGAGACGTCGGCGAAGATTGTTGATTGAACGAATGAATTGTAATCGATAGAGTTTAACCTCGAAGAGTAAAGGCGAGGGAGAATTTGTGCCAGAGGAGGTTAAAACCGAATCCAAGGATAGCCATTTGACTGGGGCTAAATTCCTCCGGTGAGAATTCTTGCCTTCGAGTTCGAGAATGTTGAACGGAGCTGAATCGTGAAAACGACGTGTCTCGTGCAGAAAGGCGGGCCTATAATTCCTCTTCCCGGTTGTTTCTAGCATTATATTTGGCCCAGAAGAAAGTGAAGAAAGGAGGGACATCACCTTAATCAAACACTCCACCGGGAGACAGGGATTAACTTCCGCGGGGTTTCTTGATATCGCTTGGGTGGCGGGTAGCTTCTTATTGCTCCCGCGCGCTTGAAATCTTTGCTCTTGCCTTATCAGCGGAATTTGCTCGATTCTCTCAAGGTTCCCACGACTTTTCTCTGCGTCAATCGACCTAGTGCCCAGCTTCATGGCTTTCCCGGCCACATGGCGGTATTAACCTCAATTTCCGACATAATATATTTAAATAAAATAATGGTTGAATATTAGGGAGATGTTTTAATGTGCAGATAATTTCATATTTGGTCACAGAACGATAAGTAGACAAGATATGGAAGAGTTCTAGTATGATTTAGATAAAGTTTAGGAGTGATCTGGACCGTTAAATGACATCTAATGGGGTCCAAAATGAATTTTTCTCTTAACTTCGATGATAAATCTGTAAATGTCTTTCTTTCGCACCATAAATCATTGGTTGCCTCTAATGGGATTTCTCTGTGCAACTTTGGTCATATTTTATTTAAAAATTGAATTTCGAAAGAAGTCAGCGATTCGTCAAAATAATAGTTCCAGATCTCACTAATTTGCTAGATGGAACTTAAAATAATCGTCTTAGGCTATAATTTTAGTTCAAAACCTTCAGCTTAAATGGTCAAATAAGTTAAATCATGCATTTGTCAAGTTTATTGGAGATTTTATCTACGTCAATTGCATTTAAAACAAGCAGAGGTTCACAATAAAATATTAGCGCAAACGTTTATATTAGCATACATAATACCTACTGTATATGCTAAAGAAAAGAAATTGAAAATACTTGGTAAAAAATTGGGTAAAGATTCATTTTAACACATAGTTTTTAATGTATTCAAAAATGCGTTTTTACGTATGCAATTTTATATGCATTTTTCAGATCTGACAGTCGTTTTACCCCGAAATGCATAGTTTACCCATAATCGACTGAATTTCAATAATTGGAAAAGTATGAATTTCAAGCGATAATGAGTTTCAGATCCCCAAAATACACCTAAAACTGAATAAGCAAACACATTTTCAGATTCATTTATAAGATCCAGAACCAGACCTAACCTTACCTTACCTAACCTAACCTAATCTAACCAAACCAAACCTAACCCTAACGATATTTTCCTCAACTTCTCGCTGAATCAAACTTTTATGCAGAAAACGGTTCATAAACAAGAGGTGGAATGCGGGCATTAGAAAGCCATGTGTCGTTAAGCGCATCAACCAAAAATATTTGATGTGGTTTTGCGGCCTTTCGAATCATTTGCACTTACAATATTCCAGTAAAACAAAATCCATCCTGGCTAAATTTACAATTCCTACATGTATAACTAAGCATACTATTGGCTAATCAGTCAGAACACGTACGCACAGTTCGCTTGCAGATATAGCATAGCATGTCTTGGCTAACTAGCCAGGCAAAATGTAGGCTAAAGGATGAAGAAAGACTTCATATGGCATATAAATATTTAAATTTACCAAAATACTAACATTTTTTCAAAAAATGAATAATTGCGTTATTATTAAGTTCCATAAAGTGAAAATGACATCAGTGAACATCATTTGAAGAATAAAGAACGTCTATAGCTTTGAAAATTAAAACATCGTAATTCTGTTAAAAGGAATATTATCCAAAACCTTAATAAATGAACGAACGTTGAGACGAAAGAAAATGCAAGCGATCTCCTCTCACCTCCAATAAATGATTGGGATAAATGTAATTTTTATATTAATAATTGAAACATTGTAGAGAAGGTGAAAAGGTTGAAGTTGATTAACTTTCTATCAAGAAGCAAATGGAGCACGTTTGACCTGTTGCTGAGATTAAGTTATTCCGGACCAGAAAAATTTCTGATACTGATATGGCATCCAAAGCTCAAGTTACTGCAAGGCTGATGTTCACGAAGTGAAGAAGGTCCAGCAACAGAAAATAATTGTGATGAATTTATTATTGGTCAAAGCATTCCTTCCGAAAACTAAAATTATCTGCTGTAAAACAACGATGGCTTGTCAGACAGAAAATTTATAAATCGTGAAAGGAGAGAGTAAAAGGAATATGTGGATGATATAGGGGCGCAGTTACTCTTACATGCAAGGAGGCTGGGAGATCAAACTACGTATATTTGGACTAGGAGAGCACAGAATACTTCAGATGTTATCCGCAGTAAGGCAAAGTAAAAAGTGGGACTAGGGGGAATTTATCTAGTTTAAGCCCCTCTCCTAGTGAAGAAAATACGAACAAGTTTCTTAAACATGTAAATGCATGTATTGAATAAAATCTAGGTAGATTCAATCTTTTAAAAGAAAACCCTTTCATTAGCCCCCCAAATTGAAGTTGGTTTTGGCATTTTAATTTCGAAATGTCAGTTACCCAAAACTAAAGTAGGTTTTAAAGTTTAAGTTTCAAAAGGTGTTTGTCCACCAAAGAAACTATTATAAGAGTTTTAGCTGTATTTTTTTTGTAAGGAGGAATGAAGCAAAAATTCTATCTATGTAAGTCTGCAACGAGTTAATATAAAATTATAATAAATCCTGGAAATGGCTTCACCACCTTCCCCTACGGGGAGAGCTTGCGCTTCGCTATTAAGTTCAAAATCTAAAAAGAAACAGCCATGGTTAAATTTTTATGAATTTTTTTTAACTTACGCAATTATAATAATTTTAAAAGAAATAACTCTAAACTAAATTTCCCCCCGCAGATATATAAAAATAATTTTTCTTAACTTCACCATTTGTAATTCTTTGGGTTTTAAAAAATTCAAAAAATTTTCAGACTTATATTTATTTCTGAACTTCACCATTTTGTTTTTTGATATTATAAAAGAATTATTAGAAATAACTTTGATAAATAAAAATAAGTCATAACCAAACTAAGATGAAATTATTATTAAAATATTAAAAAAAATCCCCTTCTTAAATTATAGATTAGTGATGATGATGATGATGATGATTATGATGATGATGATGATGATGGTGATTTTACCATTAAACGGACAAAATTTATTTTTCCCAAATTTCTATCTAAACTTTTCTGTGTTCGATATTTTAAAGTAGCAGATAGGAAATTTTTCGGATTCCGAAAACTTTAGTCATGACTTATAATATTACGGTTGGAATAAATATGCACTATTTAGTATATCACCAAGTATTTTCAAATATTAAATAATCAAACAGCCTTTAATAGTTTAGGAGTGTCAGTAGCTTTAGGAAATGCACTATTAACCTCCATTCTCATAATTCTAGGTCTCTTAATTGATGGCCACAAAACTTATTGGTACTGAATTTATGCTGGTCATCCTTCTGAAAATCGTGACAAACAAAACATCATGGAAAATTGAATACTCTAGATTATGTAGTAGATGTTTGTTGCGGAAAAGGTACTGAACTACATGTAATATTACTACTATTCACCTAGTAGTAATAATACTGAAGGGGAATTTTATCAGCACAAAGAATATCTCGAAAGAAAACCCACGATAAATAATATTCATTTCAACCAACCCTTTTCAGAATAGCAAATGGTTTTCTAGCATTCAACATTAATTAGAAAATTTACGTATCAGTTAGCGTCAAAAAAGCAAAAGATTGATAAAAAATGTTCCTCCATAACTAATATTTATATCCATAACCCATAAACCGATATTTTAAGAACAAGATTTTTTGAAGGTTCGAAAGTTTCTATAGTTCAATTTTTATCAAAGTTATTTCTAATATTAAAAAAATAAAATGGTGAATTTCAGAAAACATATTAAAATTTTAGCATAGAAATTATTAGAGCAAATTTAGATGGAGAGAAAAAAAGAATCAGGATAGGCCGTAGGCCAGGGACTGGAAGTCTACCAACGAAGCGCAAGCTCCTTCTGGAAGGAAGAGTGGCGAAGCTGCTCCTCTTGTAACATTTATAAGAAAAGTTGAAAAAAGATTCTTATACTGATTTAGCTTTATGGGAAATGTAATTATAACAAAGTATAGGAAGACATATATATATATATATATATATATATATATATATATATATATATATATATATATATATATTTATATCTATATATATATATTAGTGTAGGTGGGTAGCAGTCTTTTTTGAATGCAAATTTTGGTGAAGACCATTGTGTATTTTGCCTTAATTAATTTCTCTTCTTCTAACTATCTTTTTTATTCCATCTTGTAGATGGTGGAGTACTTATCCAGTATTCATCTCCTTTTTAAATGAATGTGTTTGATAAAAACCAAATTAAATTGCTAAGCTTTCGATCTTACTCGATCATTTTCGGGGCGTTTTGAAATGTTATTGCCTCCTTTACCGATGTAATTAATGAGTGGAGTGAGGATCGGACAGAGGTAAAAAAACCGATTTTTAAGGGGTATTTATTCCGCCTTGGTTAAACATAACGTTGGAGGAAGTGGGCCACTCCTGTGAGTGGGATTTTTAAAATATATTTAATGTGCGATTCCAGCTTGTCACTTGACTGTTCATGGTCCACTTATCTTCATTTATTAATATGGCTTCTAAGATGTTAAGCCTCGCTTTATTAACTTCTTCCTTTTAATAATAGTGTTATCAACGAGCATATCTCTCGTTAGATTAATATTATGGACACTTTCCATATGGTTTTTTGGCCCTCCGCCTTGTAGAGGCATAGTTAAACGTCTCGAAAGTACAGTTGTTGTCATGCTAATATATTTTGAGTTTTTATAGAGCTTACAGTCTTTATCGGGGCAGGTTAACTCGTAAACTAGGTTGTTTTTTATCAGAAGATAGCTGGTATTTGTTGTTTTATAATAGATGATGAGTAGATTTTATGTGTTTGATTTTTAACCTTGATGTTACGGTTCATAATCTGCTTGATGTTTTTTTCATCTATTTTTATAGGCCGTGGACATCTGGTTTCTGTAATACACTTTGATGTTGTTGATTTCTCCATGATTACTTTCAGTTTTATTCGCATGTTTGTAATTGTTATTTAAAAATTATTGGAGTTAGTTATCACTCATGTTGTTTGACAAACCATTATTCACGGGACTTGTTTTACTCGTGCAATCTCTTGGTGGAAAAGTTATAATGAATAGACAACTCCATAAAAGTTATATTATTGATGTAAACACAAATTGAATATTTTAACATGCTCAAAAACAATTAAACATTAGCCTTATAGCCTCATGCATCCAATTACACTTAAGAAAGGGTTTTCGGGGGCAAGTACGATGTTCCCAATAATTATCGCCATTGCCCAGGACACCTTAATTACTGGTCTCTTTCAATCTGCAGGCATCTAATGGCGTTTATCAAAGTTCTAAAGCTTCGCTCTTGACAGGACATGGTGTAGCTGCTCAGGTCCTTAGGCCTAGACAAATAGTTGAGGGAGATTAAGAGATTTCGTACAGAATGACTGAGATTAGCGGAAGGAGGAGGAGACAGAAAGATAAGTCGGGAGGTCCGCTGATTGCCATCAGCACGTGGCCAGGATAACACATCGTCGTGACATTTCCCGAGGGAATGAGAAGAAATCCCTTGAAACCGTTGATTGAAAAAGTCAATCATGGTATCGCCAAGATGGTTGCCAGTCTACAATTTTTACAACTTTTTAATATCGCAAGTATCAACGCTTTAATCACGTATTTGGCTACTGCTAGACATATAATCGTACCTAAAAAGTTGGAAAAAATGTGTGAAAGGACAAGGAGAGGATTATCTAAAAAATAAGTATCTAAAAAGGAGCTAATCAAGTGACAAATATTCCTAAAAATAAACAATCCAAAGATGTAAATACATAAAAATATGGTTAACAAGTCAAACTCGTATTAAACATTGTGTTATTGAGTGCAGGAGCTTTTTTATATTTTGACAGTGTGTGCACTGAGTGACTTGCTCAGAAGGAGGGCAGATGGGATATAGTTGTAGTCAATGATGATATATTCCAAACTATGAAGAATCTTAATAAGAGATTGCACGGAGAGCATCAAAATATCCTTAAGTGTATTGATATTTAAATTTATTAAGAAAAATGCGTACGTCATTTGGGTTATGAATGCAAAGATAATTCCAATTGGTTAATGAATTTAAGTCTTCATGCTTCTCTTAGCGAATATTTTGCCGCTTAGAAGCGGAATTCAACTAAGATGGTGGGTAATTTCTAAGTATGTGAATTGAATTACATTCTCACAGATGTTTGAAATGTTTGTTGGCTAGGAAACTACTCAATAATTCTTGACTAAATGATGAATAATTGAGTTCATCGCTTTTGAAAGCATAGCTGAATTAACTCTTAATTTCAATTTACATGACAGATATTTGTTCGAAAATCATGACTTTATTGATACTAGAGGCGTTGGTCGTAAGATAGGGGGGGGGGGAATCCCTTGGGAAGAAAGCGCAAGGACAGCAACTTCTGCTAAGTACCCTTAAATTTTTATTCACTCCTTTTGACCATTTTGTTAGTAGTAGCATACTAGAAACCGAGATGGTACAATTCACTAATGGCGGCGACTTTAACATTACGAGAGGGATTAGGTTAATGATTTGATTTCTAAATCAAGAAATTCTACAGAGTCAATTCTGAAAACTCTGAAATTTAATTTTAAGTTGAGCAATTCACTCGTTCTAAGAGCTGTTACAAGTCTTATTATTGTTCAATTGCATCCTTATTGGTCATCAAGAAGCCTAAATATTATAATATGCAATTTACTGATGATAAGGCACGTTTTAAGGGACTCGGTTAATGAAGAATATGAAATACACGTCCTTCAAATATATTAGAGGTCCTTGTTTATCTATTTGTTGATAAAAAGAAGGATGAATGTTCGAATCGTCTCTCCCGTTAATTCACGACTTTTGGTTCTTGGTTTGTATTAATAAATATATTTTCTTATTAAGGATAGGAATGGCGAGTCTTTTGATATCGATAGCGATATTTACGGCACTGATTTGTTATGTAGCAAAGCATAACTTCTAATTTGTGTCTTTCTGTCTAACACCTAATAATTTTTAAGATTAATAATTAAATTTTAATGCGAATAAAATCGGCTGCTATTAAATAATGCCGTACTTTCCAAGCTATAAAAGTCCAATTAAAGCTTGTCCTAAGACTAAGAGAAACTGCTGCTATTTTCACCCATATTTATAAATGAGTTGCTGATGAAGATCTAAAGGGTCATACACATTTTCTTTTCTGCAGACGTCTCGGATAAAATTAAAATGACAGAACCCGTATCGATCAAATATTTCCTGGTAGTGATGAAGTTAAATATGTACCAAAGACGCTTATTGGCACATCAGCTGGCATGCTTCCTAATACTCTCCTGTAAAGGGTTTTTACCTACCGTGTAAGCCTTTGTATCCAGAATGACACGAGTGAGTTTCCGCTCCAAATTCTTGGTGGTAACATCAGTCAATCGTAATACTTGTCAGGACCTCTTCATGGTTTTTTGAATTTTCTCACGGGGAAGGGATTCTGGCCAGCTCCAAGTATGCTATCTTTGTAAAAGCAGTGGCATCTGCACTGAAAGAAATGACTCTGTCTTACATCTCGCGCGAGACTTATGGAGCGCGTTGTTCTCATAAAAGGCTCGCTACCTGTGTTCTTACTACTCGAGTGGACTGCTGGGGTAGCCACTGTTAATGGAAGAGAGTGTAGAAGGAAAAGTTCGAGATTTTGAAGAGATCCATTGGATGTCGGGTTGGTATTTTCATGATCCTAGACAACTCCAATTTTCTAAGGAATTTGTTGGTATATGCCACATGAATTGCGGCCTTGAGGTTTCTATACTTGTTAGTTATTCCTCTTTCAAACGGTACGGGTGACAACCTCGTCCTCGTCTAACATTTCACATGGTGATTGCATTTTTTGTTGTGGTGATAATATAATATGTAAATGCTGAAAATTATGAAAGTTGGCACATGACAACGGATTTATTTCTGAATATATATAACATGACACAAGTAAGAATTTATATAAAAATTTAAATTTGTTAGTTTTCGTTATACAGAGTGAACTATTGACCATCAAATGTTTGATGAGGTATTCAGAATAATAATTGTTAGTAATTAGTCTAATCTCTGCTAGTTATTACAGTAGATACCGATCATACCTGCAATAAGTCAACATAGCAACGTGAGAAAAATAAAATTTCTTTGTTTATTTAAACAAAAACCTAATAAAAAACAATATTAAATTATTTCCAACTCAAATTAAGAGAAATAACTCTGATTTTTAATTCGGGTTTTTTTCAGTCTATTTAGGCTAGAACAAAAGAGATTCCGTCACTTCGGATTAAATGAAAAAATTAATATAAATGATGCACGAACAGCCAAATAAAGAGGCTGAAAATGGTTATGAGAACTAAATAGGATGGCTTATAAACAGGCCTTGTATGAGAGAATTCATTAGCCTAAATGGTATGGAGAGATAATCTAATTTTTTAATTACCTAGGATGTTATTGCAAAATTCAAACAAAAACAAAATTATTTAAAAATAAGATTTTATTGTATCAGCTAAATGCAGTTACACACCTATCAAAAGTCAACGGAACTTAACATGGATAAAATAATATATGGAAAACAAATTTTATGGTAGGATATACGTTTTCCTCGAAAACCAATGAGGTTAACAGTAGGAAATTGCCTAGGCAGGGTAGAAACAATCAGTAAATTGCAATCCGCTTAATGTTTGTAAAATTACGCAACTAAAGAGAAATCTAGGGATTTAAAAGTGATCCAAACATTTATTATCTCGGGAGAAAAATTAGTTCCATTTAAAAACACGTACTTCCCAGGTCTTCTTACATCCCCGTAAAAAGGGATACCTTCCAGTTCACTTTTCATAGGCGTAGAAACGCATACTTTCCATTTCGGTTTACATACGTGTATAAACGACTAACTTCCAGTTCGTTTTAATTCCACTTGGAAATGCACATCCTCCAGAGGATTTTACATCCCAGTTGAACAGCGTAACTTTTAAGTAAATTTACATCCCATTTACATCCCATAGAAGCACATTTCTCCTAGTTCGTTTTACAGTCAAATAGAAAAACATATGTTTCTGTTCGTTTTATATTCGCGTAGAAACGCGTCCCATCGTGTTAGTGTTACATCCACATAGAAACGCTTACCTTCCAGTTCATTTTCCATACACGTAGAAGCACGTGTCTTCCGGTTATTTTTACATCCGTGTAGAAATGCGTATCCTCCTGTATGTTTTATCCATCCTCGTAGAAATGTGTACCTCCCATTCGATTTTAATTTAACATAAAAACACGTATACTACAGTTTGTTTAATAACTGCGTGGAAACGCGTAACTTACAGTTCTGTTTACACTATAAAAGATGCAGGTTCGTTCCCGTTCGTTATACAGCAACTTAGAAACGTGTACCTTCCACTTCATTTTACATACGCGGAGAAACGCATACCTTTCAGTTCTCTTTACATACACGTTGAAACACGTGACTTCTAGTTATTTTTGCATCTACGTAGAAAAAGTATACCCTCTATTTCATTTTACATAGCCATATTAACGCGTTCCTTTCAGTTCATATTACATCCGCGTAAATACGTGTACCTTCCAGTTCGTTCACATATGCGTAGAAAAGCGTACCTTCTACTTCGTTTTACATTTACATAGAACCCCGTATATTCCATTTAGTTTTACATACCTGTAGAAACGCTTTCCTTACAGTTCGTTTTCCATACTCGTAGAAACGCGTACCTTCCAAATCATTTTACATCCGCGTAGAAACTTGTACGTTCTAGGCCGTTGTAAATTCTCATAGAACTTTGTAGCTTTAATTTTGTTTTACATTTGCGTTTAAACGCGTACCTTTCATTTATTTTTAAATCAGCGTAGATACGCGGATACTTTACTTTTTTTCACCCAAGTAGAAACGCGTACTTTCCAGATGGTTATATATCCGTGTGAAAAAGCCTACCCACTCTTAATTTTACATCTGTATAGAAATGCATACCTTGTATTTCGTCTTACATCTATATAGAAACGTATACTTATAAGCTCGCTTTATATCAGAGTAGAAACGCGTATATTCTAGTTCTTTTTACATGAACGTAGAAGCGGCTACCATTACTACATCCCCGTAGTAAAGCGCACCTAACTGTTCGTACGCGTAGAAACGCGTACCTTCTAGTTTGATAACATTTCTACCCGAAACCCGTTATTATCCATTGTAATCGAAAATACTTGTGTTCTAGGCAGCGATTATCGCTGTTAATCTATATAAACACCCTTCATTGAGGAACCGCAACATCTTCAGAAGAGATACAGAAATTCTAACTATTGCTTCACCGGACGTTGCAAAGATCGGCAACTCTGGGTTGTTTATCTTTCCAAGCCAATACTCGGGGTGGCTGAACTTAACATACTAATTCTGAGAACCAAACAATAAATGTATGGACATAAGTAAACATCAGCAACTCCTCCAAGCAAATTTTGAGAATGAATGAATTAGAAAATTACTGGCAGTTGGAAACTGGATGAAGCAGCATGGATTATAGAGAATTGAAATGAAGTGTTTAGAGTGTATGACTGCAAAGAGCTGAACATATGTTATTCAATACAAGATAAATACTTATGAAAATGTCAAGGGAAATTCTGCGCAAATTACTATCAAACTGCCTCAATTCGTAAGAACGCCTTCATTTTTCGATCAAGATTGTAACTTTAGAAATGGATAGAAGAAATATTCTATTGGTGTGAAAATATGTTACTCAGATTGTAATTTCTTAAATCTTTAAAGAGTAAGAGTAGAATACATTTTTAATTTTCCGTGAAATATCCACCAATTACTTTAGAAAACATCTCGAAAAGGTTGCTGGGACAGGATTGATGGTTCAAATTGAGCAATCATGTTTTCCCATATACTTAAGTACCATAGAAGATGATCATCAAATGAGCCCATATAGGTTTTAGTCTTGTGGATAGAAGTACATTGCCTTCTTGAGGTTATATGAAGATAGTAAAGTTTCGTTGTCTAATAAACTTATAACCCATAATGAAAAAAGTGGTCATGCCTGGAACAGTTATTCATAGTGACCAGTGGAAAGCATACTCAAATATTCAACGAGACATCGGTCTTGAGCATCACACAGTCAACCATTCTCTATGTTTGGTGGACCTACATAAAGGTGTGCATAGACAATCAATGAAAGCTTTTGGGGTAGGCATTAATCAACAATCAAGATGATGCTTGGGTGTAAAAGGGAACTTTTACATCGATATCTTTAAGAATTTATGTGAGAGAGAAATAAATAAACATGACACGTTTCACGCATTCTGTATGGTTATAGATGATAAATATAACGCTATTTTACATGGTCGCTTTTTTAATAGGGAAATATTTTTAATAAAATTGCTTTATTACCTTGTTATTTGACTATCCTTGATTTATTGATGATATATATTTGGAGATTTAATTCACAAGCTCAGTAAAGAGCTTGCGGTTCTTTACAAGCGAAAATGTAGATTGGCTAATCTCTCCACGGCTACAATGGGGTTAACAAACTTTACACTGGCTGTTTCACCTAATCACTTTGATTGGTTAGGATGTCCTCGTATATTTCCGACATGAATTTTGATGAATTAATGTGCAGTTTCAATCAAATGTCAGATACTTCATATAACCTCAGACCCTTAAAACAATTATTGACTCCCAGCATCGATTAATTATTGGTTAAAAGTTGTATTTTTCAATCCATAACGACATTCAGTTAGTAACCATTATCGTTTCATCAGTTGATATAAGAACCAACAAAAGAGCTTGTCAGATTGATCTATTAAGCTGTAACCAATATCATTTTACAGATATTAGGTAAGGACAAGATTGTTCTTTCAGCAATACTTCTTCTAAAACCCACTAGAATAGTTAAAGCGTAGCATAATATTTATTTATTAAACATAAAAGACCTTATTTAAGTCTAACCTGAAATTATTAAAATCAAATATTTTTTAATATTAAATGTTTTATGTATTTTAGGGGAAGAAGAAGATCAAATATTTAAAGAATAGCATAAACATACCAAATTGATAATACAGACTCTACTCATCTGTTACGTAGTAGTCAGGCCCCACTTTGCTAGGGGTCCGAATTTTACATTATGATCACAAATATTAGATTAAATAACTTCAAAACTTTAAATTTGAGAGTTAACTTTCGAAAAAGGAAAAGGATTCCAGGAAAGATCATATATTGAAGTACTGCCCCCAAGGCGCCCTACCAAAAGATCCATCTTAGGACCTATAGTGAAGCAAATTTTGTAGCATCTATGGTTATTAAGAGCAGCACCGCCCCGGGAGTCTCTAAAAAAATATGCTATGATATTGTTTAGAGATTTTCCTGCCCAGAGGAGATGTGCAAATCTCACATTAAAGACTATATCGGACCACCTTTGACACACTAAGGAGGCATCTGATGGACCATAAAAACCAGGATCCATACATCAGCACTTCGGAGATGACCATAGCAGAATACCTACCATACAAGTATTGATGGAAAACGCAGCGACAATTCATAAAGAAAAGAATTACGGCCGCCTTCTAATAACCAAGGCTGCAAGCAATTCCCTTCAGAAACCCACGCCGAACATTAGGGTGGGGCGAAAAACATTTTTCTGAAATTTATTTTTACACCACGATATTTTATGGGGCTATCTGTCAAATTAAAACTTCTAGGTTCCTCAACGCCATTGAAATTAATGTGATTTTCAACTAAATATTGACTTTCGTGGATTATATCTGAAAATGAAATTCGAATTTTGAATCGAAATCTAAAAACTAATAATTATTGTATTTTAAAGAACAATTAAACGAAATTTGAAAGTGAACTTTTGATATTTAGAGGTTCCTCAATGATACATTATAGGGCGTACGTGACATTTATGTTTCAGTAGCGCGGAGAAACTCGTTGAGAGTGTGGTTCTAGTATCTATTGTTTCGATCACATTCTTCTCTTTGAATTTAAAAACAGTTATTTACAGTGTACAATAAATATATTACAAGTTTTATTATATTTCAGAGCAAAATAATATCAATAAAACAAAATAAAAACAATAATTTATGTATGGCATTTAAACCTAGAACGCGTCGTGAAATTGAAAGCCCTTTGTTTGGCCCACCTTGCGCCATTAGTGAACAAATGTTGCCAACTTATAATGATGTTATAAAATATATTTTGTTTGAGCGAGAAAAGGAACATAACTGCAATAGAAAATACACACCAATTAAACACATTATCACATTTGGAAAAGGCATCAATCCTCTTGGTGTCAATAGAATCAGTGAGAAAAAGAATTTTATATTATTATTCTAAATATCAGGCTTTAAAGAGAAATATTAGCAGGAAAAATATGACGATTTTAGGAAGAATGCAAAACAATTGTTTGATATTTCGTGTTGTAAATGCAATACCTTTAAAAACTTTCTAGTAGCAAAAATAGAAGGTACCGCAATTGGAGCAAACGTTTCTGGAAGACCAGCAAACAACTAGGAAAATGGCAATAGGTAATATCAATTAAATTCAATCAAAGAAGAATATTCAGAGTGTAGTTAGAAAGAATCGAGAGTATTATATTTTAAATCAACCATCTACTTCGAAAGATAATATCGAAGTGATTCTTCCTTCATCCAGCACAGAAACAGAATCTGCTGATAAAGATAGCGACTATGACCTTCCTTCATCCGTGAAACGCAAAGACCTAAACAAATTTTGCCGTCCAAGACTCCATTTAAATGAATAAAATTGTCATAATTTGCGTTTACATGTGACTGGACTGGTGTGTCTGATCGAGCTGCAGCTTTAATAACAATTTAAATCCTTAAGTACTTATCGTCAATTGCAGGCAAAGAAACTTCTGTGGTAGTTGACAGGTCAAAAGTTAAAAGAGAGCGTGTGAAAGAACGTACTGCACTACAGCAAGAAATT
This sequence comes from Ceratothoa steindachneri, assembly GCA_963969495.1. NCBI lineage: Eukaryota > Metazoa > Arthropoda > Malacostraca > Isopoda > Cymothoidae > Ceratothoa > Ceratothoa steindachneri. The sequence goes on from OZ018336.1 coordinate 49,048,213, forward strand.
AGATCGGATAAGCCATTATATTTTATTTTTTTTAATGATAGAAAAGATAGCACACTTGTTGTTGAGACAATGGAGGGAACTAATCAAAAGAAGAAGATAATAGAATATCACATCTCTATTATAAAAGAAACTGTTTCAGCACACCTTGGATACCTTGCAATGAAGACAGGTTTTGCAAATGCCATATGCGATGCAATATTCTCGTATCTAGAAGCAAATAACTTCGCAACTGATAAACTTGTTGCTGTGGGATGCAATGGAACGTCAGGGAATACAGGAACAAAAGGAGGTGCTATCAAAATGTTAGAAGAAAAACTACATAGACCACTGGATTGGTTTATTTACCAACTCCATACAAATGGGCTCCAATTCCGCTACTTCATCAACAATTTAGATGGGAAAACAACGGGGCCTCGTGGATTTGTCGGACCTATAGGGAAATAACTGGATAAATATGAGATTATAATTTTTGTTGAATTCGAGCCAATCCAAACTAACTTGCTAACAGAGGAAATCTGAGCACCAATCAAAGTATCTGTTTGATATCCTTTTATCTATCTTACAAGGTAAATGTTCTGTTGAAATGGCTCGTAAGAGTCCTGGAAAAATATCGCTTTCACGATGGATTACAAGGGCAAATTGGATACTTTGATTATATGTTTCGACTTCCAACCCATCTGACACGTTGAAATCCATTGTTTGGTATATCATGAAGGTGTATGCAGTATGCTGGTTTGAAATAAAAGCTAACTCTTCTTCGCAAGATGGAGAACTCAACCTCTTCAAGACAGTGCAATCACTCCAAGTGATAAACTAACAGATTAAATATATAGTTGCCCCAGTGACAGTGATTTTAAGGAATGCTTATTTTGCACATGCAGAAAACATTCTTCTCCGTATGCTGCAAGATGAAAGAAATCATATCCGAAAACTCTCATGGCGAAGAATTATGATAGCACGAAAAGATTATGAAGGCTAATCAATACGCACTTTCAAGATCCCAGACATAAACTTTGAAGCTGACGACTACATCAACCTAATTAATTGGCAATAGACCCTTGTGACTGAACCTCCGCTGATGAGGACGCTTTCTGATGATCAACTTGAATATATCCGTCACCGGTTGAGAGATTCATCAAACTGGCCACAGAAGCGTCACTAGCAATTTGTGTAGAAGACAAACAGGACGGCTATATAAGAATAGAATTGAGGCCAGGAGAAAAATAACCTCATTTAATACCAAGAAGGACTTCGCAATGAAAGGTGATAACACTACAAAAATCTAACTGCCTTACATAAATGGATATTAAATAATAGGGAAAATTTCAATATTTGACTGTTAATTGTTCAATTTGAGAGTTAGGACGATCAAAATCTACAGGTTGCTTGGAAAGAAACGGAAGAAAAAGAAGGAAAACTTATCGAATACTTAATAGATTATTTTTATTGAATAAAATGGAAGCAGAAGTATAGATTGTAAAGTTTCATGGAAATAATATACTACGTATAGAACATGAATATTGATGTAACAACTTGAAGTTTAAAAAAAAAATAGATAGAATTTTCTGACATTTTTGCTTCTTATCAAAGTTTCAATTACGTTGAGGAACCTGAAAATATTAATTTAGATGTCTAAAATTTCAACAGAACAGTTTTTGATGTTGGGTCTTTAAAAAAAACAGGTTAAGAAAATGAATTTCAAAGTTTTTGCAAAAACCTTCTTTTTTGATCCACCCTTCTGAACATCCAGCAACAGGTTAATAATATACTTTCATCGTGCAGAGCAGGACGAACACGGAGAAATATGTAGTTCAATACCTGCTCTTTAGAAGAGCAATGACCCTCGCCCTTCTAAGGAATCGAGCCCCTTGAACGAAGTTCAAGTATCAACGCTGCTGCGTTTACTCAGACCTCGAAGCAAAGGGAGAAGTATTCCAAATAGTCAGATACCGAGATAGTCTTACTTTCTATGTTTTTTATATATCTGTATTTATATATTAAATTTCAATGTATATTTTCATATTGTATATTTTACACTATAGATACTCTACATGTGTTCATGGATATATGTTTATTATTTTTATATTTTCAAAATATAAAAAAAAATTAGTCATTGAAGCTACTTGCTTTAAATTATCCACCTCTAGTAGTAAATTGTCAGTAATCGCTCAAAAATGGTGCAGAGCACAGAAAGAGCTGTCGTGACGTTTAAATGAATGGAAGAAAGAAACTTATATATCTTTCACCTGAAATCATCCAGAGAAAACAAGAAATAACTGAGGAAATAAATAGATTCCTGCAAAATAATTATCGATGCAGGGAAGCAGAGGGGTTGCGCGTTGCCAGTTTAAGTATTTTTAGCATAAATATATAGTTCCTCTCTTCAGGGAGCAAATTACTAATATTAAAGTCAGCCTCAGATTTGCTCTCATTAATTCCGTTAGTGTTTGAAGTGATGGGTGTAAAAGGATATTTGAAGATTTGAATATTACAAACCACGTCATCTCTTTGGCAGAGGAACGAAGGAGATTGGAAAAATTGAAGTTAATGAGCCACGTCGTCTCTCGGTGGCAAATAACGTTTAAATGTTCTTGCTTTGAAGTTAGAGCCAAGGTGATCCTACCAATTGAGAACTACGCAATACTCATGAATAAATTAAACTAAGAATAAAAGGGGTATTAGAGGGACCTGGATGCAGAAAACGTCGCAGAAAAGGGATTAGTAACCACTTGCAACGTCGTTTCATTATTGACTAAAAGCAGATCTGGTATATATTTGTTGTGCCTTTATAGGATGAATAAAAAATTGTGTTCTCCTCCCAAAATAAGGGGATTTTTTATAGGATGAGGCTGGGTGTTCGTCTTTCTCACAAATTAATCTAACACGGAAAACGAAGACACAAAGCCTAGCAAACTATCGGGTGTAAGAAAAGGATAAGTTCCATTAAAGGGTGAGGTAAAACAAGGACATATATTTCTATATCAACGTGGGTAGATGCCCAAGTTTTAGAACCGGCCACAACCTACTTGTTCAATCGCCAAAAATATTGGGAGGGGGGAGAAAATTGAGAGGAACCATTGAAGTGTTGCGAAGAAATGAAGAATTGGGCAAATCTATTCTAAAATTCTTCCAACACTACTCGATTAAATTTCTGTGGTAATAAAACATAAACCAACTAATCTAATCCCTCTGATTATTATCATTACTAGGTTGGAGGCGCCTCTGAAACTTTTAACCCACTTCCTGAAGGAGGAGACTTTCCTCCTTTACTATAGCTTTGCAATTTGATCAAAATGGTAAACTAATGACAAATATGAGTTATATGAATGATTTGTAATTATACGCTAGTTCGTGATAGCTTTTGTAAAAAATAAATGTTTGAATCTTTTTCAATTCCAGAAGTGTTTTTTTCCATAGAATTAATGCAACTATTGTTGCTATCCACCAAAGTAGCTTGAAAGCTAGAGGATCATTAATGACTTTAAAAAATTCTGAATCCCTCGAAGCTTTAATTTAACGCTAAAATCGCTTCTTGTTATGGTAACCATTCAGGAATTTGATTGCTTCGAATGCCAAGATAACTCACGATGGGAAAGAGGGAGGTGCGAACACATCAGCGCGTAGAGTGAGACCGTGACTTTTCGAAAATGGTCTTAACCTAACAATGGCCTCGAAAAAAACTCATCTCACCAAGGAAAACCTTACCAAAAGGCTTCACCTTTGTAGAAAATATAAAGAATTAAAGAATAAGGTGTTGAGAAATGAGGGAAAGTGATATTCTCTGATGAGGGTTACTTCCGCTTCTTTGGAGATTCTGGAAGATATCTTGTTAGTAGGAGAAAAGGAGATCTCATTTAGAGTCCAGTCTCATGCCCACGGAAAAGCATCCAGAAAATCTATTACCTATGGAACTGCATCTCTCCTATTGCAACCGGAGAATTAACAATTTTGTCCTGAAATACTACCATAAACTTTATTGTCGTTTATTTGTTTGGGGTTATAAATACAAAATGGCTGCTCTCTAAGGGGTATAATCATTTTTTTTAGGGTTCACAAAACTCTAAGTAATAAAGTTGATCTAAAGTATTATTTCATGCAGAAAACAGTAATTTTTCCATTTTTCTTTTAACAAGAGAACATATCCGTAGAAGTGGCCACTTCATGGATCTGAAATAAACTTATTATTGTTTATATAGGAAAGCATTAGGACAGAAATTAAGAATGTATTGAGTAAGTAGTAAATTATTCTGTGATGTAAGGAGTATTTATATTGGGAGTATGGTGCGCGTTAAGAAAAAAATTAGTTCTAGTGAATAGTATGACATAACTTTGACACTAAATCAAGGCTTTGTAATGCCATAATGGCGATTTAATTTCTTTATCGATGGAGTCCTAAGAGAAGTAAAAATATTAATGAGGGGAAGGGGTGTCAAATTTATGAGAAATAATAAGGAACTTGTTCTAAAGATGTTAATATATACTGATTATCTGGTATTAATGAGGTCAATAGAGAGAGTCTTGTGATATAATCTGAGGTATAAGAGTTTGAAAGAATTTTTAATTATCTAAGATGTATATTGAGTTATAATGGTTGAAAAAAAGAAGGTTTGTAAAAGTAAAAAACTCAAAGTGATTAAAGCGGTAGTGAATTATAAGCTTTGCGGAGTTAAATGGGCTGGAAGGTGCTGGAAGTGAGAATATGGTATGGAAAGATAAGGAAAGATTGAGATTCAGAAAAGTACAAAGGATTAATTTAAGAGGGATGCTTGTGTGTGAAAAGTAGATATACTCGAGCACGACTGTAGAAAATATATCTATTGAGTGATAAAGGGTGAGAAAGAAGTTTTTACTGAAAATGTTGTAAGGTGTGGTATGGGGATGTAAGTAAAATGGATGAAAATGGACTTATATAGAGAATATTTGAAAAGGGATTGGAAACCGGGATTTGGGAGAGAAATAGCTTACTAAAGAGATATTTGCTGGTATTTAGTAGTGTAGGTGTATTCTAGTTGCTTGAGGTGCTTGAAGCCTTCTGCCCATTCATATACCTTTATTGCAAAATAGGTTGCGGTGCACATGACTCGCTCGCAATTAAAGGTAAGTAGGTGTGTGAAAATAACAGAGGCCTAGTACTTATGAGAGTATAAATGGGGCGGCTTCGAGGGTGTAGGATTAGCAGCGTTGATGTGCGACCACCAAACTTTGAAGGAAAAGTGGTTTTTGATGAACTATTGAATAAGTGAAAGTGTAGAATTTATTAAAATCAATATGTATCACCATTAACAAGTATTTATCCATAAATAACTAATAATCATTACTTTCATTAGGATTGCATGGGTGCACTAGATGGAAATACTTTACTATTTTTTTTTTTAAATACATGTAAAGCTTTTGCAATAATGGCAGCTCTTTTTTTCTATATATTTCCTTAAATAAATGAATTTAAAACAATACGTCAAAGTACAAAAAGTTTATTCAAAGTACAAAAATGAAATTATCGAAAAATTTCTTTAACAAAACAAGGATTTTTACAAAAACAAAAGTCCAGCTAACAAGCCTGGATATCACCGTATGGGATAGTGGCAGGATAGTGGAAAGAGAGAAAAGAGATGTCGGAGGTCCGAAGAAAGATGGAAGAAAACACTGGTGGAGCCAGGGGTGGATGGAGGGAGCAGGTCACACCGGTAGCAGAGCTGTTAAACGTCCGTCCCGGCTCGGGGAGTGTGGGTCCTTATATAGTCCCGAGAAGGAAAGGGCCCGCACACGCCTAGAAGGTTCTTGCAAAGTGCCGAGACGGGACGTCAGCCGGATTGTGCCTGCTTCGAACGTAAGAAAAGTTCCGAGAAGAGATCCTGAAGGCCGAGGAGTAGTTTAGTAGAGATGTAGTAGAGAGGCAGAGAAGAATTGCCTCTGGAAGTTTGCCCCTCTTTGCGTTCCAGAGGGCGCCAATGTTGTCACCGTAGGTGAGGGCGCGGGGGGCGAACAGGGTGGAGAGGATGAGACCCAAGGATTCAAGATCAAAGATCCCAAGGTTCCATTGGCGGCAGTCGAGGGCCATAGAGGCGCCCTGCGACCACCACCCGATTCCCCAAGGTGAGGCGTCGACGAAGAGTCCCGGAGGAGCCCCTTTAGGGGGGCGGAAGCGGGTCCACCTGCCGTGGATGAGGCGGCTAAGGTGGAGGAAGGGTGCCGGGTTGGGGTGGGTGTCTTGCAAGTAGCACAGCTGCACCCAGCAGAAGGGAAGGCGAAGTGCAGGAAGAATGAAGTTGAGGAGTCCAGCAAGGCGAGACCATGCCTTGCGGGAGACCGGGCGGGTAGACATGATACGGAGAGCAGTCCGGGTCTTGTTCCGCATAGAAGAGGTAAGGCGGATACGCTTGAGCTTTAAGTCAATATTAAAGCCAAGGTATGAAATCTGCTTCACGGGAGTGGTGAGCGATTTCCTCCAGTTCGCGTTGATGGAGCTACGCTCAATGGTCTTCATGAATGCTCGGAGGGCGCGCTTCTGCCCAATACAGAGCACGTCGTCCAGGTAGGTGTATACTTGGATGCCGTGATCTGAAGCGAGCTGATTCATGGTTGTTGCCGTGAGTTTCTGCATTAAAAAGGGGGCCCCATTGAAGCCCATGGGGAGACGTGTGAACCGAAACGATCGACTGTCGCATCGGATTCCGAACCAGGGGCGAGCTTTCGGATGAAGGCGAACATGGTAGAAACCATCCTTGAGATCGAGCTTCATAGCCCAAAGATGTTCGGTGGCCGATTCCATGATTTTCTTCACGCTAGGGAGGCTGAACTTCGGGGGGTGGTATGCCTCTGCAGCAGGAGACATGTCGTAAATAAGGCGAGCGGAGCCATTAGGCTTGGCCACCCCGAAGATCCGGTGGGCACAGCGGATGCTGGCCTCTTCAAGCACTCCTCGCTCCACGAGGGCGGAAATCCAGGGGAGGGTGCGATCGTCCGAGGGGGCCCAGTTGCGGTATGTCTTATTCAAAAAGATCTTGACACCGTTTTGGGCATTGGCCTTCTGGAGGTGGGAGATGGGAGTTATGGAATCATAGGATCCGGGGGTCTCCACGTCCAAGGGGGTGTCGAAGTCCACGCGGGGCGTGTCAGGCTCGAGAAGGTCGAGGCCGGGGCTTTCCCACTGGTTGCCCTGGTCATCGTTGTTGCCCTGGTTGCCGTTGTTGTTGCCCCGTCCGTCTTGCTGCTGGTTGTTCCCATCGTTGTCTCCGCCACCACCGTTGCGACCTCTCATGATGTCCGGAGGGCCGCTGTTGGGGTCATTAAGGACATCACCCATCTCCGAGGGATGGGTGTCCGAGGAGGCGATGGACGCTGGAGGGGGGGTGGCGATAGGGCCCTGAAGCACTGTGGGGACTGCGAGGCCAGGGAGGGGGATACACACGGTGTGGCACGGAGGGGGTGCCTGTGGGGGGTCGGCGAGCACAAGGGCGCCAAGTTCCTGGGCGGCGGCCTCAAAAAAGGCGGTTACCTCGGGCACAGGTAAAGGAGGATATACACTAATGGTAGGGTCGAGTAACTCGACTACCTCTGGCACAGGGGCGGCATCAAAATCCGCAAACACTGGCTGTGGGATCTCGTCCCGATGTCCTAAGGGGACATCATACACTTCAACGACACTTTCGGCAGGGCTTGGCACAGGGGGGGGGCCTAAGCACATCGTACACGATGCGGGGAATTGGCACAGGGGACACTGAACGCAAGGGGGTTCCGAAGAGGTCGCCGTCGATGCAGGGGATCCATTCCGGCGTGGATGAGGCGCCGGAAATGGTGAAGCCCGAAGCCGAAGAGTCCAAGGTGGGGCTGGGACTAGGGAAGTAAGGAGGCGAGCCAGGGCTCAAAGAACGAAACTCCTCAGAGGTATCCGAACGGGGGCGGGCGTCGTATCCCATGCGGCGGCGGTGGCGGGCGATGCGGACTTCAGTGCGCCAGTCCACGCTGGATCTAACGTCGAGCAGGAACCTGCGGGCCCGCTCGAGACCGAGCTGCAGGGCGCCGCCGACCAACTCGTCGGGGCGCTGGGGTCCTGTACCAAGAGCCATATGCCGGGGGCGGTCTAGCCGCTGTCGAGCGGTTGAGGATCCGGGAGTCGTATTCAATGCCGGACTCGTTGGAGGCCTGGAGCCTCGTGTCGATGGTGGCTGCGGACCAACCATGAATGGACACTGTGTAATATAAACGGATGCGCTGGTGGATAGTGTGGAACGTCGCAGTGGGAACACTGGTACACATCCGTATGATGTAGGAACTACTGTAAATATTGCATTGTATAGTTTGTTAAGGCAGCCTGTCTAGACAATCTATACTACCAAAATACCGATCATTAGCACGCAAATGCTTGGAACTAATATAAAAACAAATTAACCTCTTCTTTTAACGCTCCGAATGAGTTGTGTATCTGGGAGCAGATTATTAGAGTTAGTGGCTTTATGATTACTCAGGACCTATCTCTGACGGTAGTGCCTCCAAGTTAAACCACTGATTTCAACGTGTTAATAACTTGTATATCTATTATTGTTCTCTTTCTGTTTTTTTACCAAGTTCATAAAGAAATCTCATCGGATCCAATTTTATTTTTAAGTTCACGTTATTTTTTTCTTTCGTTCATCTGTAGGATTGTATTGTTCACGCACAGCATTAAAGAAGAAATTATGTAAAAAAACCTTTTACGAACTAAAGTAAATGTTACTGCTCTTTATCACTCATATATCAGCTGTGCATTAATAGAATAAGCAAGAAGCCTCAAAACTAGCCCTTGTACATCGAATAAAAGACTGTTGTGGCATTGCTGTTTTGCTCTGTTCTTTCGTTTGGTTTATAAAGGATCTTAGAATGTAAACAGATTTTTGTTACGTGTTTCTTGGTTACCTGATCAATGAAATCCTCAGAAAGTAATCAAAAGTTTTCTTTCCTTTCATCAAACTTGTTTTAACGTAAACAAATTTTAATATTTTAGTAAGCGAAAATTCTTCCTCCCAGACTTATTGAGCCAACCCCCCACAAGGTGTTTTAGATTCTTTTTATTGACTCATTTTATTTTTCCTAGTTATTTTTCAGCTAGAACTGAGATGCTAGGAATTTTTTAATATCTTAAGATAGATGTACTAAAACGAGAAAATAAAAAGAGAAGGTTGAATAGTGGTAAGACGTTGAAAAAAGTGTATTCGACAGTAAAAGATAGATGTAGTTGCAAATGCGTTAAAAAAGATTACTGAGATATTAAGAGGGGATGATGTAGGAGGCTGTTGTGGTAGTAGGGGTTATGCAAGGAGGGTTAAAGGTACTAGGGGATGTATGGATCAAGTCTTTGCAAGGAGACAGCGTGAATGAATAGACAAAAAATAGAATGCATAAATTGTCTGCTGGGTTTATAGATCTAAGGAAAACTGAAAGATGTGTACAAAGTAGTCCATAAGTCTTCTCACCTCTTGTTTTAATTTTATATTTCAGATGACTGAAATTCTCTTCACACTCTGTTAATCTTTTTTAATTTTTATTTTACATAGTTGAAACGAGCTCCTACAGTTATAATATTGTTCCTCTATTGAAAATGAATCCACGAAAAGCAGTATATGTGTTTGATAATATTATATTGTTCCTCTATTGTTCTTATTAATTTCAGTAGTGGCTAACAAGAGTTTCGGGCCACCATGTAGAGAAGGAGACATTATGGCAGGTTTTAAGAATGTATAATTAATTAATGCTAAGTTCTGAGATAGTGTAAAAAGTTTTTATTTTGAAAGTAAGGCGCACATTCCTATGAATGATCGCCGTATTTTGTGTTTTTAGAAAAAAGAAATGTACTGATGTGATATGACTGACCATGGAGGTTTCTTTTTTTCTGGATGGATTACTTGATATAAAAACAGAGGTAAATATGAGAGATGGCCGTAAGATTGATGAAAGATCATCAGAGATGTATTCTATTTCCATTTATATATGTAGAAGACCCAGTAAATTAAGGAGGAAAAAAAAACCTGTACCAATAAGTGTAGCTGAGGATCAAGCCACAATTCGCCTTGTACTTTAAAATCACAGGCTTCAAGACAAACTACCCCAATACTGGTTGCTGATGGGGTTGTGAGCTTGGTCAAACTGCAGTCTGAGTGTAGACTATCCTAAAGGGCGGAGGGAAGGAGGTCTTTGGACCCCGGCGAAAGCTTCTGAAAATACAACTATTGGACGATTACTCCATTATGAACAAATTCTGAGAACTGCGAGCGCTCTTGGTGTCAGAAGAAATGATATTTTAGCGTTGATAGTATCTTGGATTTCGTTGAAACAAGAGATTTAGCAGGAGAGTTATTCAGCGTTCTTGTCTGTGTGATGATCCACAAGTATAGTGTATGAAGAAAGAAAGAGGGGAGCTGACATACTTGCTGGAGTCCATGGCAGCCGTCGAATGCCAGATTTCGGTTCAAACCGTTAAATTCAAGTCCCACTCAAATGTCGACAGGTCTGCGTTGGTACACATTCATAGATTTTAGGGGTACTAAGTACACTGGGTAGAGAGAATAATGTAAACATTTTATAATTACGATTTTTTTATAAATATTGAGTTTAAGTCCCTTTAACCTTGATACAGCTTTAAATTGTGAAGGAATTGATTTATATAGCTCTTGGTCAGTATCTAAATGGTTTGTAGCCGCTTTCCATATCAAAACCTACTCCAGCTGTTTTAGACAAACTGGAGGAATAAGGTTCTTAGTTAATGCTTTAAATGACACCACAATATCTTGATTAGATTAAATTGTACCGATTACAAAGAAAAATCCAAATGTTCTTTTTTATTTTATATAGAACGCGTAAATGGAGTTTTGGTTAATTATGAGAACGAGAGTATGAGAGGTGAAGTGAAGAAAGGGCAATTGAGTGATATTGACTGTCGAGAAATTGTCACCTCATTTTTGTCAGAGAATTATTCTCCACTGTTGGCAGTTTAATATTAACTCCGATACAATACATTTTTGTCAAAGTATTTATTTACTAACTGACTTTAAGTTAGTCCGTCTGAAACCACTTAGGTAGGGAAATAATTCCTTTATTGGCTGAGTCGACTCTGGATTTGTCTAAAGCAATGTGATTACTGAATTATGAGAGTACCACAGCGTTTAATCAATTTTAAGGAAAGAGCCGGTCAGCACGTAAGGATCCAGTAAAACACCAAGAATTAACCAAAATATATATCTTTTAATTTACCAATTAACTTAAATATTTATATTTACAAGAAATGATTTCATTTAAGCATGGTTTGTACGATTCGAATATTGACCTACTCCTGACGTAAGCTTTGAATCATAAAAAGTGTTTGATTTATGCTAACAATGTATATTGATTATGAAGTAGAGGTAAATTACAATAACACCTATCCTTCTCGACAAGGAATGTATCAAAGTGCCTTTCTAACTGTGACATAAAAGGATTGTATCAAATAATCTTAATATATTATACCTTTGCTCTCGCAGGAAATGGAAATCTTTCTAATTATAATCAGCGTTGTTTTCGCTAAATGCATTTTTAAATAATCGGTAAATTCTTATAAACTTGAGAGAAGGAGAGCGATTACTATATATATATATATATATATATATATATATATATATATGTAAATATAGCGTTTAGAGAAGTTTCACAAGATAGGGCATAATATATCAGTTTGGTCGACAAAAATTTTGTTTTTTTTGATTAGTTGATGATTTGCCATGAAAGATTTACTCTTCAAAATTATAGTTTAAATCTTTGTTACGTGTGAAAATGAGCACTTTTCTCGTCATATTTTCGAAAGAAGTGTATTTATATCTTAATTTTCTTCCTTATTTGCAAGATTATAGCATGTTAGCGGGCAAAGAAATAATTTACATCGTAATACCACTTTTGGTATAGTTTACAACCTACTTTTCTATCTAAAATTTTATGGTCCTTTTTCACGACTTTAGAAATATCCAGGGAAAAGATATGAGAAAGTAAAGTTATTAATTTAATAATAGAGTGGTATATGATTGCATGTGTTAGATCTTAGAGGTATATTTCTAAAAAAGTGTTGTATTTAGTTACTTGATATTATTTTATTGCTCCCAGGGGCAGTCAATAAGTTTTGCAATTCGGATATAAGGAAACGAGATATGAGGAAAAGTGTTTTATTATTTTTCAATATAACTACCCTCGACTTCAATGCACTTGCGCCACTTCTCCCTGAGGCTTCGAATTCGCGACAACCAGAAATCTCCCGACTGCTCTTCAATCCACTCCTGGACGGCGAGCTGGACATCTTCATCGTCCTTAAACTGGCGTCCACGCAGTGTAGCTTTAAGCTGGCCAAATAAAAAAATAGTCGCTAGGGGCAAGATCTGGACTGTAAGGGGGATGGTTGAGCTCCTCGAATCCGCACTCACGCAGGGCAGCTTGTGCAACTCTGGCCTTGTGGACTTTGAGGACGTTGAAGTCGATCATGGGGCGTGAGGTTTCTAGGGACTCAAAGGGCAGAGATCTTGTTAATGGCTAAATTGTCGTGGATGATGTTTATAACACTTCCATGTGATTTTCCAAATTCTAGCTCGATTTCTTCGACCTTCACCCGTCGATTTTCGAGGATCATCCCCTCCAAACGGGCCAAATTGTCCTCGTTGGTCACGTTTGACGGGCATCCTGGACGGGGGTCATCTTCAAGGAACTCATGACCATGGCGGAACTCCCTATTCCAGTGAGCAATGGTTGCATAGGTAGGTGCGGTGTCGCTATACACTGTAACCATGTGTTTATGGATCTCTTTTGCATTCTTGCCTTCTTTAGTCAAAAATTTGATCACTGCGCGGTGCTCAACCTTCTCACTTTTTGAAAAATTTGTGCCCTTTGAAGCGATGCTACTACACATTAACTAGTTATACCCACTCTAAAAATTTATAAATTAATACGGACGGTTGCAGTGTTGAAGGGAAACCCTCAGTAATGTCTCTGTCAAAACCTTAATGGATGAGTCTTTTACCGAATGAAACGACTCATCAAGACCGACACCACGGTTAGAGAAAACCCGAGAAAAAGAATAATTAAATATAAATCTATAAATAAATAAAATTTAATAAAAATGGTTGTGCCGGAACTTTGTTTCAAACCTAATATTTTCAGATAACTAGTGAAATATTCCTATTTTTAATAACTTTGAAATACAATAAGTTGGGCTTTTTAGATTATGTGCATTGCAGAATTGTAATTGTAAAAAAATACCTTTGAAATTTTTTTAGCGCATTCATCAGTGAGGATAATTTTCTCCTTGTAATCTTAAAATTCTCTCCTGTGGAAAAATCATCCTTGGTTGGGAACATCGAGAATGGACAGATATTTGCAGTCTGATTTAAATCAATACTAAATTATTTTCTGAATATTATCTAGATGAAAATGACTTTTTTCGTATTATATTTTAAATACTTCATTTACTATAGTTGCTACCTTGGACCTTGGACATAAAAAGTGGTGAGATTTAGGGAAAGTTAAAGAGAAAGATAGTAAGCCACAAGGAGCTACAAGGAAAATAAGTACCCTAGAAGACCTTAGTGTCCATACAAAGAGGGTACTTTTGGCGCAATCCTCGAAGATCACTAGCGAGGATCTTAACGGTGATTTCGCAAGACTTTATCTAGTTTTGACTTGAACTGGTCAACAGATTCACCGTTGACAGCTTTCTTCGGAAGTGCATTCCAACTACCACATATACTGTATGTAAAGAATTTCCAATACAGATCACAGTGGTATCGGTTCAGTTCAAGTTTGTAGCCGTGATTTCTTGTTCTCCCCTCGCTGAGCTAAAAAATATCCCCGTAGTCCAGTCTGGTGGAGCCTCGAAGTATTTTAAACACTTCGATAAGCTGACCACTTAGTCTCCGGCACTCGAGCGAAAACATGTCTAATTTCCTTAATCTATTTTCATAACTTTTATGTCTGATAGAAGGAATCAGTTTGTTTGCCCTGGTTTGTACGCATTCCAATCTCGCGATGTCCTTTCTAAATCAGTGACTCCAAAATTGTACGGGATACTCCAGGTGTGGTCGCCCGAGGGAGTTGTACAGACACAGTACTATCTCCTTGTTCCGATATCCAAACTGTCGCTTTATATACCCTAACATCCTTTGGGCTTTCTTCTCCACCTCAATACACTGTTTTGATAACTTGGAGTTGCTGGTGATAGTTACACCCAAGTCCTTCTTAGTGCTGCTGGTTTCAAGAGCAGTGCCCTTAAGGATATAAAGTGATTGGGGACTTCGGTGGCCGATATGCAACACTTTGCATTTGTTTACGTTTAAAGGCATTTGCCATGTATCAAACCACTCCCCAATCTTCCGAAGATCATCTTGCAGGCGGGCAGTATTTCCATCCTTTGCAACATTCATACCAAGCTTGGTATCGTCAGCAACTTAGAAATCTTAGGAAACAAGGCACCTTCCATGTCGTTGACGTAGATAATGAATAGTAATGGTCCCAGGAGAGAACCTTGAGGCACTCCGCTAGTAACGGGCACCCACTCAGAAGCCTGTCCATTCAGCACCACCCGTTGCCGTCTGGCACTTATCCAGTTCTCTATCCAGCCGGTTACTTTACCGTCTATGCCCAGCGCTCGCACTTTCCGGAGAAGGGGGCGATGGGGTACCTTATCAAAGGCTTTCTGAAAGTCTAAGTAGATCACATCCACCGCCTTGTTCCGATCGTGCTCACTGAAGACGCAGTGGATGAATTCCACAAGGTTCATCAGGCATGACCGTTGCCTTCGGAAGCAGTGCTGGGAACTCCTCAGTAGCAGCTTTGACTCTAAATGCAACGTCATTTTGTCCACCATGATGCTTTCCATGAGTTTACCAACTATCGAAGTTAGACTGATAGGTCAGTCGTTCGACGGTTGGCTACGGTCTCCTTTCTTGAAGATAGGAGTCAACTCCGCTTCACGCCAGTCTCCAGGAACGCATTCAGTCCGGATTGACATGTTAAAGATTGCGCGCAGGTGTCGTGACACTTGATCACGCACTTCTTTCAACACTTTAGGTAGAAACCCATCCAGGCCAGGTGACTTATTCGTCATTAGGTCAGTGATCTTCTTTTCTATTTTCCCTTTGGTGAAGTCCATATCCTCCAGCTTTTCCCCCGAGTAGGAATCCATTGGCTGGGGGATGGGACCACACTCTTCAGTAAACACTGAAGAGAAGTAGTCGTTGAGGAGGTTAGTATTTTCTGCATCAGACTGCTTTAATTTCCCCTCCTCATTCATCAAAGAGCCAATCGTTCGACGGATTGGTTTACGGCTGTTTACATATCCAAAAACTCCTTGATGAATTTTGTTTGTTTTTATTTTTATTTAATATACTATAAAATTTATAGTTTATTCAATTAAATTAATCCTGTTAATTTAATTGTTGAATTTTTAGATCTTTATGATCTTTTTGACATTCAAGCCTTTATTTGAGGCGGGGGCTTTTATTCTCACTGTGGTTTTTCGAAAATTTTTAGTTTTAGTTACATTTTACATTTTTGCAAAGTTTGAATTTCTAATAAAGAAACTTGAGTATTACACTAGTCGTTTTTTTGTGTTTTTTCGATTTTCTCATGTGTATTTTGGAGTCACTTCCCCGTCAGACTGTATCTTACTGCTTTTAAATGGTCTTATTTGTCGGTCGACCTCGATGTCTAGGTGTGTACGAGAGAAATCAGTTGTCAAGCGGGTGCTAATGGCTTGCCAGATATCTTTAGCTCTCTCGTGGAGCGCCACGTTGTTCGGAAATAATCCAATCGATTCGTATGTGTTCTCTTCTATGGGTGTTTGTGATGAGAAGCACCGCTTTATTCTGGATAATTTGTAGTTTCGCAATGTGGGTCTTGGCTCTTGCGTTCACAGTGGCACCAGGGGGTACATAAGTCTCGAGCGAATGCACGCACTAAATATTTTGAGTTTAGTTAAGGGATTTAGGTCATGGACCCTATAAAATTTTCTCAAATCTCTCTTGATATTGGCGACTGTTCGCTTGTTCTGACTCTTGTAGCCCCCTTTGGTGATTTTGAGCCTCAGAGACGTCCCTTCCAGGCAGTAGGGGATTCGATCCCCTTCTACACGTACATCATTGAAGCTCTTGTGAAACATGGAAATTATTTTAAATTTTTAGGCATTGGTGGATATCTTCCATCTTTTCTCGAAATAGTTGATATTAGATATCTCCCTTGGCGTATTTCTCGCCATAAATTCCCTGTGAATATAAGCGGCGGTACAAATTTGCGATATATTGTCAGCGAACTGTACGTATATTGTATCCTCGGAAGAGTTTGTGGTAGGTCGCATGTATAAATGTTGTATAAAAGGGCACTGAGACAACCCCCTTGTGGGACCCCTGTTTCGAGCTTGAATTCGGGTCCTTCATGTTCTCTGATATGGATGTATGCTCTGCTCTCCATTATATAGTCACATAGAATCCTCTTAGTAGCTATTTATCGGTTTAATTTTATTTATTTTACATTTAAGTTATAAATATTTAGATTTAAGTACGAGCCAAATCATAGGCGGTTCAAAACAACGTCTCACACGTAAATAGATTCGAACCATGTTGGCTTTGTTTGAGTTCCAGTGGAAACGAAAGTCGATTTAATTTTGCAGCTGCTGACTTACCTTAGCCTTATAAATTATTTATACCTTCACCTAATAGCAAAGTTTCGCTATAGTTTATCAGCCGTTTATGTACTAAATGCCGCCGCATTTAGTACATGGGGGTGCGGTGCAGCAGTAATCAGAGCAAAAGTCCCCTTTCACCCTTCATTTTAGCAGAAACAATTTGATTTACATGTGGTGGTTTGGATTCCATTCTTAGAGCAACTTCGACATTGGCGTAGTATGATGTTATGATGCATATCCATGTAGTGGGCATTTGTGAAGTTGCCGAGGACCTTGATATTCTGGCATAGTAACGTATTTATTTGTGTCTCTTCGGAAAGAAAAAGCACCAATCATTGCTTCTTGTGGCTGAAATAGAGGATCTTTATCGTCACTTCGTCTTATTTGTGTTTGAGCTTAAAGAGGGAAAATAGAGCATCCCAATCCGACTGCTTTCTTAAACAATGGACGTATTCAGTCAACCTGGTTGATAGGTAATTAGGATAGAGAGATTACTACTCGTGCAGATGGTTAAAAGGAAAAGGTAAAGCAGAGCGCTTACTAAAGAAGGAAGAGATAATGTGCCCAGTGAACTGAATTTAGATACCTCTTGGTTAGGTGGACAGAATAAATACTCAAAATAGAAAGCATACACTTAATTTCCTTTCAATTTAAACGCTATAACATCCATGAATTATACCCACTAAAAGCGACAGAACACGACCCCTCTAGCATCCTGATCCACTAAAATGTTGGTTATAGTGAACCCCGAAATGTAACCAGAATAGGGTGCACGAAGATAGAGGGTCCTTAGGACTCTGAGCCAAAATATTCTGTGGAAGCTTCTAATAACTTAGGTCTATATAGGCAGCGTAGGTTGTAAAGTGTTTACATAGAGAAGTAAATAGGGAATCATGAGCTATAAGGCAATTTGGGGACCCTAGAATGCCTTTAACTATCACTACGAAGCATGGCCACGAAAAGATGCCTATCAAAGGAAACCTATGCAAAACGCTGTAGGGTCATCTGAAAGTAGCACTTATTGATATTATTGACATTTAAAGGGGCTTTATTGTAATATACAAAGCAGAAAATGATGTAGTCAATTTAATGTCACATGAAGGGATCACACAACAAGGAAGAAACGTATATGAAAGTAAAATTATATCATGAAGGAATCAAAATTAAACAAAATTATTTTATTTGGACACAACACACATGCTTTCATAATTGTAGGTAACTACAAAAATGGCTTCAAAAAATAACTACAGAGTGCTACTCATGTTGGACCACAAAGAACCCTGCCCTAAAGGAAAGAAATATTGGGTAGGAAGTAATAGGAATCAAAAACGAAGATGAAAAGTAAAGTAATACAAGCTATTCAGGAGTACAAACACCACAGTAAAATAAATGTATGAAGCTCAACAGACCTAGGAGAACCACAAAGAGGATGCATGATACTTATAACGTGCTTTCTTTACTCGTACGACATGAATATTAAATATAGGCAAACCAGGAACCTTTGCAATTACATTAAATACAATTCCTCAAGAGAACGGAATGAAGAAAATGTGGTTCCCCGGGAAAACCTTCATCCAAAATCGCGAAATTAAGCTACTCATCGACAACAATAAATATCTAAGTAAACAAAAACGAAGAATATTTGAGATGCAACGAGAAAACCAGCCTAGAAAGTTATAATGAAACGTTTTTGTTGTTGCCAGATATTTATCTGAAAATATGTATATATCAACGAGACATACCATCTAAAACGATGAAAGAGGCAAGAGCACGTTACCAAGGAAATCAACTATGGTAAATGTAAATGGATATGTAAAGGTAAAACAGTAAAAGAGGAAGAGAGAGAGGGAGAAAAACACTTAGCTAAGAAACGTACAAATATATGAAATGTGGCAAGTTGAAGAGTATAAAAGAAGGCAGCAAAATATTTACCAACAGAATGCCAAAGAACCTAAAAAGCTAATTAAATATTGAAAGATGAAAGGGGGAGAAAGCTCAACTAAATAAATATAAACAGACAAATATATATCGGTAAATCTGCAACATTAGAAAATATATTTAGAGACTGCTCCAGATAAAATATTAAGTGATTTTCCTCAAAACACCAAGAAAACCACCTAGCAGACCTCTTTAGTTACAATCATATATCACTATAGAATTTCACGGGCAAAGATTTCGCAATAATACTCATTCGAATATCTGGGAAAAATAATATTATAATGATCACCAATTCGGATATAGAAGTTTCACAGACACAAAGATGACACTTGGTATAAAAACAGAAAAACAGACAAAGCAAAAGCAAAAAAAATACATCGATCTGGTATTGAAAGATATAAAGAAATCATTGGACAAATTCTGAGTCAGAGGAATGCAATATAAGATCTTAAATCTTCAAGTAAATAGCAATCTAGAGAGAATTCTATACGATGATATGACAGTCTATTATGACTACATCGATAGAAAACAAAAACATTTATAATATAGAAATAATAGAAGTAAAATTACGATAGTCCTAATCTGCTAAATCAAGGTTGCAGATATCGAAGTCAAAGAGAAGAACTATAATTACACACAGAGGGGAAATTCTTAGTACTAAATATATCGCCAAGAGGCTATAATCTCAAATAACCGATAAAATCATGTAAACCGGAAATAGATGGTTGCCTAGTTGTCTCGGTATTGCTCCTAAAGAGCGTTAAGGAAGTCCAGGAGACTTTTCTAGCTGATTGAGAAATTCTTATTATTACCATTTCCTAACTGCATATATATATATATATATATATATATATATATATATATGATGAAAATTAATGGAATATCGCAAGAAAAGATGACGAATTAAACCACATTCTGCAAAGACAATTAAATTCAGAATAGTTTCGGTGTATCTCACACCCTTTTTCAACTAACACTGGATAGAAAATATTAGAAAAGTGCTTACAAACATAACACAGCATCAGGTCGTGAAAGATCCCCTCTTTTTTTCCCCAATCCCCTACTTGTGGCTAATCAGGGGGCGGGTTAGGCCTAAACATATTCAAGGGCTGACATTTTACTATTTTGTTTATTTGCTTTCGTATTACAGGATTAAAAGAAAATTGACCCTCAGATAGATTCAAATTAGGAGCTGACAAAATCAAGCTTGATTCTATGATTCTTCTCTTAACATAGTTCGCTGATTTAAATACCATTTTACTCCCATTGAAATCGATCGAATGATTCAAGTCTCTAACATGGCAAAATATTCGACTGCTTTGGCTGCCCACTCTAATATCTCTTTTGTGTTCGTACAATCTTTTGTCTAGATTTCTCCCCATTTCCCCTATATAAACTTTATGGCAATCGTTGCATGGTATTGCATATACTCCTATGTTATGATGTTCTTTGGGTTTCCTAGGCAATCATCAATTGGTTTAAGGAATTATTATATTTAAAGGCTAGATTAATACCCGCTTTTCCAAATATGTCCTTTTTAACTATTTAATTTATTATTAAATGGCAATGTTATACATTTATTGAAGTCATTAGTGCGGGAAGGCTTATTACCATAGAATGTTTTCCTGGCTTCAAAATGGGCAGACGATATGAACCAATCGGGGTAATACAAATTAGAAAAAATGGTCCTGATAATGACAATTTCCTCATCTAAATAGGAAGGATGACATATTTTATATGCTCTAAGGAAAAGGTTAGAAATTATTGATTTTTTAACAGTATTATCGTGAAATGAAAAATAATGTATATAGGCATTCGAGTGGGTTGGTTTCCTATAAACGTCAAGTTTTAATTCATGGTGATCTTTATTAATGATGACATCTAAAAAGAGTAATCTATTATCATATTCCCATTCATATTTAAATTTAATGGAGACATGCAAATTATTCAAATTATTAAAAAGTTATAAGAATCATGGCCATTAGGCCATACAGAAAATACATCGTCAATGTTCCTTAACCATATAAAGTTAGGGGCAGAAATTGTGGGAAGGAGTTCAGTCTCAAAATATTCCATGAAGAGACATGCCAATATCGGAGATAAACTATTACCCATGCTAAGGCCAAATATTTGTCTATAAAACTCATTATTTACTCGAAAAACATTGTCAGAGAGACATAATTCAACTAAATCGATACAGAAATGATTGGGCGTAAGGGACATCCCTATTTGTGGGTCTTTGGGAGCCCATACATATAGGGAAGTGAAGGGTTCGTACTCCTGAATTGTTTGATTAAATCTGGGCTTTTCAATATTCTCTTCAATTTGTTGTTGAAATTGCTTGTTTTGTTATTGAGCGGGTCACTTTCTAGCTTTTCATATGTGTTCACATCGTTAAGAAGTTCATTAAGTTTATCATTATAACTATGTTTGTCCAAAATGAGTAACTAATTCGTTCTGTCGGATTTGGTTATAACAATGTTGTTATTAAATTTAAGTTTATTTAACGCAATACATTAAGCATACAACCACTAAGAAATTCACCACTTATTTGTTCATGTGAGGATTTGGCTATTGATACTAAATGGTTAAGTGAGAACATATTGCATGTCTTAATTGAAAAGCTTAAACCGTATCCTAACGCAAATTTTTTAATCATCAGTCAGTACATGGGATGATGAATTCAGAAGATTTTTATTGGAGTTTGAACCTTCAATCCAAAGACTGTTCATAAAAATTCGGTTAAGTTTCCACTTCAAATAATTGCTATGATGAAGGATTTTTTCGTAAACACTTGATTCAATAACAGAAACTGCACGATGCCCTAAAAGTTCATCGCACTTATCAAACAGATTTCTTCTTTACCGTCTCACTTTGAATAGAAAAGTATTCACTTCTCGCTTGGCGTTTTCTGCACGTTCTTTTAATATACAGCTGTGTATAATGTTAAACAGAACATCACTGGACTTTCTTAAAGATGTTGTAAGTAGGGATGTCGAAACGATTTTTTCTTGCATGCAGTTATTTAAAAAGTCCCATTGAAGTTTGGTCTTCTTAGTACGCAGTAAGTTTCTCTCATATTCTCTAAACAGAGGGATATGCTCAGCATGGAGATGGAAAAGATTCCTGATTTGGTTGGGTATTCCTATAGTATTCATGATGAAAATTAATGCAATATCGCAAGAAAAGATGAGGAATTAAACCACATTCTCCGAAGACAATTTAATTCAGAACAGTTTTGATGTATCTCACACCCTTTTTCAACTGACACTGGATAGAAAATATAAGAGAAGTGCTTACAAACATAACACGGGGTCAGGTCGTGAAAGATCACCTCTTTTTTTCCCCAATCCCCTACTTGTGGCTTATCAGGGGGGAAAGGTTAGGCCTAAACATATTGAGGGGCTGAAATTTTACTATTTTGTTTATTTCCTTTCATATTACAGGATTAAAAGGAAATTGACCCTCAGATAGATTTAAATTAGGAACTTACGATATCAAGCTCGATTCTACGATTCTTCTCTTAACATAGTTAGCCGATTAAAATACCATTTTACTTCCATTGAAATCGATCGAATGATTGCCATAAAGTTTATATAGGGAAAACGGGGAGAAATCTAGACAAGAGATTGTACGAACACAAAAGAGATATTAGAGTGGGCAGCCAAAGCAGTCGAATATTTTGCGATGTTAGAGACTTGAATTATTCGATCGATTTCAATGGAAGTAAAATTGTATTTAAATCGGCTAACTATGTTAAGAGAAGAATCGTAGAATCGAGCTTGATATCGTCAGTTCCTAATTGAAATGTATCTGAGGGTCAATTTTCTTTTAATCCTGTAATACGAAAGCAAATAAACAAAATAGTAAAGTTTCAGCCCTTCAATATGTTTAGGCCTACCGTTCTTCTGATTAGCCACAAGTAGGAGATTGGGGAAAAAAGAGGGGATCTTTCACGACCTGACCCCGTGTTATGTTTGTAAGCACTTTTCTAATATTTTCTATCCAGTGTCAGTTGAAAAAGGGTTTGAGATACACCGAAACTTTTCTGAATTAAATTGTCTTCGGAGAATGTGGTTTAATTCCTCATATATATATATATATATATATATATATATATATATATATATATATATATATATATATATATATATATATATATATATATATATATATATATATATATATATATATATATATATATATATATATATATATATATATATATATATATATATATATATATGAGTGAATTTTAAAAGTTTTTAGAAAGTGGAATAAAGTTAAAAAACAGAAGAATAAATTTTATTTTTGAACCCAAACCATCTAGTTAAACCATTTCTATACAACTGAAAATGAAAACAAATCAAAATAGGTTTTTCGCAAAATTGAGTGTGTAAAAATAAGAAACTTTAACTAAAATTGTGTAATTGAAAAGTACCAAACACTTATCTAACAAAGTAAAATAGTGAAATGTGCTCTTCACAAAGCATTGAAAAGTTCAATGTAATAAGTGGTTTAAAGTGTACTAACCAATATTTAAGTAAACAACTCGCAACAACTATTTTTAAAAATGTTAAATAATGAGGAGTAAAATAAAATGAAGGAAAAAAAACAGTGACATCAACTTGACAAAAAAAAACCCGTTTGAAATAAACAATACCCAATTCACAAACGCACAAAAACTCAATAATACATAGCTAGATATTAGCCATTAACATTTATTCACAAAACGACATGAATTATCCAATAAACATGACTTAAATCATGTTGACTTTTTGTATCAAAAATTATTTCCTGTAGCACGAATGAATGAACTTTTGCCTATTATTGACAAAAATTACTTTTACTCCATTGAAATATTGAAAAAGGTCACGCACAAACCACTTTGAAATTTAATATAGGCCATTTTAGCATTTTATATGTGTTAAAAATATTGATATTAAATATATGTCATCAAACAGACTTGTGCAATAATTTATGTACCATAGAATTGTAGAGAATTTTCCAGGAAAACATGACGTCATCGCTTGCGCGATTTCTGTAGAGTTCCAGAATTTTCGTCAGCCATTTCACGTGCGGTATATAAGCGAGATGTTTAAAGTGGGCAGTTACTAGTTCAGTTTTAGCGGCGTTGATATTATTATTGCCTTATTATAATTGTTGTGTATTTTCCACCGTTTATTGTAAAGAAATCCTGGTATTATTTGATAAGCTACATTTAACTCTATCACTAATTATATAATATAATAGCATATAATATTTTATTAGTGTCTGCCTTCTCTCTTATTTTTCATAATTGTAATTTGCTTGTTTTATAATAATATATATAAAAGCTCAATAAAAGTTTCTTTAATTTCGTAACTATTTAATATTTAGGTTTATTTTCTATTTCAGTTGCTGAGTACAAAACGCGTCATTCAAGAAGAGCTTTTTTAACACGGAGAAGAACAAAAAAAACCTGGACAAATAACTTAGTGCAGTTTCAAGCACCATCAAGAAGAGGCAACGTGGATGTTTATGAAGCACCTTTAAGTGAACGAAGGCGCATGCCCCTGAAAATCCACGTCGTTGGACGCTTCAAATTTTTTGAATCCACCGCCAAAGAACGCAGGGAGAGTATTGGCCTAATTGTTGTGGAGCTAAAAGTCCTATGGAGCAAGACATTAAACTTCCCGCATGTATCTGATCAAGTCATTTGTGCAAAACCAGAAAACCTTCTGAAAGACTATGAGTACTGCAGAGAGAAACAAAATTTTAATTCTATGAATGAACTGTTTGACTTGACCAAGGTAAAAGGCAACTGGTTGTGCAAAGAAGATGAGAACCTCTATAAACAGCAAATTTTGCCTAAAGGCCAGGTTGGTTATTCCATTGGTAAATCTGCTAGTGCCAAGACCATTCACTTATCTAGGCGAAAGAAGGCAATGGAAACGACTGTGTCCCCACTTTCCAGCTCAGCACCACCTGATTGTTCCGAAACTAGCAGAGACTCATCCAATAACAGCGAAGACACTTCTTTAGAGGATGAGAATGCAGCATCAACAAGGAAAAGGAAGCATAACCCAAAAGGCTTAGCAAGACTCCTTACTACAAGCTCAAAGCTGTCGTCCCAAAGAGCAGCAAGGATATGTCGCTAGCTTTATGGTGAGAGCATTGAAATCCCAACCCGATGTCAGTCAGCAATCTACAACTATCTACATGAGAGCTGATCAAGTGAAGAAGCACTTGGTGAGTACGCTTCATCAGGAAAAGTGGAGCTTACACTTTGACAGCAAACGCATTGAGGACTTTGAATATCAGGTCGTGGTCCTCAAGAATGAAGTAAAAGAAATAAAGTTGGCTGCGCTCAAATTGATGGATAGGAAAGCTGTAACAATTGAAAAAGGGCTCCAGGGTGTGTTAGAGGAGTTCAACCTTTGGGGATCAATTGTTATGCTTGTCGCCGACACACAAGCGTTAATACTGGCAAAAAGACAGGCAAATGTTCGGAGATAAAGGTCACCCCAAACCCAAGTTCATCAGTTGCCAGCACCATTTCCTGGATTGGATTCTTCGCATTGTCATAGACAATGAGCTCCATGGGTCGGCTAAATCACCAAACATAGAGTACTACTTTGTGCATGATTTGATGAGCAATTATGATAAATTTAAAGCAGCCTTCAGCAACGATAAAACTGATATTAAGAAAACAGGCGACTGGAGAGACGACATGAAGTTTCTCTATCACCTCACGCGTGTTTTCCATCACTTCACTGGGATAAATGAGGTCCCTTTTTTAAACTTTCAAAAGATCTCAAACATCAGCAATGTACGTTGGAACTCTCGTGCCATTCTAGCCTTTCTTGCATTCATTCTGATGCCTGACACCCGGAGCAGGCTGCGTAAAATCTGTTCATTCATTTCTTACTCATGGGCTGACCATTGATTCATCACCCACTTGCTCCACGCTGACGACTTTTCTGAACAATCTGCATATCTGAATGTATATCCAACAGATCTCAAATGCTTGAAAACCCACTGTAAAACAGATGAATCTCCAATCAATATTGCCTGAAGCAACCAGTGCTGTGAGCGTGCGGTCAAAGTTATGCAAGACTTGCACTGGTCCTGCCGCAACAAGGACAACCTATCACTGAGATTCATCCTGTCCAATGACATTATTGTAACAAATTTACTTCCTTGTGTGTTTGATGACCCTATATAATGTTATATATATGTGACTCATAAGCTTGTGTTCAATCTTGTATATGCTGCCAGTGACTTGAAAAACTGAACAAAAAAGCTGACAAATAAAATTTTTAAAATCATTTTGTGCGTGAGTTTTTTTTATCAAATGACCTCGAAAGTAAGGTTTTATATAATCTTTAATTAAAGCTCATTAAATTATGACACAGGGATATTAGGTTGTAAAAAAGTCATCACCCTAATGTAGACAGAGATTTGAAGGCTATAGAGAAGTTACGCTAAGCAACCAACTATTGCAACAAATTAACGAATTAAGTGGAAATAGAAATAGGTCTTCATGGTTTGGATTTCACGTTAATTATTTGGTCAAAATAATGGTATTTTTCGATTCTATGCATCTATAATCTTATAAAGGCCAACTTTGATCAACTTCTCTTACAAATATTTCATGTATCATCACCCGTTTACTCTCTTTTCCTTTTCTTCTTTCTCGGCTTCCACGACCTCACTCACATAGGAAGGAGGCGCCGGTACCTGGTGTTTCCTACCTGCCCCACCCTCTCAGGAGTGAGGATCGACGGATCCAATCGTAGTCACCGCTATCCCTCATAATTCCTACCCAACCAAATCTCTTTTCACCGAAAAAGCTCGAGATAAGGAAATATAGGCCAATAAGCCTGCGAGTTTAAGCGTAGAGTTTCCTTTTCATTCCACTTTATCCAAGAATATGAAAATAGAATTAGTCATTATTATATTTGAAGACTCAAAACCAGCCGCCTGCAG
This sequence comes from Ceratothoa steindachneri, assembly GCA_963969495.1. NCBI lineage: Eukaryota > Metazoa > Arthropoda > Malacostraca > Isopoda > Cymothoidae > Ceratothoa > Ceratothoa steindachneri. The sequence continues at coordinate 49,074,785 of OZ018336.1, forward strand.
TAAGCCATCTCTTACTATTTATTTATGCCTTTACAATAATATATTTTAAAAGCTTAGCCTTTGTTAATAAAATTAATGATTATGGAGCAAATTATATTTTGAATAAGAAATATAAGTTCTATAGAGAGTGAAATCAACATGATAAAAATTGAAAATAAAAAACTTTTTAATTTCATAAATGTAGAGAAATTACAAGGGTGATTAAAATTAAAATTTGTAGAATTAGGAACCATATTTTATCAAAATATTTCGACACCGGCTGTCGAAAAGTGACTATTTTATATAATATTCATCCTAATTGGCACTAAAGAGGAACAATGGCTTCATACTTCTGAAATTGCACAATGAAACTCAAAAAACATTATACTAAATTCAACTCAATAGTAACATTTATTGCGTTCTAAAATAAGTTCAGCTCCCTTTCATTTGCATAATGTGGCATTATGTGATAACGAGAGATATAAATTTAAAACCTTAAAACTTTTTCTAAAATTAAAAGTAATTAAATTTTCTAATCGAATTGAGAGATAGTCAATGGTCATATTATTAATTTTTATTTTTAAAATTTATATATTTGCGTAGCTATCTAAAGCTAGAAGTCAGTCAGAACCTCACATATCGTCCCAGAGGATTACTTCCTTCGGGTTTGATTTTAAAGAGAGTAACTTTGTGGAGTGTTGATAAAAGAAATATCTTTCAGGGCGGCTCACAAGGAACTGAATCTGCTTTGAAGGTGAGTAGGGATGACCGCGCTGTAAAGGTCTAACGGTGTCAGGCCAAAAATAGTTTCAAGGAAATTAAAGATTGGATCTAAGATAGACCCTCAATTGTTATTTCGATAACTGAGTAAGAATAAGGACGTCTAAATTAGAGGCTGCGAACTCAAAATTTAAAGGAGATTATTAACAACTATTGAAAGAATATTTCCAGAAAAGGAAGCTTTACTGCATCTAATTAAAATATTTACAATATTATGGTAGGGAACCTTATAAATTAAAGTTGTTTCGAGAGAACCGTGATAAAGTGTTGGATGTTAATATTTGGTTGGGAAATTTAAAATATGAATTTTTTTTTCCAAATAGTCGAGTGTGTAAAATATTGCAACAAATTTTTTTATTAATTTAACATAATAACAGAGTTTTGAAAACTAAAAACTGTTTATTTTTAGTTGCATTTCGCTATCTAAATAGCTGACAAAGATCTCGCACATGAAATTTTACAGCTGGAAGAAGTTTTGAGAGTTTTTATCACTATTACTAAGTGTGATATATTTAATGTAGTAGAACCCCTCTTTTCTATTAACTAATTTCACCAGCAGGCTTTATCGTGTTATTGTTTCATGACCAAATCATTATTCTTAATGCTCACTTATTGGTCAAAACCTTTAGAATAGTATTTGTTGCCAAAAAAGGTCGCCAAATTTTTCACAAGTATTTCATTTTTCCCGCTTAATTAAATTCGCAATTAAAACACTATTTGAATTAACATTTGCGTATTGTTGTCAGTTATATATTATTTGTAATATTTCTGTTCTTTCTACTTGGTTATAAAGACCAAGAAATGTTATCCCATTGGACTCGGATCTGGTGGTAAACTGACAGAACTTTTCTAACTTCTCGAACTGAGTGTTAATAATCAATCCTTAAGGACGAAGTATATAGTTCACCTCAATCGTCGTTTGGATACGTACCGAATAAGATTTGGGACCTGTAGAGCAGAATGAATCGTCATAAGCATCGGCACCGTAACCATCTTTGATTTCATGGGTGAGTTACCTAGGAATTCTCCAAGGCTCCATCTTTCCTAGTAATGAAAAGCTTGATTCAAACATAGGCAGTTGTGAATGCTGAAATTTGAAGATTGGTTACGTGGGAGTCAATATCTAAATGTTCAGCATTTTTCACTTTCGCTATATATGCAGTGCCAACTACATAAAAAGATTTCACACTGTAATCGTCGTTTTTGATCAGGTCAATTACATCACGGTGCGAATCACAGATGACAGTTTTCATAAGGTGAATCCTCAGCGAACTTTCCCCAAAGACTGTAAACGAAGAAAATATGTTAAATATTAATTAGCTGTATTATTATTATTATTATTATCGCTTTCAAGCTTCAGAATTTATTGACTTCATATTCGTTGTAGAATGTGTTAATATTTATAAAATTAAATTTTAAATGTAATATATCAATGCGGAAAAAAACTAATCTCAGGAAGAAATCCTTAGCCGTTTAGACGAGTTTGCTCTAAAACGCATTCCAGGATTCCTTTCGATGTTGCCTATTTGAATTGTTTATCCGCTAAGACTGATTCACCCTCGTCACATAATCCATTTTCTCCTTCTCTCCAACCCCTCCTCGCAGCAATCCAGAAGCTTCTATTATTCTTGAAGAAATGTTTTTATATACTCTGCGAACAAAAAATCCCTCTTTTCAAACTCCCAAAACTCGTAAATTTTCTTGATTTATACATCTTTTCCAAGGCAAGTTTCATTTCTGCGGTTGTGTACACTCCGCAAATCATACGTTACTGAACGCATGTGGTGCAGAGCGTGAAAGTAAGTTAACCATATATGGATTAAAGAAGAACTGAAATATACAGATCATTAGAAGGGAGATCACCAACTTTCACGATATCGAAATATGTCACATTTACACTCTCGGTGAATTATTGAGTAGACAAAATTTCTTGCATAGATACGCAACGTTGAGGTGATGATCCTACGGGGTATGGATTGTTTTACATGCAGTATGTATATATGGAGCAAAAATAGATGTAAAGGATTTTCACACCTTTGATTGGTGGGTAGTATAATATAAATGGGTTGCATCTGCCGCCAAAAAGTCCACTCCCCCCATTCAATACACCATTCACTACATTGGCTGAGATTTGATTAACCACCTCACGTCGTACTGGAATGGTTTGCATCATGGTTTCAAATTCAAACTCCCAGAGAATGATAACCTTTAAATTGCTACCGAGAATTCGATCATTCTCTATTGTGTGGTAGTAGCGGTCCAACGATCCACTTCCACCAATTGAAACATCTTGTTTGAGATTACAGTCCTCTTTTTGACAGCCATACCAATAACATCCATGAAAAAGAAACAGGGTTTCTCCTCCTTATGGTGAAACCCAGTCAGAGAAATATACTCTCCCCTTTAACAGATGTGCTTCGCTCACCACTGTTTCTTAAATTGAAAATCAGGATTTTTCTAACATGTTCTTCAAACATAAGCCAATGTAGAGCCTTATAAGAAAAAGCTTTGATTTGTTCCTGTCTATAATTGCAATGGTCGAATTTTCTGGCAAGAAGACATCTTTATACACTTGTAATACAAAGTGGCCAATGTGATACAAGAATGCACAGGATTAATGTTCAATCTTCTGTTGAAGGAACACCTAACTTCTCAAAATACAGGTGAAGGATAGAAACAATACTTAATACACTGTGTACCAATATTGTCTTCTTCTTCCTGGTAAAAATTTCTGTCGAGGTATAATTTTTCCTCATTGTACATTTTCTTATAGTTAAAATACCTTTTTTCAGGAACCAGACCAATGTAGTTCATGGTTTCCTCTGAAAGAGAATCGTAAGGAAAATAAACTTTTTCCATTTCGGGGATTCTCCTTGTTTTTGGAAGTTCTTTCAGGGATGAGGGGCTGAATAGGAGTGGATTCTAAGAACTTACGTCCTGGACAAGTTCCCTTCTAAAGATTTTTTGACCCGGCTTCATTGGATTCGAAGTAAAGAGATTAGGATTAAAATATTTAACCAGCTGTTATGTAGATATGAGAAAATGCATGAAAATTCAAAGCGCGTCAAAGAAGCTCTACCAATTTGCTCTCAAAAAGATCAATGACCTAAGAGGGTGGGGGTACACTCGGGGTGAAAGGTCGTGTGTGGTGGGGCTGTATGTATTATCGTATATGTGTGGACGTGTTTGAATGTGCTCAAGTATTTACTAAATATGAAATGAAACGAGAAAATACTGGATAAGGTCACTTATTCTGGGAAAGGATGGGGGGGTTGAAACATTTACCAACAAACAGATAAGTGTGTGTGTGTGTGTGTGTGTTTGCAGTCTCTCGTTACTCTTAAAATAAATATGTAATATTAATTCTATCATTATAATTCTTTGAATACAAAAATAATAGATAATTATTCTACACATGTGACGTATATAAAACCTTTGAGCAAAACCTTTAAGAAATTAAAAATACTTTCACTAATCTTCATAACTAAAACGAAAGTTCAATTATACAGTAAAGTTCAAAATTTTAAAGAAATTCTGTATTGCTATCACAACATCTTCCATATCATTTTCCTAAATAATCTGTAGTTGTAGTGGTTCGCTATCATGCTTTTATCCCAGGAGGATCCCCGACCGGATAATCGAATAGACATAAAGGTCAGTATGATAATCGATGGTGAACTCGAGGGCCCTAGGGGCAGGTCCACTTTATGGATCAAGGCCAGGAAGTATCATGTTTTGTCACCAAACTGCATTCAGGAGGAACCTTCGTCGCCCTAGGGCAGAGGGACCTGTTCCGCGTCAGAACTATGTGGATATAGATACCCATCGGCAGGATTCCTTGGAACAGACTGAATGTGTGTGTTGCGATGCGAAGGCGGGGAGGAAAGGAAGCAGTGTTGTAATTGGCTATGTGCGGGATGAGAAGTATAAGATCTACCCACCTGAAAACAGAGTGGAGGACAGCGCGTCCACCATTCGGTAACCTGATCTCCCTAGGTGCGCTGACGTTTGTGTCCGCTCATGCCGGGATCTAACCCGGTACCGTGACGTTGGAAGACCAACGGCGTATCCCCTAGCTAGCAAGAGTTCTTTAAAATAATCAGTTTCCATATTCTACGTATAGGAAAAGGTTAAGCAATTTAGATGAATATAACGATAGCCATCATGAGGAAAGCGATTTACTAGAAAACTTAACTGTCCAATAGGACCCAAACGCTTAGATTACTTGTAGAGAAAACCGGTAATGTTGACATAGAAACTGACTTCAGTTTAATCTAATTTGCGTAAGATAATTCTCTTGCCAGCTGTCGTATCGATAACATGCCAACAAAATCTGTCACGTCTCTCTCTACGATCTGATCGTAAACCTACCCTATTCCCTTTTTTTTCGATGTGACCCTTTGCAGCGGCTATCAAGCCCTCAAACTCTGTACTCCATATTCTTTTTGTCAACCTATGACAGGTTTATGTAACGCTAATAAATAAAACTGTAGCGACAAACGAATTATGACCCAAATTGTAAAGAAAAAACGTTTCAAGAGGGCTGCTGCAAATTCTCTAAAGCTTATTCAGGTTTTGAAAATCGATAATTCTAGGCAGTCTTTGTCACGTCAAATAGACGAAAGTTACTTCCACGCTTGCAGACAAGCCATTGGTCAGTCCGAAGAATAAGAACGCTCGGTCTGCATTCGCCACATAGCATTTACATGAGGGAATGACCAATGAAACCAAGTACACCTTAGTGACGAATTTAAGTTAAATTTGTTCTTATCTGATGGCAACTGATTCATTTGTCACAGAGCAGTCGGAAGGTTGTCTCTCAATTTCATCAAAAAGAGTGAAGTTTGGGAGAAGAAAGTCAACCCACAATTTCATTCAATTTAATTTTCTTAGAACTCTGCTGGTCAAGCGGATTAAAAGATGGGTTTTTTACGCCGGGTTTGTTATGTTCTATCTTGACGACAGCAAACACAAAATAGATAAGATTCAGGCTGGCAAGACCCACCATTTTCGGCCGAGTGTCCCCTCTTGCACGTGCGTGCGGAGGCAGTTTATTCTGCCGACATCATATCGCACTCGCAGTCTCTGTACTCCGATTCGCAATAACGCACACATAAAGATACACACACAACACATATCTCTTCCACCTGAATTAGCAGATTGGTTTTTGTTCCTCACTCGCCTAAAAATTGAGGGAGTAGATCTCTTTTGGGCTATCAAGTTCTCCCAACGATCCTGGATAGTAGAAAATACTACTTCCCTCTTGGTGCCCTAGGATGGGTCCATGATGTTCATTTTAATGTTTATGTTAGTTTATTTATCCGGCCGTAGCCCCCCCCTCCCTGCAAAATGAAGAAAGATGGACGGGTTATTTAAGTACTCATCCTATAAGTGATAATTGGCCAAGGACTCACCCAAAAAGTCATATTTGAGAAATGATATCAATAGATAATCTCTTGAATCATTTTTCCTGAGGCGTACACGCTCCAAAATCTCCCTTTTCTACTTATGGCTTACTTTCACTTAATGATGCGAATTAATTAAATGAATCTGACGTGACTATTATTACTAATGAGGATATTTGCGTGGATCTACTAAATAATAAAGTTAAAGAGAAATAACACAGGGCCTTTGAATTAATGTCAAATAAAACACGTAAGCAACATCGAAAGTTGGGTCAGAGAAATAATATTCCACATTATGTTTCCTAAAGGAGAAAACATGCATTAAAAATCCAGTAAGATATATTTAGTCCTGCACCATGGTGCAGGACTAAGCGAAGTGTATTAATATCCTAGGTTGCTCAGTCATCAAGATCCCACTCTCGAGCTCGCCGGTGTCATCCAAAAGAATGCCAAAGTCAGTATGCGCAAACGTCCGCCTTTGAGGATCCATTCCTGAGTTGGAAGGCTTACACCCCTAGATTTGGCCGTTTGATCAGTCGAGGATCTCCTTCGCCTAGCACTAGTTTAAACATCACTCCCTCACGTATTGTAATTGAGTTATATTGCACACAATCCTTTATTAAATGGCTAATTCCCATCTTTAAATCTTGATTTCTTTTTTATTTACAATTGAAATACCCTAACAAGTGGGCAAATCAATATGACATTATATGTACCGAACCAACCTCGTCTCCTTTTTTTAGTGATATTTAAAAAACAGGTAAATCAATTACTGACAAAATTAAATACTACGCCTCAATACACTGTATGTATTTCAATTGATTTCCTCATAACCTAAGTAAACACTTAAGAATTGAATAATACTTTGGAAATTACTCATCCTATAAGTGAACTACTCATCCTATAAGTGATAATTGGCCAAGGACTCACCCAAAAAGTCATATTCTGAATTAATTAAATGAATCTGACGTGACTATTATTACTAATGAGGATACTTGCGTGGATCTACTAAATAATAAAGTTAGAGAAAAATAACACAGGGCCTTTGAATTGATGTCAAATAAAACACGTAAGCAACATTGAAAGCTGGGTCAGAGAAATAACTATGCCAATTAATATCACAGCTAAAGTAATCAGCATTGCAAATGGGCTCATACATAATTTGAAAAGCTTTATTAAGTGTTGGACTTATAATTTCTGCAAGTTCTCTGATTCTACCTAAATCTTTTCCTTATTGAATCAATTTTACTTTATTCTAATTTAACAAACACTTTAGATTTATAAACGAAAAAAAAATCTAGAAAAACTTGAAGAAACTGTCAAAGAAATGGAGAGAAAATTCGATTTTTAAACTTTATACAAATAGATTATAAAACAATATAGCGGTTAGGCATATTATAAACAGAAATCGACTGAAAGAAAATAAGAACGAGAGATCAAGTTCATGAATTGCTTTACAAGAAGCCAAGAGGAAATATAATTAAGAGGAAAAAGGCATACCTAATTCATTGTTGATCATAAATTGAGTGCCCAAACACGCAAATTTTAGGTAGCTTACAGTATAATTTAACGAGGAAATAGAAAAATAAAATATAAGGTAGAAATGTGGAATAGATAGTTAAGGCACATAAATAGATACTGAGGAATGAGAGATACTGGGTAACATTTAAAAAACTTATTTTAGGGAATAATGAAGATTCTGAATCTCTGTCTCAAAGAGTGTGGCGCAGCCAGTTATCACTGGTAACCCGATGATTTCTACACCTGGCAACCACACACCATTGTGGCTTATTAGTTGGCTTTGAAAAGAGTAGAATCAGTGTATTTTCATCACCTTGTTACGCGCCCAACGCCAAGTACTAGCCTCACATTTGAACTTCCAAAGCTATCCATTCACGCGAGTTGTAGGCACTTGACTTGAGCAATAAAGAAGAATTACCTGACCTGGTAAATAAAGATAATATATAATTGGAGCGTATTAATATATTGAACCATTTTATTGGTTACTACATCGACAAACTACACTTTTTCGTGCCTGCAGGCAACATTCTCCGCGGATCGGTCATGGCTCTTCAACATCAAAACGAACTTCAGTCGTCATCACGAACAGGAATATATTTCTGCTATTTAATTGAGATTCAAGTGTATCAAAACTACTGCTCCTTCTCTGTGACCTGGCAGTTGAGGCACATAAATTTCTTCTACAAAGACCAAATTTCCGTTCCCTTTTTTTCATTTACTATCCAACTTCATGGAATCAGCGTACTCGTCCTTCGAGTTATCAGGAGAGAAGAAGACTTTTAAGGTTCTCAATGCAATTGTTCAGCGACATCAGGAACACTCTGATAAGCATCGATGGCAGAATTTCACCAGAAACATCACTTCCTTAGCTCAGCTCTGAAATGCCGCGGGTGCCGAGTCCCGAGTGGCATATCTGAGACAAGCCTTCTTCACTCGTCTTCCCCTCTGTATGATAAGCATCAAGAAGGCTTGAGGGAAAGTTATATCACGCAACAGCTTGGCAGATACTGCCAATCATATCTTAGCTCGAGATGGTTTAGGTGGCCATGATTTACATAGTCAACGCTGTAGCCTACAATGGCTGACCAACCGATGTTTGCGCATCTTTCTCGCCGCCCAGAACTCCCTTTTGCTAGAAGACAATATGGAAAAACTCATCGAGATATATATACATATATATATATATATATATATATATATATATATATATATATATATATTATTGTCGTTCAGTTGGGTTTGAGAAGTCAGTTCTTATCTTTTGGTAAATTTTTCCTTCTTTCAACGTTATCACTGGTGGGATGGAAAGTAATGACGCCCTATTTCAATATTTACATGTATTTGTTTATTTTCTTTCGAGAACTATAGATTTATTGGATAATTTATAAATATAGGAGCTTTTGAAGATTATGGTATATTAACGCTAAGTAAATGATTTTATTAAAAATAAGGTGGGCGAACTCAAAACAGACGACCATAAAACTGGCTAAAAGTGCCTTGTAAATAAAGTAAAATAGTTTGAAGAAATGAAAGTGTATCAAAGGTACATAGGCCATAGTTCAAGGGATGAGACTATAAATGGCTAAATGAAACATGGGAGTCAAAATTCTAAAACCTGTTTCTCTTTGTGTTAAATGTTTGAACATATATTTACTTTATTTTAGATCCACATTTTAAACGTTACCAAAAAATTATCAATAAATAAAAAATACAAATATTGTTGAAAATGTTGTTTGGTGTAATTTATTTTTGATAAAATTGTAGTTGAAACTTCAATTTTTGCTCCCAAAACAATTACTTTATCAAAATGAACCAAAATTCTCATCACAAAACGATTTTACCTCATCGGTCAGGAGCCATCAAATATTTTCAATTTAATTTCTATAGAAAAACTTTTCACTTTTATAAGCTCTTTGAAGATCTAATCCATTGTTTTTCACTCAATTTCTCGAAAATGTTGATAAAAACTTACATTTTCTTAACAAATCCTTTTTGATGTAAAGCTAACCTTTTCTTCCCAAGTAAAATAGCCGTGATTCATTTGGGCCTAAAATAATTTAGGGGTAAAAGAATTAAGTGAGCTTGTGACTTTACTGGTTAAAACCCTTTATCTTTATTTCAATTTATACTGTCCCTTAAAACTGAATTGAATTCTCCTTATTTTAATCATTTACTTTCGTAGTTTTTGGTAGTTACCTGTACACTTTTACAAAAAGGAGAGACAGGATAATTTGCATAAAAAACTATGATAAAGTTTCAAATATTGTAATAGAAAAGATAATAGAATCAGAGTGCAAATCAAAATGTCAACCCTTTTGTTTCATAGAGGTTCTCAGTTCATTCGTATGAAATAAATTAGTGATGTCATAATAAAAAATAATGAAAATTCTTTGTGAATTAAAATGTTTTAATAATAAGTATGTTGAGTCACATATTACTAAACCTAATATTAACCTTGTAATGCTTCTACGTACTTCATCCTAACCAATACTTATATTTTCATATTTTGCCATTTTGTTTTGCCTGACTTAATAAATATAATTAGTATGCCATTTCAAATATTCATTGCTGTAATCACCTTTGGTCATGGAATTTTCATTTGTATGTAAATGCCCCAAACTCCTTTATGTTAACTTTTTCTAAGTGCTAACTGTAATACTTCTTGAGGTGCATCTGTATTAATTAAAGGCTAAATCAATTTTCTGCAAGGATTAATTTAAACTTTGGTAATAACTATTTTATTGTGTTTATAAACATCATATCAAAACATGAGAGTCTTTGGTCTTTTCTTCTTTATTCTAGAGCACGTGATCGAGATGACCTCCATTTAGCTCCATGCATTTCTTGAGGCGTAGCACAAAGTTGTCAATGACGTCCTTGCAAATCGACCGACTAATGGTTCTGATCTCCTCCCTGATGTTTTTCTTGAGTTCTGTAATGGTCCTGGGTCTCCCTGCGCACAAAATGTCTTTAAGTTAGCCCCAGAGGAAGAAATATGGGGGCTAAGGTCTGGACGGTAAGGTGCCAACTCAAAATCAGTCTTGAGAATGATCACACGGCTACCGATGTTCTCTTTCTGCCATTCTCGGGACAAGTTTGAGGTCTGAGAGCTTGCCTCATCTTGCCGGAACCAGAACTTTCCCATAAGCGACATAAACAGGGTCTGCAGCTCTCTCTTGGAGGTTTTGAGGACTTTAACATACCGCTCCTTGGTGACTGTAACTGTCGCGCCAGTTTTCTCGAAGAAGAATGATCTGATGATGCCTCTTGCTGAGATTGCACTCCATATCATGCACTTAGAGGAGTGTAGGGGCTTGGTGGCTAACTCATTTGTTCTGGAGGTTCCCTAGAAGACATTTTTCTTCGAGTCCAACTTTTTATCAAGATGGAAGTGAGCTTCATCTGAGGTCTAAATGAATTTAAGGAAAGTTGGGGTATCCCGAATTTTCTCCAGTTTCTTGACTGCGATGGCCTTTCTCTTCTCCTTATCTAATGCTTTAAGGGTCTGCTTCTTCTGTATTCTCTATGAGGAGGCCTTTATATCCATTACTGGCACTCTCCTTCAAGTGTTACGGGATATACTGAGGGACTGACTTCGCGTGTGAACAGAGCGTTTAGGACTCTGCTAAACTGACTCTTTCACACCCCCGACCAGCTCAGCTCTACGCTTCCTGAAGCGGATGGAATGGCTTGGATGATTATCACTGGCTGCATTGAGGTTCTTGACTGTCCCATAGTTCTTGATCTGGTCCACTCAGTCCTGAATTCTGCTCTTGGAGTTGGTGTTTTCACATTCGAACTCTTGCACCAAAATGTCCTTCACTTTCTTGAACGAGCCTGAATTGTAATAATGTTTGACGCAGTATATTCTTTGCTGGAGCTCCCATTGAGATTTAATTTTGTTCAGAGGCGTTGCTTCTGTCATATCATGCAAAGTAAGGGTGATTAGGGAATAAATGAAGGATATATCACAAAAAGTGTGTGCAGGCCCGTTTTTTAGAGGGGGGAAAGGGTCACTAGTATCTGGTCTTTCAATAAGGTCGCTCGATTTTAAAATGTTAATAAAACAAGTTGTGTGTGATATATGCATTCAATTTATTTTAAATTTGAAAGAAAATTTTATGATATTAAGTGTGGAATACGACTTTGTTCAAATGTCCGCCGCGGCTTCGCTTGGTGGAACGTATTCGGCAGGCCCAATTTTCGATGACTTTGTCGCATAAATCTGGCTGAATTTGCTGGATGGGGTTCGTTATGTTGACTTTGACGACATCAACTGGTTGCGGATTATTTGCATAGACCTGAGATTTAAGGTAGCCCCAATGAATGTAGTCTAATGGCGTTAAATCGCATGATCTCGCTAGGCAGCCGACGTTACCGCCGCGCGAGATCTCCCTGCCCTGAAATCGCTGATGCAAAATGTCTATCGTGGTGTGCGCAGTTTTTGACGTAGCGCTGTCCCGTTGGAACTATATGTCGGCAGTATCCATATCAGGCATATAATCCAGTTGAGGCCAAAAGAAGTTGCTTATCATCGATCTGTAGGTCTCGCCGTTGACGGTTATGGCAATCCCATCCTCGTTCTCCAAAAAATACGGACTGATGATTCCGTTAGACAAAAAATCTGCCACAAACAGTAACTTTGTTGGAATGCAATTGGTGCTGGTGTATCTCATTTGGATTGTTTTCGTCCCAAATCCCCCTATTTTGCTTGTTCACAAATCCATTCATCCTAAAATGGGCCTCGTCGCTGAAGATAATTTTTGGGGGGAAATTTGGGGCAACTTCCAACTGCTCTAGAGCCCAATCAGCAAACACACAGCGTTTTATATGGCCATTTATCCTAAGGTTCTGGATAAGGTGTATTTTGTACGGATGCAGACCCAAGTTCCTATGCATAATTCGCCAAAGTAAAGTCGCAGAAAGGCCAAGTTCTTGTGAACGACGAGAAATTGACTGCCTCGGATTTTTCCGTACACTCTCATTTACGGCAGCGATTTTTTCAGCAGACTTTACGTTTCGGTGACGTACGGGTGTTGGCTGATTGTTGATCGGCCCTTTTGCTTGAATTTGGCCACCGAGCGTCGAACAGTGGACTCGGCAGGACGATTATAGCGAGGATAGAAATCACGTAATGTGCGGAACGTTTGTCGAACGGAGCACTGATTTTGATAATAACATTTGATGATTTGCACACGCTGTTCAACACTATAACCTTCCATCCTGATTTGCCAAGTACTACTGAACAGTTCACAGTGAGGTTGCCAGATGTCGCTTCAACAACATGGCCACTATCGCCTGACAAAGCTAGAGCGTCCTTGTTGAAATTCACTATATTTTAGGCTTTGAAGCACATGTGCATTTTTCCTAAAACAAGTATAAATGTAATATATTTAATTTAAAATCTTTTGAGTTCAGTATAAGTTTAATAAAACTTAAAATCCGACCTAACTTTAATTAAATAGTTGAGTAAAAGAACGAAATGGTATCTTTTAATAAAAGATAGTTTATGTCAAAAGTTGTCAAATGTATTCTTGCTATAAATCTGTTTAGGAATCACGTTTCCCTAACGAACAACATTTACTACTGTATTTATGAAGGTTCTTTCAGATTTTCTAACTTTTTAACTGAAAATTAGACTATATCCTCACTTATTCAAACTTATGTCCCAAGCAATCTATTACCTAAATTTTATGCTCTATAAAAGTTATTTATATTATGTCTCTTTGGAAAAATAAAGCAACTTAAGGCCTCATAGCTTATGGTTCAGAAATCTGAGCTCACTTAAATTCAGAATTTGACTTATGATGAAAAAAATAATGCTGGTATCTTCTTCTTTATGAAACAACAAACACGGTAGCATAAGGGGTTTTACACTGGAGAGATACCAGTTAAATCTTAGCGTTCGATTGAACGCAAAAATTCTACAATAGACAATCTTTGCTCATATTGTCTGACTGGGAGGCTAGAGTTTAACTGGAACGTTCATTATCTCCTTAGGACAAATTCAAGCTTAGCAAATTCTTCAAAGACATGTCAAAATTATTTTTATGATGGACAGGGCATTCTTCTAAACAAGCTTCTCTTGAAAAAGTACATACTAGTGACAACAATTTGATAGGGCTCATCACTAAGCACTGGCTATATTCCAGAAGATAGCAATGTCCGAATTGCCGTTATGACGGTTTAAGCAGCAAGGATGCATTAATTTTTTTTCCAGTCTGAGATTATAATCTGACACATTTTGGGAGAATCAAAGGAATGCTTAATTTTAGACCCTTTATGGCTACATAAAGTTATGTTCCTGTGTGTAACAAAAAGAGTTAAAAGAGCTGTGTCATGTAAAGCGATAGATGAAATGTAAAGAAAAATTAGAAATATATATTTAATTCGAGGTTAGTAACAATTATTGTGGACGATATATTGGTTTAAATAATGTAAAAAAATTATTCTTGTAGTTTTTCCGAAATGCTTCTCAAATTATATCTTGGCTGCAGAGGTATAATTAAGGAAATGGCATGAGATAAACAAAATCTTCTAAAACCCTTGGAATATAAATTTAGCTTAATGCAATATTTTCAAACATATAAATAATTTTAGTAATATACGAGAGTGCATTTGTTTCAGCTATACCGCCTGAATTTTAGCAACCATCTTAGTATTATTAATTTCTTTATGTTAGTGAGAATGTATAGCGGCGCCTCGTTTAAAGTTTAATAAATTTTCTCACTTCTCGTCATATTCTTTCTTTTACGTTTCTGCAGCGCATTAGAGTAATTTTAACTTAAGCTAGAAAATATTCGTGTCATTAAATAACACTAGCCTGCGTTTCAAAACTTTTTTTCAAAGGTCAAGGGTTTTCCAACTGATTTAAGATTCTTTTCTTTCGGTATAAAGAAAGTTTTACGGCTAACAAAATTATATGTTGGCTCTATCGCAACTATTTCTCCATCATTCCGAACCATTTAACATAATGCTCTTTTTTCTCAACTCATTTGCCAAATCTAATTTACTGTACCTCTCAAACCCTGCATTTTGCTGCAAGATTTATGCCCAAAGAATATTTGAAGTTTTCTTTTTTACACTGTATTCAAATGCCTTAAGCGTTGCTTCCATATCATTGCGCTTCAATATCCTATACCTGTGAATACAGACTTGGTTAGTGTAAACATTGGTTTCCATAATTTGAAGTTAGAAGCATCAATGTGTATCGATAAACGTCAAATGAGGAGCCCTTTTTAGTCAAACCGTCATTGCTACAATTAATATATGTTGTAGAGATAAATATAAATCCAAAATTAAGCATAACTTTATTGAATTTAATAATTAATTATTAGCGATTATTTTATTATCATTATTATTATAGAAACCGCTCAAGCTCCCAGAGAGGGTGAAGGTCGCACATGGCAACCGAACAAAACAGCGAAAGTCACTCTAAAAGAGCATTAGTAACATAAGAAATATCTATAGTATTAAGATCTAATTTTTAATATCGAGAGTAAAATTACGCTTAGATATACTGGTTTGAAAAAAAATATGCGTCTTTTTATTTAGAAAAATGATTTCAAAATGAATAGATTCTCTATAAGCTCTATACAATAACTGTGACGATGTCTATCAATACACAATGCTGGTGCTAACTTACAATTATAGAAAGCAATGTTTCAACTTACTTAAGTCGTAGTCACATAGGAGTATAAAAAATATTCGAAAAAGTACACAGGAATATGTTGATATACTCTAAAGACCTTAATACCTATATTTCAATAAGTGGTTTGCGAAATGTTAAAATTAACCACAGGCCTAATCATTTGGACAATTTTTCCGAAGCATGCGATTTTATTTAGATCTAGACTACATAGTATATTTATTTCTAAAGAAAAAGAGCAATATTATGTAGAAATTGTATTCTCAGGTCATCTCATTCTCAGTCATAGTAAATAAAATTAAAACATTAAGAATATTCAGCGCAATCATGCAAAAGGTTTTATAATTTTATTAAAATCCAGTTTGGGTAGATCATCCCCAAATTTACAAAATTGCGATCATAGGTATCGATTTTACTTTGCAACACTATTAATTAGAATCTATTGTGCCTAAAACATTTTTAGATAAAATATTTATTTAAGTTTGTTCATATCTTAAAATTTACATCAATACCACCAAAATCATCCTTGTACAAATAAAATAGAAATTCATTTCCATCAAACTATAGTATGAAGGTTATTTTCAGATTTAGGATGAATTTATAGAAATAACACTTAATTTTTTCATGTATTATTATCTCATTCTACACGAAAGTTTTACTGTAATCCATAGCCCCACGAAAGATATGATATTATTCGTAGAGGATAGAATCCATTCCCTTGATGCTAAACGTTTTCATACCTAGGTTTGCTGGAGTCTCCAACGTAAGAGACTATTGCTATGGATTTGGTTACATCATTAATTCGAACCTAGCACAACGTTTTCAAATCTCCTTTGAATAAACTGAAACTCTTCAGATGATATTTATACGCGAGGAAGAAATTTAAATTCTACAGGACTTCTTAAAAAAACATTTTACCCACTCCCTTTATTAAAATTCTGAGCTTTTCAAAGTAGTTTTTAATCGTCAGAAAATATAAAACAATATATTAAAGATCATTAGAATATCTTTGCTTAAGATCTTCAAAGAAGTCTCGCAAGTTCACAAAATTTTCGTCTTAATTTATGTTAATCATTCATACCATGGAAATTCAATTAAGATATTTAAAACATTGAGCTAGTACATTACAGGGTGTTGCACACTGAAAGAAATATGAGCAATAGTGTCTAAAATCATTAAGTGGTGAACGATATCATAAGGTAACGATATGTTTGGTAAAATGAGAGATATTTCATTGTTTGCTCACAATCTTAAAATCACCAAAGCGTTTAAACAAACAAATTATTGTTTTCCATGATTTTCTTTTAAAATTTTCATATATTTTGATATAATTCAAGAAGACGAGAATATTTTTCGTATTGAACATGTTTTCCTAAAACGCATTAGTATAAAACACTTAAATAATTTAATCTTTATGCAACATTGATTTAAAACATTTAATATCATATAATTTTGATTGTAAAACGAAACCCCATTTATCTTTCCTAACGAATCATCTTACACTAGCTATAAATAAGATGTAATTGTACCTCTAGGTCACAGGCACACATATATATGATCTAGTCCTTAACCATCCCCTAAAAGTAAAATTAAGCCTCTTGGTTCCTCTATTTTTAATCTTCACGGCTTGTTTAGACGTCTCAACCAGACACAAACTCTTTTCAAAGTGATAAAGAGCTGCAAAGGCTGGTATGTAAGTATGACTTAAATATTAGTTTCATGTTCTTTTTTTATTTACTGTGATTGCCATGCTACTTTAGGAGTTGAATATTTAATAGTCTAATATAGTGGAAACAGGATAAGCTTGGGTATTTTCATAAAGAAAACCTGGTAAAAGAAAAGGTTATTGTTATGGCGCATGATAAGGTGAGTGCTTATATCACTTGATGAATAATAAATTTAGAACCGTGTATGGTGTATATATATATAAAATATATATTATACTCATTTCAGTTATGAATTCCAGAAGGAACGATGGCCCAGCGCATAAAACAATTAACATTTCAACCTGATCTTTATTAAAGACGGCTTCACACATCTAAGAGATACACCACAGAATTTCCCCCCCTCATTGTTTGCAATGTCTGCAAGTCCTTGCCAATGTATCAATAAAGTAAAACAAACTGAATTCTAACTTGTGATTTGTTTATCCAAAATCATTGAAAAGCCACTAAGTTACTCGAATGATATGGAAGAACAGGTATAACGAAGTCGGATTGATGCTCCTTCAGGCTCAGCTTTTTCTTTGGAGTAACCTTCTTTGGCCTCCTCTAAAATAGCATGATATAAAACCTGATCCAAAAAGTCTCACAACATTGGAGAGGAGCTGGTGAAAACTACCTGTAGATTAGATATACATAAGAAAATTTAGTCTGTACTAATTTCTTACTGAAGCATCAAACGTCAAATTGCCCTTATGTGATTACCTATTTTGGATAAATTAATTATGGCACTGTAAAAGCATGTAAATTTTCATTGCAGACAGATGAATCTTGGATATTGTGAGAATATACAGAGAGCCTGGACCGTACACCCCCAAAATTGTATAATTTTTCAAATTAAGCGATCTGATAATGTATGAAGGTAAAAATTAGTGAAAATAAGTTTCTTGTGAACCATAATTCCGCCGTACAAAAAGTTGCACAGAAAACCTTGGGACCTTCTAAAGAATAACGGAGTAAAGGTCACAACAGCCTTTATTCAATATTTGTTCGATTTAACGACGACGTTTTGCAAAACACAAATAATAACGTTTTCCACCAATAATCAACTCGTAAACATGATAAATCCGGCTGTGCATTGAGGAAAGAATTAAGAAAAATAGGAAATGACCTCTATGGAAACAAACCACATGGGTTAATGAAGCTAAACCCAATGATACTAAAATTCCTACTACATAATTCTTGGAGTTTCATGATATCCATCCTTTTCTTCGGTACACACTCTGAAAAGGCTGGATTTTTATAGCTAGTATTCTTTTACTTTGAACAAATGCATGGTAGATCTAGAGGTGTATAGAAACGACTTTGAAAGGCCCAAATTCCAGGAATAGCCTTCAATTTGGGATAATTGCGATAAGGAACGGTAGGAAGTAAGTTATCGTTTTTTTGGGGGGGGGGGGTCAGTCAATTTCTGGTCGTTCTGTGAAATTATTGAGAACTTCTTGGTTACTTTTTTCATAAATATATAGCAGTTCATGATTTGAAAAACACATGGTAAGTTGTGTACGGAAAAAGAGCACTACTTTATAATTCCGTCTCATTCTCCACTCGCATTGCCTTGCTATTCACTATGCGTTTACTTTTCTTTCTCTTCTAATTCTTTCATTCATATGTCATATATAATATTCAATAATATAGAGTTAAAATTACATCATTAGTTGATTATTACGCTTTTTTATTTAATAAATTCATTATTATATAAAGAGTAATATCTGATTGTTAACTAACACGCTTACTTTCATATTTTCGATGTAAAATGTTTGCGTTTTCTCAAGCATTTATTTGCAAACGTCGTTTTCGCATAGATGTCAGCAAGTAGTTTATTCTCTGCCACACTTTGTCAAAAGTTAGAATACTGAGTGCCATGCGATATCCACACATCATTTTGATCTTAGTTTTTACCGATTTTTATTATTATGATGACAAATTACATCTATATAACTTGATGTTTTTCTTACTCACTAATGATAGTTCTTCACTGAACTGTTATGGTGGAAGTATCAGTCCATTCAACGATTTATTATTATCTACAAATTGAATGAGGAGTTAATGCAGATTGACAGGCTTATATATATAAAAGATGAAATCATAATCTCTTACTTATACTTCTGATTTCACTCTTTAATTAACCTTCTCTCTTCCTTATTCCTCTAACTCAGCCTTTCGTTATCATGTCCGACAACCAAAATTGTTGGACTTGGAAGCGAAAGGGGTTGTAGGTCTTCTCACGACAGCCCGCGGTGGTGAAGTTGAGGAAGTCGACTACTCCTGTGTTCTTCTGACTGATTAATCAGTTCATATTACCATTAGTAGTTTGTGCTTCCACTAGCGTCCGCATTTAAAGAACGCAAAGTTCTCGGAGAAAGATTACAAAGGATAATGCTGCTTGACAGAATAAAAATGATGTATTCTTTGAGAATAATTAATGTATAATCCATTGGATTTATGAATGTCCATAACACTTACAAAAATTAATTAATTTTCTAGAACATTTTATTTAGTAAAATACCAAAAAAAGAGAGGTTATATCACCAAGAAGTAAAGACCTACTTGATACATGTAACAGAAAGAAACAATAGTATAATAGCTAAACTTTTGTTGTCTATATCATAAGTCCTCTGGCATGATTTTATCTATAAAAGTTCTTAAATTCCACATTTTAACACTATTGATATTTTACTTTGATCAGTTCCTTCTTTGTTTCTTTTTTTCACTATAATTCTACTATTATGAATAAAAAACAAAATACTACTTCTAGGTTTTATCAAAAAATTCACTTCCTCTCGTGTTTCTGTAAGTACACTGGCCAATAAATTTGAACTTTTTTAATCATCAGAGACCTGAGCAAACTTTTCTCATGGCATTTTTCTCACTGATTTCAAATCTGACTTTAGTCTTTCTTTAGCACATTAGGTCTTTGAAATAGGCAAATATGCAATATGACCGCCGTCGCTAATAGAATGTAGCATTTTACTCTGATTTCTTTGCCGAAACTGGTGATATATGGTTGCATAGCGCCATTGATAGAAAGATATTGCCTCCTGTATATGTCAATGTGCATTGAGAAGTTGAACTGACACAAAATGATGCATTTAATATATAGAAACTCTAAAATTTATCATTCTCTTTAGTTGGAAACATATGATAAAGATAGATAGCCATGTTTTGATTATTCCAAAAGCATCGTAAAGCTAAGGGTACTTATATTGCATGTATAAGAATAGTAAACAATGATTGAAGGGCTAATAAGTCAAAACTCGAATTCATAAACGTTGTGCATGAGAGTTGCATTTGAATTTTTTCTCAGGATTATCACGATACAACATCCAACCATGATCTCTCATCATCCTCTTATTCCAAAATCTAAGATAGCGAGTTTTCATGGTCTTGATATCCTGGGGGAAACGTTTACCTTGCTCGTCACTTACAGTTCCAAGATTTTATGGGAAAAAGACTATGTGTAAATGCAGGAAATGGATTTTAAGTGATATACGGCATCCTATTTCTTTATAAGATTTAAGAAGGTTTTTTACGCCATCTCTGTATGTAGGTGGCTTATTGATGCCCAGAAAGTTTACACATAACCACTTGAAGGCTAGCCATTCATTTAGTTCAAAAGGAGTGAGCGTCTTCTCGAAGTCAGGTTCTGCTAAAACCTCCCTGATTTGTGGTCCCACAAATATGCCTTCTTTTAGTTTTGCTGGGCTCAGTTATTCAAATTTTTGGCAAATATATTGGAATCCCTGAGAATTGTCCTGAGCAATTGCTTTCACGAAGTTTTTCATTAGACCTAGTTTCAAATGAAGAGGTGGCAGATATAATTTCTGAGGCTCTACCAGGCGGACAGACTTAACACTGCTTATTCCAGGCTCATTTTAGATCGAGGTGGCCAGTCACGCTTGTCATAATATTTTGCAGCGGTCAGGCTATCCTAAGGCAGAGGAAGCAACACTACTTCGTGAATCCTCCTTGCATACCCATTAACATGCCTATGACATTTTGATCACCACAGATGTAACACTGATGGGTTTTGTAGTTTATGGCTTTAAGAAGAATATCCATATTGTAATATGTCTCCTTAAGGTGCACAGAATGACAAATAGGAATGGAAAGCTTTATATTGCCATTGTGCAAGAGGACAGCTTTCAGACTTGTCTTAGAAGAATCAATAGAGCAACGCCAGTCAGACTCCTCATATGTCTGTGACAAGGCTTCGAACAATCCCTTTATATCATGGCAGTAGCAGACAAGTCCAGTAACTGTGAAGAATGAAGTTAAATCACGATTACGCTTTCTAAAGTACGAGTAGTTCACATGCACATATTTCTCGAGTAAGAAATTTTCCTGTAGTCGAGATGCTAGTTCTTTTTTTTCTTTGAAAGTGACTCATCTCTCACAAGATCATTCAAATCTTCAACGTCCGCATCTAATGTGCATGGTGAATGCACATTAGATGCATGCAATCATCACTGATATCATCACATACGAGGCCATGATCAGGTGGAACTGGAATTGGAAAAGGTAGATGATGTAGAACTGGTCTGCACGCCGATTCCATGGTTGGATAAACAAGTTGGTGCTTGTTCTTTGCAGAAAACCTTTTTGTGGTCACAATGCATAAATAGCAATCTTCGAGATGATATCTAGGCTCTCTCCATATCATATGAATAGCGAAGGGAATTGAATCTTTCTTTTTGTTAATCCAGTTACATAATCCATTAGAGCAGGAAGTACAAATTTGGTGTGGTGCCTATGCTTTATCTTGGTTACCCAGAGGACAACCGAAGTCAAGTTTGTACATTTTCTTTATATCATTTCTGATAGTACGCTGCTCAGATTTTGTTGTAAAATGCTCATATACATAGCAGAATTTATCTAGATGATTTTTGCACTCTCTAGGCATTGTTACTGTTTTTTGGAAATATTTGGAAGCCTCTTATGATCAACGCAGAAGGAGCAACCTAGAAGATGCACATCACATGAGGAACCTGAAAGCATAAAACAGAATTATAAATAATTGCGCAAAATATGCAGGCGGGTTACAAATGTAAATGAATTCTTTTCTATACCCCTTTAACAAGCAAGAACTCACGAAGCATCTAGTTTGCTCATCTGAGCAGTACAATAATAATGCATGCAATAGAGCAATACCAGTAATATACTTCATTTTCTAATTGCAGGTGGCAATTTGGAATTTCTAGCATATCTTAAAGACGGTACGTGCTAGAGCAAAGCGAAGGCAGATTCGGATTCAGCATGGAAAATGCATTTAGAAAAGTATAGTTAGGTCTCTGATGAAAAATGTGTGTGGATCAGTGTTATTTTTTATTCCTAAAAAGAAATCTATTACTCCTTCGTAAATATTTACTGATTAGTAACAATCTAAAGGTTATACTCTATTTCTATATTTGTTATTCTTTACGAAATTATTCTTATTCCTTTGTAAGAATAGACTATAGAGAATTTGTTTTTTGGGAACTCTCGACATTCAAAGCAAATAGAACAAATTTGGATGAATAACGTTTGATTTATCATACGAATATATTGAAGATATTTAGTAAAATATATAAAGTTTTATTAATTATAAACAAATTCTGGAATTTGCTTTTAGTGGGAGTTTGATTGTTTCTCACCGTAAAGACTGGATAGTTTGCACGAAGCAAACACTTAAATTAAATGAATTACATATCCTTATGTTGACTAGAATATAAGCTGCAGATAAAAAGTATTTGTCAAAATATGGCAGGATAGTGTAATCAATAACACGATTGGCTCATTTTATTTTCAACTAAGTCCATTGTAGGTTAGATGTGCTTATACTCAAGTAAGGATGGGTGAAGCCGGGATAAGTTTAGATTATATTAAGCTAGGTATGTCATCATCATCATCATCACTAACTCTATAATTTAATAAGGGGATGTTTTTGAGTATTTGAATAATAATTTCATTTTAGTTTGGTTATGACTTATGTTTTTTGTGAAAGTTATATCTAATAATTATTTTATAATATCAAAAACAAAATGGTGAAATTCCGAAATAAAAAGAAGTATCGAAATTTTGTGACTTTTTTAAAACCCAAAGAATTACAAATGGTGAAGTTCATAAATTTATTTTTATATATCTTCTATAACCTATATTTTAGCAACTGGATATTTTGAAAGGGGAGCAATTGAGTTTGGAGTTCCCTTTTAAAATTATTATAATTGGCGAAGTTAAGAAAATTTATAAAAATTTAACCATGGCTGCTTTTTATTAGATTTTAAATTTTAATCTCATTAGTAAAGCGCAATCTCCCTCCGCAGGTGGGAGTGGCGAAGCCATTGCCTGGTCATGTTATATTTAGGCTAAGCTAGGTTTGCTTACGTTGCTCCAAGCATCATTAGATTACACAAAGGTTAGGAACTCTCAAAAGATCTACTTCTTTGAATGAAGAGATTTACTCCAAAGGTCGTAAATGAATTTAAAATTAGTTGAATGCACGCAACTTAGTGTAGCATAACCGAACCTATTTTCTTAAGGTTACCTATCTTATAATAACGTAACATATGTCATTTACAAACGCGTCGGAAAATGAAATATTCATAAATCTTAACTCGAATTGGACCATTAAATACAAATTGGTAAACTGCCAGAAGAAAATTAGGACATTTATTTAAGAAAAAAACAAAATTAGGATGACATCTTTGCCTAGAGCATTTAATAAGTAATGGGTAATAAAGGTTTAGGACAGTGGTCGGGGAACAGGGGTAAATTACCCTAAATGGGGCAATTTAGAAAAATTGGGGGGTAGGGTAATGGATGTGCTATGGATGTGGATGTGCTAAGTGAGGGAAACGAATAAGAAATTTGGAGCCTTTCTTCTATTTTTCGGTAAAATCTTGCAACATTTCTCCTAATTATGTAGCATTTTGCCATGTTATTAACATGCCTCTTTCAGAGTAGTTGATGAATTAGTAGAGCTGATCAAGTGATATAATAATTATTTACATAAGGTGAGTTATGATATAATCTATAATATTTACGTTTCTGTATAGACTTTTGTGATTAAAATTAAACAAAAGTTAAATATATAAATATAAGATTAGTTTAGACTTTAGGATATTCTAGTTTATTTGTAAGTGGCTTAATTGTCCCATCAACTGTTTAGTTGATAGTTTATCACTTTTTTAGGGGTAGCTATTATATTTTTTATTTATTTATTTATTTTCGTTTTAGTAAATTATTTTATATTAAAAGTGAGTTTTTTAACGAGTTTAACTCTATTTAAGAAGATTTTATGCAGCCCCTACAGATGTAATGCTTACTCTTTTTAAGACTTATTGTTTCAATTTTTATTGTTGTGAGTTGGGATTTGATTTTATGTTATGTTATTTTAGATTTTTAATTTAAACTCTTAGATTTTTCACTGAATAATTTTTTATTTTTCAAAAATAGAAGTCAAAAGACCTTAAAAAAGTGATAGATTTGTCTTTTATTCTCAGATGGCATCAGCAAGGAAAAGGACATATCAGGCAGAGTTCCTTAATTATGACTTCACAGAAATAGAGGACGAAGGATAAATGAAACGTCTATGTGTTGTCTGTATGAAAGTACTGACTGTCGAGTCTTTAAAAAAAATAAACTGAAGATACACTTGGACAAGGTTCATTTACATCTGTCTTGAAAACCACAGGAATACTTTGAGAATCTGGAAAAAATCCGTCAAAAGATAGAGATTGGAAAATAACAAGAGTGCAAGGTTTGACCAACGTTCAGCAGCAATAGCTAGATTTGAAGTGGCATGGTTGGTTGCTCGAAACAACAAATTCCATACTATTGGTGAAGACTTAATCAATCCGGCGGCTATGAAAATGGCAGAAATAATGTGTGAGCCAAAAGAAGCTTAACACCTGAATACAGTGCCTTTGTCTGTAAGAGTTTTCAAAGAAATAATTTCCATCTTGGCAGAAAATGTGAGAGAACAAGTGATTTCTTCAGTAAAAAAAAGAGTAAAGAGTTTGCCATTTAACTTGATGAGACTACAGAGGTCAGTAGCAATTGGCAGCTGATGGTATACGTTCGATACAGGGGTTCTGATGAAATTGAAGAAAAAAATGTTGCTATGTACTCCTCTTGAGTTGATAACTCGGGGTATTGATGTGTTTAATAAGGTTGGTGCATACTTCAAAAAACAAAGTGTTGATTTAAAGTGAGAAGATTGTATTGCAGTATCGGTTGATGGAGCTCCTGCCATGCTTGGTCACCTCACTGATTTTGTAGCTTTGGCCAAACAATAGAATCTAAATATTCAGGTCATCCATTGTATGATAGATCGCCAGGCATTAGTTGTGAAAGATTTGGAACCAGAAGTGGAAGCTGTGTTGAAATATGTAATTAATATTGTCGATGTTGTAAAAGGGCATGCACTAAACACGAGGATGTTTCGTGATTTATGTGAGGATATAGAGGCTGAATATTCAACCCTTCTTTTCCATACGGAATTCAGGTGGCTTTCACGTGGAAATGTCCTTAATAGAGTGTGGGCTCTTAAAACCGAACTTGAAATATTTATGACTGATCAAAAACACACACACTTAGCTGACATTTTTGGGCATGTAAATGCGCTGAACAAGGAATTGCAAGGTAAGAAAATCAATCTCATCTTAGCAAGGGAAAAAAATTCAACATCTTTATCAAACTTTAGTATTGGAACTAAAAGGTAAATTCGAATAAGATTGCTGTCTTTCCAAACCTGGCAGAGTTTTGGGAAAGATTTGAAGACTGAAAGCTTAATGACATGAAAGAATCAGTCACAAGGCACCTGACCAAACTTAGGAATAGGTTCTGTGACTACTTTCTAAAGCTTGATTCACATACTGTCAGCTGGGTTGTAAATCCCTTCAAATGTGAGCTGGTTGATTTGCCTGAAGAGCCTGAAGGATTGGCAGAAGAGTTTATTGAACTGCGTTCCAACAATGAAACAAGCATAGAATTTGAGTCCAAGGAAAACCTCTCAAGTTTTTGGATGTCAAAAGCTCAAAGCCTTATAAAACTGCAAATTTAGAAGCAACTAAAATGTTGCTATGTTTTGCAACCACCTACCTTTGTGAACACGGTTTTTCTACCCTTGTAAATCTAAAAACTAAATACAGAAACCAGTTGGATCCGGAATACAACATCAAAGTAGCAGTGACATCAAAAATCCTTGATATTGAGATTGTGGAATCAAAGATGAAACAGTATCATTTTTCCAAAGCCTGAGGGAGCTGATATATTCAAGTTTTCAATATTTTTTTCATTGTTTTAGTTGTATACCATTCTTGCGCCAGAAAGGGTAAACATTTTTCAACAATAAATTTTCCTATTTTGTTTTTGTACGAATTTTAAATACATGATAGTAACATAGTCAATAATTTGGCTTGTGTGCCATGTAATGCTAAAAAGTGACTGTTTTATTTCTGTTTATAAATATATAATTTCTTAAAACTTTTTCTTGTGTGCTATTTCCATGCCAAAAAGAGAGACTTTTATTTCCTAATGATAGATGAAATAAAAAATTAAACATTATCCAAAATATAAATTTTTTTGTGTCTTTATTATCAATGATTTTTATAAGTAAATTGGTGTGTCCCCCAGAGTACTTCAAAGACCGGGGTGAATTCATTTTACTACAAATTCCTTTGGGGGGACCCCCACAAAGTTCCCTGACCCCTGGTTTAGGATTTTGAGTAAAGTAAATAACAAATAAACAAACAAAGTGCCTTAGTAACAATTTAAAGTAAAGAATAAATATAGACACGTAGTTCAGCACCTATCTCGGTCTGCATTATACACAAAAGAGGCTAAATTGTAGATATTACCATTATTTACCCTATTATATTAGCCAGAACTTAATTTAGTTTTAAATAAAAGGTAAAGTCCCTTTTATATATAAAAACATTATTTAGAAAAGTAGTTTTTCTCATTTTTACGATGTTCTCCCATTTCTGGAGAAATCATTCGGATTTGGTGAAATATACATTGTCGTAGAATGACTCCCGACGATATTCCATATATCACTATTCGTTGAGGGAACTTCCTTAATTATCTTTAGAGTGCGTTACTGTCTGGCGGCCGATATTATGTATCTTCGATATGCTTAAGAAGTGGAACTGAGCTCAAGGATAATAATATTGCTATCATTAATAAAATAGAGTTTTATTAATAATAACTACCAACAAACACAAGAAGGAAAATATTGACATAAACAGAGAATTGAAAGGGTCGTGGGGGCTCGGCTAATCTGAGGATTTACTGGATTTAAAAAAGGTAAAACAAATATCGAGTTAAACAGATGGGATGGTTCGATAAACCATTTAGAGCACAGGATAGAATTGACAAAAGGGTTAAGTACTCAAAGGTGACGTTTGGCTTACGTAACTTTTGCACTAGTGGTGCAGGGGAAGGTGGCGCGAAGGAGTTTCGGTCCGCTGGCGATTTCCAGCCGAGGGGGGGGGGGAATAAAAGGATCCTGACGTGGCGTCTTGGGAAGGAGAACCGTTTCTCGACGAACGGCTTGAAGAACAATGGCTGTTCTAGGTTGTTCTCTTCTGAACAAAGGGGGGATGAGAACCGTCTCTTGTCTACGGGCTCAAGAACAATGGCTGTTCTAATGTTGTTCTCCTCTGAACAACAAGGGGGGGGGTGAGAACCGTCTCTTGGCGAAGGGCTCAAAACGAACAATGGCTGTTCTAATGCTGTTCTCCTTTCAACAACAGGGGGGGATGAGAACCGTTTCTTGGACAAGGGCTCAAAACCAACAATGGCTGTTCTAATGCTGTTCTCCTTTGAACAACAGGGGGGGATGAGAACCGTTTCTTGGCGAAGGGCTCAAAACGAACAATGGCTGTTCTAATGCTGTTCTCCTTTGAACAACAGGGGGGAAAGCCTTGGGGACTTGGCGTCGGAAAGGCTCGAACCTTTGGCACTCAAGGAATATTGTCCTCCTTCTGGACAAGTGATTGTGAATCTCGAGGTCGAGGTCCCTTGGCGCATAAAGAGAGAGAGGGTCGTGGTGATGTTTCGCGACGAAAATCTGGATCTCCAATCTGATCTTAGTGGTAAAGTTTCCATATAAATAGCCAGGACATCTCCTTGGCGTGGGGGAAAATGGAGTGGAAGCTTGGAGGGAACGCACAGCCGGGCCGGAGAACAATGCCTTATCTGCTCATAAGCCTAACTCAATCTGGCGAGGTCGGCGTATGGGGGCGAACGGGGGGACGATAACCTCCTTGTTTAAACATTGACATCCGGTAGCTGTGATAAGACTCTAAGCCTCGAATTGAAGATGCACGTGGGCAGCATCGTGGTTTTAAATAATATGGGATAGGAGTTGAAATTAAACGCAGCTTCAACTCGTTCTATCACACCCCTCCATTCCGGGGGAAGTTGTCACTTCGAAAAAAAGAGAGAGAAGGGACAACGATAGAGCTCCATTGTGGGGAACTCGTTTTCTTGTACCAACCGTACCTTCCTGCACCTAACTAGTATTACCTCAAAGACATATGATTATTTTGATCTTTAGATTACAGGGGAAAATAACCTTTAATACAACTTAATAAAAGAAAAAAAAGAGCATGGAACAATGAAATGATATAAACTTAGTACATACGGGACAAAATAATTTATACGTAAATTAATGGGTACAAATATATATACATACAAAATAATTAGACATTGAGCGTTACAAAAGTCAGACATATACATTAATTAATTATATTATGGGAGAATCTTAATTTAAGTCGTACAAGACAGTATATACCTACAGGGAGATGCTAATCCTATGAATACACTTACTCTACGCTATTCGGTAACGCATTCCTACTGAGTGCGTCAGCGACCTGGTTATCGGAACCTTTTATCTAATTTATTTTAAACTGATACTCTTGCAAGAGTAAACTCCAGCGCATGATGCGGCCGTTTGAGTGTCTCACATTCCTAATATAGGCTAACGGACGGTGGTCGGTTCCTATTTGAAATTCTTTACATATCAAGTACAGCTTGAATTTGTCTATGACCCAGATAATTGATAGAGCTTTCTTTTCTCTAGTGGCATATCTCTTTTCGCGTGGTAATAGTTGACGACTAGCATATGCAACAGGATGACTCGTTCCGTCATCCACGTATTGAAGGAGTACACCTCCAATGCTCTCGTTGCTCACGTCGGTCTTAACCCCAAAGGATTTTTCCGGGTTGGGCAACTTTAAAATGGGGGCAGAAATGAACTTACTTTTGAGCTGATTAAAATGGAAAACAGCGACATCATTCCAACGTAAACGATCGGGAAAATTCTTTTTTTGAAGGGGGCATAGGGGGGCCGAAATTGCAGCGAAATTCGGAACAAATCGCTGATAGGGAGAAGCTGATCCTAGGAACGATCTTAATGGCTTCTTTCTAATCGGGAGGGGCATGTCGGCGATTGCCTTAATCTTGTTCTCGTAGGGACCTAACTTGCTTTGTCCTATTTTGAAACCCAAATATTTGATGGTTTCGTGGGCAAAATGGCATTTGCTGGGGCCAATGCTGAGGCCATTTTTACGCAGTCGCTCGAAAAGAGCTAATAGGGCGGGTAAATGGTGATTCCATTTAATTAGTTCTTGTAGCTGACTCTTCGGACGTGGTGTCAGCTGCGCGTCACTATCCAAGTCAGAGGGTTCTAAAGACTCGCCTGGTAGGGAAGCAGGAGGGTAATCGGCATCAGGTTGGATGCACACTGTCTGGATTACATTAAGGGACTCCGCGGGGTAATCTTCTTCAAGCGCCGATGCTTCGTCCAGTTCTACGAAGGTATCTCCATGGGCGCGTTGGGGGTTCTTTTTTTCTTGGGGTCCACGGACAGTCTCCGTGTCCTTGTCTTGGGCCTTACTACCTAAGGGTGTTAGTGATTCACACTCCTCTTTTGCCGTCCTAAAGTCCTGGTTAGGGGTCTCCGAGAAATCGGACGGTATCGGGGTTCTGATGGGGACGGGCTCCTGGGCTTCTTTCTTATCTCGGCCTTGAGGAAGGGCGGCCTGAAACACAGGGTCGAAACTTACTTGGGGGCTCTGTCCTATAAGTACGGAACAGAATTGTATGGGTGCTACAATGACTTCAGCCCAGCCATTATAATATTGACACTGCAGGTAACATCTAACGACGGGGAATCGGTTCGCCCGCCCAAGGTGGTCATGTACCACCGTAAATTTTTCGTGGTTAGAGGCCACTGGGAGGAGTTCGTCGGACACGATGAAACACGTACATCCTGTGTCCCTGACGAGAGTCGATACTCGGCAGCTGTCCACGCTGCCCTCCTCATATTTCAAAGTTCCCGATGAACTTTTACCAAAAACAAAATTTACCTGGTGGCCTGACGGAGGGGGAGAAGTTTCTGCTTGGGTCTGCACCACCGGGGGATCCGGGGTTGTATTAATCTGGTAAACTTGGTGGGCTGGTCCGCTTTTAAGCCTAGAATTTTGGGGGCAATTCCAGCTCATGTGGTTTTCTACACCACAGGTGAAGCATATGGTTGGTCGCTTCGGGAGAGAGATGGAGGAGAAGTCTTAACGGGAGGTTTGGAGTCCCGTTGTTGGTTTGGGGGAAATAAGTTTGGGGGTTTTACGGGGCTCGGAAACTTTGTGAGCTTTCCTGGGAAGGGGCGCGAATCCTTCCTTCTTTCTTCTCGTTGGATTTCTTTTTCTCGTTCTTCTCGTTGTATTTTTCTTTCTCGTTCTTCTCGTTGTATTTCTCTTTCTCGTTCCTCTCGTTGTATTTCTCTTTCTCGTTCCTCTTGTCGGATTACTCTTTCTTTTTCTTCTCGTTGGATTTCTCTTTCTCGTTCCTCTTGTCGGATTACTCTTTCTTTTTCTTCCTCTTTTCTTTGCTCCTCTTGAATGTACTCAATTAGTTCTTTTCCGGAAAGTCCACAGGACTCTCCTTGCGCTTTAAAGATTTCAAACTGAGTCATCTTTGCACTTGGGGCGCACTAGTCAACCAACTAAAATTCCTTGCAACAAGAATTATGCCTCTATAGAATTAGCCTACCTAAATATGGGCACTGACCTATTCGTACTTGGTTTCTCAATCTAAATAACCACTGACTAAAATCACAAAAAAACCACAAACAAATTATTATAACCGTTCCTTGAGCTACTCCAGCTTCTTAAGTTTCAAAAAAAAGGGGATAGCAATCGTTAAAACAAAAGGGAACTACTATACTCTATTATTATAACGAATAACACAATGCTTTACTCGACTGAGACCAGTGTTTGCAAAGATATAGCGTTAAACCTTACACACCTGATACCAAATTTAAATAGTATATATAT
Source organism: Ceratothoa steindachneri (assembly GCA_963969495.1). Lineage (NCBI taxonomy): Eukaryota > Metazoa > Arthropoda > Malacostraca > Isopoda > Cymothoidae > Ceratothoa > Ceratothoa steindachneri. The sequence continues at coordinate 49,106,160 of OZ018336.1, forward strand.
ATATATATGTCGTAGAATGACTCCCGACGATATTCCATATATCACTATTCGTTGAGGGAACTTCCTTAATTATCTTTAGAGTGCGTTACTGTCTGGCGGCCGATATTATGTATCTTCGATATGCTTAAGAAGTGGAACTGAGCTCAAGGATAATAATATTGCTATCATTAATAAAATAGAGTTTTATTAATAATAACTACCAACAAACACAAGAAGGAAAATATTGACATAAACAGAGAATTGAAAGGGTCGTGGGGGCTCGGCTAATCCGAGGATTTAAAGGATTTAAAAAAGGTAAAACAAATATCGAGTTAAAGAGATGGGATGGTTCGATAAACCATTTAAAGCACAGGATAGAATTGACAAAAGGGTTAAGTACTCAAAGGTGACGTTTGGCTTACGTAACTTTTGCACTAGTGGTGCAGGGGAAGGTGGCGCGAAGGAGTTTCGGTCCGCTGGCGATTTCCAGCCGAGGGGGGGGGGAATAAAAGGATCCTGACGTGGCGTCTTGGGAAGGAGAACCGTTTCTCGACGAACGGCTTGAAGAACAATGGCTGTTCTAGGTTGTTCTCTTCTGAACAAAGGGGGGATGAGAACCGTCTCTTGTCTACGGGCTCAAGAAAAATGGCTGTTCTAATGTTGTTCTCCTCTGAACAACAAGGGGGGGTGAGAACCGTTTCTTGGCGAAGGGCTCAAAACAAACAATGGCTGTTCTAATGCTGTTCTCCTTTCAACAACAGGGGGGGATGAGAACCGTTTCTTGGACAAGGGCTCAAAACCAACAATGGCTGTTCTAATGCTGTTCTCCTTTGAACAACAGGGGGGGATGAGAACCGTTTCTTGGCGAAGGGCTCAAAACGAACAATGGCTGTTCTAATGCTGTTCTCCTTTGAACAACAGGGGGGAAAGCCTTGGGGACTTGGCGCCGGAAAGGCTCGAACCTTTGGCACTCAAGGAATATTGTCCTCCTTCTGGACAAGTGATTGTGAATCTCGAGGTCGAGGTCCCTTGGCGCACAAAGAGAGAGAGGGTCGTGGTGATGTTTCGCGACGAAAATCTGGATCTCCAATCTGATCTTAGTGGTAAAGTTTCCATATAAATAGCCAGGACATCTCCTTGGCGTGGGGGAAAATGGAGTGGAAGCTTGGAGGGAACGCACAGCCGGGCCGGAGAACAATGCCTTATCTGCTCATAAGCCTAACTCAATCTGGCGAGGTCGGCGTATGGGGGCGAACGGGGGGACGATAACCTCCTTGTTTAAACATTGACATCCGGTAGCTGTGATAAGACTCCAAGCCTCGAATCGAAGATGCACGTGGGCAGCATCGTGGTTTTAAATAATATGGGATAGGAGTTGGAATTTAACGCAGCTTCAACTCGTTCTATCACATACATATTATTTGAAATACTTTTACAGCGCCTTTATATTAACGTAAATTGACATATAGGTGATGAAAAACAAATTAACTAAATATTCCACAGATTATACTTAGTCAGTTGTTTATGGATCATGAGTAAAAGCATCCAAAATTAGTGATACTTTTAATAAGAAAAACGTGCCAGAAATGGGTTTGCATTCTCAGGAATGAGTGAAAGACACTACTGTTTGAAAAGTAAATGAAAGCTTAGGTCGAAAGACTAGGTTAATGAATGAAACTGTTAAACCTACAGGTCTGCAAAGAACATTTTCTTTAGGCTGGTTTCTATCTCATTAATGAATATACTTTTCATCCGTACGATAATGTTAACCTGAAATAACTCAGCGGCATATCGATCCAATACAGATGTAATAATATTTACACACCGTCAACTTTGTCCTACAAACAGTTCATATGTCGCACAAAACACTCTTTTTGATATTTCCCTGTTTAGTACAGGCATAGGTAATGGGTAAACAGCTTCCAGGTTATTTGGAACAAATAAAACACTCTTAAGTATCATTTTTATGCTTTTTAGCCAACAATAATTTTTTAACAATGTAAATATATACCATACTTTACCGCTTTGTATCTCCTAGTTCCTTTAGCATTTATTTATTTGAAAGGGGAGCAAGAATTCCATTAGGTAAAATCTCAAATATTAAAATCTTATCCAGATCCGCAGGCTCACTCTTGGTATTATATTGCAAAACTTAGCTGACACTTAATAGACAACATACTTTTCGACTTTAACGGCCGTATGCTTAAATACAAAATGTGTCACTTCACAATTGTGTTACCGGTGCACACCACATGTGGCTTACACATTTTTTTCGTATGCTTAAAACTGAGAATTGTGTCGCGTGACACTTTACATTTGTTTACATTTTTGTTCATTTCATGTTACGCCTCAAAAAGAGAGCAGGAGTTGTTAATTCAATTATATGAAGCCAGGAAAGACATCCTGGACGATATATATACCTCTCTGAAAATTAACCCACAGGAAAATGAAAAGATGAATCCAAGCACTGTTGGACTATATTTGCAAATTCATTTTCAAGGAATAGCATGAAAATGGAAAAGACAACCTTATAAATAGGGTACAAAGATACGAAGGCAACGCCCACCACATAGAACAAACCAATGGAAAAACACAAAAAAAGACAAAGAAATACCAATAAAAAGAACAAAAGGCAATTAAATACAGACATATGCATCCTTAAAACGATAAACACACAACAACGACGTGAATATGAATGGAAATAGTGGGTGAAAAAACAAAAAACATTTTAAAGGATTATCATTAGAGCGAAAACATTTAGGCAACATGCCAATTAATGAACACTCGATAATATTTCTTTTTGTGAAATCAGCGGAATGATAAAGCAATTTTGCAGAGTTCCAGTCAATATATATATATATATATATATATATATATATATATATATATATATATATATATATATATATATATATATATATATATATATATATATATATATATATATATATATATATATATATATATATATATATATATATATATATGTATATATATATATATATATATATATATATATATATATATATATATATATATATATATATATATATAGATAGATATAGATATATAGATATATATATTTATATATAGTAAAAGAGAAAGAGAAATTGGACGCGATTGAGCAATGAGACAAGAAACAGGAGGGGTTTTTTTGAGGCAGAAAATAAATATGGCGAAAGCCCTGTGGTGGTTCTTATCACCCGCCGAACTTGTATTTTCTCTTTATTTGTATGTGACAAGTAGGATGAGCCTTTAATTTGTAAGCAGGTAAGAAGATGTGGTATATAAATTCCTTGGTGGCTCCTAGCTTAGGGAAATACTGGGTTTGATGCGGTAACGCTTTGCGGGAAGTAGCGTCACTGTGCCTAGTAGATTAAAGGTAAAGTATCTGACCGGCAATCAGCACACCCGGGTTCGAGTCCCGAACCGGAATTTTAATTTTTTTCCTCTGGCCTTATTGCTCTCTTCTCGGTAAAGGATTGCCTTCATTGTGCCGCTCTTTTCTCTTTTTGATTCTAGTGTTCTTCTAATGTCCTTTTCTCTTACCTCTAATAAAACTCCTGTTTCTTGTCTTATTGCTCATTCGCGTCCAATTTTTCTTTTACTATATTGTTATATAGTCTGCAATACCAGGCTTTTGCACCTTTCTTTCTGTCTTCCAAATTGTTCTAAAAGGCAGAAAATAAATATGGCGAAAACCCTGTGGTGGTTGTTATCACTCGCAGAACTTGTATTTGCTCTTGTTTGATATAAATATATATATTATATATATAATATATATATATATATATATATATATATATATATATATATATATATATATATATATATATATATATATGCACTCATTTACAAGATGCAACCCACAGACATTAGCTGCTAGGAGCTGCCTAAATATGATTTTAACCGCATATTTTGTTATTGTCCCATAATTTAACAAACATAGCCTAACCTACTTAAACCTTTAACTTAAGCTTTTAACAAAAATAAACGAATGCATCGGTAAAACTATATAAGTAAACAGTTATGTATCTATTAACCTAATAAGAAAAGAATGTGCTGGAAGTTGTTGTCTTGTATTTTGATGAGTATATTCACGATGTTTAACGGATATTTGGGCTATCACTTTTTACACATAAAAGCATTATTTTTTTTTTAAACCATCCACACATAAACTGAGTCATATACCATTGTAATCAGTATCTGTAGCACAACGTACAACGAAGTTATAAAATGTGTGAGGCAAAGTGAATAGGGTCGGAGCGATTGCCTTTGCTCTCCACATTTCTCCATATTTGTTCCAATAATGTGAACAGCTACGCGACGAAATTGTGTAGCGCGTCAGAAATGTGCAATCCACTTTTCGTTTAAGCATACTATTTTGGAGTGGAATCCACTTTGTGTTCTACACATATGTTGAAGCATATGGCCATAATTCTTTATGCTTGCAAATTAGAAGAATAAATTACTATTATATACTTTATCTGTTGAAAGCAAAATTAATTCTTTTTTGGTGAAAAAACAGAACAATTTACAAGAATAAAATTACACTTAATTCACAAATTTAAGTATTAAATGACATACATACAAGGCATACTCTAACCTTGCGTTATCATGAATATTTTATCCCATTATCTTTAAACTACCAAAAACGCATATGTATGAGGGAAGTTTCTCATCGATAGAATTTTTCTGGACAATTTATATAAATTTCAAGGCAATATAGAGGTAATGTAAAGCACAACTGATTTCTTAACAATAGCTAGCAATTATCAGTTGTTAAAAAGAAACCACAAAGGAAGCAAGAAAGCGAAATGGTGTAGTTGAAGTGGAAGAGATAAGCATAACTGTTCAGACCTGGTGGTCATTAAGGCACGAAAATATTATAAATTCCTCACAACACATGAGTATTTTAAAGGAGCATTGACACCATGCTTAGAGCATTTATTTACTTGCGCATGTATGAAATGTTAAAGTTTTATTATTACTATTTAATTTATCTTAGGTTGCAGGGGTAAAAATTTTGAAGTTAATGTTTAGAACGGCTTCTATCGTTACACTTAATTATTAGCTAGAGTTTGCAGGCCTCCTAAACGGTCAATATGTGCTATCCAATATTGTTTTTATATATGTCAGTGTATACTATGTAGAAATATCTATTCACAAAATTTAAATTCTTATCTGATTAAGTGAAGCAAGAAAATAACAATGATGTCAAAAATAATTTGTTAGACTAAAATCTTTAATAAATTGTCACTTTTGCACTTCATTACTATACTAATAAAAAGAAATGGCACCAGTATATATTTATGGGAAAATCCTAATGAATATGAAGTTATTCTAAAATCTAAACGTCAAATAATTGTTTCCATATAGCGAACAACTAAAGAAACGTTAAATATTACATATAGAGAATTTTCACAGGACGAGGAAAACTATTCCAAAAAACAAAAGTTGTTAATTTATAAAAGTATAAACACAAATTTAATATCAATTTATACATTTTAGTTAGTTGTTGTTTGTATGAGAGTGAGTTTGTTTATCCTTTCTTTATTCGTTTTATATATAGCTGTATTGAACGTATATCGATCCTGATCTCTAGTCAGGCAAGAAATAGTAGAAAACTACAACAACCCTACTACTATTTATTTCCTATCACTATCGAGTGGATTGTTGGAAATATCATACTCACCTTGATCACTTTAGTCAAAAGAAGTTGAGTCATCACATTTCATAACGTAGAAATTGATCAAATGTGGTACTTATATGTTTAGGAACCCATAAGTAAAATAATTTTTAAATAGTTTCTATGCATAAATGGTCTTAGAAATGCTTGAAGAGTTACAAGTTTAAAGGATATTACCAACCTAATATCGAATTTAATCGTTTTGCACGGTTAATTTACTTAACACAAAATTATTCAGTGACAAAAACAAATTCGGTCCAGTTAAGCTTAAGATAGGTCAAAAGATTTGTTCTTACCTCACTTATTTTCTATACTTTCTTTATTTAAAAAAGAATCAGTCTATATAAAAGATTAAACATATCACTTTTCCATCAAATATTTATAAGTATTCTTCAAATGCGTTTAAGTTATCCTGATCATGGAATTATTTAAATTTCTTCACTGAATCAAGTATAACTTCTTTTCAAAGTTTCTTAGCTAAATGATTTTTAGTATTATATCCCGTGATATCTACAAAGCACATTTCGATGCCAGTAATAAAAATGGGTAAATCATTAAAATAAATTTTTTTATAGGCTGAAAAGCAACGTATTTGTGTCTAGTAGCCTAATAATTCGACGAAAACGGGCATAATCACCGCAGAAAGTTAAGAGCAAGGAGCACCACACCTCCCTCCTTCAAGCGCTCAGCCAACACTAGAGGATGGAAGCTCAACAGACTGTCATTCTTTGCTCTAAAGATTTCACACGCAGTTGCATTAGCGAAATAATTTACATTCAAATTGTCTCCACGAATCGTAAATAAATCCGATTAATGTTATCAGGAATTATGGAATTTAGAGATATGAATTAATTGGAAGAGAAATTTCACGTTTAACTTCAATATTCATAAATTCCTTTAAACTTACCTTTACCGGATTATTTGCAGATGAATTAAACCATTCATTTATACTCTTACTTAAATTCAGGTCTTCAACATTATATAAAGAAACAAGAGCAATAACGCGTATGCGATAAAAAAATTTAAGAAAAGAATTGGTAAACTGATTAATACATAGACAGAAGAATAGAAAGCCATTATATTTTTAAAATAAAAAAAAAATTTCAATACCAAAAAGTAAGCTAGAAAAAGGTATCCTCCCTTTCTTATACTTAAAGAATCCATCCACGCAAAGTAGATTCTTAACGTAATAGTTTATTGTGCCACCATTTATTAGCCACTTTGAAATTTTGACGGAACTTATCGCTAGCTTTTAATTTAACCTAAGCAAGGGTTTTATGAATTATAAATTTAAAAAGGAAAGAATAGACCATTTATAATTTAATATCAATATAGTATAGGAGAGCCTCTCCGAGTACATGTTCAGACTAAACTTCTCTAATAACAATGCTGCTATATTTATAATATCTCTCATTACCTATGAGGATTGATCAGGAAGGAAAATATAGTACGGATAAGCCAAGATATTAGGATTGTATTTATTCAAAGGTCAAAGTAAGAAGTATAATATTAGTGGTTTTAGCGCATCATTGAGATAGAAGATGAAGAAGAAGAATTTTTACAAAAATCATTTCAACCCGGCACACGTTTTCTAGCTCCCTTGTAACGAAACAAACTCATTGGAATATATAAACAAGGATGAAATTTAAAATAACTAACCTCCTTCCAAAACATTCTGTGACTTAAATTTATTTATGAGTATTATCCTAAAGTAATTGTGTCAGGATTATTAGAATATATTTGATAACATTTTAAGTGAAGTTTTGACAGTTCACAAATTTGTCTGATTCAATTTTGTAGTCTTTTATACCATAGACGTGTAATTGAAGTTTTTTAAACATGTAAAATAGTACTTCGAAAGGGGTCACCCACCTTTTTTTGTAACCAATAAAGGGAGTAGGAGTCACCTTTGATACTCATCTGAATAGTAGGATGCGATAAACAATGTAAAGAGATAATTTAATCGATAAATTCACGAGCTAATGCCAGACTCTCCCCTTAAGGAAATTTGTGTTTAACTCGCTAATCAGATATTATTAAATTGTTGATCATTCATTCGTCTTACTTTATTCAAGGCGGCCAAAGGATCTATGATAAATAATATTTTGTTACTGTTCCTGTAGCAGGTGATTTCAGCTTCTGGTGCATTACTATTTTAGCAAATGGGAAAATGTTGACAAATAAGAGAAAAATGAATGATGTGTAGTTATAATCAATTTCATAATAGTTTTTTTTTTAAATCTTTGTAGGAATATTTTTTAAATTCAAGAAATGGTTCTTTCCAAAAACAAGCGTGCATTTATTGTTGCTGTCCACCAATAGAATTAGATAACCACTAAGGGCATTGCATCAAGGTGTACCATCTTTAGGATCATTAAAATATATAAAGATTGGTTACACGCCTAGGTAGAAATTTTATGTACACCGAAGTGCTATGAATGTATACTAACTTGGCATCTTGGTAAGGTCCCAGATCAAGGCTTGGTTTGCCTTAAATGGCAAGCTTGCTTAGAATTCGAAGGAAGTAAGTCTGAAGGCTTCAACGAGTACAGTGAAGCAAAGACTTTTCGAAAAGTTCTCAAATAGAAAAAGCCTTCGCGGAAGCCTCATCTATTAAAAATAACTTTAAAGATTTGCTGAAACTTTGTAACAAATATAAGGAGTGGAGTGTTGAAGAATGGGACAAAGGATATATATTCTCTGATAAATCTTCCTTTCGCTTGTTTGGAGTTTCTTTAACATATCTTGTTAGAAGTAGAAAAAGGATCACTTTCACGAGTTCAATATCGTGCTCATAACGAAGCATCATGACAGTCTCCATGTTGGGGACTGCTTCTCATCTGAGGGCACTGTAACACTAACAGTTTTTCCCAAGATCAATTTGGTGATAATAACTGGATTTTGAGCAGGATGGTGATCATTGTCAGCAAAGGTAGCTGTCATGGGTTAGCCTAGATTATAATTATTATTCTTATTTATTTTTATTATGATTAATAAAATGGATTGTACGTTCGTACTTTTAGTGATCGACTCAAGATGGATCTCTAAGACGGTCTACTTTCCTTAGGATGACGGTGCGCCTCACGAGTAATTCATGGGGGGCTACCGCTTCGAGCCCTATCTCGCAGAGGGTTTCTTTTGCTTTGTCTGAAACAAGGACCTCCACGTCCTTGTTCTTCCAGCAAATGGCAGCCCACCCGTTTTGTGTCTCAAGGAAACGAGTGAGCTCGATGTTGATTTCACCAAACACGGTGTCGAAGACTCTTTCATGGTAGGTTTTTTGTGCCCCGCTATAAAAACGGAGGGGGATCCGCTTGGTGTCCAGGGGAGCGGGGTGACCCATGTCCCCCTACGGGCAGTGCTGCCCTTTCCCCTTCTGGTATTCTTTGGCTTCTTGGGTAGATGATATCTTCTCTTCTGGGCTTGGTTTTTGAGGAGTTTAATTGTCTGAAGGGCGTTGGATATTTCCACTTAACTTTTCCTACTTTGCCACGACCAGACATGATGAATTCCTACTCACTGGACTCCTACACGTCTACTCGACTAAAACTCCCGCTTTTCTTATTTGTATTCTATTGAATAAATATAAAGGGGAGTTATCTCTTTAAGATACTAAATACTGCCAACGCAACTCTTTCAAGAATAATTTAAACACTTCAACCAAAATAGACCTTTACTGTACATTAATCAAATCAAACAAAAATTAATATATACACGTACAAAATACAACTCAAAAATGGTTCTTAAGACCCATTAACGAAACTTTGTTTCTGGTTGTTTTAAGGGAGAACAATTTACTTTAAGATATACAAAATACTCTACGTTAAATGCACGGGGATATAACGATAGAATTGATTACTCACACAAGGTATTTTATCCAGAGAATCCAAACGAAATACCTTCACTCGAATCTTATCCGGAGAGGTATCGTGAGTGTAGTTTATTTGCTTCTAAATAGATGGCGTCACTTGGAACGAGGGGTGGACGAATGACGTCACTCGGAATTACGAGTCAAGGCAGGAGAATCAGGAATCAAAACAAACGAAGATTGAGAAGGCAAGAAGTTGAACGTTTATGACATTGAAAAGGTTTTCTCAGACGAGGCTTGCAGCTGGCTATATAATTTTCTAGCGATTTGGTTTCGCTTGTAGAGCTTCTCTTTTGGGTGGGAAATCTAGCTAGTTTGGGGGTGTTAAACTCAGATAGGATAAGAATACTCGACGATATTTGGAAATTGAACTGTGCTGACGGTACTTGGTGGTAAGATCACTTTACGATCATTAGTACTCGAACTGTGCTGATTATGCTTGGAGGTAAGGTCTCTTGACGATATTTGGAAATCGAACTGTGTCGATTATTGCTCAAAAAAATTAAAATCCTTCTTAACTTGCTGGGAGAATTCTCTTCCGGCAATTTCTTATCGATGTCGTGACGAAAACGAAAAGAGTCCTATTTTTCTTCTGACGAACGGTTCTATGCTAGAATTACTCCCGTTTGGTAATGAAGGTGGGAAGGGGGATAGCAAGGAAAGACCCGAGGGTTCCATGGCTTCTATGACGTCTTTTATTTCTCTTCCTCGACATTTTGAAATTAGGGAAACTGGATTTCATGTTGAATCGACCGAACTGGGTATCAATTTAGCCGTGCTTTGGCGTCGTGGTGCTCTGGTGAGAGCGTAATACGAGATCGACAGTTTGAATTTTTGACTTGCTTGTTTATAAATACACCATCGGAGGCTAAACATTTTGAACAGAGGGCGAGAATAACTGTCTCCTAAATTTACCATTTTTATCGTTCTTATATGTTACAAGAGACCGGATAGAGGGGCTCAGAGAAACCCATGTGGGCTTTGTTTGTCTTTCATTATTTCTCCTCGCCATGAGGAAGACCGTGATATATATATATATATATATATATATATATATATATATATACTCGCAATTTCTTAACTGCCTCGGTTAACTCGTATATCTCTACAGTAGCAATAAAAAATGTTCTTGGCAGAAAATAACATCTAACATTTGGGACTTTAGCGAGGATCAGATTTGAGCCAAATAGATAAAGTCTGCGATAATCAAACTGAGTCTTGATATCAAAAGCTATCCAATTGTAAGCACGTAAAAGTGTTTATTGAACTAAAATGGAGGAATATTAGCAATGATCTCATAATAAATTTAGTCTCAAGCATGTCAAAATGAATAAGACCAGTACTGAAGATCAAGGAAATTTATTGAAAATATTGAATGCAAATATTAATTGATTGTATTCTTTAAAAAAATGTATTTGGTCTACAAACTTTTCTTTATTTCACATTTAAATTATTATACAAACATAATAAAACCAAATACAAGATTTGATTACTTATATTAATTTTCTTATGAAAAGATATAGTAATCTCATAATTTCGGCCATAACTTTATATTCTCTCTTCCATGTATATTCAGTTTTCCTTGAATTCTTTATTTTACTTATGTTTATTTCCTCTTTGCAATTGTTATTTGTATATTCTTTCTTCCATGGACTGTCTTTTTTCACGTTATTTTCCCTTTCTTCTATACTTCTTTTATCAGCTATATTCTCTCTTTACTTTAACCCTCTCTTCTCCACCTCATCAACTTCAACCATTAAAATACACTGACGATTTTTATATTTGAATGTTGCAGAATAAATATGATTCTGCAATTGCGAATCATATATTCAAATGGAAAAAGACATTTGAAAATATGATCTCACATTATTTAAAAACATTGGCCAACAAATTGAAACTATTTTTAATCATCGAAAACCTGAGCATACTTTTCTTATGTCATTTTTCTCGATAATTTCAAATCACATCAGGTTTTCGAGATATTTGAAAATGTAATATGACCGCCGTCACTGATAGAAAGTAGAGTTTTACATTGATTTCTTTGTGTAACTGGTGATATATAGTTGCCTAGTGCCATTGATAGAAAAAATTGTCTTCTGTATATCTTCATTTGCATTAATAAGTTGAACTGACATCAAATGATGCATTTAACATATAGAAACTCTAAAATTTATCATTCTCTTTAGGCGTAAACATATGATGATAAATAGCCATGTTTCGTTTATTCAACAAGCATCATAAAGTTAATAATACTTATATTGCATGTATAAGAATGGTAAACAATGATTGAAGGGAAAATAAATCAAAACCTCGATTTATAAACATCGTGCATGGAAGTTGCGCTTGAATTTTTTCTTAGGATTATCACGATACAATATCTAACAATGATCTCCCATCATGCTTTCATTCCAAAATCCTTGATAGCGATTTTCCATGGTATTGATATCCTGGTAGAGACGTTCTCCTTTCTCGTTACTTACGGCTCCAAGATTTTCTGGGAAAAAGTCTAAGTGCGAATGCCAAAAATGGATTTTAAGTGACATACGGCATCCCATTTCTTTATAAGAATGAAGAATGTTTTCCACGCCATCTCTGTATTTAGGTAACTTGTTGATGCCCAAAACGTTTGCACATAACCACTTGAAGGCTAGCCATTTATTTAGTTTAAGAGAAGTTAGGGTCTTCTCTAGGTCAGGGTCTGCTAAAACCTCCCTGATTTGTGGTCCCACAAATATGCCTTCTTTTAGTTTGGCCGAGATCAGTTGTGGAATATTTGTGCACAGTTATTGGAATCCCTGAGATTTGTCTTTAGCCATTTCCTTCAGGAAGTTTTGCATTAGACCTAGTTTTAAATGATAAGGTGGCAGATATATTTGCTGAGGCTCTACCAGGGGAGCAGATTGAACATTGCTTATTTCAGGATCATATGTAGATCGATTTTTCCAGTCACGCTTGTCAAAAAGTTTTGCAGTTGCACGGCTATCCCACAGGCAGAGGAAGCAACAGTACTTCGTGAATTCTCCTTTCAAATCGATTAGCATGTCTATGACTTGTAGATCACCACAGATGTACCACTGATGGGCTTGGTTGTTTATGGCTTTAAGAAGAATATCCATATTGTCATATGTCTCCTTAAGGTTGACAGAATGGCCAATTAGAATAAAAGCCTCTACATTGCCATTGTGCAAGAGGAGAACTTTCAGAGTTTTCTTACAAGCATCAAAAAAGAAACTCCAGTCAGAAGCCTCATATGTCTGTGACAAGGCTTCGAACATTCCATTTATATCATTGCAGTAGCAGAGATGGCCATTAACTGTGAGGAATGAAGTTAAATCACGATTACACTTTCTAAAGTAACTCACATGCGCATTTTTCTCGACTAGGTATATCCCTGTAGTCGAGATGCTAGAAGTCCTGTTTTTTTCTTTGACAGTGACAGATCTCTCACAAGATCATTGAAATCTTTCTAAGTAAATAAATTCGGTTCGGAGTTATTATCCTCATATTCAACATCCGCATCTAATGTGCATGCGCCTGATATCATCAGGTACGAGGCCATCATCAACTGGAACTAGAATTGGCAAAGATACATTATCTGGAACTAGTCTGCACACTGAGTCATTGGTTGGATAAACAAGTTAGTGCCTGTTTCTTGCAGAAAATCCTCTTGTCGTCACACTGGAGAAATAGCCATTTTCTAGATGATCTCTGGGCTCTCTCCATATCAAAGAACAGTGAAGGGAATTGAATCTTTCTTTTGTTAATCCAGTCACGTAATTCATTAGAGCAAGAAGTACAAATTTGGTGTGGTGCCCATACTTTATCTTGGTCACCCAGAGGGTAACCGACAGAAATTTTGTACATTTTCTTTATATCATTTGTGATAGTACGCTGCTGAAATTTTTTTTTAAATGCCCACATACATAGCAGAATTTATCTGGATGATTGCTGCACTCTTGAGGCCTTGTTACTGCATTGCTGAAACATTTGGAATCCTCTTATGATCAACGCAGAAGGAGCAGCTTAGAAGATGCACATTACAGGAGGAACCTGAAAGCATAAAACAGAATTTTAAATAATAACGCAAAATATGCATGCGGATTACAAATGTAAATGAATTCTTCTCTACACCCCTTTAACCAGCAAGACTCAAGAAGCATGTAGTTTGTTCATCTTATAAGTACAATAAGGATACATCCAATAGAGCAATACCAGTATATACTACATTTTATAATCGCAAGCGGCCATTTGGAATATTTTGCATATCCTAAAAACAGTACATGCTAGAGCAAAACCGAAGGCAGATTTGGATTCAGCATGCAAAATTCGTTTAGAAAAGTATAGTTTAGGTCTTTGATGATAAATGTGTGTTGACCAGTGTTATTATTTGTTTTGGCCTCAATTTGCGTTTTCTCTTTCTGGTATTTAATAATGAACATTTTTACAGAAACACATCAGTCATTATATTCCATTTATATTTTATTAATAAAAAAATAATTGTTTTCTTTACCCGCACTGTGATTCTACTTAAAATTTCAAATATTGAAGTGAACACTTGTGTATGGGCCATCTTAGCTTAAATCTTCAAACTATGTGACGAGTTCGGTTCGTATAGATTGCTTGTCTTGCAACTCACCCAATTAACAATTGTCAAAATTATTACATGTGAATAAAATATATTTCATTTAGCCTAGAACATAATGATACCAATCATTTGTTACGGAGGTCAATTTTAAAAAATCATCCAGAGAGGAACAAATGAGGATGCGATCAATTATGTGGGTAATTTTCTAATCTACATCTTATGCATTTCGTGTAGTTATTTTGATGGTGCTGAAATACAGACTAAAGTGATGAGACAAAAAATGGTGTGAAAGTAGAAAATCTAAAGGGCGCATGAGAAGTGTATGAGTTAAGTAATGTTTGTTCAGAAAAAAATAAATTAGTCTTTGGCATTTTGCCAGTTGTGTTGTACGATTCCCAAGAGAATGCTTTGGTATTTGGTTTCCATAATTCTTTGTAATTAAAATTTAAGTGTGTAAAATTTTCTTTAATTTGTAATCTTATTAACTAGGTAATCGCAAGATTAGCTTAGTTACTAATTTTAGAGAAATGCATTTACTTTTACTGATATATTTTTGTTCACTTGTTCTCCTGCTGTGGGATTAATCATACTAGTAATAATATTAAAAAAACAACGAATTAGACTCATTTCCCTTGTAATATGTTCATTAAAGTAGTAATGAAGTTATGTAAAATCTATGTAAAGTAATGTAAAATGGAAATAAATACACACAAAAACACAAGTCTACATAGATGCACACAAAATAAAATTAAACTGTTTATTAAGATTAATATATATATTTAGTCTCAAATTAAAGTTTCGACAGTACATTGTGAAAATATTTAAAAAAATAACCATGAAGTTTATATAAGCCAGGACTTATATTAAAATTTGGGAATTTACTAATAAAGGTTGATTAAATGATATTTCTGGAAATTGTATCATTCTTATGACAGATATATTTAGCAGAATTCCAATCAATATTGTGATTAACATATGACATATAAACATAAAATGAGCTGCTTTCTTTGCCACGACGGACATTATATTTATGCTAAGAAATTTGTGTTTTCAATATATACCTGATTAGCGAAAGTAATATTTAGAGCAATCGATACATTTGACGCAATATACATTACCAATAGGGAAAGGTGCCTTCTTGACTAATAGCTTAGAGATAATATTAATATAGTTAAATATTTTAAAATATGAGGGGGAGAGATGCAAAGGATGAATCAAAAAGAAGTAAAAGAGTATTCTTTTTATTAAAGGCACGCGAGGTTCAAAACTATAAAAAGACATTTTAGTTTTTAATCTTGCGCGCCGTTTAAAAAATTGCCTCAAAAATATTTTTACAAACATAGTGAACCTGGCAGTAGTGACTCTATAGATTCCAACGACAGGTCGAAACATCACTAGTTACATCTCTACTCTAATTCATAAAAGAAATTACACGAAAAATTATAATTGCTTAAGGGGTAAATGGGAGCCGAGGAAGGCCTTAGGCACAACTAGCCAAGTTAGTAGAGTACGACAGAGTAAATACTTTATGAATCCATGTTCTTAATGAAGATGCATTCTGTGCATGGATTACACTGGGGAACAATGTATTAGGTCGAGGAATAAATTCTTGCGTTTTTTTAATGTTGTGTCGATTTAAGTTTTGTTGACATGATTTGTGCACATATTAAGAAATAATAATAAATAATGAGGGCAAAATTTACAAAGGTTAGGCTACGTCTCTTAACAGCGTAGACTATTAGGTTTTTGGTTAGGCTACGTCTTGAAGTTGAGTAATAAGTCATTGCGGTTTATTTAAAAGTTGTGTTAATTTAATTTTTGTTCTGTACCCTCAAAATAGAATGTCAATTTGAAAGAAAGGCGCATTTTTGACAATTGTTGTTATTCATTTTCAATCGAGACGGGAAAATTGAAAACGCAGCCAAAGCTCGTCGCGATATTTGTGCTGTGTACGGAGAAAATAGTTTATCAGAAAGGACAGCTCAATGGTGGTTTTCACGTTTCAAAAACGGTTATTTCAATCTTAATAAGAAAGAAAGTTCTGGACACCCCATTAGGTTGGATGAAGATCGATTGAACGACCTTCTTCATGAAAATCCTCGTCAATCGCCTAGAAAATTGGCTTTGCAATTGGCGTGTGATCATAAAACTGTAGTGAATCACCTTCATTTGATAGGGAAAGTTCAAAAACTTAGTTCATGGGTTCCGCACGCTTTGAGCGAAAGCAACAAACTTCAATGCTCCACGATTGCCGCAGGTTTGCTTGCTAGTCGCAAGGCTACTCGTGGATATAAGGACAGGTTTCTTTACCGCATCATTACTGGCGACGAAAAGTGGTGTGTTTAGGTCAACATGAACCATCGAAAACAATGGCTCAGCCCCAATAAAAATTACCACTTTCGCGATTAAAGCAAGGACTTCATCCACGAAAGACGATGCTGTGTGTGTGTAGAATTGTGAAGGCATCATTCTATATGAGCTCATTGCGGATAACGAGATTGTCAATGCAGAACTCTACGTTTAACAAATGTATCGACTCGCCGAAGCTATTGGTGAAAAGCTACCTCATCGACGTTATGGAGTCCTTCTGCAACAGGACAATGCTCGTCCTCACATTGCCAATCTGACAAAAAACGCCATCCAAACGCTTAATTTAGAAATCCATCGGATTTCCCTCTGTTTCGATTTCTCTCCAACAATATGCGCGGCGTTTCGTTTAATACTGATGTGGAATTAAGAACCTGGCTAGACGAATTCTTCGAGTCAAAATCCAGAGATTTTGATTGCAGATGCATCGAAAAACTAGTTGGGAAGAAGACGTAAATAACAACGGAGAATACATTATTGATTAAATTGCATATTGTTATCAATTAAAAATGAAGTTTTTCTAAAATTGTTAATAGTAAGAAGTCGTAAATAACAACGGAGAATACATTATTGATTAAATTGCATATTGTTATCAATTAAAAATGAAGTTTTTATAAAATTGTTAATGGTAAAAAATAAATTTAATAAAACCGCCAGAACTTATTCCTCAACCCGATATTTGGTGAATTGACAAAAGTACATTTTCCTACCTAATTCGAGCATACTTAATTAAAATTTGAAATCAGATTCTCTCTAAATCCTACAGATTTTATGTAATATCAATAACTAATATTATACAATAATTTTCATTTTATCACGCTTATCATCATGCCCTGAAGGAATTTTAAATCATACTTTTGCGCTATTCATAGTAAAGCATGTTTTTTTGCACAAATATTTTATTGCATATAAGAAGATACTTGAATTAAACATTAGGATGACAAATACTGTAATCAAATAGATGCTAATTTATTAATGACCGTAGATCAGGCTGGAGGACCTCTTCTTGATTTCAATCGGGCAGAAATTTGCGTTTGTAACTCTTTCTCTTTTAGGTCTTCTCAGGCTGATCTCTTCTAATCGTCCAGCAGTAGTCCGCTATCATGTGTTTATCCCAGTGACCTTGGTAGCGTTCTTGCATCGTCATCAAATCGCGATGGAAGCCTCCTCTTTGTTCGTCGCTAGCGGCTAACAGATTCTTTAAGAATCGGTCGAGGTGACTATTTATGAAATATAGCTTCACACTCATATTGCATCCCAGATCACGATATGCTAAAAGCATGTTAGTAACCAGATCCTCGTAGTTATGCGCTTTTTTGTTTCCCAAGGAGTTACGAACAACGGCAGAAAACGAGAGCCAGGCTGCCTTTTCTTTTTCATTCATGGTGTTCACGAATCTAGAATCACTCAGAAGTATTCGGATTTGGGGACCATCAAATACTCCTGCTTTTATTTTTTTTCTTTTGACAAAGCATGAAACGCCGATACTATGTACTGAAGACAATCATTGTCAGTGCTAAACGCTTTGAAATACCGCTTCATCAACGCCAGTTTGAGATGAATTGGAGGGAAAACCATCTTCTCTCGACTTACGATTGGCTCATTAACAATGCTTGGCATTCCTGCTTCCAAAGTTTCATGAACTGGCTAATCTTTTAGGGACCAGTGTTTGTCATGAGCTCGACTGTCTCACATACAGATGTAGCATAGGAACTTTGAATATCCCTTCTGCTGGTCAAGGAGGAAGTTGACCATCTTAAGAGCAACACATATGATCCAATTGTGTTCATGGTACTTAAGTAAATCTATGGCTATTCTCATGTCATCGTGAGTTTCTCGCAGATGGACAGAGTGACCGAGAGGAACTGCTCCAAATTCATTGCCATTATGCAAAAGGACACACTTGAGGCTACGCTTGAAGCTATCCAAAAACAGTCTCCACTCAGCAGGGCTATAGATGCCAAGTCCCAACTCAGTAAAC
Source organism: Ceratothoa steindachneri (assembly GCA_963969495.1). NCBI lineage: Eukaryota > Metazoa > Arthropoda > Malacostraca > Isopoda > Cymothoidae > Ceratothoa > Ceratothoa steindachneri. The sequence continues at coordinate 49,124,629 of OZ018336.1, forward strand.
AGACCAGGAATATCGTGGCAGTATACAATTTTTTTTTCCTCAGAGAAATACTTAACAAATGTACTCTTCCTTATTCGGTAATATGATACCCGTACCGACCTGTCAAGCATATGTCTTTCACTCAACCTGGAGGCTAAAAGTTCTGCAGCTTTTTTGGAGCGCGCTAAATCACGTATCAAATCATTCAAATCCTCTTGATTGAAACAGTGAGGAGCTAATGACTGTTCAGAATCTGATGATGAATCTGCAGAATCTGAATCCCCTCCGTGGACATCCATATCAGGTACATCATTTTTATCCTCGGAGGAAGCATATCCACCGAAAATCGGAACTGCTAAAGACTCAGAATGGGTTACTGGCGGGATCGCGAGTAGTCGATCTTGTGTCGATTTTTCTTACCAATCCCTTTAGTATTCACCAGACAGAAATAACAGTCCGATACATGATCCTTTGGCTCTCGCCACACCATGGCAATTCCAAAAGAAAGACCATTTCTCTTTCCTTTCGTCCACTCAAGCAAATGTTCCACACAACTATGGCAAACAGCATGTGCGGCCCACTTCTTATCCTAATTGCCAAGAAAAACATCAAAATATGCCTTAAAAGTGCGGATCACAAAGTTTGATATATTGCGCCTTTGACGAACTAGCATATAACAGCCACATATGTAACAGAAGATGTCTGGATCATTAATGCAATTTCTCTTAACAAAGCCACCACTCTAAAATGAGACCTGAATAAAATATGCAATAATGTCAATATTTTGCACAATAACACTTATCACTATCTTACTACAAGCATCCTCGCTGTCTGGCCAAAGGGCATTTTTCGGGGAAACGAGAAAATAGAAATTACAGAATAACAATAGCATGTAGGTAAAAATGGATTATATATTTGAAATCAGCATAAAAAAACGAATTAAAATTGGCAGATAAATCTAAGTCACTAGAAAATGTGATTAAAATTGTCCCCTGTGTTATTTATGGGCAAATGAATTGCCTGAAAGTTCAAAGAAAATGTAGAAAAGATGCAATAATGCCTACTACAAAAAGTAGACAGTAGGTAAAATATAGGCCTATGTAGCAAGTAGAAATAAAACGAGATATAGTTTTGTCATCATCTTCTCACTAACTCTATAATTTAAGAAGGAGACTATTTTGAGTATTTGAATAATAATTTCATCTTAGTTTGGTTATAATTTATGTAAATAGCAAGCTACGAGTATCTCCCCATTCCAGATGCTTCATCGTTTCTGTCTTCAGCACTCTATTCTTTTAATTTTCTACAAAAGTGGAGCTTATCTCTAAGGTTTATCTTGGTCAGATGAAGAATCTTTGCCAGCCTTTCTTACTTGAGACATCGGTTAAAAGCCTCCGCCTTACTCTGCGAGCTGAAGCGTTGTAAATGCACGAGGAATATTCTGGAGATGGAAAATAGCAAGCTACGAGTATCTCCCCATTCCAGATGCTTCATCGTTTCTGTCTTCAGCACTCTATTCTTTTAATTTTCTACAAAAGTGGAGCTTATCTCTAAGGTTTATCTTGGTCAGATGAAGAATCTTTGCCAGCCTTTCTTACTTGAGACATCGGTTAAAAGCCTCCGCCTTACTCTGCGAGCTGAAGCGTTGACGCCTGCCTCTTTCTAATTGTGAATAAGCTTGGCTCTAGAAAGAACCCGATTCTTGAGCTTAGATCTTACCAGGAGGTGATCTTGGCGTATATTTGAAGCCATTTACATTCGGAACATTTCTTTATAGGAGTGTAACCTGGCTTGTAATGTAATTGATGATCGTAAGGATGGTGTTCCTTGATGCAATACTATTAATATCCCGCTCCTTGCCATTCAGGCTAGTTTAGTGCAGATCAACAATGGTTGCACGCTTTTCTCTAGAAAGAACTATTTCTGTAATTTATAAAAAACAAATATTTAGTTAAAAAAATATTAAATAAAAGGTTATAATTCAACATCATTTATTTTACCAATATTTTTAGAATTTTACCCATCTGATCAAATAACAATGCTCTATGGACTGAAACTCGCCTCTTAGAAAAAAAAGGAACGGAGGGTGCTTTGGATTCTGCGAAAGAATACACAGCTTATTTTTAGTAGTAGTATTTTTGGTTTTGGTTTTCAATTTGGACGTTTTTATAACATGAAGTAATTTAAATATTAGAATAATTATTTATATGATGTAAATTTTAAAAAGAAATGAAAAAATAAAATAAATATTAGTCTCAAAACATTTGACAATGAGAGTACATTAAATAATCCTGCATCAAATTCAATATTAACAATCTTTTTCTATTTGTAACTTTGCCTATTTTGAATATTTTGCACCTTTCTTAGGTCTAATGAAAAACTTTCCATTATATTACTCACTTTAAAAAACGTAATTATAGACAGTCACTAAAGTTAAATATTTTATCGAGGCAAATATTTTGTCTTGTTATATTAAGTCGCATGCTCATAGAAATTCCGAGAATGTTTCTATGTTCAATTAATTATATTAATGAATTATTTGAATCCTTGAATGGCAACAATTGTTCATGCTTTTCATAAAATAAAACTTACATGGATCATTTACTGCCACATACCTTTCACAAAAACGCAATCATAGCAACACTCAAAAGAGACAAATTGGCAATACAAGACTCTATGTTAAAAGATTGTTTCCTTTACAAATGTAAATCCGAATGCAGAGAAATAAAGCCAAGCTGTTAATAACATACTTGAAACTCATAACCTTAAGGTCGGTCTTGTGAAAAAAACAAACCAGCAGTAGATAATACATTTCACATTGCCACAGACTTAAAAAAGATAAGAGCATTCCGAATATCCAGAACTCAAAATAATTTGGTCTAGACGCCGACGACCCCTTCCATTCACTGATTTCGAATCATTTATATTTGCTTTAATTTTATTACAAAATTGATTAAGTTTAAACTAAAATAAATTCCGAAATGAGTTTTCCCTCTTTTATAAAAGATATAAGTCATCGATTATATCTACACGCTCTAATCACAACTCTACTAATTCCCTTAATCTTAGATAATAAACTACGAGTATATCATTCATATCAACTAAATTCTATCCTGATGGCTTTTCACATTATCGTCTCTCTAATATGTTTTCCCTCCTCTCTTTCCAACGAACAGGAGTCAAAACATTATTAGGTACTAATCAAGATAAAATGGAAAATACTAAAGATTGAGTTTTAGCGACGGTATCCATGCTAAAAACAATACTTCTGGTCTTTTCTTCATTTTAAACCATCAAATCCCAGTGTAAACTGGAAGTACCAGTCTTTTAAAGCTTAATTACAGCAATTAAAAAAAATTATGCTCTAATTTAATGTTATCGATGTTTCAAAACGCAAGTTCTATAATTTATTAAGCAGTAAGATTTCTACAATTACATTCTTTACGTATGAGAACAACTTAAGTGCCACCATCTTTATTTTTGCATTGTTGATTCTAATCACAACTGCAAAAGTAAATATCGTATTAAAGGTTAAGAAATCCTGAAAACTTTGGATAGACTTTTGTTAATTGTGCACAGATAATAAAATAATCATCAATTCTTACGACGGTACCTCAAGGTACCACTAGACAGTTGATAATGAAATTGCCGGTGCAAACGTAGGAAAGGTTTCTGTACTTTATTCATATGTACCTATGAATTAAGAACAGAATGTTAGTTATATTTATGTATATATATTCGAATAATATAAATGCCGTTGATAAACTTATATTATAAGCAATAATATATGTTCAAATATTAGTGAAAGAACTCTTTAGCTAGTTATGGTATATGATGTTGAAACCACTGTATAAGAGCATAGAATTTACTTACGAGACTAGTTTTGGTAAGAAGTTTACTATACCCTCTTCAATCGTATACTGGAAGAGGATGTGGTAAACTTCATACCAAGACTATTCTCGTAAATAAATTTTACGCTCCTATACAGTGGCTTCACTATCGTATAAATAGAAATTATAGATGTATCTATTTTTTCACTCGTCCTATGGAAAGAATTCTGTAGCTCTTAGAAAATAGTGATGAACAAAACGAAATTATTGAAGATGAACGTAATCTACAGAGTACCTCAAATATTTTAACATTAATGTAGCGGTGCCTCTTAATAATGGGAAAGAAACAGTTCAGGATTTAGATAATAAAAATGAGAGAAACTTGAATCACCTAACGCCGTCACGACTTACAGCAGAAGCACAAACTGTCAACAGAGTGCTCGAAACAAAAGTAAGCAGGCCTTCAGGCTCAAAGAAAATGAATGTAGGACAGTGGAGCTCAAATTAAAAATATTCTAAAGTTATCCCTAGTGAATTTAAGAAAAAGCAAACCAGTCTGCAAGCCTTTTAATAGTAAATACACGGTAATCCGTTTTTACAGTTGAGATAATTCCTCTATTAATGGAAATGTCCAATATACACGCGTAACGTAACCATTCTTTCAATGTTACACAAGAAAATATGAAAGTGTACATTGTAATTCTTCATTTGACTCGTTATCTTACTCCAAAAATAATTAGAATGATTTGGAATGAACTTGTAGCATCGGTTGTGAGAAGAAACAGATTTTTAGAAATTCAATAGTATCTCCATGCTTGCGATATCTTCCAACTTTCAGCTAATGATAAATATGCGCAACTTGTCCTTATTTTAGTTTACTGAACCAATCTTTTGTTGATAATTTCAAAAAGGGCTCGTGAGAAGAAATATCAATTAATGAACCAATGGTACCACATTATCGTAGGCATTGGTTGTAAACACCATATTCATGCAAACCTATTGATTTTGGCTATAAACTTTGTCTGCATATACTCATTTAGGCATTTTTATACAATTTATTCTTTATCAGAGAATAAAGGCAAACCGACTACGTGATAAGCAGACATATGGTCTTGGTGCTCGAGTTGTTTTACAACTCCTTTCTATCATGACAATCTGCGCATGCTATAAATTGTATTTTGATCATTTCTTTTCAAGTTTGCCTCTTTTAGATAAACTCAGAGAGATAATTTTTTTTCACAGGAACTACAGCATAAGAGAAAATAAAACAGAAAATTGTTCATTAGAGCCATCAAAACAAATTAAAGAGCAGGTAAGACGTGCGATGTCAATGAAAACATCATCTGAACTTGCTTTTGTTAGGCATTTGATAATTATTGTGTTATTTTAACATCAAATTTTTATTGTATACACCAAATTTATTGTGTAAATTAAGTTTCCTGGGTTGATGAGAAGAGAACGAAAATTACTGTTTCCAGTCCCCAAATTGTATGAATGTACAACAAATTTATGTAGGGTGTTGATAGATTTGATCAAAATGTTGCCAGTCGCAGAATTTCTTCCAGTGGGAAAAAGTAGTAATTTCCTTATGTGTAAAATTTACCAACGAACAACAGATGGAAAAATCACATATTGTGACTTTCCGTAATATAGTTGAAGCGTATCAAGGGATATAGAGAAGTATTTCCTTAAATATCAACACAATGTGGAACATCAATTCGGTCAAGGGTTCATACTCGTGTTCGCACAGACAATAGTTTAGGTGAGCAAAGAAAGTTGAAATAGTGCTCATTGTGCATATTATGACAAGAAAACTAAAATACAGAGGAAGAAATGTAGTGTTTCATAATAAGTAAGTAATCAAACGGGCGATGTTTTCAGTGTTTCCAAGGGGTACGATCCATTAAACTTTGAAAATATTATGTATATAAAATTACCTTCTAATTAAAATATATTTAAAAATCGTATTTTTATACGATACCACAAATTTCACGACGTCAATATTTGCATAAATAAAGGTTTGGGCAGTGAAGTTGCCAAAGATTGAGTTTTATCGACGGTATCCATATTAAAATTGATACTTCCGATCTTTTCTTGACTTCAATATACTCAGATTTCAAAGAACATACCAAAGATCTAAATTTACGAACGCTTGCCAGGATAAAAGCAATACTTTTGGTCTTTATGTCATGTAAAATTACTCATCTGCCTAGTGTACCTATTATATATATAATAGTTCTAATATTTTTTTTAATTCAAATTATCCGTCTGCCTTAAGAAATTCCAAGAATCTCATCTTTCCGACTGTATCCGTGAAAAAACTCATACATCTGGTCTTTTTTTATTTCAAAATACCAGCCTTTCGTTGAAGAATACTAAAGATCGACTTTTACCGAAGCTTTCCATGATAAAAATAATAGTCTTTACGTGATTTAAACTACTAATATGCATAGGGGAAACACCGAAGAACCAATTTTATTAAGAGATTTCCATTATAAAATATTACTATTTGTCTTTCCTTTCTTTCAAAATAATCGTCGGTTCCGGGAAAATACCAAAGATTTCCCCGGATAATGTAATCATTATCTAACTAATACTTCTTGATTTTACTTAAATTCAAAATACTCGTCTGCTTATAGTAAACATCATTGATCGAATTTTACGATGGTATCCCATATAAATATACTTCTGAAATATAGATGAGTTCCTTATACTCATTGCTAATAGAAAACGCAAAGATAGAATTTTACCGACGGTTTCCATGATGAAAGTAACATTTAAGGTGTATACCTGGTTTCAAAATACTACTCGGCTCAAGGAAAATAACAAGGATTGATTTTTAACGACGGTATACATTATAAGGATAATATTTTTCTCTACTTAATTTCAAAATATTCGTATGCCCGGGGAAATTCCAAAGATAGAATTTTAACGACCGTATGCATGAAAAAAACAAACCTTCCTGTCCTTACTTGATTTCAAAATATTCATCAGCACAGAAAATGCCAAAGATCCCATTATACCGACAGTATCCATGGTAAAAATGATAGTTGTGGTCTTTACCTTATTTTCAAATACTCGTCTGCCTAGCAAAAATACCAAAAATCAAATTTTATCGACGTTATCAATTATAAAAATAATACTTCTGGTCTTGATATGAGATTAAAATATTCATTTGCCCAGGAGAAATACTAGAGATAGAATTTTCCTACGGTATCTATGAAAAAATAATGCTTCTGTTCTCTACTTTATTTTGAAATAATCGTTTGCCTGGTGATAAAACTAAAGATAAAATTTTTACCGATGGTATCCATTATAAAAATAAAACTTGCTTTAATCTGATTTGAAACTACTTGTCTGTCCTGATAAAAGTCCAAAGATCAAATTATACCGAAGTTATCCATGAGAAAAATAATACTTCTGCTTTTACTTGATTTAAAAATATTTGTTTGCACAGTGAAAATACCAAAGATCAAATTTTACCGACGATATCCTTTATAAAAATAATTCTTATGGAAAAGATGAAAATTTTAAATTGCTGAAAATGCCGCCCAAACAGAGAGCACGTTTCTCATTGGATCGGGAGGGTGTTTTTCTTCTTATGGTTTGAGTTGTAGCAGGGTCAGTACCCCTCCTAGAACATTCGCCCACTTTAAGGGGATGAGTTTTTTTCATGTTGTTAAATGGGTATAAAAATTGGTAAATTGAGACGACGATAATTTTCTTCCAAAATTATCATTTTTATGGTAATTTCGAAATGGAAAGGATGACCCCTACACACTTAATTTTGGAGGGTTGCATTCCCCACACCTCCCGCAATTTTTAAATAGACTAGTAATATTCCAAATTCGAAAGTATAACATTAGACTTTTAATCCATTAATATGAAATAACTATATCATATTTTAATTCAGAAAAAATCCCTTCAAAAAGATATATAATATAATATGATGCAATTCCAATTGTCAGAACTTTGAAAAAGTTACAAACTATCGATAAAATTAATTTCTTCAGAATTTCACCCAAAACGGTTATTCCTATATAAGTTGATGAGCTGAATGACATTTTTCTATAACTTTTAGTAACTAGAAGGATCTAAGACCCTGTGAATGACGGCGCTACCGTCATCTGAATTTACCTAAAAAATCCTCTCTTCCGAGAATACTAGATTTTTGGGGTTAAACTGGAGGCATTATTGTGGATGTATGGTATTAATTATGCTTATATTCGATCAATATTTGTGTCGTTAAAATAATTTTTATATTACCTTTCATGATTTTTTTCGGTTGAAATAAAGCACCACGTTTATTTTATATTTTGTGGTTTCAAACATTTCGGTATTATCCAGTTGCCTTTCAGTAGAATAAAATCATAAGGACTCACAGTGTTTTTTTCCCTTGGCTAATTTTAATACATTATTTTATTTTGTTTTTTACTAAGCATTTAGTTAATGAGTGTTTTAATGCCTACGAGTAAATCTCTGCATTAAGGATTTCCATAGTTTTTTTGGAAGTAATTATTATTTTGTGTTTCACTACTCACGTTTTCGGTTCAATTACCACATTCACACTGCATTGAGAACGCCTCTGGGAGACGGTCTTCATCTACCCTAATAATGGACTGTATCTAAACGTCCAATAAAAGAGCCCAAAACTAATTTTTTGCCATTTCGTTATTTTTCTGTCACTTTTTGACCGTCGCAGTCCACCGGCTACTCATGGTTATACTAACCGTATACCATCACTGCGTAGTACTTAATTTACTTGCTTCATTCTCATCTTCTTCAGGAATTACAGGCTAGTCGCAAATAAACGCAGCTTCCTACCTGTTGCAGGTTAGATCATATCGGGTATGAATATAAACCACTTGTATCCCAAATCAGGTTTATTTTGTGGTTTTTGCACATGGTATTTCAAAACCTAGTTCAGATTCCAACTTAAAATGGAGGTCTCTATTGAGAAAGAAAGCTTTCTAAAGGAGAGCCTAAATTAATAGGAAACTAGCACCACAGAAAACTTTATTACCATTATTCTTCTTCATTTCTTTATAAACCTATACTTTATTGGTGTAGTTTTTAGTCGCGTGCATGTGACTCTCTAAGTTGATATTTCTGTCAGTAAGTACTTAGGTCAGATGGTAACCATTTTAATTTTCAATGAGTTTTTAGGCAAAAACATCGTAACTATTCGGCCGATTTTAACGAATTTAAAACCATTATTTATTCTTTTTTACATTCTCCTTTAAAACCTATAATTGCCAAGATTTTCTTAAAGTAAGTAAGGAAATTATTGAACGTTTTGAAGGTCCTAAAGTTATAATATGGTTATAAGGTCATAAGTCAGAATACTTAAGGACACGCGACTTAGGTCTGTACACTTTGTTTAATTATTTACTTACTTAATCCTTGCATAATATATAATTTAAAGGTAATGCAAAAATCAAGTCTAAATTCTTGATGACCCAAAAAGTATTTATTTCAATAAAATCACAACATTGAACCCAGCGACAAGTTTACGTATATAAATTTTACAGTAATTAAAATTTGAAGGCAGGAATTTCTTATCACTTAACATTAAACCTATCAAACATTTTTTAGCCAACTCTTCTTTCATTACATTGAGAACTTTTCGCTATTCGTTGGGTTTCATGGGTAAAACCGCATTTTACTTACGAGGTGAAAAGACGAAGTGTAAACTATTATTTATTTAATTATTTTCAGAACTTAATATAATAGTAAATAATGCTTAGACTGAAACAAAAGAAAAAATATGTGCAACAAGATGATGTAACTAATATTCAATCGTATCGGGTTTTCCGCTGATGACACGATGATGTAGAGGTATGAGCCGAACGTAAACGCCAGTCAATGTTTTAGCTGATATTTTCTTCTTGCAGTTTCCTGTTCATACTTTAAAATTTACAACCTTGATGATATTTGATAGTGTCCTTATGCTCAATCATCAATAAACACTGCAAAGTTCGTTAGATTCAAATCTGGAAAACTGGAAGGCCAAAGATTCTTTGACCAAAGCTCCTTATTATTTGCTTGGCAAGACTATTGAGCATTTATGTTTGTGTGAGAGGTTGCTCCATCTTGTTGAAGGGTTACATCGTCCTTTCCCATGGTGATAGAGAGATTAAGAATTTCCAAATAATTCCATTCTTCTTTTTGGTCCGAAAATGATGCAAGGTTTCAGATAGTTTATGTTTTCTTAAAAGATTTTACACCGTTTGCATATCGTTGATTCAATGGTGGCTAGGAATTTGTTTTTTTTCAGCTGATATTGATTCATTTCTCACAAACATTCTATTTTCTTATTTAGAACTTAACCTTAAATAGACATTGATGTTCTCACAGAAACATCTGGCATTCTAGATTCCCTTCCTCACTCCAGAATTCGTTTTGTAACATGACCCCAAGACTTGTATCTGAGCGACTAGGATTCTATTTTCTTTCAAAATTTTTATTAATGTCTAATAATTTATTTTTAAAAATAATCTTACTCAGATGAATTTAGTATTTCCTCTCGTTTAAAAATAAATATAATTCTAATCCAAGAAAATTGAAGCATAATATGGTCATATTTAATCTTTAGCCATTTCTCAGGTTAAAAGATGACTAATTAAAGTTAAATTTACAGAACAAAATAAAAAATAATTAGAGGAAATATTTCGTTCCCTGATCAATTATTCTTTTTCTATTCTGTGTTAGTTTAAAGGGATTTATATCTCATAACTCGTTTTTCTATAACAATCTAAGACTACTCACGTTTACGGTGGTTCAGAGTTAATATCATTCAGTTAGGCATGAGATAAAGAAAACCCTAAAATTAAACGAGTATAGAACAGAAACTGTGGACTGTATGAGAGTAATAAATATTGAATTACCTTTCGTTTTACTATTGTCAACAGGAACGGGTCCTGTGACAGGCGATTTATGTGGATATATTCACAGCGAGACGGCGGAAGATCAGAACTACAAATACCTCCTATAAATCAGGAAGAGATGAATGATGTCGACTAAATGAGTGTAAATACTGGTGCGGACGAAAAAGAACGAATATTTATATGTATAAAATTCAGTAGGAAAATACACGTGAATACAAAATAGGATATACATTACTAGTGCCTTAAGAAGTAACAAAAAGAATCTTTTGCTTCAGACGTTTAGTAACAAGGTATATAAGAACAATACCCACTATACATATAGGAAATAAAAGGTGGGCGCTAGACGAGAGTATTCACTCATTCTATTAAATCTGCTTTTGATATGTAATTAGTTAAGATGATTAGGTAGGCTAATAAAGGAGAGTAGGCACAAAAGCCTAAAAAAAATAAAATAGCACATCGATTAAAATACTACAGTTCGAAATCAAATAAGAGTTTAGTTCGAACAATAATATTAAAATATTAAATTAGATAATGCAAATAATTGTATTAAGTATAAAAGATTTATAAATGGAAACGGAAACAAAAAACTAGAAAAGTGCTGTATCTTAATTATACTCTATATGGTTCTCAGCATCGAAATCACATCAAAAATATTTAATTGCATAAAATAACGTGGTTTTGCTTAAAAATATTAACCCGCTTACAAGTTTTCTTTATTAATAAAGTCTACAATTGGAATTATTCTTTGGTGTCTCAATTCAGGGGAGTTGCAGCTCGCGTGGATAGAGAGCTTTCATGGATATTGATGTGAATGTTAACAGTTCAAATTCAGCAATAAAAGAAGTGGAACGAGAGAGTTTGTGATAATGTGCCTCTCACTTGAGTGTAATAATGGCAAAAGATTGTCAGCTATCGAAAACTTACGGTTTGCATCAGTCGCTAGCTGCACTAGGACACCCAACCAGAATGAGGTTCGATGATGTTAGATTTTTACCTAAAATGAAGAAAAAGGACCTATATATATATATATATATATATATATATATATATATATATATATATATATATATATATAGAGAGAGAGAGAGAGAGAGAGAGAGCAATTGCAACATAAAGCCTCCCAGAGGGCCAGGCTTGGTTCTTCTCCTCCCACTCTTACGGAGCTTGAGCTGTGAGAGTCACTCGAGAGCGAGAGGGTTTTTTTTCTCCAGTCAGACATCTTTTAAGTGTGTAAAGGATTCTTCGGTATGGCACCGATACAAAACTTGACGATTTATGTTAATTCGGCACTGGGGGGGGAAGGATCGATCTTCTCAATCTGATCCTATATCGTCTCTCCTCGAATAATCTTGACTGGCTGAAAGATCGATCTTCACGAACTAATCCTATGTCGTTCTCACCGAATAATCTTGTTTGACTGAAGGATCGATCTTCACGAACTGATCCTATCTCTTTCTCACCGAATAATCTTGACTGGCTAAAGGATAGATATTCACGAACTGATCCTACGTCGTTCTCACCGAAAAATGATTCCCATTCTCTTTCCTTCAGGCAATTATTTATTGGCGGACCACCGTCCCATATAAGGAGGAAAGGGCGAGGCCGCAGAGGGAAGCGCAAATGGTGAGTTCACATCTTGAAGAGGGAGAAGTGCAGAGGTTAGCACTGAGGTGCCCGAGTTGGCTTGTTAATTAGCGAGACCCTCAACCACCACACTCCTTGGCGTGCCTTTTGACGGGCCCTGCTTTTTGGTGACATAACCTTGGGCCTACGGATCTCGTAGGTAATTGGATCTTTAGAGCGTCGTTTAAGGGCCGTTGGTGGTTTCCTTAACACAGATGGTCGCTCCAACTACCTAGGCAGCGGGGAGATCAAACAGGGTAGGCAGTTACTGTTATTCGCCGGCTACCGTTCTCACGAGTCTCCTCATGGGGCTCACTTGTCCAGCTTTTCCTCAGAGGGGGGGAGGACTTTGAGGTATATGTCCTGGCCCTCCGGGAAGCTTTATGTTGACATTCCTCTACACGTACATTAGATGATATATGTATATATATATATATATATATATATATATATATATATATATATATATATATATATATCAATAATTAATTATGCTGTTAAAATGGTAAAGTTGTAGGTAACTAAGCTCTTTATCAAGCCCCCTGAAGAAGCTTTTCTCACTGTCACTAGAGGATATAGCATAAACTAGACATTATAGCCCAAACAATAACTTGAGTTTTACTTAGCTATTTTAATTTTTATAACTGACTTCAAACAGAATGGAAAATTTATTTTATCCATTTTAGTTCGGTATTTTAAATCAAGAATTATTTGCAATGCGCAATTATAAATATGTGGTTGACAATTGAATATTGTAGGTAACTTAGCTTTTCAGTAAGCCCTCAGAAGCAGCTCTTCTCCCAGTCACGAGAGGTTATCGCTTAAGCCAGCCTTTCTAAGGCATCCCCCCTGCCGCACAAATTGCGTATCATTCAGCCACTTGAATTGTTATTCAGCGTGCGGGCCGAGAGAAATCCGACATCGCCAAACGGCTCAACGACAGAAGTGTGACCGTTCACAGAGTCTCAAAGAGGCTGAAGAACGGGAAAAGACCTTAAAAATCGAACTCTTTCAGATGGATTTTATGTTCTCAATCGTTTGGCAGTGGAAAATGCTTTAGAAAGTGAGCCTAAACCCAAGATGACTGCGATAGCAAAGAAAAAGAAGATCTAAGTGGCCACGGTATTCAGAGCCGTCAAAGAGGATGGCGTCAAGAGGTTGAGGTGCGTGTTTGAACCTTTGCTCGCCTAACGTATGCGATAACAAAGTCGAGAACGGTGTCGTCGCTTTCTCATTTTTCAGAAGCAAAATGATTCACGGTCGATATATTCAGCACCAAGCAGAATGAACTTGTGATGAGCTTCAGCCAGGACATCTCCGATGTTCGCTACGTTTCGACCAGTAAACACCAGGTGCCCGTGATGTTTTTCGTTGTCGTGGCTTCGTATTGCAAGTAGATCACGCCGGTGTCGTTCGCGGCCATTTAACACTCACCACGGCCGATTTCAGTGACATCTTTTCCACTAAATAACAGCCTTTACTGAGAAATATGATGAATAGGGTGGACTCTATCTCTTAAGATGAACCTATGGCCGAAGGATATTGGCCATTGAGGTCGCTCAACCTCAATCCACCCGAATACAGTGTATATGCGCAAGTTGATAGCTAGACCTGCAAGGTCCACTACAGAAACGTCGACGAGATAAAGTCCTCCATGAATCGCCTGTGAGACAGCATTAGGAAAGAATTCGTTCACACCATATGCGCGTGCTTGCCGCCGAGGGTAAACACATAGATTAATAGTAAAGTTTAAACAAATATTTTTCTCTTAAAACAATAAAAAACATTAAAAACTGCCTTTGTTGAGAGCGTTGTAATGAGTGTAAAAGGAATTTTGCAATACCGAGTAAGGAGATTTATTTTGTTCCAGGAGTCTCAGAATATTGTGGATACAGACTCATAAATCTATTTGTTTGGTGTTAACGTGTATACGAGGGTTTAAGAGCAACTTGGGAATCAAAGGATGCATCGAGAGTAATTTTCTCTTTCGATAGGTTTTGTAGGCTTTCTCTTCATTATAAAATTAAAGACTTCGCTATTGATGAAGGGATGATGATGCTTAAGCAAATAATTTTAGGGGGCTCTATCATTTAGTATAGACTTAGTGGTAAAAATGCATTAGTTTTATTCCTAATTTAGCTGAACTTTTGATTTTCAGTTTGATTTCCGATTTCCAGAAGTTTTCTTGTACTTTGCCTTCAAGTTTTCAATTTGGGATATTTTCACCCCATGATTTCCTTAACTTGAGTATTTAATATATGTATATTACATCTCTCAATTAATTTGAGATATTATGAATGTTGTATATCTTTTGGCAATAATGTGATTAATTGCACACAGACACCAAAGTCATATACAATAAAATCTGTAATCACATATTTAAAGAACCACTTGCTCTCTATATTGAAGAAAAGAGGCTCAATTTAGGATCATTCAAATGAGCGAACGAGACTAGTTTCTTAAAGGATACTTCTAAAAGTTGTATCGTTTGCTTAATAAATATTAGCATAAAATAATGGTACTCTCGTTCGTATTTCAAAGTTCACGAATAAATTAGAGTTACGTTCATTATAACCATTCAGGTCTCACGTAACTTTGAGTTAAGCATACAATTATATCGCTTAATAACGGAATTATCAGCACACGAATGACATTATTACTACATAGTTCTCCTTTTCAGGTAGATGATGTATGTGATATTATTATATATTCAGTTTTAAGAATTGGCATTACATCTTGCAGTGAAAGATGAAAACATATATGCAAACTCGTAGAGCAAATTTCAAAAGGTCAAACGACGTTAAATACTTTGCTTCAAAAAATAAATTCAGAAAATAATCTTATCAAAATAAAACATCAGGGATTTCTTGGGTGTGTCTTTCCTCCATTCAAAGTAGATCTCTTCTTTAAAACCTATAAAAGGATCCTGGTAATAGAATTCCTACAAGATCTAGTGATACGACCAGGTATTACTATTGATTAATCTTTGTTAGGGATCAGCTAACTAATTGGTAAATACCAAATCATTCAAATTGACTTTCATGAGGATAAAATATTATTCAAATAGGCATAAATCAGAGAAAAGTTGATTTGGATCTTAGAGAACGAGTTGAAATATATTTAATTTGTAAAGGTTATTTGTGCTAATTAGACGAATTCTTTTGCTGAATGGCAACATATTTTGAAATTATATGACTGCTTTTAATTATGTTAAAACACCTGATTCCTCTCTGCATGAAGTCCTTAAAGCGTGCAATTTGGATGAACCATTGTTATAAGATATCAACGGAACTTAAATTATGCTCTCGTCCAACATACGAAATGAAGTGAATGAAAAAGAAAGTGGGAGAAAAAGCAAAAAGGCCCGCTCCTTACTCGATTGGGATCTCTTTGGGTTACCAATAGAGTTGAGGGTCGATACGTTTTATAATTCTTCGAGTTCCTTTCATCATGATCTTACCAGACTTGGATTGGAATGACCTTTGGGTAAACTAAGCCAAAGTGGAAGATAAAAATTTCAGAATAGAATTGGAAGAATTATAGTAAGGAGGAAAGTAAGTAAACTAGGTAGTCTGTGAGACTACAGGTTAAAGTGCAAGCCCCCAAATGGGTTGTTATTTTTATATTACTTTCTACTCAACAATTTTCTGTCCCCGTCCCTCGATTCAATTGTAGAACCAATGAATGTTAGTTATAAAAGAAAGAGTGAAATTTTTAAGGTTGTTGATTTGCTCTACAGTAGTTCAGGTTAAGCATGTTTGTTCAGGTATTTAAGTAAGAAATTTACAAAGTATAAGAGTTATTTTCTAGTTATAATTTAAGACCTTTCGTGTTTTATTGAAGTTAGTATTTGTTCTGGCGTTCAATGTTTTTATTAATTGTAAATTTCTACTCTTTGGTACGCTCTCTTGTGTAATTAGTTTTCTTTTGTAACTTTTTGTATATTTTGTTATTTTCTTTTAATTCTTCTATAGATATACAAAATTTACAATGAAATATCTACTTTAACTGATTCTGTTTATTTATACCGTTTGATTTTCTGTTTCCACATCTAACTTTTGTTAATATTTATTTTTCATTTGGGGATTTGTCAGAGAGAGAGAGACGAGTAAGATGTGAAGAACCCGTGATCGGCTTCTTCTGATGTCACTTCCGTCCGATAGCACAGCCTAGGGCGAGCCTAATCGTAACAACGAGATTCCATGACATGGCGTGAGCCTTTAAATTCACTTCCGGCGCCCCTCTATATAGATTAAGCAAAGTGCCCCTTTCTGCGCCTCTATAACTTTCACTTCTGGGGCTCTCTATATATAGTAAAGCTCATTGGCTTGGGTAAATTAGTATTCTGCTAAGAGCAGACATTGCATAAAGCAAGGCTTGGATGCTCTAATTGCTTGCCGAGTGTAGGCGAAAATTAAGTTATGATGATTGTTAAATATTAACTAAAACATTCATTACCCCCTGAATAATTCCGTACTTAAACTAGCCCCGGCCATAATTTTGTAATATGACCCAGTGCCTTGATCGCTTGCATTATCCTTACGAATGTCTATTTTATCTCCCTCTAAAGCTTCTTTTTCTCGGCCTCCTGATACCTTAAGAGCCCAAAGACAATAAAAAAAAGAAACAAACAAGAAACTATCTCTCGAGCTCAGCTTCCTTCCCAGCAAATACTCCCTCGAGCCCTACTTTTGACGCTGACTGTGGTTACTGGAATACAAGTTGTATTTTCCATCAAAACTTCGAACAGGCCTAGTACTAAACGTTCTTACGTGCAAACTCAATCCGTGCTCTCGGAAAGTACTCAAACTCAGTGCCCCCTTCCACCCCGTGAATCTCTCGAGCAGCCCAATATTTGGCTGGCAGATCCACCCGGAATTCTTGTCGTTTGTGTGCGGCCGACTGTGTGTACATACTTTGATTTATCTTGCATGACCATTATTTTAGTGTGATTTATCTTTCATTTCCAGTATTTTTCTTGTGGTACAGTAGTAAATTTTATTTTGTTTGGCCCAGTTTGATATAAAAAACCTTCTAGATAGTTAATTAATTCTGCCAAGTATAATTAGTCACTTTTAGAGATTTATTGGAACCCAAAGTTCAATTGCATTATTCGGAGCAAGGCTCAACTGTCGAGTTGCCTGAAGTGCTACCCGCCAACTGTTCCGAAAAACGGGAAGCAAACAGAGGTCAGAAGATCTAACCTAACCTAAAACAGTGTTATTCTATTTATGTTGATAATTCTGACCCTTCTCATTCCATTATTGTCGAAATACTTGGGAAAATTCAATGTCTCCCTAGCTTTCTAAGTGTTCAAACTGGTTGAGAAATTGTCCTCTTAACAGCTCTTGAGCTTTTTATATCCTTTTCTTATCTAAGTATATTTGCTATTATTTTGTTAATAATTTAAAATTTTACTTTGCTATGGTAATCTCGTCGTTGGCTTCTGTTTCTACCCTTCTACTAGTTGTTATTCTGTAAATTCCCTTATTCTGGGTTCTCGTTATCTTTCCATATCTAAATCTGCTAACATTCGATCACAAGTACTTTAAATTAACTAAGATTAACAAATGATCTATATGTGAGAGGGAAAACGCAATTCAAGGAAAGTATTTCAAAAAAAATATATATAACTCTTTATTTATGAGAAAGGTTACGCAAGTGATTAGCTTCTTTTCGAAAGTTTCATACAGGACTTAAACTATTTATTGACAATACGTGAAAGCTGAATTCTAACATTTAAGTAAAACATTGATAAGAGAATTTTTTTTTCTAGGCAATTTTTAATATGTTGAGGTGTATTTTTGTGTATCTATGTTGGTCTCCATTTCTTTTGTTCCAGTAAATTCGTATACATTATTAATTGACCGCAAAGGGATTAGAGCAGAGTACAAGTCTTGACGAAACAGCTAATTTGACCTTTTTAATGGGTTAATTGGGAGAGATGATTAAGACCTCTTAAAAATTGGCTGATTAATTAGTTTGAAAGCTAGTAATATTACTATTATTTAAGTTATAGTTCTCTTATAACAATATTATAGAATTTTAACCTTTATTTTTGTTCTGACGTTTGACTTTTAAATGGAAATGTCAATAGGCAGACGAATAAAAATAATAATATGCATGATGATGTTGACTTCGAAGAAAAGACTCTATGATCAGTCGTCATATCCTTCTTTTTGATAATCTCCTTCAAGTGTCAATACTAAATTTGGATCAGAGGTTCTTCCCCATTTAAGAGTGTTTTTATGTCCTTTTTACTGACAATTATGAACCAACAAGCTCAAATATCTGTGAAAATCTTCTCGAGGAGACGCCGCAAAAACAATGATGAGAAGAAGATAAGTGAATCAGTGTCTGCACACACACCCAATACTCAAAGGAGGAGTTCTTTTATGCGTTGTGGACATAAGGCCTGTTGACTGTTGCACTCAACCACCTGCCTAAACACTACAATTAAGATTACCTCCATGAGTGGTAACTCTATCCTCCATATGTAAGCTACTGCAGGGTTGCCCTTAATTCTCCGGAGAACTCCATTTATATTTATCTTACTACTCTTTCTCGTTCATCAGCCATGTTTTCAAGCCATTTCACAGTTTTTTCTAAGGATGATACGTGGAGAAGTGTAAACAACCTTAGTCCTAGTTACAATTTTAGAGAAGTATCTTATTTCAATACTAGTTAACATTTAATTTGTAGTATACACGTATACTGGAGTACACTACATACTCGTTAAACTATTAATTTCGTATTAGCCAAATATGTGTCACTTTGGGCAGATACAATTAAACTATCACTACTTCAATTTTTCTCCGCTTCAGCGCTGTAAATGCTGTAAATGGATTTATACGCACAGCTTTATGTGAGATGTGACATTTGGTGAGAGAAATGGCCTACTTTTTAGATGTTGAGTCAATGTATTCTTTGATGTCGAGTTCCTACCAAATCGGTGGTAGTTGGAACAAAGTCCATTTCAGAAACTTATTAACAATTTCTTGTTAACTTACAGTAAAAAACAAGTGCATTTGAAACTACTTCGTAAATAAATGTTGAATATTTAGCGTCTTAGAATCACCGGATACACCAAAATATGTCATAGCGGGTATTTTTCTTTCACCAGTGCACGTAATTTACTTGGGGAAGACAATTATTCCAATCCTTATCAAAATTCCAACGCAATTGTTCCTCGAGCAATTGTGAAAATCAAAGCTTAGCATTAACCTTGGCATAGACAATATATAAGTGTGCAACAACCCAATGAAATCGAATAATATTTTTTGCCGGAAATTAAAAATGGATGCATAATATACAAATTATTAAGCATTATTTTGACAATTGATTTGCTAAATCTAGTTCATAAAAATATTTAGATTTGGAACAGTGTTGAGATAAACAATGAAATAGCAAATAAGTGATAGAGGAAAATATAGAATAATTTATTAGAAACATCTTATACTAAATTTTCGTATTTTACAAATGATTGAATTTCGATTTCTTTTCCTTATTACTCTTGTATTTTTCCTCTATGACCATTTATTCAAAATTACCTATCCACGCTTCTAAAAGCTTGATAAAATCGGACATTGTTTTGCTTTCTCATCTATTAACATCTATGTCATACATATTGAGCCATATTTTGAATCGCGCTATTTTAATCGCTTTTGAATAATCATTCAGAATTCTCGTCATAACCAATCTCACCTCTACAAATAAACCGTTCATTTTTTTCGACTTTCATCAAATAGGGATCACAATAGATCTTCAACAACTTATCCAGCGAGGAAGCAGCCTCTGTAAACCTCTATAACTAGTACCTGGGGACGTGGCACTGGCTTTAGAACCCATGTCCCCCTTTAGTCTCAGACAAGATTAAGAATAACTAAACCTTAATCTTTGTTGATATTTCCATTATATGTTTTTCGTCACTTTTCTTGCATTCTTCTTCTTAGATAATTTTAGAGACTAGTCACCGACAGCATATAACCATTCGTTTCGAGTCTGGTTTGGGAAGTACTATTCACGGTCATTGTATAATGGCCCAGTTGAGGATGTTCATTAATAAGAAGTTGCAATCTGTTTCGCCCCCTTTAGCCTTTGAATACACCATCAATCTATTTCTGTCTATATTTTAAATCCCAAGACACGAGGGAAAGCAATGCCGCGAATGATGGCCACCAACCAGGAAAGGCGGTCACTAATATTCCGAAAGGGGTTGAACCGGCACCCTGTATACTTTGTTATTTCAGCCAGGGGATAGTTCAAAGCAGGTTCGCCTGGCTTTGAGCTCCTTTTGTGGAAAGTGGAAGAAAAGGGGTGAAACACTTACCCTACTCCTTCAACTGTACAAGAAAATAAAACTTTGAAGGAGTCGTGGAGACCTCGGCCCATCTAATGTGGTGTTGCCGGATGTCTTTGAGGCCCCCCAGCTTCAAAGTTTCATCTCGTTTCCACTACAACTACAAAATTGCTATCGGGTGGACATATTTCATCAGCGGAAGGGCCTAGTGACGTTCCTTTATATGAAACCAAATATATCTAGATTTTCGGATCGCGCCTATTTAGTTAATGTGATGAACCCTGTCCAAAAGTAGCAAACTGAGTTATCTCTGGACAATCCATGACATACTTGCACGTTTGTCAATGGATTGTAATATAGGATTGTATGACTTGTAGAATGTGAACTTTCACCTATATATATTACTGAAGGGCAGACCAACATGTGGTGGTCATGGTCAAGGAAGAATCAGTTTTTCCAGGCCCATCCCGACCCACTTCTTCACTTTAGACACAGATAACCTACCTGAGTCACTAAATGGTTTTCTGTTATTGCTCTTGTTCGAAGGCGATCGAGGTTTTGCCATTACGGAGGTGTTATATATTCAATCAGTTCTACCAAAAAAATAAATCAATTTGATTTATGAATTCAGGTCTAAAAATAATTTGGTTAAATTGCTCTAACTAAGATCGTACACGCCGAATTTGTTAAATGATACAATTTATTTACTGATTTGTGAGGTAGTGTCTGTGACTCGGAGAGTGCATTCCATTTAAAATTATATGAATTTGTTATCTAAAACAGGGTGGAAAGAGAACTATGAATTTTCTGAATGACGCGTCAATGTTTATTGTCTCAATTGAGGTTGCTAGAATCAGAGTAAAAATTTCTCTCTCTTTCTCCCTCTCTTTCAATATCTACATCCCCTTCCCTTTTTACCCCCTCTCGCTCTTAAAGAGGAGTCATCATTTTGACTTTTCACTTAGGTATCATGAAATATTTCCTTGAAAATGGTTGAAACCGCCTTTCCAGAGAGAACAAAATGAACCGCCTCGAATTTCACGTAGTTTAGCTCTGGAGTAAGAAAGAGTAGGATGCCTGGTTGAGAGAAAGTATTTGTCGAGATTTTTGAAAAGTGTGAATTGACTCTATTCTGTGGATCACAGGAGAGCGCATGAGTAATAGTTACAGCAACTACTGTGAGTAAGAAAGGCGAGATGATGGTCTCAAGTTGAAGGATGTTTGAACATGAGACGAGTAAATACTAAAATACTGACGTATGAGTCGAAATGTTAGAAAGGTTAGACATTGGATTCAGGGGAGACAATATTTGAAAAAATGCAGTCATAATATTTCACGAAAATTTTGAAAAAATCTTTTGGCCAGGTGACCTGTTTTGAGGAAATTAGTATTGGGACTTTTTGTCTTTTTTTAGATATTCCAATGAATCCTTAGGTCGCATCCGTAAAAGTTCTCATCGGAGCCTAAGCTAATATTTTACCGTCAATATCAATCGCATTCTTTAGCCCGTGGGAGCTCAAGGGCGCCTCTATGGGGCTGTGAAAAAAATGGCGGAGATATGTTTATGGTCGCCACTTATATGATCCATAACGAGATCTGATATTTTATCAGTTATTTACGTGTTTTTTAGAAAATTTGAACAGATTAAAAAAAATGGTTTTGAATGTTAACGATAATTCGGTGAGATGCCATTGTAAGTTTAATGGCGCTATGAAAGTTATTACCTTTGCAGACCAAATTAACATAGTTTTGCTGCGATTTACAATCCGTAAGAAAGGAAACGTCATCAACTTCTTGTAATGCAATATTTTTGCATTTGTATAAATATATAATTTTATTGGAAAAAACAAAACAAACAAAGGGTGAGGAAAAGATCTATTGATGAAACATATAAAACTAGTGATATATTATGCTCAATTCTTCTATCAGTAATTGGTGAAAGAGCCGCCAAAGGTGAAGCTTGGGAAATTATTTTGGTGGGCAATGATTGAGGGGAAATCAGGAGAGAAAGGAATTTGATATCTATCGGTCAGTCTGCATATGTATGTGACCTGTTTTAAAACACGGAAGCCACAAACCAGCCTGTAAGTGATATCCTTATTAGAGACAAAGTTTGATTGAGAAACATGCAGATAGGGATGGTCCGTCAATGCCTTCCTTTTGTATTTTTGCAAAACCTTCATTTGCAGCCTTCAGTTTAGACAGAGAAAACGGCTCGGTCAGAAGTGCACGGGTCGAGCAGTTGCTTAATAAGTCACAGTAATTTTTTATATATCGGGTAGGCTATAAGGCATATTTTAAAATACGGAAGCCAGTACCTAACTGTAATTGGTATCCTTTTTAGAGACAGAGTTGATTTTAGAGACAAGTACATTAGAATGGTCCAACAAAATGTTTATTTTATATTTTCCAAATCCTTCTTTGGCAGCCATCAGTTTAGATAATCAAACGGCTGGGTCAAAAGGGGACAGGTCGAGCAGTTGTTTGATACGTCAGAAGAATTTAATATCTATTGGTCAGGCTATTTGGCTTTTGTTAAAACACGGAAGCCACAAACTAGCCTGTAAGTGATATCCTTTTAGAGAGAAAATTGTATTGGGTTCATGAGGATTAGAAATATCCTTAAATGCCTTACTTTTGTATTTTTCCAAATCATTCATTAGCAGCCTTGAGTTTAGAGAAAAAACGGCTCGGTCAGAATGCACAGGTCGAAAAGATGCTTGATACGTCACAGGAATTTGATATCTAACGGTCAGGCTATATGACATTTTAAAAACACGGAAGACACAAACCAGCCTGGAGATGGTAACCTTTTAAGCAACAAAGTTGAATTTAAAATCATGTTGATAGATTTAAATAGTCCGTTAATTCCTTCATTATTTTTCCAAATCATTCATTGGCAGCCTTCAATATAGACAGAGAAAACGGCTCGGTCACAAGTGCATGGATCAAGCACTTGCTTAATACATTACTGGTATTTACTATCTATCATTCAAACTATATGACATTTTGTAAAACTCAGAAAGCACAAACCAGCCTGTAAATGGTATCCCTTTTAGAGACAAAGTTGAATTGAGAAACATGTAGATTGGAATGGTCCGTCAATGCTTCAATTTTGTAAAATCCAAATCCATCAGTGGCAGCTTTCAGTTTAGAGAGAGAAAACGGCTCGGTCACAAGTTCACGGGTCGAGCCGTTGCCTGATACGTCACACGAATTTGATATCTATCTCTGAGGCTAAAAGAGCATTTTTAAACACGGAAGCGATAAATCAGCCTGGAACTGGTATCCTTTTTACAGAAAAAGTTGAATTAAAAAATGTATAGATAGGAATGGTCCGTCAATGCGATCCTTTTTATTTTTTGAAATCCTTGATTGGCAGCCTTCAGTTCAGACAGAGGAAACGGCTCGGTCAGAAGTGCACGGGTCCCGAAGGTAATTCATACATCACAGGAATTTAATATGCATTGATCAGACTATATGACATTTTTTAAAACACACAAGCCACTAACTATCTGGAACTTCTATCCATTTTAGAGACAAAGTTGAATTGGGAAAGATGTAGGTTAGAATTATCCGTCAATGCCTTCATTTTGCATTTTTTTCCAAATCACATATTGGCAGCTTTCAATTTAGACAGAACAAACGGCTCGTTCAGAAGTACACGGGTCGAGCAGTTGCTTTATACGTCACTGGTATTTAATATCTATTGTTCAGGTATATAAAATTTTGTAAAACAC
This sequence comes from Ceratothoa steindachneri, assembly GCA_963969495.1. NCBI lineage: Eukaryota > Metazoa > Arthropoda > Malacostraca > Isopoda > Cymothoidae > Ceratothoa > Ceratothoa steindachneri. The sequence continues at coordinate 49,148,990 of OZ018336.1, forward strand.
GGAAGGCACCAACCACTATGTAAGTGGTATTTTTCCAAATCATTCATTAGCAGCCTTGAGTTTAGAGAGAAAACGGCTCGGTCAGAATGCACAGGTCGAGAAGATGCTTGATACGTAACAGAAATTTGATATCTATCGGTCAGGCTAATGAACCTTTTTAAAAACACGGAAGCAACAAACCAGCCTGTAAATGATATCATTTTAAGCGACAGTGTTAAGTTTAAAAACATGTGCATATATTAAAATGGTCGGTCAAAGCCTTCATTTTGTTTTATTGCACAAATTTCAAGGCCAGCCTTTAGTTTAGACAAAGAAAACGTCTTGGTCAAAAAATGCACAGGTTGAGCAGTTGCTTTATACGTCACTGGTATTTAATATCTATTGTTCAGCTATATAAAATTTTGTAAAACACGGAAGGCACCAACCACTATGTAAGTGGTATCCCTTTTAGATAAAAAGATGAATTGAGACACATGTTCATTAGAATGGTTCGCCAATGCTTTCATTTTGTATTGTCCAAATCCTTCATTGGATCTTTGACTTTAGACAGAAAAAACGGCGCGGTTGGAGGTGCACGGGTCGATCAGTTGCATGATACGTCATAGGAATTTAATATCTATCTGTCAGGCAATATGAGCTTTTTTAAAACACGAAACCAGAATCAGCATGTAACTGGTTTAATTTTTAAAGACAAAGTTAAATTAAGAAACTTGTAGAGATGAATGATCCGTCAATTCCTTCATTTTGTATTTTTACAAATCCTTCATTGGCAGCCTTCACTTTAGACAGAGAAAACGCCTCGGTCCCAAGAGCACGGTTCTAGCAGTTGCTTGATACTTTACAGGAATTTGATATCTATCGGTCAGGCTATATGACATTATTTCCAAACACGTAAGTCACAAATCAGCCTGTAAGTGGTTTCATTTATAGATAGCAAGTTGTATTGAGAAACAGGTAGATTGGAATTATCCGTCAATGGCCTTATTTATATATTTCCAAATCCTTCATTAGCAGGCTTGAGTTTGGACTGATAAAACGGCTCAGTCAGAATGCACAGGTCAATCAGTTGCTTGATTAGTCACAGCAATATGATATCTATCAGTCAGGCTCAATGGACTTATTTAAAACACGGAAGACACAAACTACCTGTCAGTGTTATCCTTTTAAGAGACAAAGTTTAAATTAAAAACATGTAAATAGAGTGAAAAGGTCCGTCAATGCCTTGATTTTGTTTATTTTTCAAATCCTTCATTGGCAGCCTTCAGTTTAGAGAAAGAAAACAACGCGATCAAAAGTGCACAGGTCGAGCAGTTACTTGAAATGTCACTGGTAATTAATATCTATCGTTAAAACACGGAAAGCACAAAGCAGTTTGTAAGTAGTATCCCGTTTAGAGAGAAAGTTAAATTTAGAAAAATGTATATGGGAATGGTCCGCTAATGCCTTCATTTTGATTTTATTCCAATCCCTTATTTGCAGCCTTCAGTTTTGACAGAGAAACGTCAGGGTCAAAAGTGCAAGGGGCGAGCAGTTGCGAGATACGTCACACGAATTTGATATCTCTCAGTCAGGCTATATGACAGTTTTAAAAATACGTAAGTCACAAACCAGCTCGTAAGTGGTATCATTTATAGAGAGGAAGTAATATTAAGAAACATGTAGATTGGAATTTTCCGTCAATGGCTTTATTTATATATTTCTAAATCCGTCAGTAGCAGGCTTAAGTTTAGACAGAGTAAACGACTCTGTCACAAGGCATAGGTCGAGCAGTTGATTAACAGCAATTTGACATCTATCGGTCAGGCTATATGGCCTCTTATAAAACATAGAACAAACAAACCAGCCTGTAGGTGTTATCCTTTTAAGAGACAAAGTTAAATTTTCAAAAATGTTCATAAATAGAACTGGTTGGTTAATGCCTCCATTTTGTTTAATTCCTAATCCTTCATTAGCAGGCTTCATTTTAGACAAAGAAAACACTGCGGTTACAAGAGCAAGGATCGAGCAGTTACTTGAAAAGTCAGGCCATATGACATTATGTAAAACACGGAACGCAAAAAACAGCCTGTAACTGCTATCACATTTAGAGACAAAGTTAATTGAGAGACATGAAGATTGGAATGGTCCGTTAATGCCTTCATTTTGAATTTTCCAAATCCTTCATTGGAAGCTATCAGTTTTGAGAGAGAAAACAGATCGATCACACTGCACGGGTCGAACAGTTACTTGATACGTCACAGGAAGTTGATATCTATCGGTCAGACTATTTGACATTTTTTAAAACACGCAAGCCATTAAATACATGTAACAGCTATCCTTTTTAAATATAAAGTTTAATTGATGGACATGTAGATTGGAACGGTCCGTCAATCCCTTCAGTTTGTATTCTCCAAATCCTTCTTTGGATGCTTTCAGTTTAGACAGAGAAAACGGCTTGCTCAGAAGTGCACGCGCCGAGCAGTTGCTTAATAAGTCACAGGAACTTCATATCTATCGGTTAAGCTATATAACCTCTTTTAAAACACGAATGAGACCAACGAGCCTGTAAGTGGTACCCTTTTAAGCGACAAAGTTGAATTTAGAGACATGTATATAGATTGGAATTGTCCGCCAATGCCTTCATTTTGTATTTTTTCCAAATAATATATTGGTAGCCTTTAGTTTAGACAGAGAAAACTGCTCAGGCAAAAGTGCAGGAAACGAGCAGTTGCTTGATACATAACATGAATTTGATATCTTTCGCTTAAGCCATATGACCTTTTTAAAAACACGAAATTTACAAACCAGCCGGTAAGTGTTATTCTTTAGAGTGGGAAAGTTGTATTAAGAAAGATATAAAGTAGAATTATCCGGCAATGCCTTCATTTCATAATCTTTCCAAATCTGTCCTTAACAGGCTTGAATTTAGACAGAGAAAATGGCTCGGCCAGAATAAGTCACAGGAATTTGATATCTATATATCAAGGTATATGACACAAACTAGCCTGAAAGTGGTATCCTTTTAAGCGACAAAGTTGAATTTATAAACATGTATATAGATTGGAATGGTCCGCCAATGCCTCCATTTTGTATTTTTTCTAAATTATAGATTGGTAGCCTTCAGCTTAGACAGAGAAAAATGCTGGGGCAGAAGTGCAGTAAGGGGTATCCCTTTTAGAGACAAAGCTGAATTGTGCAACATTCTCATTGGAATGGTCTGTCAATGGCTTTAGTTTTTGCCCTCAAATACTTAAGGAGAAGCTTACAGTTTAGCAAATGAAAACTGCTAGGGTCTAACAGTTACATGATGCTTCACAATAATTTGATATCTATCAGCCTGTAACTGGTATCCTTTTTAGTGACAAAATTGAATTGAGAAATTTGTAGAGCGGAATGGTCCGTCAAAGCCTTTAATTTTATTTCTCTGAATCACTTATTGTTAGCCTTTAGTTTAGATATAGGAATCGGCTGGGTCAAAAGTGCACGGGTCGAGCAGTTGCCTGATACGTCACAAGTCACTAACTACATGTAACTGCTCTCCTTATTAAAAACAAAGTTTAATTAAGAAGATGTAGATTGGGATGGTCCTTTAATGCTTTGTTTTATTTTGATTCAGTCATCCATTAGCGGCCTTCAGTTTTTACATATAAAATGTCTCGGTCACAAGTTCACCAGTCGAGCAGTTACTTGATACGTCACTGGTATTTAATATCTATCAGTCAGCTTATATATGAGAACTGTAAAAAATGGAAGGCACAAACAAGCCTGTAGGTTGTATGCCATTAAGAGATACAGATGAATTGAGAATCATGTGGATTGTAATTGTCCGTGAATGGCTTTATTTTGTATTCTGCAAATCTTTCATTGTAAACTATCAGGTTAAACAGAGTAAATGGCTCGATCAGAAGTGCACGGGGCGAGAGGTTGCTTTATACGTCAGAGAAATTTGATATTTATCGTGGGTTTTTTTTTCATTTTTTAAAACACGGAAGACAAAACCAGCCTATAAGTGTTATCGTTTTAAGCGGCAAATTTGAATTAAAACACATGAAAATAGATTGAAAATGTCCATCAAAGCCTTCATTCCCTAATTTTCCAAATCCTTCCTTCGCAGCTTTGAGTAAAGAAAGAGAAAAAGGCTCGGTCAGAATGCACAGGACTAGCAGTTGGTTAATACGTCACAGGAATTTGCTATCTATCGGTTAGGCTATATGACCATTTTCCTAACACGGAAGTCACAAAACAGCCTATAAGTCGTTTCCTTTTAGGCGATAAAGTTGAATTTAAAAACATGTGGATAGATAGAAATTGTCTATCAATGCCTTTATTTTGATTTTATTCCAATCCCTTATTGGCAGCCTTCAGTTTTGACAGAAATAACGGCTCGGTCTCAAGTGCACCGGTCAAGCAGTTGCTTGATACGTCACTGGTATTTAATAACTATTGGTCAGGCTATATATGAGATTTTGTAAAACAAGCAAGACAAAAAACAGCCTGAAAGTGGTATCCATTTTATCGAAAACGTTAAATTGAGAAACATGTAGATTGAAATTCTCCGTCCATGCCTTCATTTTGTATTTTTACAAAATCCTTCAATTGCAGTCTTCACTTTAGATAGAGGAAAAGGCTCGGTTAGAAGTACAGGGGTCGAGCAGTTGCTTCATACGTCACAGGAATTTGATATCTATCGGTTCAGAATATATGACATTTTTTAAAACACGCAAGACACTAACTACCTGTAACTGCTATAACCGTTTTGAGACAAAGTTTAATTAAGACACATGTAGATTGGAATGGTCTTTTAATGCTTTCACTTTGTATTTTTTCCAAATCTTTCTTTGGCTGCCGTCAGTTTAGACAGAGATAACGGCTCGGTTAGTAATGCATGGGTCGAGTGGATGGTTGATACCTCACTGCTATTTAATACATATCGGTCAAGCTATGTAACATTTTCTAAAACAAGGATTGCACTAACAAGACTGTAAGTGGTATACCTTTTAGAGTAAAAGCTGAATTGAGAAAAATTTCCAATATAATGGTCCGTCAATGGCTTCCTTTTGTATTCTCTAAATCTTCCATTAAAAGTATTAAGTTTTGACAGAGAAAACGGCTCGAAGAGAGGTACAGGGGTCGAATAGTCACATGATTTATCAAAGTAATTTGATATCTATCTCTCTGGCAATATAACACTTTAGAAAACACGGAAGCCGCAAATCGGCCTGTAACTGGATTCCTTTTTAAAGACAAAGTTGAATTGAGAAACTTTTAGAGCCGAATTGTCTGACAATGCCTTTCTTTTGTATTTTTTCAAATCCCTTATTGGCAGCCTTTAGTTTATACAGAGGAAACGGCTTGGTCACAAGTGCACAGGTCGAGCAGTTACTTTATACGTCACAGGAATTTGATATCTATCGTTCAGACAATATTAAATTTTTAAAAAACGTGAGCCACTAACTGCATGTAACTGCTATTCTTTTTAAAGACAAAGTAGAATTGAAAAACATGAACATGGATTGAAATTGTCCGTCAATGGCTTCATTGCCTATTTTTCCAAATACTTCATTAGCAGCCTTGAGTTTAGACAGAGAAAACGTCTCGGTCAGAATGCACAGGTCGGGCAGTTGGTTGATACGTCACAGGAATTTGATATCTTTTGGTCAGTCTATATGACTATTTTTTAAAATACGGAAGCCGCAGAACAGCCTCTAAGTCGTATAATTTTACGCGACAAGGTTAAAGATAAAAACAGGTAAATAGATTGAAATTTTCCGTCCATGCCTTCATTTTGTTTTTATTCCAATTTTTCATTGGCAGCCTTTAGTTTTGACAGAGAAAAAGGCTCGGTCTCAAGTGCACCGGTCGAGCAGTTGCTTGATACGTCACTGGTATTTAATATTTATCGGTCAGGGTATATATGAGATTTGGTAAAACACGCAAGGCACAAACCATCCTGTAAGTTGTATGCCTTTTAGAGACAAAGTTGAATTAAAAAACATGTACATTGGAATGGTCCGTCAATTACCCTATTTTGTATGTTTTCCAAATCATATTTTTGCAGCCTTCAGGTTAGAAAGAGAAAACGGATGGTCAATAGTAACCGAGACCAGCAGTTGTATAATACCTCACAGGATTTTGATATCTCTCAGTCAGTATATATGAACTTTTTTAAAAGCACGCACTCCACAGATCAACCTCTAACTCGTATCCTCTATAGAGAGAATATGTTTTGAGAAACCTGTAGATTGAAGTTAGTCAGCAATTCCTTCATTTTATATTTTTTAAATCTTTCATTAGCAGACTTGCGTTTAGAAAGAGAAAACGGCTCGGCCAGAGTGCCCAGGTTGAGCAGTTCTTAATAATCACAGGAATTGGATATCTCACAGGCAGGCTATATGGCCTTTTAGCAAACACGGAAGATACAAAAAAGCCTGTACGTGGCATCCTTTTAAGAGAAAAATTTAAATTTCAAAACATGTGCATAGATTGAAATGGTCCGTCAATGCATTAATTTTGTATTTTTTCAAATCCTTCATTAGCAGCCTTCAGTTTAGAGACAGAAAACGGATCGGTCAGAAATGCATGGGTGAGCAATTGCTTGATAAGTTACTGGTATTGGCTATCTATCGGTCAGACTATATGACACTTGGTAAAATACGGAAGGCACATACCCTCCTGGAAGGGGTTTACATTTTAGAGACAATTTGAATTAAGAACCATGTAGAATGGAATGGTTGCTGAATGCCTTAATTTTAGATTTTCTATATCCTTCCTTGGAAGCTATCAGTTTAGACAGAGTAAACGGCTCGGTCAAAAGAGTACGGGTTAAGCAGTTACGTGATTCGTCAGAGGAATTTGATCTCTATCTGTCAGGCTATATGACCATTTTTTAAACCACGGATACCAAAAAGTTGAATTGAAAAACATGTGGATTGGAATGACCCGTGAATGCCTTAATTTTGGACTTCCAAAAGAGTTCTTAGAAGCTATGGGTTTAGACAGAGAAAACGGCTCGGTCAGAAGTGCGCAAGCCAAGCAGATAACTGTTGCATCATAGGAATTTGATATCTATTGGTCGGACTATATGACATATTCCAAAACACGCAAGCCACTAACTTCATGTAACTAATATTCTTTTTAGAGACTAACTTGAATTCAGAATCATGTAGATTAGAATTCTGCATCAATGCCTTCATTTTCTATTTTTTCCAAATAATATATTGGCAGCCTTCAATTTAACAAGAGAAAAGGGTTCGGTCAGGCGTGCATGGGTCTAGCAGTTGCTTAATACGTAACAGGAATTTGATATTTATCCGTCAGGCTATATAACCTTTTTTAAAACCGGGAAGGCAAAAATCAGCCTGTAAGTGTTGTCCCTTTTAGAGACAAAGTTAAATTAACAAACATTTAGATTGAAAACGCCGTTTATGCCTTCATTTTGTATTCTCCAAATCTTTCATTGTAAGCTTTCAGTTTAGACTAAGAAAACTACTTGGTTTAAGGGGCAAAGTTCGAGCAGTTGCTTGATACGTCATAGGAATTTGATTTCTATCCGTCAGGCTATATGACCTTTTGTTAAAAACACGAAAGACATAGACCAGCCTCTAAGTGGTATCCTTTATAGAGAGAAAGACGTATTCAGAAACATGTAGATAGTAAATGTCCGTCAATGCCTTCCTTTTTCATTTTCCAAATCTTTTATTTGCAGACTTGCATTTAGACTGAGAAAACGGCTCGGTTATAAGTACACGGGTGGAGCAGTTGTTTAATACGTCAGAGGAATTTGATATTATTCTCCGACTTTTTGATATTTTTTAAAACACGGAAGAGACAAACCAGCCTATAAGTCGGATCCTTTTAAGGGACAAAGTTGAATTAATAAACTTTTACATAGATTTAAATTGTCCGTCCATGCCTTCATTTCGTATTTTACCAAATCCTTCCTTAGCAGCCTTGAGTTTAGTCAGAGAAAACCACTTGGTCAAAATGCATAGCTCCACAATTGCTTGATACGTCACAGGAATTTGATATCTATTCGTCAGTCTATATGACTATTTTCAAAATACGGAAGCCACAGAAGAGCCTATAAGTCATATCATTTTATTCGACAAAGTTGAAGTTAAAAAGATGTCCATAGATTGAAATAGTCCGTCAATGCCTTCATTTTATTTTTATTCCAATTCTTCATTGGCAGCCTTCAGATTTGACTGAGAAAACGGCTTTGTTTCAAGTTCACCGGTCGAGCAGTTGCTTGATTGGTGAATGGTATTTAATATCTATCGGTCAGGCTATATATGAGGTTTTGTAAAACACGCAAGGGACAAACCAGCCTGTCCATGGTATGCCTTTGAGAGACACAGCTGAATTGAGAATAATGTAGTTTGTAATGGTCCGTGAATGCCTTCATTTTGTATTCTACAAATCGTTCATTGTAAGCTATCAGGTTGGACAGAGTAAACGTCTCGATCAGAAGTGCATGAGTCGAGAAGTCGCTTTATACGTCACATGATTTTGATATCTATCGTCAGATGTTTTGACATTTTTAAAACACGGAAGCCTTACACCTGCCTATGAGTGGTATATTGTGAGCGACAAAGTTGAATTAAAAGAACATGAACATAGATTGATATTGTCCGTCCTTGGCTTCGTTTCCTATTTTTACAAATCATTCATTTGCAGCCTTAAGTTTAGACAGAGAAAACGGCTCGGTCAGAATACACAAAGCCACCAGTTGTTTTATACCTTACACGAATTCGCTATCTATCGGTTAGGCTATATGACCATTTTAAAAACACAGAAGCCACAAAAAAGCCTGTAAGTCGTTTCTTTTTAAGCGACAAAATTGAATTTAAAAACATGTCAATAGGTTTAAATTGTCCGTCAATGCCTTCATTTTTTTTTATTGTAATGCTTCATTGGCAGCCTTGAGTTTTGACAGAGAAAATGGCTCTTCTAAAGTGCCCCGGTCGATCCGTTGCTTGATACGTCACTAGTATTTAATACTTATCGGTTAGTCTATATATGAGATTTTGTAAAACACGCAAGGCACAAAGCGGCCTGAAAGTGGTATCCCTTTTTTTCGAAAACTTTAAATTGAGAAACATGTAGATTGAAATTTGCCGTCAATGCCTTCATTTTGTATTTTTCCAAAATCCTTCAATGGCAGCCTTCACTTTAGACAGAGGAAACGGTTCGGTTAGAATTGCAGGGGTCAAGCAGTTACTTGATACGTCACAGGAATTTTAGATCTATAGGTCAGACTATTTGACATTTTTAAAACACACAAGCCACTAACTATCTGTAACTGCTATCTGTTTGGAGACAAAGTTTAATTGAGTAACATGTAGATTGGAATGGTCATTCAATGCTTTAATTTTGTATTTTTCTCAAATCCTTCTTTGTCTGCCTTCAGTTTAGACAGTGCTAACGGCTCGGTCAGAAGTGCAGGCTATAAGACAATTTGTAAAGCACAGAAGGAAAAAAAAAGCGTCTACTGGTATCCCTTTTAGAGACAAAGTTGAATTGAGAAACATGTAGGTTGGAATAATCCGAAAATGCCTTTATTTTGTATTCTTCAAATCCTTTATTGGAAGCTCTCAAATTATACAGAGAAAACGGCTCGGTTAAAAGTGCACAGGTCGAGCAGTTGCATTATACATCACCTAAATTTGATTTATATCTGTCAGGCAAGATGAGCTCTTTTAAAACACGCATGTCACAAATCAGCCTGTAACTGGTATCCTTTTAAGAGAGAAAGGCTGAATTGAGAAATATGTATACAGGAATGTTCCGTCAATGCCTTCATTTTGTATTCTCCAAATCCTTTATTTGGAGCTTTCAGATTAGACAGAGAATACTGCTCGGTTAAAGGGCATGGCTCGAGCAGTTGCTCAATACGTCATAGGAATTTGATATATATCGGTCAGGCTGTATGACTTTTTTAAAATACGGAAGCCACAAATCAGACTTTACTTGGTTTACTTTTGAGAGACAAAGTTAAATTAAGAAATACGTAGATTGAAATGTTCCGTCAATTCCTTCATTTTATACTTTTTTCAAATCATATATTGGCAGCTTTTAGTTTAGAGAGAGAATACCGGTGGTTAATAGTCCACAAGACGAACAGTTGCATAATACGTCACAGGATTTTGATATCTCTCAGTCAGTATATATGAACTTTTTTAAAAGCACGGACGCCACAGACCAACCTCTAACTCGTATCCTTTATAGGGAAAAAGATGTTTTGAGAAACATTTAGATTGTAATTAGTCGGAAATTCCTTCATTTTGTATTTTTCCAAATTTTTCATTATTAGACTTGCGTTTAGACAGAGAAAATGACTCGGCCAGATTGCACAGGTCGAGCAGTTGCTTTATAATCACAGGAATTTGATATCTCACGGGCAGGCTATATGGCCATTTTAAAACACGGAAGATACAAAACAGCCTGTAAGCGGTATCATTTTAAGAGACAAAGTTAAATTTCAAAACATGTGCATAGAGTTAAATGGTCCGTCAATGCATTCATTTTGTATTTTTTCAAATCCTTCATTAGCAGCCTTTAATTTACCGACAGAAAACCGCTCGGTCAGAAATTCACGGGTCGAGCAGTTACTTGATAAGTTACTGGTATTTGATATCTATCGGTCAGACTATATGAAATTTGGTAAATTACGGAAGGCACATACTATCTTGGAAGTGTTATCCATTTAAAAGACTATTTGAATTTCAGAAACATGTAGATTGGAATGGTTCGTGAATCCCTTCATTTTAGATTTTCAAAATCCTTCCTTGGAATCTATCGGTTTAGACAGAATAAACGGCTCGGTCATAAGTGTACGGGTCGAGCAGTTACGTGATACGTCACAGGAATTTGATATATATCTGTTAGGCTATAAAACCTTTTTTTAAAACACGGAAACCAAAAATCAGCCTGTAAGTGGTATCGCTTTTAGAGACAAAGTTAAATTGAGAAACATGTAGGTTGGAATGGCCCGTGAATGCCTTTATTTTGGATTTCCAAAAGCCTTCTTAGAATCTATCAGTTTAGACAGAGAAAAAGGCTCGGTCATAAGTTCGCAGGTCAAGCAGATCACTGATATATCAAAGGAATTTGATATCTATCGTTCAGACTATATGACATTTTCCAAAACATGCAAGCCACTAACTTTATGTAACTGATATTCTTTTTAGAGACTAATTTGAATTTAGAAACATGTAGAGGGGTATCCTTTATCAATGCCTTCATTTTCTATTTTTTCCAAGTAATATATTAGAATCCTTTAGTTTAGAAAGAGAAAACGGCTCTGTCAGGAATGCACGGGTCGAGCAGTTGCTTGATACGTAACAGGAATTTGATATTTATCTGTCAGGCTATATGACCCTTTTTAAAACCAGGATGGCACAAACCAGCCTGTAAGTGGTGTCCCTTTTAGAGGCAAACTTAAATTGACAAAAATGTAGATTGGAAACGTCCGTCAATGCCTTCATTTTGTATGCTCCAAATCCTTCATTGTAAGCTTTCAGCTTAGAGTAATCAAACTTCTCGGTTAAAGGTGCATGGTTCGAGCAGTGCTTGATACGTCATAGGTATTTGATATCTTTCCGCCAGGCTATATGACCTTTTTTTATAAAACACGGAAGCCATGGACTAGCATCTAAGTGGTATCCTTTATAGAGAAAATGATTTATTTAGAAACATGTAGATTGTAATTGTTCGCCAATGGCTTCATTGTGTATTTTTTCAAATCTTTCATTAGCAGCCTTGCGTTTAGATAGAGAAAACGGCTCAGTTATAAGTGCACGGGTGGAGCAGTTGCTTGATACGTCAGAGGAATTTGATATTATTCTCCGACTATTTGATATTTTTAAAACACGGAAGACACTAATCAACCTATAAATGGTATCCTTTAATCGACAAAGTTAAATTAAAAAAACAACATGCATATAGATTAAAATTGTCTGTCCATGCCTTCATTTCGTATTTTTCCAAATCCTACCCTTAGCAGCCTTGAGTTTAGACAGAGAAAACGGCTCGGTCAAAATGCACAGGTCCACAGTTGCTTGATACGTCACAGGAATTTGATATCTATCTGTAAGGCTAAATAACAGTTTTTAAAACACGGAAGACACAAACCAGCCTGTAAGTCGTATCCCTTTAAGCGACCAATTTGAATTGAAAAACATGGATATAGATTAAAATTGTTCGGCAATGCCTTAATTTTGTTTTTATTCCAATACTTCTGGGGCAGCCTTCAGTTTTAACAGAGACAACGGCTGGTTCTCAAGTGCGGTGGTCAAGCAGTCGCCCAATACGTCCATGGTATTTAATATCTATCGTTGAGGCTATATATGACATTTTTTACAACCCTAAAGGCACAAACTATCCTGTAAGTGGTATTCCTTTTAGAGACAAAGTTGAATTAAAAAACATGTACATTGGAATGGTTCGTCAATTCGTTCATTTTGTGTTCTACAAATCCTTCATTGGAAGCTTTCAGTTTAGACCGAGAAAACCGCTCGATTAGAGGTCCAAGGCCCAGCAGTTAAATGATACGTCACAGGAATTTGATATCAATCTGTCAGGCTATATGACATTTTTTAAAACACGAAAGCCACAAATAAGCCTATAACTAGTATCTTTTTTAGAGCGAAAGTTGAATGAGAAACTTGTAGATAGGAATGCTCCGTCAATGCCTTAAATTTTGTATTTTTACAAATCCTGTATTGGCACCCTTCACTTTAGACAGAGGAAACGGCTTGCGTAGAACCGAACGGGTCGAACAGTTGCTTGATACGTTACAGGAATTTGATATATATCGTTCAGCCTATTTGACATTTTTTAAAAGACGCAAGCTAATAAATAGCTGTAACTGCTATCCTTTTTAGAGACAAAGTTTAATTCAGAGACATTTAGATTAGTATTGTCCTTTAAAGACTTCATTTTGTATGTTTTACAAATAGTATCTTGGCAGCCTACAGTTTAAACAGAGAAAATGGCTCAATCAGAAGTGCCTGGGTCTAGGAAGTGCTTGATACCTCAAAGGAATTTGATATCTATCGTTCAGGCTATACGACATTTTTAAAAACACGTAATTTACAAACCAGCATGTAAGTAGTATTTTTTCTTGAAAAAAGTTGTATTGTGAAACATGTAGATTGTAATTATCCGTAAATGCCTTTATTTTGTATATTTCCAAATCCTTCATTAGCATCTATGAATTTACAGAGTGAAAACGGCTCAGACAGAATGCACAGGTCCAGCAGTTGCTTAATAAGTCACAGGAATTTGATATCTATCGGTCAGGCTCTATGACCTTTTTTAAAACATTTGAAGATACAAACTAGCCTATAAGTGTTATCCTTTTTAGCGACAAAGTTGAGTTTAAAATCATTTATATAGATTGCAATGGTTCGTCAATGCTTTCGTTTTGTTGTTTTCCAAATCCTTCATGGCAGTCTTCAGTTTAGATAGAAAAAATGGCTTGATAAGAAGGGCATAAGGTAGAGCAGTTGCTTGATACGTCACTGGTATTTAATATCTATTGGTTAGGTTATATGACATTTTATAAAACACGGAAGGCACAAACCAACTGGTAAAATGGACAATGATCGTGGCCATATCGGTTATCCGATAAATTTCAGGCCTTGCTGAATTAAAGGCCATTTCAGGACATCTGAATTGAAGGTAATTTCGTGCACTGCCGAATTGGAGGTAATTTAAAAAGTGCAGAATTGGAGGTAATTTAGGGCAGTGCAAAATTGGAAATAATTTCTCTTCAGTTTAACCCGCAGATATATGACCGAGAGCAGTAGCAATTATTTTTATATCTATTTTTTACTACGGTACTCGGGCAAAGGAAGGGGAGTGAGGGGATTTTACGTCGAATTTCAAGCGAAAAAAAGGTCTAAAAGTAAAGAAAGATATGAAGTAGAAAAAGAAATGATCTGGAAGAATGCATGTATGTACACCCATACCCCTCCCACACCTTAATTGGGAGTGGTAAGACTCCAAACACTGCTTCAACTCAAATGGATGGATAAATGCTGGTCGGAATTTAGCCTACTAAATCAGCCACTAGCCAATAAAAGAGGCCAGAAAAGAAAGGGAAGAAATAATAAAGGTAAATATCTAGAATGAATAAATTTAAGAGTTCCTCATATAGTAGTAGTCTACCTAGAGCCATTAGGGTTGAAAGATCACGCCAATACTCCAGGTACAAAGCGTAACAGTCTATGTACAAGAGACTCCATTCAGGGGCATTCGCCGAGGGAAAACGATATGCGAGCTTTAGGTCTATTTTATTGAAATATCACTTTTATTTTCGTTAGAAGTGGCGACGTGATGAAAATAGAGTTAGAGAGCTTTACTTTGCTCTTTTTTATTTTATTTCCTAACTCACTATTATCTTTTTTTCTCTTTAATAAATTAACGAAGGTTAAGATTTCGAAAAGAAGAAAAGTGAATTGGTTTAATGTAAGGAGGACAATGAATTGTCTTTTAAGAGGGCTAAGTACTGGTTTTGAAAATTTATAAGGAATTGTATCGTGATGTAATAAATTTCAAAAGTGTTAAAAGAGAGCATATTTTTGTAAATAGGTCGTTGTTGGATGGTAAAACCAAGAAATTTCCCTGTTCTTCGAAGAGAATTATTTAGTTTAGTGAAACTGGTGGTTCCAATTGAACCACTGGTTGCGATACCATAGACTCTTTGAATAGAATAAGTGAATTTGCAGTTTTATGTTCTGAGGCAAAGGATGGAAATTCCTTTTAAGTAGCCCTCAGTTGGTATAGATATTTAGAGAATATATCTGTGTTGGCGTAAACATTAGTCTGTCTCTCATTATGAACCCCTAGTACACTAGTAAACGAAATTCGGTTAATGGGTTGATGTCTATTTACATAGGTGGCGGGATGGTAGACTCATTAACTGAGAAGAACATAAAAGTGCCTTTATCCATTAAGGTCTAGTTATAATTTTCACTATTCCAGTGCTAAATGTTAGAGACCTCATGCATGTATAGATTATTGTGTTGTTATTGATTTAGATGTATCATCAGCAAAATATATGAAATAATATCACTTATATGTCTTTAATATAAATCAAAATGAGAATAGAGCCGAGGACAGATCCATAAGGAACCTCTATAGAGGCAGCTTAGGAGGAAGAGATAACACAACCAGCGCCACTGATTGTTGTCAGTTTGCAAGGTATTATGCGAGCCAAAGAATATTCTTCACAATAATTCCAAATTCAATTTATGTACATTTTGAAAAAAATATTATGATTTGTTGACTCAAAACCTTTAGGAAAATCCAGACAATTCTGAAATAATTGAGTGGTTTGAAGTATCGTAAATTTCTGCAAGCAGTGCTTGATTGGCCTCAGATGGGCTAAGTTTGGACTGAATCTATATCCATGAGAATATGTTTTTACTTTCAGAAAATCTTTTGTTCACTAACTTTTCGAATATATTCTATAAGTTTGGAAGTGAGGAGAATTTTTACGAGGATAGAAAACACCATGTGATAGGAGTCATTAAACCGAAAAAATATTTTCGGGCTAGTGATATCAGCAGTAAATTCGTTACTGAAGCTGGGGTCAGTTTTATGGAAAGAATAGATGTTTGTAAGTTTTAGAATAGTTACCATTAATTCAATATTAGTAGATTTGATGAACACCTTTCGAAATGAACAGGGATCGATTGCAAATCCAAGCCATTAATGTAAAAGGCATATACCAAATTTCTGACCTGAAAATTAAAGGATCTGTGTGTTTTAAGTATTAGCATAGATAATGTGAATAACATTCTAGAAGTAAGCGAATTAATTCCTTTGAGGATCTGGATCCTGTCAAAAATAGAGTAGTACCCACTTTAATCATGTCAGGAATAGTGACCATTAAAAGTTTCTTCTTTCTATACTTGGCATCTCTTATTTGTAGCAACCTTAAGTTGAAAAATAAAACTTAAAAAAACTACCTCACAAGTTGCCGCAAACCGACATTTATATGAATATAAGTCACGCCGTGGCGAAGAAATCGACTTACTCAGGTCATAAAATATCAGATATTAGGTTCTTGTCACAGAGAAATCGATCAAGCTAACGAATTTGATTTGGCTCTCAACATAATTTAAAAGCACTCCCAAATTGCCTTTAAGATAATATCACAAAAACAAATGCTTTAAATATTAGCTAGACACAGTAGTTACCATAAGCGCTAGGATTGAATGAAGGGTGATTGTCGGAGGAAAATAAATGTGATTAAGATAATTCATGACAATGGAGGTCCATTACTAACAGTTGATCTGATATTTTTATTTTTGTTAAATAATATTTACATATCAATGATGATGATAATATTGAAGATGTTCGACAAACTTTGCATAAGTCAATGAAGCAGCTTGATTATACAATTGAATAAGGTTGTAAATATATGTTCAAGTGATACCAAAAAACTTGTAGAGTAGTTTAGAAAATTGTAAATGTATTCAACCTTGTTCAATTAGAAAAATGGTTTTCAAGCAATCGCCTCAATTAATACACACTTATTCACAAAACCGGAGAGCTCTTTAGTGCAAAGAATTGTCTGCTTGAGCAATTGAAGAACTCCGACATCGACAGAATTGTCCGCTTGATCATTTAAAGAAGGGAGACATTGATCAAATTTTCTGCTGGACCATTTGAAGAAGAAGGACTATAAATTGTCTGCTTGACCATTTAAAGGAGTCAGGCATCGACAAAATTGTTTGCCTGGCCATTTGAAGAAATCACCCATAGAGTCAATTGCCCTATTGACCATTGAAAGAAGTAAGACATTAAAATTTGGGGGGTGTTCACGAATGTACCTATTTTATCATGTTGCTCGCAATTCCATTAATCCTATCAATAAATATGTCCAACATTAAGAGTGTATTGCGGATTGCGGACCCTATCATGGAAGTAATCTTAAATTTTATGATAATCAATTGATTTATTTTATTGGACTAATTAGTATCTAGAACTTTATATCTTACTAAAAGTAACAGAGTCACGGCTGAAGATTTTATCAGAAAAATAATAACTCAATCGTCTCTCTAATTACCTGTGGCTCTTTAAAAATCCATACAAACCTTTTTTCCAAACCTCTCCTTAACTTTCTTTATCAAATTTTTCACGATATCTGACATAAATTGTAGCAAATGATAGTCAAAAGAGACAAAACAATTTTAATCATACCTTTGTCAATCAATTATAGGTTTATCGTGGAAGTGAAGCTCTGAGCTAAATGGATTGATTGTATTTTTCCTATTTGACTTAATTGTCTCAGCTCTAGAAACCGAATCCTTGCTATACTCTGAATTATAAATAAGGTGATGAAAAAAATATTAAAGGGAAACATAATTATGCATTATCCAAGCCCTAGAATAATTCAATTTTGGCAATAATATCGTTGGGCGTAAATAGCCGCCTTTCGATTACATAATTTATATTCAGTCGATGGCATTCTCTGTTAGTTATTATTATTATTCAACTTTAAAAAGGTATCGTCAAGATGAAGATTTTTTTCACATGTTCATAAAGAAAGCGGTGAATTTAAGGAAAGTGAAAATATGTAGATAGAATATTAGGATACGAGTATTAGCACCTTAGGACTGCTTCGGATGGAGGAGGCACGTAGTTCCGTTGGAACACCTTCCTTATTTTCCATAGGATCCTTATGTCCTTCTCAGCGGTCTACAATTTTAGATCATTTTGTACCTAAAATCCGGAGACTGAGAATATTATAGATTGTGATTATTTGCTGTTGAGAGATAAAAACTTGCTATGTTGTTATCGTTGGTGTGAGATTGGGGCGTGGTCGGAATAAGAAATGTATAGATGATGTACAGGGATGGAACATGAATTCGAAACATGTTTTGCGATATATTTGGAAAGGATAAATTTGGATGAATGTGCTTTGGTCTGAAAATCAAAAGGGGTTCCAAGTTAGTATTTAAAACAAATGAAAATTAATAAATATACATACTGAACTCATTTACCAAAAAATTCCTAATTACATCAATATAATTAATAAATAAAGTACATTATACTTTTAGCCAATGCTATGTGTAGTATATATATATATATATATATATATATATATATATATATATATATATATATATTAATCAATAAGAAGTTGATCTTTAGTGACCTTCTTTCTGATTTAGAGTAGATTAGAACTCTTACATTATTTATACCTATTGATCATCCTGCAATCCGAACCCCCAGGCACTAATATTTTTTGCTTATTCTATGATTTTCTGCATTCAGTCGCTAGGCGTAACTTCTCTAATGGTGTTGTAAGAGCCGTCAATCTCTGTTGTCCTTCTCTTTCTCCCATGCTTTCTAGTTTCGTTATTCATGACGAGAGAGCCGTTTAATCTCTGACTTCATTCTATCTCTCTTTCAGTCGTATATTTATTGTAGCATTCACACCTTTGTGTAAATATTTGTCAGAGCTAATACTTCCCTTAATACTGTTTTATGTTTTGGAGAGTTTGTTGGGAGCGGATGGCCTTTTTGTGTCGTGTTTATGTTATTTATCGGATTATTGACTTATAGACGCTATATATTTTCTCTTTTGAGCACTTTAGTACCCTATGAACTGGATCGTACTTATGATTAGGTGTCATTGTCTTTGTTTGGTGCAAGTTGTCTATATTGAGGAGATTTTTTTGCGTTTGGATTCAAACTTTATTGGGCTAAGGGCAATGGGAGCTGGGTCGTGATTTCTATACTTCTGTCTCTTCAGGCAAAGATAGACCTTTCCTTCGTTTTAGGTTAATTATCCTATTGGAGAATGATGGACTATTGCTGAGTATGAGTACTTTCAGTTGTCCCTTGTATTTTGTATGGTGGTCTCTGTAGCAGAATAAGGTCAAATGGGAACCACGTGCACTTGTACCCACGTAGGTCTGGAGCTCACCTCATGGAGCTGTTTGTGAACGCATGAGAACCTAGGCAAGAGGCGGCGGACGCTGTTATCACTCGCCCCAGCTGTATTTGCTTAGGGACCAATGTCATCTGCCCCTTCCCTTTCGTGGCCACCTCGCCGCGAGCATGTAGCTGCCTCTGCACAGAGATTGGAATCCGTTGGACATTCCAACGAACATTATCATAAATTCCCCCTTCACCCGAAGAAGTCGCTGACTTTTCACTTAGGATCGCTCGCGTCTCTTTGGCGCTTATATAACGCGTTGATCGAGTTTCGACCAGAGCACTGTCAAACTTCCGCCTACTCTGTCGAACAAGCTAAAGGACGCTCTCCCCCTTCCCTCCCTTCCAGAGGCAATTTCGATTCAAGTGATGGCTAAATTAATCCGTGGACTCTGCCGTAGTCATTCGGCAAGTTTCGACTTCAGTAAACCCTGCCCTAGTCAATTGATAGGGAGTGAAAATGCTTCCCCAACTCCGAAAATGACGTGCTCTCTCGATTGAAGCCGATGTAAACAACTTCTACCATCGTTTCACGGTACCACACTGGCCCCATTTTGGCAACGAGCTCATAAGGTACTCGTAACCATTGTCACCATCCGATTGATCTTAAATCTGGCTTATCCCAATTGCTCCATTATTTGTGTGCACGTGCCAGTTAAAATCCCCCTTCAAGTCACCAACTGTATCTGACCCGTTTAATCCCTTAATCAACCTACCTGACCGCGTGTAGATCTTTAACCTCATCTGGCGACCATTCCATTTAAATACAATTTCTATGTAAATATATATATTCTCCTTTTGTTATTAGTAAAGTATTATTCTCTTCATCGTCTTTCTTTTTGCAATACCAACGCGTACCAGCGACCTTTTAATGTGGCCAACTTGCACTCTGAAATAATTATTTAAAAGGGCCCCGCAAAGTAAGATAAACCCTTCCTCCCCTTTCACTCTCGGTCTTTAATCTGCTTGGGCCCATCCCCCAAAGCATCCACGTATATATAAATATATCTTCTGGCCATTCCACGACAGTCTCTTTTGTTTGTCTAGTGGACTTCCCACATGCCAAATCTTTGAATGTGTATATGGATAAGGCATTTGAGAAGTAATATTTCAATAACCCTATGTTTTTTTCCTGTTTTTTTTCTTTGAAGGCTCATTATATACATTTGTGTCTTTCCCATTGTCTTCGGCTAATTATTACTAATGTAGACTTTGAGGTTTACCAATGCAGCCTCAATCTTTATTTAGTGGCTGGCTTCTATTCTTCTTCTTGTTTGTTTATTAACCATAAACAAACAAGAAGAAGTCAGCTGCTGAAAGCAACCGAATAATTATTGTGGCTGCATTTGTAGACCTCAACGTATACACAAGGTTCGTGTGACACTTGCTTTTGCCATTTGATGATCTTTTTTTCTCTTAGCTGGTTTGCCTAGTTTCCTGAGCCGAACTGAGGGTGGTTCCATAGTAAACCAAAACTTCTTACTTACCATTTTTCAAACATGGTATTGAGTGTTACTGCAAGAGTTGCTTTTGGCTCCATAATTTCTTCTAGCGTAGATTTAGCTACGCTTCTCTATGTAGTTTTTTTAGATTATGTTTGATCTCTCTCCTCTCTTTCCTTCCTTAAGAATATTTGGTTTATCATAAAGCATGGCATTGCCATATTCCGTTGTGACCTACCGCAATTGGTGCATTTTTCTTTGTTGGTTGGCTAATTTCTCTTTAATACTGTGTTTTTGACTACATTCATTATAGCAGGGTTCTGTCAGGGAAATTGTTATGTTCTATGAGATTCCATCTTGTAGTATTTGGAAGATATCTGTATATTGATGTTTTTCTTTCGTTTTCTCTGTTTAGAAGAATTGTCACCTCGAACAGACAAGGCAAAGGTCATCGCACGAACTAAAACAAATGTATTAGTCGAGGCAGCTGTCGCCAATCATCCATGCTTCTATGAACCCGAGGCTCATCTCAGTACTATTATGATTATCACAAAGGGGATATTTTTACATATATAAATATATATTATTAGAATTTTGTGCGTATCCCGTGTAATCAGGGTACGTTCGCATAATCAAGAACATTTTGTGCTAGCTGAGAAAAGCAGGGATGAGATAGATGAATCGGCCCGCGTTCTACCCAACTCTTGCCTCTGGTGGAGCAGGAGAGAAGATGACCCCTGACGACCCACCTCGGTCCAGAGCCGCTTGCTCCAGGTTACAATTTATTTAGAGAGTCGCAAAAGCGAAGCGATGGGCGGGACCAAAGGAAAGAGGAGAGGAGAGGAGAGGAGAGAAGATAATTTTTTTTAATTGATAAGTATAGAGAGATAGAAGTTTATCTCAACTGACCTTTTTAGCAGGTAAAACAATTGTGGAATGGTAAATTTCAAAAGGTTTTAGACTTACTGATTAAAGTGAAATCTGAACCACGTCTTTTGTTTTATTTTCTATTCTATTCAGCTTTTCTTTTTCTTACTTATTAGGTATTTAATTGCCACCTCTCTATAGTTGTTCGGAGAGAAGACTAATATCTGTCCACTTTTCTTCTTTTCCCATTCATGTATATAGAGTAGCATTCTTGCTGTTGCGTGGAGTACCTGGTTGAACTACACCCAAGCTTCATAACAATGTGTTTTTTTACATGCTTGATTGAATGCCGAGTTTTCATGGTTTATATCTCCCTTTAATGTATGTTTGTTTTAATTCCCCACGACTCATTTTGTTCATTAAGTTCAGGGTTGTTTTTTTCTACTAATTTCGCTCTCTTTTTATTATCATCTCACATTTTTTTCTCACTAAGGTTCATTAAATCCGCTTTGAATTTTGTATTATTCCATCATTGTCACCTATGCTAATGGGTCGCAATTTGTTTCACTTTTAGGTGGATGTTCACTTTAATGATGCTTGATTTAGTAATCACCCTGGAATCACTTTATTAACGTCCGAGAAGCAAAAAAAAGGTCACTTTCCATTTGGTATCGTGCCAATTATACTAATATAATTAGAGTGAATTAATAAAAAATTCAAATCAATTAGGAAAAGTAATCAATTCGTGAGAGGAAAAACCTTCCGATAATTTTCTTCGCAAGAGATGAAGAAAAATTACAATTTCGAGTATATTTAGGTGCTTTTAATTGATTTATTTCAGTAATGTGATTGTTCGAAAAAAAAGTCAGGAATTTAATAAATTATATTTTGTCGAAAATAACGCAATTTAGAATCATTTTTAATGTTTGAAATTCTACATAATTTTATTCACATTCTTCAGGCTAATTTCAAATCCATGATTAGTGTTATTCTATTACCTATAGTTTTTCTGTTAGAAAGAGTAATTTTTAACTATTTCGAACTTCATGAGATCAGAGAAGATGATAACACTGAATATTTAATTTATTTCACTCAAGATAATAAAGTACTCTAATAAGTGTCTATTATTGGGTAATATAAACCAAATAAAGGGTGTTTCATGAAGGATGCCGAATTTGAACGGTGAATAATTAAAACAAATTTTTATAAACATGGTTTTATGCTGCATATTTCTAATAAGTTATCTCCTATTTAGGTCTGAAACACAATGTCAGCCATATGTACACCTGAACTGAGCCTGCATACATTTATGCGCTCCTCGAAATTTTCGATAAATCTCTCACATTTGTGCGGCCCGATGGCTCCAATCGCACGCCTGATATCAGCCTTGGGTTCAGGAATTGTGCGTGTTTTTTTGGCATCTAGTTGTAATTTTGCATACCCCTATACGAAGAAATCACAAGGGTTCAAATCCCAGGAAATTAGTGGCTATTCCTGGTCACCATACAAGAATATCACTCTTTGCGGAAATTTTGGTGGAGTAATGCTAGCGTTTGACCAGGGGTGTGGCAGTTCACTCCATTTCGCTGAAACCAGAGGTTGTCAATCTCCATAACTTTTAGGTCCTGACATAACTGAGTGGATATCATGTCTGGGTAACGTTCTCCCTCAATGTAAACTGCATTACACTCATCATCTTCAAAAAAGAACGGTGCAAGCCCTTCATCTCACCAAAAACCACACCACACAGTCGCTTTCAGTGGATACATTTCCCGCTCTTGCATTATTCGAGGATTTTTATTTCCCCAAATTCGGTAGTTCTATTTATTGAGAAATTTACTCAAGTGGAAGTGGGACTCGTCACTGAAGATGATTTTCTTTTTAAAATTTTCGTGGATTGCAAGTCTCTCCACAACCCAGTAAGGAAATTGCTTCGAAGTAATAAAGGGGTGGGGATGTCCATCTGTTACGAATGTCGAAGAATCGATTTTCCCGGACTCAGAGTAACACTCTCTCGCAAAACAGCAATTTGTTTCTCTTTCCGATAAGAACGACTCCGCCCTGGTGATTTGTAAGTGAACCAGTGTTTAAGACGTCTTCATTAGTCCGCCAACCGTAGACTCGTTGGGTGCTTTATTTCTCCGCTAAATGGTCTGAAGTGTTCGAACTGTTTGCGGTTCACATGGACCAAATTAAACACACACAAGAAATTTATAGAAGACCAGGGATCTGAAGGCCTACCATAAATTGACCAGAATTTATCAGGACGGTGCTAAATTACGAGGTATCCTCAAGGGGTTAAATGAAAACACACATAAAAGTATTAACAGTATTATTTACATCAAAATCAAAATGAAATAAATTGGCTGCCAACAAATTATACGGGGGTACATCAAATAATAAGAAAGGTCACAAATGTTTATCACCATCTAATGACCACAAGTCGCTCTAACCAAAATATATATTCACGCATACAAAATTGGGTTCTATAAATAATTTGCCTAAAGCCGAAACGACACACGCCATTGAAGATGAAATAGGCTACGCTAATCTAGTGACAGGTGTTCCCGAAATAACCTCCCTGTCTTCCGTATTTTATCCGAATGCCCAAAGTTACATGAATAAAACTGAATTAATTTAAAAGGGACGTAAGAAGAAATAAAAACTCCAAAATACCTAATACCAGAGCAGTGAAGCAATAACCTACGTCGGAAACCCAGGCGAAAGAGGCTCGGCGATGATGAGTGAATTCAACCCAAGTCCACAGGGGTGAATGCTATGACGGTCTTCGGCGAGGAGAAACCCACAGACGGCGATATCGGGGCGAAAGGCGTCATGATCACGGGAAACGATGACTCGAAGGCCTAACAATCCAAGAGAAGGTATTCGACATTACAGAATTCCCCAAAGAGGAGATGGCGAGGTGACTAGGGAAGAGCTTTCACATGCCCAGTGTGAACGGCTTCCAAAAAGAGGACACTTGTAAACGTAACTAAAAGAGCACAATTCGATGCAGCCAACAGTGGGACAGCGACAACCGCTGGCAAAAATCATTGCAAAAATCCTCACTGCACGAAGGAAAGCGTTACGGGTCTCTAAAAATGAACAACATCAAAGGTAAGTGACGGAAACGATTCAGTGGAGCAATCAAGGCAGAATCATCGCAACAGAATAAATTAAAAAGGCGTCATGTCCCAATATATATAATTCAGTCCGAAGGGAGAAAGAGAAGTGGGGCACAAGGATAAGGAGGGGGGGCTGAGTTGCTTCCCATACGCTAATTAGGCTGGTAAGTTACAGAAGTTTAGGCCAAAAATGGTAGCAGCGAAGCGGGTTGACCCGCAATAAACACCGTAAACTATGATGAGAAAGGGAAGGCATGGGAATACTAGGGCTTACTCTTTCCAAACACCCTGTATAAAATAAAAGGCGAATATATTTATTAAATAGTATTTAGCAACTATGGTCCTTGACCTCAAAAACTCGTGAATTCATTTACTAACTATTCATATAGTTTCGTTTTAGTCATTTGTGGAGTTATTGTTTTAAAACTTCTCCATTTAAAATTTGTGCTTATAAAGGTGTTTAAATAATCTAGTTATTTTTTATTTATGTAGCCGTTATGTTATCTTTAAACAGTGAGAATATATTACAGAGTTTGTAAAAGAAATATATATTTCGCATATTTTAAAGTTAAACTCATTTTGATGAAGGGAAGCCTTCCGTTTGAGACAATCTAAGCCGTAAATATGTCAAGGAGAATAATACTCGGTAAAGTCATGTGAAAAATAATAACTTTTGTATTAACAATCGATGTAACCAGAGTTGAGTAACCACGGTAATGACTGTTATATCTGCATTACTAAAATTAAGGAGTGCAAAGCAAAAATAAAAATAAGATCATAGTACCATAGTATCCATTAGACTTTTCGATCTGAGGCACATATAATTCCTCATCCAGTTCTTCTTCCCCTCTTATTTGGACAACGTTGCCACATAAAGTGATGCATAGGACAAAGTTGATGACTATATTCCTGACGAAATTTAAATTGTCCACAGTTAATCACAAGGGAAAAACTCAATGATTTGGCCAAAGATATGAACCGACCAGAAGAACACAGAGGAACTTCGTGGTTATACGTAGAAAGAAAGAGGGTTTAGCACTGCAGTAATTATTCTATTGGTATCGCCAAGAGGAACAAGATTTGTTACTATTCTTTGCTCAGAATGATCCAATAGTGTTTAGCTATAGTATTCAAAATCGGCTGACCTCGTTTAAGATTAAATAAAATCCCTCAGATTGGATGGAGGCTGTTTAGATCTACGAAAATGAAATTGGAGGTAGTGTGCTTTAATTCCTGTAGCATATTCTTTTCAACTAAAGGAAAAGTAAGAAAATGAAAAGTATTTGAGCTTAATATCAAGTAGGGGAAATTAAATTGTGTGGATTTTGGATATTCCAAAATTAAAGACAAGCTGTTAGGTCAGCAGACTGGCTACATAAAATTGCCTTGGTTGCAAATGGAATAGAAAAGCTAAGGAAAATAACAGGGTGGCAAAGATTTGCCACAAAGAAGAAATATTTTGCGTAAGTCAAAGATACGAGCTCTAGATTCAACTTACACAAGTACTGCTACTAACTGTTGAAATTAAAGTGGGTTTAATTAATCATTCGTTAAAGCTATGGATGCAGAGTTACCATGTTTATAGTAGCATTCTAAATGTTTCCCAAATATTATCAGTGAGAAAATTAATTCAGGAATATTTGATGGCCCTGACCTTCGTAAACTAATGAAAGACCCAGTACGAGAAAACTATGCATGGAACTCTGAAATTAGCATATCTTAGATTCAAGTGTGTGATTAAAAGCTTTTTGGGAAACAATAAGTGTTTAACAATTAAATCCATAATTGATATAAGTTTGTAAATATTGCAAACACTTGGATGTAACATGATTCTTAAAAGGAACATTCTTCCCTCACATCTTGAATACTTCCAGAAGTAACTTTGCAATCTATGTGATGAGCAGGTCGGATATTTCACCAGAATATTAAAGAAAGGAGGTACCAGAGAAGGTGAAATAGAAACATGATTGCGAATTATTACTGCACCTTAAAGAGAACCTGGAAGTCCCTACCCGAAAGTGCAATGAAATTATGAGTAGAAATTTTAACATAAATAAATCCATATTAATTTATACTCGTCGTAGCATTTCCTCAAGGTCAAGGATAACAATCCTCATTTTCATAGGAGGGAAATTTATGAAGACGCATGTGCTTGAAGTCGTTTAGAGTGTACATACTGCTGCATATTCAGTAGCACACAAGCTTCACTAGCCTTCAGTTGGCTCCAATGGCAGGGAGAAACCAAGACGACGGCAGCTAACAAACTTGTTGCAGCCTTTTTCTGCATTCACAGCCGTTGATTTTGATGAAATCTTCGTCCACTGGTTCTGCCATTGAGGACATGGCAGGGTTTGGTTTGATATCGGAGTTTCCTTTTTCTCTGCCTTTGCCTAAAGAGACTCACTCTACAAGGCAACAGGGACTCCAGACAGGTGCTATCACTTCGGGTCAGAGTGGATCTGGGAGCAATATCAGATTAAAGGGTAACTCCACTATCCTTAAAATGGGAAAATCAGGTAATACTTGAATTTATGGGCGCACGCTAGGGGGGGGGAGGGGGCTAGTGCTGAGTTACACTTTTGGGCTGCAATTTAAACACTGGAAACCCTTAATTTGACTTTATTTTAAACATTGGCAACCTGAGGCCTAGTAGTTAGAGGAGCGCGATTCTTATACATTGAGCTTGTTTGACTTTACTAAGACTTTTGTTAATTCCTCGGTCAATTTTATACACATTCTAAATGGGAATATTTTCTACACGTGTGGAAAAGAAGCGCGGATTAATTTTAATTGTGAAGTGATTATTTATTAGGTAATTTAAGATGACGATAGCTCCGCAGACATTTAGAAATCGCTTTTTGCATTCAAATCTGATGTTATCCTTTTGAATTAGGAATATATCGAGTTTTTTAAAGTTGCGAAGGGGCATCCCCCACAATTAAGGGGGGTATAGGGCTGAAGACCCCTATTTCTAAGGTAACTAAAAACATTCACATTTTGCAGAAATAGCCGAAAGTAGGCGGTGCTGTCGTCTTTATTCTTTCATTAATTGTAGCCCCAAAATAGTACCTCCTAGCGTGCCCCCATTAACTCATGTATTACCAAAATAAGTCTTCATTTATTGTCAGCCATTTGTGCGCTCTGTGCCAAAAATGCTTTCCCTATTAAACCGGTATCTTACCAATGAAAAATAAGTAGAATCTTGAATAGATGCATCCGAGAGCCAAGCATAGGCATATAATTGGTTTTATTATTGCCAAACAAACGGGTAAATAATACATCCATAAAAAAGGAGATATAACAGGAGCGGAATGCTGAATAGACTATCAAACACTCGTTAAATGAGTATTCTTTTCACCCCCCAAGCGGTCGAAAATACGACCCAAATAAAAGAAAAATTATATTAGCAATTGGAGATATAGAAGTTGGTTTAATTAAGCTTTCTACAATGAATAAAATGAAAGAAGATAAAAAAAATCCAAAACTTTGTACAAGAAGTAGCTAGAAAAAAGCTCCGCTGAAAAAAATATTTATAATATATTAAGGGCTTACCCTGGTTGGAAAATCACTATTATGGGCAAAGTTGGGAACATAATGCTTACCTTTCAAACCTAAAATTGCCCTAGTGAAGAAAAGAGGCCAGTTAAGAGAGGCGAAGCAAAAACTACCCTCAAGAATTAAAAATTAACAATATGTTCTTACAAGCCAGAGAAAAACAAGATCGCTAGGACGAAAGAAACGTAAAATTCGTTTACGACCCCATGAATTCCATTCATCGAGCATTTAGAAAAATATTTATGCTAATATGTTCAGTAGATCATCACAAAGCAAACAAAAACAAATATGGAACACGGAATGTTGGTGGACTTGCGAAAAACAGAAAATGATAGGATCTATCAATAATCGATTAACTATCAATGCATCAACAAATATCTCTTTAGTAGAATAACGGCCTTGAGTTCCGAAGATAAAATCGAATAGAATGATAAAATGTTTAAAAGCGCGCTTTGTCTAAATGAATTCAATCAGGAATTTATAAACATTTGGGATAAAACTGAATAACCGTTCTCTATGAATTTGTTCTAGCATAATGGTCCATTTAAAATATTCCAGGGAAGTAGACAAGTGCAGCATCATTATTTTTTATAAAAGGGGATAAATCTTATCTGCAGAAACAACAGAAGCATATCGCCTTTAAATATACTAAGAAAAGTTGGGAAGAATTTTATGTCAACACTATCTTTAAATATGTAGTAAACAGAATCATCCCTGAAGTAAACTGTGGTGTCTAAGTAGACAGGAAGAGACTTTATGATTATCTTCTTCCGGAGCGTGGTGATAAAAGCAGACAAAAACATTAGCTTTTATCGACTTAACTATAAAAATCGACACAGTATATCTTAATTGATGACTAGATCCAAACCAGATTCGGCTGTATTCCAATATTTGTTAAACTATTTCGTCAATTTTGTGAAGATTCTTAAGCAACTATAGGAATCGATTATTCATTCTTCTTTCTTTCATTCTTAGAGTAAGACGGGGATCTGTTTCCTACTGTAGTTGTTAGCATATATCTTGCGGCTGTTAAAATAGCATCTGAAAATTGTATAGCACAGGAAGAATAACTCATCATAAAATTCAAGAGTATGCTTGATATTAATCATGTGTAGATCCAAGGTAATAAATGATATTAGGCAATGAGGTATCCACTAACTGCAGTCAAAACTACTTGGGGTGATTCCAAAATAATTTATCAGCTTTAAGTGATGCATACACAAAACTGGCCTTAAAGATTATTGTGAAAAAGGCATCCAAAGAGCCATATGCCTGTACTAATGATCTAATAAAACAGCTCCTTGAATAAAATGAGACTACATAACTAGGGAACATTATATTACGGGATCTGATCTCAAACTTAATCGTAAAATGATCAAAAAAATTAATCTGCCTTTGGGAGATTAAATTTTGACTTGAGACTCTTAACCAACTCCGTTTCACCCTAGATGTCTATGTTTCTATTAGGCTATATGGGTGAAAGACACGGACTTGACTTGCATTCAATATATTAAAATTATCCCATGATAAAGTGGATGGAGAATGATCCAAATAACAATATTTTTCGAAGAAGCAAATGGATATAATTGAACACCCCCTCCTCAGTTAAGGTACTATTTTGTAAACTTGCGAAAGACACTAGTTTAACTGGTAATAAGCAGAAATGAAATAAGGTAAGAAGAGAGTGAGCTCTAAAGTCTTGGAACATAAATCGTGACGAACTTGAAAGATTTCGTGAGTTCGGGCAAATTAGTGCCGTATTCCCAAATTTGGAATCGAACGACCACTAAGAGAAAGAGTAAATTGTTGAAATTTGGAAACGTTGAATATAAAATCGAATTTACCAACCATCGATGTAAGAGGCATATTCACCTGTGATTGCTGCCAAAGAAACTTCATAGCAACATCAAGGCTTCATACCCAGGTATGAGCAGACGAGACCCATATGCAAAAGTATGGTGCTTCATATCCTTGAACATTGACTAGACGAAATGCTTGATATTTCAATGGAAGTGATAGAGTTGGGGGTGGTCTTATTGGCGCTTTGCATTGTAAAATCAACTTGTAGGAAAACATTTAATGACGACGATTAAAACCATTAAACATTCTAAAAAATTAATTCATTATAGAAAATCTTATCATTCTAAGTCATTGGGGGCAACTCAATCTATGCTCTGCGTATGTACTCGTAATTGATAAGTATGACTACGTTATAAATTTGCTAGCATAAAATATAATTTATAAACCTGATGTTTCCCCTTTTATGTTACTTGGTCAATCAACTCTAATCTTCTCTCTTCTTTATTTCTCTTTTCTTGGAATCCTCTAATTGGGAACTAAGGGTTACTCCTCGTCTAAACTGCAGTACATTAAGTAAATATGTTGCTCAATATTATTTTCTTCTCGTATCTATAACAAATAAATTCATTATCTCTCTTCTGTCAATAATAAAGACCATTATCTCTATTATGCCACCAGAGGGTCATAAAAGGTATGTAAATGTTAAAAAATCCATGCGTCAAAGGGAAAAATATTTGATTGAAACACGCATTTTTGTATACAAATCCAACGAATAACTAAAATTAAATTTGATCTATCCCAAATTTTGGGATAGATCAAACATTTTCCTTTAAGACTTCAATTTCTACACCATTTTGCACCATTTGCGTATGTCAATACACATTCGATTCAGCCCTCGAATTGGGCAAGAATAAGAGAAAGGTAAACAAAATTATTGTCTAAAGTGTTTCTCACTCACGCTAACTCATCATTTCAAATTCCCGCATCACTTAACAATAAAAGCAGTCATTTTTTTTTCTAGTCTATGTTTTGTCTGTCTTTCATATTGGTTGTTGGATGAATTAAATAGACATTTATTGGAAACCAGTACAAACTTTATTGAAAATCTCTTGTTGGACCAAACAGTCTCGAACTGATTCCGCTTATTTCACAGATTTCGCCACAAAAGCAATTAACTTATAAGTTTGAAAGGCTAAAAAAATGAAATAAAACAATCAGTTTAAATATCAAAGAAAATGATAACATTTTCTGTATGAATAATGGCAATATTAGGTTTTCTGTTTAAAGTAAAAATTAAGTAAAAATGGATTTTATTTTATTTTGAAGATAAGTAATTTTATTACCTTCATAAATTAAAAAGAGAATTAAAAAATTAAATATTTGAAAGAACTGAAGTCTTCCTGTGTTTACTTAGGGAAGAGCAAATTAATGTTCAAGAGATTGTTTTTTTACCTTAAGAATAAAAACACGTGAAGCCAAGACAAACGCACAAATCCCACCCAAAGACTTTACAAAAGGTCTTGTAAAATAGAAAGAGGTTACAGTCAATGCAAAGATGCACACCATACATAGCATTGTATACTACAGAGTTTTCCAAACTTTTTTGTCGTGACCCTGAACAAAAATTTATTTTGTTCCGGTGACCCTCAGCAATTAAATATTATTTAAGCTTTATTGTAGGTTTATCAATTTGAATTTTATTATAAGTTACTAATTGACTACCAACTATAATAGTTCTTCATGAATGAGCCCTTCTGACAATTCAACTACTATTGACTGGTGATAAATATAATAATTTCTTCAGGGTTTCTTCATTTTGTTTTATCCAATATATTTTATGACATTCACTGTTATTTAATAAACAATATATTTTTATTCTCTTATGTTGATTAACGGATATTAAAGGCACATTTACCTATTAATGTACTGTAATTCATAAAAACAAAAAGAAAGCAGAAGAAATAAACTTTTGGCTGGCAAACTTTGGGTGTAGACTTCATTGCAAAATTGAAAAAAAGATTTTTTGTGAATACCGTGATGTTTTTTGAAATTATGGACAGGTTTCCATAGATTTGTCTTCATCTTACTGGATAGAAAGAGTGCAGATCATGTTAAGGATGCAGACAGTTCCTGTTTTGATCGTTATAGGAGCTGAAAATTTTTGTTTACACATGTATGTGGTGGAAAATGGAATAACAGCTTTTTCAGCCTCATTATTCTGAATAGGCTTATCCTTCAGTTGACCCCTGAATTCAGAGTATGAGAGACTTTGAAAACGTTTCTTCTGTACTCTATTTTCCTGGCTATCTGAAAGTTAGTCTTTAAATCCTGGGATTTCTTCTCCAACATCACTGACGTTCAGACCGGAAGCATTCCTAACCAAGTGGCGTTGACATATATACATCAACATTTTCTGGCAACTATTTTTATATTTCATCCTGAAGCTTCTGCAGATAATCCTAGAAAAATAATTTAATATAAGTAAGATCTATTTCAAATAAATCTTCCAGCACTGGTTTCAGCACTGGAAAAGCACCTGTTTTTTTCCCTGTTGCTAATTTTTGTCTCCAAATTGCAAGTTTCTTCTTGAACGATACATTTTTTACTGATGTCTACCATTGTTTGATTTCGGCCTTGCATGTCTGAGTTCAATTCATTCATTTGCCTGAAGGTGTCGCTTAACTATGCTAGCTTTTCGACTTAAGCAGCATCTTTAGACAGTCGGCTAGTTATTGCTTCTTTTCCTAGAGAAAAAAATATATTTCAGTTTTAAGTTCAATAACCAGCCCAAAGATGCGGCCTCGTTTCAGCAACGGACATCAGATTGGAAAATTAAAGCTTGGTGGTGTGATCCCATCTTTTCACATATTTTATGGAAAATGAGCAAGTTTAAAGCTCGGACCTTGATAAATGTCACAATATAGATAACATAATCCAGCCCAACATAGAGTTTTGATGGGAAACGTTAAGAGATAAAGTTTACCTGATATAAGAAACAGGGAATTCTTCTTTAACCGAAGTGACCAAACCTACTCGACTTGAAATTATCAATGGATATCTATTAGTACACACAGCCAAACAGTTCAACCAGTCTATGTTATGCTTCTTGAAAAAACTGTCCACCATAACAAACATATCTTATAGTGTAGTGGTTGTTGACAGAGCATTACAGAGCAGAAATTTTTCCAGAATTCTGTCATCTCCTCTGTACCCCATAAAAAAGATATTCAAATATCTAATGATTTGAGATCAATTCTACGTTTGATGCTGTTAGAAAGTTGTACAAAATAAAGTTTTCTGCTCCACAAGTAGTTTTCATCATAGCAAACCCTGCTCTTTTCACCAGCTCATCTCCAATGTTGTGAGATTCTGTGGATCATGCACAATACCATACCACTTAAAAGGATGCCAAGGAAGCTTTCTCCAAAGCAAAAGCTGGACCTGAACGAGCATCAATCGGACGTCCTTTTACCTGTTTTTACTTGTCATTACAGTAACTTAGTGGCTTTTTAATAAACTTTGGATAAACCATGGATTCAAGGGGCAAGGGCTTTCTTGCGCTGGGCAATTAGTTCCTTCTAGAATTTCTACCTTAAATGAGTATAAAATATAAATATATATATATATATATAAACCATACACTGTTATAAATTACATATTCATAATGTGTCATAACGGCTCACCAACATAGTCAATGTTAATTACTTCAGACGTAAAACACACAAGTATAAATTACCAAAACCTTATAACACCAGTCATAACAATAAGCTTTACTTTAGCAAGTTTACTTTATGAATGAAAATTCCCAATTATATAATGTTTCCTCTATATTAGACTATTAAATATTCTACTTCAGAATTAGCTTGACAATCACAGTAAATAAAACAGGATCATGCAAATAAAACTTACGTGATACGCATATATATATATATATATATATATATATATATATATATATATATATATATATATCCACCCCACAGCTACGACAAAACTAAAGATTCTGAAGAAAGAGCCAAATTCCAGCCGCCTTCGCGTACAGTACATGTATTGGACCTGACCATACTCGTATAAGTTTTGTTCTACCTTCATTTATCGTACTTTATTATTCACAACTATTTTACTATCACAGTTTGAATGACAATTTATATTGAACAATTATGATTTTAATATTTATGTTTTAACTTTTTTACTTCTAATATTTATCTTTTTCTCGTTTAATTATTTATGTATTTCTTTATTTATTTTTGTAACCTTCCTGCGACCCTCAGGAGCACCGTTGCGACCGTCATTTGGGTCGCAACCTCGGTTTTAGAACTACTGGTATATTATTTGAAAGCGCGAGCAATTCACCATATATTCGCCATCCTGGAAAATTCACATTGCAGTAGAGGAACAGAATTCAGAATTTGAAATACGTTTCTTCAATAAAACCAAAGATGGAGAATGCCGCTACGTACACTTGAAAATATAGTTGAATAGTAAAATAAGCTTACACTTACCTTAACTTGAATCTATAGATATATGTGAGACCTTAATGAATGTGCAAGGGGTGGTTTAATTCATGATATACAGAGTGTCTCCTTTACCCATGACTCGATTAATTTATTAATAAACTTTAATAATTTTTTACCTACTTACATACAAATTTTAGGCAATGATCTATGTTGGTTAAAAATTCTGAACTTTATAATATATAAGTAACAGATAGATGAGACAGCTTGGATTTCAAAATATTCAGAAAACAAAATGACTAGAACAGACAATTATTTAGTCATAGTTCAACTAATAATATATTCTAAACTTAAGAACTACTAACCATTAAAGCTATACCTAAAAGATTCAGATCATCAGATCAGGTGTATTTTCTGATATTAACTATCCGTATAATGCTGTTATATGCTAACTAACCCCGTATACATATACAGATTCGTGCATAGGTATGGACAACTTCAGAGGTGAAGTAAGATCTCATTTCTATAGTCGAATCAGGTTTTTGTGCTTATATTGTTGCATGAACATTCTGTTCAAGGATGGCATATTTAAATTAGCTAGAACAGGACATTGTATTAGATAAATGCTGGTTTCGTATTCGCGTAAATATTATGCGAGTGAAAAAGTTTAGGTAACATAGATTCTCGAAAGCTTTTAAATGCTTGTAGACACACTAAAACGTTAGAGAAAGATAGGTTAGCTGCTACTTTACATGCCAGATTCGTCATTCGTGGTTACGACTTCGCAGAGGAAACATTTCCAAACGCGTACTGGCGAAGACCACTGAACATTCAGAATCTCCAGGAAACCATATTGTTAAACTCAACCAAGCATGACATGGATATAGAAAATGTGCTTCTTTATGAACATTCCAAGCCTATTTATTTCCTTTACATTATACATTTGAAATCTAAACCCGAAAATATTTTAAAAATATAAATAATATCGGTGTTGGCTTTACGTATTTCCACTTATGTATGTATGTGAGAAGCAATCACTCGAAGGAAGCTCATTGCAGGGAGAACTCATGAACCACTATATAATAATAAATTCTGGACAAATTAAAATACCGATCGATATCATATTTTGCATGAAGAACGCTGTCCTTTCTAGACCAAAGAGCAGAAGACATTCATATAATCACATAGTGATTGCAGTATTTTCCTATGATCACTTAAGTTAGTATTTTCTTCTCCGTGAAAATACTACAGTTTTATTGTTAATTTAATTTAGATACCGACTATTATTTTCTAAATAAACGGCCCTATCTTTGCTTTGTTAATCTAATCGTAGAAAAGAGAGGAGAGTAACACATAGTAATTCAGGGTAGAGGATAGAGGCCGGTTGTGCCTTGGCTAGACTTCGATCTAGTTATTTATAAAAATATTTTCCCGCATAATGATAAATATCCGCTACCAATATGTAAAACGGTGAATGAGTACACTGATAGTTCGATTCGAAAATTGGTTTTCAAATTACTTTGTTAACAAATTTACAAATATTTTAAAATTTTTATATCATTTTACTACTTTTCATAAATTTCCTATGCAATGTAAAATTTATGAAAGAAAAGAAACTAAGATGTCTTTTATTTTCTCTCTTTATCTTGCCCATCTCAGGGAAAAGTAAAGGCAATAGGAAAAATGCAGGAAAACTGCTCCAGGAATTTATCATCTAACATTTGATAATAACTGTGGTCTGCGCGCATCGACGTCACCAAAAGTAGTATTACATCCTCCCACCCTTTGCACGATAAAGCAAAGGCCAGCATATCAGTGTTGTGAGAGCTAAAGTCCCTTTATACTGATGGGGAGAAGGGGCATATTTTCAGTGGCATTTCGTGGAGTGAAGGTTTACCCCTACGCACAAGTAACCGCGTACAAGCAGTTATATTCTAGCTGCATGTACATATATCATAACACCATATCAAGTACTTCATTCTCGGTCAGACTTGTATGTGTCGAAAACTTACACAATCAACCCATATTTTACACGGTTTTTCACAATTCTCACACACACTCATTTATCTTTCATCTCCACACCACCCCAAACACTTCACCTCACAGCCTTATTCATATCCTTACTCGTTCATTCCTCATCGTTTCCTCCTTTTGCACACCAACCATCCTTTACATGTTGTCCATTTGCACTTCTTTCACTCCAAATATTTAATTTTTCTTCGAAAACCTCTCAAGTTCTTCCCTCATACAAACCTGGAGGAAGAGCACTCCCCCCCCCCCGACCCATGTGCTCCGAAAGAAACTGGCGCTCTTACTCGCATCGTACTTGGCAAATTTTTTAACCTCTCAATCCCTTTTCAGCACTTAAATAGACCAACAAAGGATGAAAGAGAGCGTTAAACGTTCTAAAACATAAAACCCAATCTTCATTATCCCTTTCACCCTTAAACTAGGGCAACATTACTGGTCTTTGCCACTTCGAATTACTTAAATAACTTAGACCCTTTCTATAACACAATCAACATTAGCTTTAGTAGCTCAGCTTCACATCATTTAATACAGCTAACAACCAATTTTTCAGACCTCTCACATCACAGAAATAGTCTTCCATGCTTTTTTTTACAGCAATCTTATTAACATCTGTATCATATTCCACCCACAGTCTAAAAGTCATCAAATTATTCACACAATCTAATTTTGACCTCCTTATTTCTTACAGGTACCATTCTTTTTCTTGATGTTCACTTTTTGTCTTTGTTCATCACCATTCTCAATTCTATTTAGCATATTTTCTTGTTCACATCTGGATCCTCGTTCTTATTCCTTTTAAATAATTCATTCGCTACTTTCCTACTCTGTTTAATCACATATTTCACTTTCTATTTCATCTGCTTGTATCAACATAACCGCACATTCATGCCTTCTTCATCTGAAATATTAATCATTTGTAGTTACTCATCCTTTTTGCTTCCAATCACAGATTTCGCGCCCAAGTTGCACCTTTTAAGATTTTTCTTCTTTCTAATTCTGGCACCTCCCCCACACAACCCTTGCCCTCCCTCCTACCATTTCCTAAAATTTGTTCAACATTTCCTCTACATCTCTATAAGGTCGCACTAATTTTCTCTCCCATTATTTCAAGCTTTCTCTCATAATCTCTCGTTTTCCTCGGATTCAATATTCATTTCACTTATGATTTCTCTTCGTTTCACCATTATTTTTATCTTCTCATCCATGCACTACTTTAGTTAACCTTAATCAACACAATCCTGTAATCAGATATGCCCATTTGCACACCTCATATCTTTCACATCAAATAAATTTTGACACATATTTTGTCTTACTAGGCACATATAAAATATACTCCTAAGATACCCGCTCCTCTTTGTCCAACCGAGGGTATATTAATGCACCTTCTTGTACAAAAAAGAATGTGCTTGCCAAAAATAAGTTTGTTGAAGGACATATTTATACCACCCTTTCTTAAGTTGCATTCTATTCGAGTGTACTAAATGTTTGACTTATCACCTGTCTCTCATTCTGTCCCCTATTTAGCCAGGACCCTCAGATGGGAAGCGAGGGCACTATTATAGGCTCCGCTGCCTACTTAATTTGATCACTTCTCTCTACATCAGTCTCAAGCTCCTACTTCGTCAGTGGAGACATGTGGAGTATCTCCTTTCTTCGACTAACCACCAAATTTAAATATCGCACCTCTCCAGTAAGTGTGATTCTTCACCGCATCCATGTAGTTAGTATCGCACACTAGCGAGTTTTATTCGTTTTATGCATATCTTAGAATAATTCTTCTAATTGCATCTATTTCTTCAGATTCCTATGTTGTTAAATCATGAAAAAACGCTCAGTTTCCTCAAACAAAAAAAATCTCGTTGCAAGAAACGTAGCGGTCAGCTTTAAAATTACATTTTCTGCATCAAAGTTATGAACAACCATGAGGCATGAATAAATGAATGAAGGAAGGAACGAAAAATATCGTAGACGAAAACAATAATCAGCTTTAACAGGTTTCCATTTGATTTTCTTTCAACCTTAGATGGAGGTTGAGGTGTATAACGCATGTCATTTAAACTTCAGAAGCAAACATGATCAAAATAACACAATAATTATCTTTTATTACAAACTAAGTCAGTCACTCCTTAGTCACATACTCTCTAAAATTATTTAACTAAGTCAGGTGGCCATTCACTCGTTTTTTTTTCGCTGCGTAGTTTTAATAAAAATCCAGCTAGAAAATGATTATGCCTGTAAATGATTGTGAATAACCAAAACATTCCGTCAGCTCTAAGCAGACACATCTCAACCTTTCAAATTAGTCTTCTTTAACGTAGTTTCAGCCTTGCATATGGCCGGATACGAAATACCAGGCTGCTCTATTTGTTATGCCATCTGCGAAGCGGTGGCAAGACTAAGCTTGCCACAAGGTCATATTAATCTGCAACCAACAGACCGCGGGAAACCTCGTAGATCCGTTGTAATGGTTAAAGTCGTATACCAGTGCTTTTGCTACAATTGTACGTGAAGGTAAAGTTTTCATTCAATACCTATAATGTGTTGTAGGAGGTTTGTTAGGTGGGTGAGATATGTTTAAGTGCTGATTCTAAAGCCGTCTTTGACTTCCTCCTTTAGGTCATAGTGTTATACTGCGATCAAGGGGAAAGTTTTTAATAAACCCCTATAATGTGTTGTATGAAGTTTGTTAAGTGAGATTTGTTTGACTGCTCTTCTCTGAATCCGTCTTTAACATCCTCCATTGAGTTATAATGGCATGCCGCGATCGAGGGTATCCTCAGGCATTTAAGATTTAGTAATATAAATTCACAGAAAAATGGATTAAGGTTAGGAATCTAACTTAACCAAGGCGAGAGAAGAGATGACGATAGTTAAGCCCAAACAAATTTAAATTTCGAAATTTTAACTTAACCTAACCTAAGCAAATCGAACCAAACTTGACCAAGCAAAACATGAGGGAGGATAGAGCCACAATTACCCCAGCCTCATCCAGGATACTGGTGAGCTAATTTCATTTACACTCTCCATACCATACAGCCAAGTATAGTGTTCCCTTACGTTTCTAAACTGTTCCGACATAATTTTCAAGCGCACACTTTTATACAAAACCATTCCGTCAAGCCAAACTTAACTCCAAAGCCGGGCCATAACATCTTTACTAATAACAACGGATCTACACTTAAGCAAAATTTACCCCCACACAAACTCGATTCTTCTTTTTCTTATAGAGCAATCATCTGTGAATTTCCTTTTTTAAGGGGATACCACATTTAATTTTTCAACTTTTTAATAAGTTAGATTAGCATATATAAAATAAACCTCATTAAAAGCCCTTTTATTCTTGCCAAACTCATAATAACCTAAGGCGCGGTTTTTGGTATAGAGAGTGTTCTTTCAGGCCCCTCCCAATTGAAAAATGATATCATATAAATGGCTATAAAATTACTAGAAATTAAGCATTCGAACTCAATTTACGAGCATTAGATGCACATATGATTTAGTTATAATTTGAAATCAGGTTTCTTTAGTTCCATGTAAATTTGTGTTAATGGTGGACTAAAAAACATATTTTTCGGACAGAGTCAACCAAGCGTTTTGTTCTTAGCTAGAAAAGCGGTTGCTAGGTGAATACTAGTGGTGTTCTGAGTGCCGTGGAATTTAGTTAAATCTATAATCGAATGATACTAAAAATATAAACTAGTTCTCAGGCGCCATTTATTTTAGCAAATATTTGAAATCGCATGGCATAGTTTTGCGTTTTGTTTACAAATCAACTTTGAAATGCTATGGAGAATTTCCACAAATGTATAAGATTTTGCATTATCATAATTTTTACTATGTTCTTATCATGTTGCTAAAACAAAATATATATTATAAAAAAGTGCATAAGATTTGTAATAAAATGATATAAATATCAATGGTGTAGTTTTTTTTCACAAATTAACTTTAAATACTTAAGAAATCTTTCCACGAATGTATGCAATTTTGCATTATCTTAATTTTGACTATGTTCTAGTCATGTTGCTAAGAAAATAATTATACAATAAAAAGTGCATAAAATTTGCAATTAAATGATATACAAAACGATAAGATGTGAAATTTGAACGAAATAATTTGAAAAGTGACAACTAATGAACAAATGTGATATCCCCTTAAAACTATTCAGTCCAATTCTTCTTTTTACCACATCACATATACTCCACAAATTCTATATTCTCACTCGATTTAGACACACATGCGGATTAGCCTACCTTGATGGGGTTAGTTAGGGAAAGCCCGCTAATTTAGTCATTTCGTATGTAGCTCATATGAAAATGACTTCGTAGACACTGCTTCCATTTAGTTGCCTTTTCCGACAGTAGAAAATTACAAGAAAAATAAAGGGATATGGTTGGGAATTGTAAGGAAAAATCGATGAGATAGTGGTGAATTATAACATAAAAAAAGAGTATAAATTTGTGTATTGAAAAAATATATATATTTTACTCGAACGTTATTTAATTTACTTGGCTGGATATTGTTTGTATACAAAAATAATAATTAAATTAGTGATTTGCCTTTAAGCAAGGATAATTTCAAGATGACAAATAATGATTTGAAATTTACAACATAACACGATGAAACCGTAGTCAATTTATCTACTCCACCGCTGATCCTCGAACTCTTGGTTTTAACTTCTAAAATTAGCAAAAGAAGACATCTGAGGATTGGTCCTTGAGAATTGGATAACGTGTACCAGGATTCATTAACACGGGCGAACATTTTGATAACAGAATAAATATCTGTAGCAAATTACCTGATTGAAAACATTCTCCACAACAAATCTGCAATAACCAATGTCTTAAATGACATTTTAGGTTCGCAAATGTTTATAACAATAGTAAAAATTTTAGTAAGATAAATTAAATAATTCCAGACATTTAAGGGAATCAAGCTAAAATAAAAATAAAGAATATTAAACAATGTCTGAATTATCTTTCTCAGTCAAAAAACCTTCTTCATTAATATACCGTTTCTACCGCTCTAGAAAAACAACCAAGTAATCTTCATAGGGAGATGTTGAAATGCTCCTAACCTCAGTCTTGCTAATT
The DNA here is from genome assembly GCA_963969495.1 of Ceratothoa steindachneri. Lineage (NCBI taxonomy): Eukaryota > Metazoa > Arthropoda > Malacostraca > Isopoda > Cymothoidae > Ceratothoa > Ceratothoa steindachneri. Next base: position 49,190,290 of record OZ018336.1, read on the forward strand.
TCCGAATTTCCAGAATTTTGAGATGATGTTTAATTTAACTGCACACATTGTGTCAAATCTAGTGAATGGTAAACTAGTGGTCTTATATAATTTGTATTTTGCAGACAAATTAGCTTTGGTAACATATTTGGAGATCAATAGACAAACCATCAATTTCATGTTTTTATTTTCATTTCAAATATGCTGAATCTGAATCAAACAATTATATATGTCTAGCAGGTCTCAGTTATCACACACTTACCTCGTAAACCTTCCTGCCACTATATATAATTAGTTGTGTTACTTCCGTTTGTGTGATAGCTCTTTAGATTCTAGCAAAAAATAGGCTATCATGGCAATACTACATTTTACTTAATATGTACCTCCTTTTCTTTTTATATTGGTAGAACCTCTTCTTGTTCACTTTGCCACTGTATGGATTCTCTGGGAAATAGGAGAAATGAAAATTCAAAAAATGCTATTTGAGGGACAATTTTTCAACCTTTAATGTTTATAAGATTTGATAAGTTCATCCATTAAAGCAATATATTGGTCCTGCCTATGATTTCCCAGGAAACCAATGCACGACACCCTAAATCCACACCAAGCAGCTAATTCTGCTTCTTCCATCATTCCTATAAAGTCATTGTTATATACTGTATATAGGAACTCACGAATTTGACGGCCGTGGATTATGTCTTTAAATTGAACATAGCTTGACATAATTTGTAAAATTTCTACCTGTGGTACATTAATGCTGGTTTATCCTGCTTTATCATTTTAACAAATGCTTCAGTAAGCCCAGTTTTATGAGAACAGATGGCAAAATGTTCTTTTCATTCTTTATTAATGGTTCATTGACAAGAGTGTGTGATCCTAATATTAATGAATCTCACAGTGGCCGTTTATACTTAGTGTAATATTTTGATATCATTCGGGTGTCCTACATATATAGAAAACGCTTGCACTTGGTATATCCACTTTGCAACTCCTTAAATTTGGCAACAAATTTAAAATCTGCACAAAAATTCAATTCGTGTCCATTCTGTTTTATGCAATCTAGAATGAAAAAAAGAGTTTCATAAGAATCTTTTATAAAAACTGGAATAGAAGAAATGGTGTTTCATTTGTTCTGCACAACAGCTTTACCGATGTAGAGAGATATCCCAATAACAATCTTTATTGATTTCACTCATACTTAAGTTTGACGACAGCAAAGTGTCCTATAATATCATTTTAGAACAAAGATTTCTTCCGATTTATCAATATTGTTGTATAACTAATGAACGTTTTCTAACTCCTGTAATAGGAGCACTTTCAGCCCCAAATTCCATTCTAGCAGATGATAGGCCAGTAGAACATCTTGCTTTTCTAGTAAGTGAAAGATTCAGAACCTTGTCAATTAGTTTGGAATGAGTAATTAGATGTGGCATTTTTCCACACTAAGGTTTGGGTTCGTACGACTGATCTTTGGATCCTACTTCATCTTAGTTGTTTGTTTCTTCTACCTATCTTTCACATGGAAGCTAAGATAAGATTGGTTCCCAACCATGAGTATAATTATTTAATTGAAAGAATATGATAAATTTGAGTGAGAAATAAATAAAGTTAAAGAGCAGCATTATTTTAACTTAACATAAAAGTGTTTAGATTCTTAGATAGCAGACCTATTATAAGGTAGGTCTGTCCAAATTACGAGAGAATCAGAAATATGAACTTTGCCTGCAAAAAAGGGGTATTCTGAAACCCATCACTTTTTTGTGGTCCTGTATCAACATCCAATTATAAATTCACTCTATTAATTTTCCATCATAACAATAGTCCCATAGGCAACTCTTCGAAACTTGAAAGAGTAATTCAAATTCCATTGTTGGTTCATCCTAATTTTGCAAGTTTTTATACAATCCGGCTTTAATTCAATTTTATCAAAACATCCCTCTAAATCAGCTAGTGTAGAAGATTTCTAGGTAAATCAAAGCGAAGAAGATGGAACTTCTAATTCGCATTTTTCACCATAGTTTTTTCAGTGTTTTTTCGGCAGACAGTTTGAACTTCGCATTCGATGCGTTGCCATATATTTTATGCCTCTGACCCCCAAATTTGAAATTTATGGCTTTTTTCAAATCTCTACCTAACCGACGTAAAGACAAGGAAATATTTCTCGAAATTTATCGATAAGGAACAAGATATTCTCAGAAATGTGCGACTAAACAGCTCATTCAATATTCAAGAGGAATAGCTTGCGCTCCTTTTGCTCGGTTGGACTAATTTCGATAGAACTTGACGTCATGAAAAGTCTCATTTATTTTTAGTTAGTTAGACGTCAGTGGATGTGCCTGTCGAGCTAATTAGTTTGACTTCAATGGATATCTGTTCATTCTACTATCTTTACCCTCATGGATCTTCTCTTCATCTTTCTTTGCTCGATGCCAAAGGAAGTCCCGTTCATCCTACTTTGTTTGAATTCAATGGATGTCGCGTTCATCTTACGTAACTTGTCGAAAATAGATGTCCCATTCAGCATACTCATCCTGACGGTAAAGGATTTCCCTTTATCCTAATTAGCATTATGATAATGATGTAAAGGTAATCCTAATTATCTTTGTTTCACTGGATGTCTAGTTCATCCCACCGGACCTTAATCTTAAGAGGTGTCTCGTGCATTCTACAAAGGTTGGCATCAATGGATATCCCTTTCATCCTACTTCGCTTGGGTAAATGGATTTATAGTTTATCCAAATTAGCTTGACGAAAATAAATGTCCCGCTCATCCTATTTGAGTGATCTCAACGGATGTTTAGTTTATTCTAATTCCCTTAGTTTAACGTCAATAATTGTCTTTTTCATCCTAATTAGCTTGAGGTCAATTGATATTCCATTCATTCGAATTTGCATTTCCTCAATGGATATCCTGTTCATTAAACTTCGCTTGGAAGGCCTTCTCAAAAGATATTTACCATTTTCTATGTAATCTTAATTCTCTAGTTCATTCTATTAAATTTACACTTGAAATTGAGGAAAATGGGTCTCTTCCTTTTCTTGACCTTTTGATACATAGGACGTCGTCAGGTTTTAAATACTCTGTTTATCGCAAACGGTCTAACTCCAGTTCATATATTCTCCTTTATTCCCTATAATATTGTCAAAATTAAACGGTCTGAATTCACTCCTATGTTTTTGCGTACATTACGCCTTGTTAGTCCGGAGTTTTCGGATGAGGAATTGTCTAATATTTTTGAAGTAGGTAAGAAACTTTGTTACCCTCGTTAATTTTTGCATACTTCATTAAACTTTGCAAAGAGAACTTTTTATAGAACTGATAACCCACCGGTTTTCAATTACAAAAATTGTCTTATCTTCCCATAATTTGAAGCATTTTTTTGACCCACCCATATTTTCAAGCAACCTAAAAGGTAGAGTATATTCTATAGAACGTTCTATTTGTAATTTACCTTACTTCGGGCAAACTGGTAAATCTTTCTCTACTAGAATTTACCAATATAATTATAATATTAGAAGAGGTGAAATAAATAGCGCTATATTTTTACATTTATCGGAAAATAACCACCCCATTGACTGGGGTTAGGCAAAATTCCTTTATCATTCTGCTGAATTCACCAAAAAATGTTGTCGAGTGTTCCTTATTAGTGTATTATCATTCGCAATGCCTCCCAACTACGTGTTTTTGTGTGTGACTGTGGATAAATTCTTAGCTCTAAATGTTTTCGCTCTAATGATAATCCTTTAATTTTTTTTTATCCAACCATATTCCCTGAATATACATCGCGTTGTTATGTGTATATCGTTTTAGGGATGCGCATGTCTGTTATTAGTTGCCTAATGTTCTTTTTCCTGGTGTTTTATTCTGTTTTTTTTTGTGTTTTTCCATTGGTCTGTACTATGTTATGGGCGTTCCTTAAGTATCTTTGTATCCTATATAATGTTTTCTACTCTATTTTCATGCAATTCCTTGAAAATGAACTTGCAAATATATTTCGAAAGTGCTTGCATTCATCTTTTCATTTTCCTGTGAGTTAATTTTCCTAATATATATATATATATATATATATATATATATATATATATATATATATATATATAGAGAGAGAGAGAGAGAGAGAGAGAGAGAGAGAGGAAGAGAGGGAGAGAGAGAGAGAGATAAAGGAATTGGATATAATTTACTCATTATTTTGGAATTGGTGCAAGCCTGGAGAGTGTGTGGCATTTATTATTTAAAAAAGGAAAGACGCTAAAAGGCCTAATTTCTGCCTTTTAAGGCAAGGCGATTCCCTCGTTTTTTTGTGCCTTTGACTGATGCAGAGCGACCCCTCTGACGCAAAGCTCCTTCGTTTGAGTTGTTCTTCTCCGGCCATTAATTTATTTTCGCTTTCATATGATAGGGTATGATAGATCATTATATTATTTTGTAGAGATTTTGGAACCACTAGGTTTGCGATTAGTATGTAATGCATTATTCTTCTTCCAGGATTCAGAGTTGAGCGAATTTAGCCTAGTAGAGCAGTTTAAGCTCGTTTTCGATTAGATCTTCTATTCCTCTAGGTTTTCCTCCTCTTTCACATTAGGTATTCCAAGATTGGAAGAATCCAGTAATATTTTTACCTAGTTTTATTTATTGATTACTCGTTGTTTTACTTGAATATGACGAAATTGATCTGTTTGGATTTTGGAATCTACCCAGGAAAAATCTAGTTTATATTACACATTTGTAAAAAATTTTAATTTAATTTTTTATACAAATCTATTATTAAAAATAAGAGAAAGTAATCCGTAATCTCCAAACATTTTGAAATTCCCCAACCGATTTCATTTCTTCAACAAACGCCAACAACACTTTTAATTGAAAACAATAACTAGGAGTTACTTCTATCTAATCTATTAGACACAACCCAAATTTTGCGCCTTTTGCTAGTTGATAAAAATTATCGAGTGCCTTTTCATTTCAGCATTATTCTGCACATTTGTTTCTAACGAGAATTCCCTTGCTGAGGAGAAAAACTGAAGACCGAGCATAAAAATGTTTCCTAAACATTACACCGCGGAAGAGAATAAAAATCCATTTAGTAAATTGCTTATTTATTAAAATGAGAGTCCAGTGGGAAGCGACTATTTGTAGAAGATTGGTATTTGGTAACGTTAGATGGAATAAACAGGATAATGTTCTATGTCGAAGGTGATAATTTGTACTACTCTGAAAATAGTTTTATGGTGATTGTTCGATCTTTGAAGTTAAATCCTGATTGAAATAGTTTCAGATCACCTAATTTGATTCCTGATGTTAAACAGAAGTTAAATTTAATGCAAAAAAACTAATTGGAAAACAGAATGGATGTTAAAAGGAGCGATGGTAGTCTACCATCTGGTTTGTGATAAAGTATGCGGTATACCATCATGATTCTGGTAAATTTGGGGATCTAACATCATATTTCTCGTATTTTATGCGGTCTAATGGCATGATTCTAATAAATTGGAGGTGGTTGTTGTATGCGGTCTAGATTGAGGATTTGGTTAGATTTCGAGTGCTGGACCTTCATATTTCTTTACTTTTATGTACTCTACACTCATGTTTCTGGGAAAGCTTGCAGGGGTTTACTTTCTTATTTCTAGTATAGTATTATCTATTGAATCATGATACCACTGAATTTAGTCGTCTTCTACCATGTCGTAGGTCAGGTTCTATTTCCTGACCACTGCTTGCTTTCTTTGACTCGGAACCGAACGTGGCAAGCCCGCAGGACGCTTGCGATTAGAGCTTGCCCTGAATGATGCCCTTTAAGCGTAGGTTGCACTAATTCGAGTAAGAGTGACTATTTTCCTTGCCGAATTAAATCAACTAACTAGGAGGTTCTGGATATCAAACTGGATGAAACAAAATATTTTATAGTACTGTACAAATAAAAATAAAGTAATAGATACAACATAGAAAAACAAAAGAACTAAATGGGCTAAAGGTTTACACACGTTAGCTCCAGGCAGGAGCCGTGAGCACGTACACACAAACGTACACGACCGACAAAAGATAAACTACCATTCCGTGAGGATCTCCCGACCGAGGATTTTGTACCCAGGAGAAGGGCTTTGCGTGGGAGGGGGAAGGTATAAAAGTCGATCTGGGTTGCTTTGAAACGGTACGGTTGGGTTTGCACTTGGCCGATTAGTAGTCGTCCTACTTAAAGTTATAAAAGAGAATACAACCATTCGTCTAAAAACCACTGCGAGCCTAGAAAGGAGGGATCAATAGAGTATTTCGCCGCGGAGAAGCTGTTCGAATACACCAGTGTGAGAGTCTCCTCATTCCGAGTTCTTATTTCTTCTTATTTAAGTTTCTTGACTTCAGGCTCTTGGGGTAAGGTAGGCCAAGAGAAAAAAATATGCGTCGCGTCCTCTTTAGCAAAAATACTACTCTTAGCCAGGCCACGCTTAACTATTTATACGTTCTCGCCGGAAGTGAATTTTACCGACGCTTCGGAAGTGAATTTTACTATATCTATACAGAAGCGCCGGGAATGAATTTAGACCTTCACGCCATCTCGCAAAACCTCTCGTTCTTACAATTAGGCTCACTATAGGGCATCTTATCAAACGGAATTTACCTCAAAAAGAAGCCAATCACGGGTTCTTTCCGTCCTACCCGTCTGACTGTCTGTCTCTCTCTCTATCTATCTATGATCTATATTTCTCTCATCTTTGACATCTCCGTTCCCCCCCAGATGGAACTTCTGGAAAGAAGTGACAACAATAATAACAAAAAGAGGGTATATATCGTAATTTCAAAACAACAAAACAGAAAAATATAGGAATAGATGGTACTAAATTTTAAAAAACACACACGATAAAACTATATATAGGGACTGCGGAGTACATATGTATACTGATTATTATTACAAAATAAATAATTGACAATGTCCACAATTATCAACAAATACCTTTAAGAAGGAGGTTCTCCTGCCTCGAGTCCATAGCAATATTAAGTTAGCACAATCATTCTATTATACAAAAAATAAAAAAGGTACATGTTCCTTTAAAATTAATAAAAATATTGCCTGAAGATATGTACTCCCAAAAATTAATCTTAAAAATTAGAAAAATTTACTCTCAATTATGATAAGTTCGAGGAGGAATTCAATGGAATCCTGCTTAAGCTATCGGTCATTCAGTTATTGGTGCCTTTAATATACAGGATCCTAAATTGAAATTCTTATAAAAAAATACTCCAGCGCGTTAGACGACCATTATTGTTTGTTTTACATCTAGGAGGTAGGACAAGAGTTTATGGTCAGTTTTGATTACAAACTCTTTCCCTACCAACAACATTTTAAACTTTTGAATTCCCAAATTATCGCGATGACCTCTCACTCAATCCCAGCGTAGTTCTTTTCGTGGGGTAACAATTTTCGACTTACATATGCGATTGGAAAGCTCTCATCATTTTTTCTCGTACTGGACTAGAACATAGCCTATTCCCTCGTTGCTGGTATATGTTCGAATACCAAACGGTTCATCGGGATTGGGCAAAAGTAATATGGACGCCGACGCAAGTTTTTCCTTAAGTTGATCAAAAGTCTTAACCGACAGCGGGTTCCATACGAGGCACTTGGGGCCTATTGAAAAAAAAATCACAGAAGGAAGCAAAAAGTGAGGCGAAATTCTGAATAAATCGTCTGTAAAAGGATACGGAACCCATGAACGATTTTAATTGCTTCTTGGTCGCGGGCAGAGGCATTTCAACAATGGCTTGAATTTTATCCCCCTGGGAATCTAGCCAGTTATTTCCAATACGGAAGCCAATATAGTCAATTGTACTCTAAGCGAAATGACACTTACTAGGACCGATAGTTAGATTATGTTCCCGACGTCTTAGTAAAACTGCTTGTGGAGCAGTCAAGTACTGATTCTATTCATTCGTAGCCACATCAATATTATCAAAATAGAATGATCTATTTAAAAATCCATCTAATATCCTTCTTATGATCCAATTATATTTACTGCATGTAGTGACAAGACCAAAGGGGAGTCGTCGAAATTGCATCAGCCCCTTCTCAGTTGGTGAAGATTCTGGTCAATTAAGGGGATCGGTTCTGCAATGAATACAATAACTAAATTAAATTTCCTAGAATCGATGCACATCCGGTATGATCCATCTAGTTTCTTAACCATAACAACCGGAGACCAATAATCTGATTTTGGTGGTTCTATAATTTTAAAATTTTACAGCTTGTCTACCTTAGCATTAAATGCTTCTTTTAGATGTATAGGCAACGAATACGGTTTAGTTCGCACGGGTTATTGGGTGGTCAATTGGATGTTATTTCAAATTGGGCAGCAAATCCAAGAATTTTAGAGATGACGTTACTGACGTGCTTCAGGAGCGCTTGTAGGTGGGTTTTTTTGAAGAGGCGACAGCTGGACGCTCACTTTTAGTTCAGCCAATGAGGATTCAGTTACGTCTAACAAGACGTGTAATGGGTATTCGCTGTCTTGCTCTAGGCAGGAAACTTGTACTACACTTATTGGGTAGATGGGATAATTAGCCTCCATAGGCGATTCCTTATCTATAGCCACAATCTGGTTAGCCTATGCGCGTCGGTTATACTTCTTAAAAAGATTTACATGGAAAAGCTTCCTTCCTGTTGAAGTTTCAATGAAATAATCGACGCCGCCGCATTTCTCGATTACTTGATAGGGGCCCTTCCATTGGCTCAGTCATATTATAGGATCCATATTATAGGGATCAAGCAATTTGGCTTTTAAAGTGGAATAATCAATGATTGCCTCTGAAGGGAGCGAGATGAAAATATCCCTGAGCTAGTTACTAAGTCAAGGCAACAAATTGGCTACGCCGTCTGGTTCAATATTTCCTTGATGCACCTAAAAGACTTTTTCGAAGTGAGTGAGGTATGACCGAAATCTTCTCTTTCCTTGAAAACAGTCAATTTTATCGACGCGGTTTGTTGTAATTCGCTCCTTGAATTAATTTAAATCGTGTCCTTTCTGGCCTTGGTCATTTATAGTGCATGTAAACGAATTTTCTCTCTTTCATTTTTTTCTTCTTTACGTTTTTCTCTTCTCTTTTTTCCTCACGTTCTTTCTCTTCTCTTTTTTCTTCACTTTCTTTCTCTTCTCTTACCCTTCTTTCTGCTCTTATTGCTCTCTCTTAAACTTGGATGTACGCTATTAAATCCTCCCACTTAGTGCAAGAGACTCACCTTGTGCTTTGAAAACTTCGAAAGAAGACATTCTGTCGTGTTCAGCAAACGAATAGACAAAATTAAAAAAAAATAAACAAAAGAAATTACCCAAGTTGTCGAACCCGATTTAATCGTAATTGACTTGATTAACTTCACTCAGAAGCACGAACGGAAGTGCAAATGGATTTTGCTTAACCCATTATTAAAATCACATAAAAAATGAGACCATAAAAAAAACACAACTAATTATTACGCACGATTAGAAGAACATCCCGTTCGCTCACTCAGAATAATTTCTAGACTCGAGATCTTAGCCAAATCCAACTATTCTGATTGAGACGCTATCCTCGGCGTCTACCCATCAAGTACACCAAATAAAGAAAAAGAACAAAATAAATCAAATTCCTACTGAATATTTCGCCAGAAACAAATAGAAATTCCGCGTGGGAGTATTAATGAAGCAAAGTCACAAAAATATAAAGTTCTTTAGAACTTATAAATACATAAATTCAAGTAACCTATACAAGAAGATTGTTTCGCCACAGTTTTCTGATAGCCAGAACCAAACTACACACCTGAAACCAGTTTAATATATATATATATATATATATATATATATATATATATATATATATATATATATATGTGTGAGAGAACTCCACGTGGAATCTTTTGAGCAGATGGACTTCCATGCGCTTCAGAAAGCCCAGTTAGGCCTAAATTAGTAAGCCTAACCCCCCCTTCCAAAGCGGTAGCCTCGAACCGTGTCCACCACGATTCACTTTTAAACGGGCAGAATAGCATCTGCAAGAAGATTCGATGTCATTCGAGAGTATAACTGTTTCCCGCTAACCGCCCCCCTTCCCAACCCAGGGGAGAGCCTCGGACATAAATAGCGCTCAACTCCCATGAATAGACACAGAGTTGAGAAGTCTCGCCCGGACCACAGAAGATTCCCCATAGTTCTAAGTCAGGTCCTAAAAACAAAGCAAAGTGACAGCTGAACTATTTTGTGTATTTGGAATTAGCCCCAGCCAGTGAGGTAATTCCACTTAACGATCGCCACCGAGTGATTTTTCCGGCTTCTCTCGTCAACTCCTATCGAAGACCTCCTTCGTTCGCCCCTTATTTCGGGTGGCCAAAATACTCTCCCCTGGACCGGAAGTTTGATCCCCCCCCCCTGTTTTTGGAAAACAATCATCACTTCTAGTTCCCACTCAGAAGTTCCGAGCGGCCTCACATCACGTGCAGAAGACATCTGCAAGCCAACTCCTCTCCCCCCTTCAGTAACCCAATTGAGTTAATTCCCATCTCCATTTAAATAGTCTCCTTCTGTAATACCTTGTGTTCTAACTTCATAGTATGATTTATAACTACAATCCCCCCCCCCTTCGTTACTGATGTGGTTTTGTCAGTTAATTCTCTGAGGTAATTTTATCCATCAATTTTCTCATTATTTTTATGTAAATAAAATTATATTTTTGTACATTACTCTTTAAATAACCTTGAGCTTTGCCATTGCCCATTTGTTAGCTGACCTCATTGCACTCTCCTCTCGCATGTCAGACCTCCTAAACTAGCGGCGTTCCACCCCTTCGTCGGTTCACCTGTAAGTTATCGGTCCCTCCTCCCCATAGATATAATATAGTATTGATGTAATACAATGTCATACTACGACATATATATATATATATATATATATATATATATATATATATATATATATATATATATATATATATATATTAATATACATATTATATAATCTAGTGTCAAGTGTGTTTGAAGTTTTTACGAACCCGTGTCATTTTAATCTCGACATTAGAAGTTCCCTTGTTATTCACGTACATCCCTTTCATTTATTTTTTGTATTGTACTAGCAGAAGTTAAGTTCAAGTTAATTGAAGAGCAGTGGAACGTAATCTATTTAGATTTTGTGTTGGACCCCAGGTAATTTTTTTTTATTGTGTTCGAATTTTGGAGACTCTCCTGGTTATTAATCCAAAAGAGATAAGGTCTTTGGTATCCTAATTCCGGTAGGACCATTTTAATTTTTTTTTCCCGGTTTAGAAACAGAAAGGTAGGTAGCTGTATCTTAATTTTTTTGTGATCAAGGCCTTCACAAATATTCAAGTATTCTTTTCCCGTGGTTAGTGTCGTAGCTCGTTCGAGTACCAGTGTTTCCTCAGTTAACTGCGTAAAAATGTCATCCTTCGAAAAACTCAAGAGTCAGGGTGAAATGTTAGGTCTTTCGGGCAAAGATCTGCTAAATTACGTACAGAAAGAAGAGAGGAACGAACGGGCAGAGCGAAGGGAAGACAAACTAAGAAAAACGGAGATGGAGAACAAACTGAAGATGGAGATGAAGATGGAGAACAAACTGAAGATGGAGATGGAGATGGAGAAGAACAAAATGGAGGAGAACAAACTAAAGATGGAGATGGAGGAGAACAAACTGAAGATGGACATGGAGATCGAAGAGAGCAAACTGAAGATGGAGATGGAGAACAAAATGGAGGAGAATAAAGTAAAGATGGAGATGGAGGAGAACAAACTGAAGATGGAGATGGAAGAACATGAAAAAATTAGGCAGCATGAGCTGGAAATGAGCCGAAATCAAATGGATTCTCAGTCCATCGGTTCCCGGGCTGATATTCCCCAAACTCCTTCAGTTCATCTTCCCGCTTTTAATGATGGAGAGGACTTTGGGTCATTTTTGGCTCATTTTGACAAAATCTTTCAGATCAATAGATGAGATCTCAAAAATGATAGAGTCGCTCGCTTTCTTTCCCTCCTAAATGCCAAGTTAAGGGATATCTTCGTATTCCTTTCCCCGGAAGCAACTTTGGACTATTCCAGGTTAAAGTCCGAATTGCTAGCCGCTGTTCATATGAATAGCGAATTCTACCGCTCCCGACTCCGCCAGGAAAGGATCCGCCCCGGCCAAACATTTCGACTGCACGGGTACATCCTCTAAAGACACCTTCAGTGTTGGCTGGATGCGTGCAGAATTCTCCTGGCCTACGAGTCCCTTCTGGACTTCTTCCTTTGGGATCAGCTTTTAGCTGCCGTGGCTCCCAAAATTCACGCCTTCATTAAGGATAAACGTTGCGCCACTTTCAAGGAGTGCTTGGAAGAGGCCGATGTCTACACGGGTAGTCATCATTTATATTATACCATAAGGATGTTAAAAAGGCTCCCCAATCATCCCCCAAAACTCAACTTTATGGCCCTAAGAACTCCCCTAAATTGGTTCCAAGATTTACCAAAGTTCCTAGTCCCTCGAAGCCAAAAACTTCTATCCATCTGAACACCGAGACGTTAAGCCCGTCGTTATTTCTCCCCCGGTTGTGCCGTACCAAAAGAACCCGATCGTCTGCTACACCTGCAGAGTTCCCGGCCATCACCACACGAACTGTCCTCAAAACTCCCGATTCGCAAACTCTCAGTCTAACCAAGTACACCAAATCTGGGCCGCCCCTGATCCTCCTCCATCGCTTCAGGAGACTCTTGATCCTCCTTCGCCCGCCAAAGACCCGTCCATCAGGTAAACTTTCTCTTTAATGAGAACAACCCTGGTGGATTAAAGTTCGAGAACAGAACTGTGAAAGGTCGCCGAGTATCCACCCTCGTCCGTGACACCGGGTGCACCTGTATTATAGTGTCTGAGGACCTACTCCCCCCTGTTGGGCCCGAACACAGGAAATTTGCAGTGGTCCACGACTACCTTGGCCGGGCCAGTCGTTTCCCAGTAATTCGTTGTCACATCGATTTTGACTATATGTCCGGTTGGGCCGAAGTGGTAGCGGCCCCAATTCAGTTCTGCTCCGTTTTATTCGGTCAGAACCGTGTAATTCACGACCATCCCGTGGCCCAGCCCGTGATTCCTCGTACACAGGCAGCCATGGAATCCTGTGCACATGTTCCCCTGAAAACCCCTATCAACCCGGAGTTCCAAGCCCTCCGGAGCGATAAGTTTTCCCGCGGCCAGAATGAGTGCGCAACTCACCTCCCCTTTTGGGAGAAAACTAAACTCTCGAGCGTAAGTCCACCCGAGGTAACAAACGAGTCTTGTATCCCGTAAAGAAGGACTTATTGAGAGGTTTGAGACCTAATTGAACCTTAAGTCACGAGAACTAAAAGTCAAACCTGGTGCGAAGGTGCTGGTGCTACTTTCCACAGGAAGCAACAAAATCCTTAGCCAGCAAAAGCGACCCTACCCCAACCTCGAGGCTAGAGGACCCGTGGATTACCTCATCCATACTCCGGTGGGAGCGAAGGTTTTCCACGTGAATTGTATATATATTATATCATCAATGTTCCTAATTATGATTTTTTGGGGGGTCCACTAAATTGTTTAGTCCTTAGTCCCATATTTATCCCTCCATTTAATTGTTTTTTGATTTTTTTGGGTACCACTGAAATTTAGCCAATATTCTCCTGTGATTTTTTTGTTGTTTAAAATTGTATTAGTTAAATTCTCTAGAATCAACCTGTTTAAGGCTTATGTCCGTAATTCCCCGCTGAGCTCAGATTTACGTTTTTTTGTGTGTGTGTACAACTGTCGTAGAAGATCAGAATTCCGCTAGACCCTTGATAATTCTAGTTTGACGGGTTGGGATGATCCTTTCCTTCGCAACTGCTCTGTAAAGCATCATCTTTCGGCTTGGAGATGTGTGAGGGATCCCCAGTGGAATCTCTTCAGCAGACGGAACTTCTATGCGTTGCAGGAGGCCCGGTTAGGCCTAAATTGATAAGCCTACCCCCCCCCCCCTCCCGTTCCACAAGCAGTAGCCTTGAACCGTGTCCACCACGATTCACTTTTACACGGGCAGAATAGCTTCTGCAAGAAGATTCGAGGCCATTCGAGAGTAGAGATGTTTGTCGCTTACCACCCCCCAACCCCGGGGCGAGCCTCGCCCATAAATAGCGCTTGACTCCCATGAAGAGACACAGAGTTAAGGAGTCTCACCCGGACTACAGAAGATTCCTTATAGTTCAAGTCAGGTGCTAACAACAAAGCAAAGTGACAGCTGAACTATTTTGTGTATTTGGAATTAGCCCCAGCCAGTGAGATAATTCCACTTACCGATCGCCACCGAGTGATATTTCCGGCTTCTCTCGTCAACTACTGCGAAGCCCTCCTTCGTGCGTCCCTTATTTCGGGTGGCTGAAATACTCTCCCCTGGAACGGAAGTTACCGCCTCCCCCTTCCCCCCATATTTTTAGAGAACCGTCATCACTTCAAGTTACCGCTCAGAAGTTCCGAGCGGCCTCACCCCACGTGCAGAAGCCTTCCGTAAGCCAACCCCGCCTTCACCTTCAGTAACCCAATTGAGTTAATCCCCCCCCCCCCCAATTTGAATAGTCTCCACTTGTAATACCTTACTTTCTAACTTCATAGTCTGATTTATAACTACAATCCCCCCCTTCGTTACTGATGTGATTTTGTCCGTTTATTCTCTGAGGTAATTTGATCCATCAATTCTCTCATTATTTTAAAGGGAAATAAAATTATATTTTTGTACATGTCTCTTTAAATATCCTTGAGCTTTGCAATTGCCCATTTGTTACCTGACCTCGGTGCATTCTCCTCTTGCATTTCAGCCCGTCTAAACTAGCGGTGTTCCGCCTCTTCTTCGGTTCACCTGTAAGTTATCGGTCCCTCCCCCCATATATATAATATGGTATTGATGTAATATAATGTCATATCCCGAAAATATATATATATATATATATAATATATATATATATATATATATATATATATATATATATATATATAAATATATCCTCGTTCCTAGCTTTTATTTCTTCTAATTTAATTTTCTTGATTTAGGCTCTTTGGCAAAATATTAATCTTACCCAGGGTAACGCTTAACTATTTATACGTGCCCGCCGGAAGTTGATTTTAATTTATCTATATAGAGGCACCGGGACTGAATTTAACCTTCACGCCATCTTGCGGAACTTTTCATTGTTACAATTAGGCTCGCTATAGGGCGTCATATCAAACGGAAATTACCCCCAAAAAGAGCCGATTGCGGGTTCTTTCCATCCTATCTATCACTTTTTCTCCATTTCTGATATCCATTTATTTCATTTTTGACCTACCATCATTTTTCTGATAAAGTAGGCAGATCTACACTTATGCTTCTGGTCAGGTTTGCAGGGGTCTACCATCATATTTCTGTATCAAATTCTGTCCAACTTAAAAATGAAAGAGGTATAAAATTAATTTTAATAGTATAAATCATAACTGATATAATTTAGTGCCTGTTGGTTAGACTATGTTGTAAGAAAGGGTGAAATAAACTAAAGATGTAAGGGTACCAGAAGCTAATAAACTAAACTTATAAAGATCGTTAATTTTCTGCTCTCTCACTTGTAAATTTTGTGATGCTCGTTCTTATAACATCGAAACCTTGTTAACCCTTATTTTATAACAGCCCAGACGTATCTATACAGCAATTGTTTTAAACACATTCTTTATAAACCATTTTCAGGAAAATATCATAAAGATACGAATTTCATTTTTCTAAATTATACGTTAGAGACTTAGTCAAACATACAGAAAAGTATACAATTTTCCATTCTCGTTGAAGGAGATCTTAACCTTCTTTTCGAGTCCCTGCTTAGAGTTTTTTAATTACATCCTGCAGTCATAAGATCTCCCTGATTTCTTTTTCTTCAGTTGCAAATCTGGGAAATATTATTGCCACCCTTTGTATATGCAAAGTGACATAATTTCATTTTAAAATGGCTTTTAAGTGTTTCGTTATGTCTCCCTTCTTAAGAACACTTAATAAGCCAAGGGATAAAAAACTTGCAATACCTAACATAATTTTCCTGAAAACTTTGAAGATACTACATTTTAGTCGTTATTCTGCAGTCTATAGCTCTCCCATAGTAATATCCTATATTTTTTTTTAAATCGATAAGGCAAACTGCATTAAGCATTTCATGTTCAACCCACTTAGTTTTCATTCTAGTATAAATTTTTTTTTAAACAATGTTACATTCTACATTTTAATGTGTAAATGCACTCACAATTGAAGCTAACTAATTTTATACAATATTTAAATATATTTGACTCCCAACATTCTTCCATCACTTCAATATACTGCGGAAAACGTTCATCTAGTTCCGCGATTACAACTCCAATGTTATCTAGAAACTCCCTTATGTGACTGTGCAAGTAATGCACATTTATACACATTCTGCAACCCAGCGCTCGGAGAGTAAGAATCAGCTCCTCAACAATCCCTCAGTTGTTTGCATCTTTCTTGTTTCCCCAAAATTGTAGACCACATGAGTAAATGTGTTCCACGCTAGAGCTTCGAGAGCAGTCAGCGTCGTAACAAAGTGTGTGTCCTTAAGTAATGTGATTTGAGGTCTGTCAAACTCGAGAGCTGTTACTTGAAAGTGCAATAAATGAACCGGAGAATACCAATGGTGATATAAATATTGTCATCCTTCCTTCTGCCAGTTGGGATGCGAATATTGCAAGTAATGAAGGCGATGATAATATTCTTAATGAAGCTTACATACTGGAAGAGTTTGCAGGTAAAATGAAAATCCATGTGGAAGAAGAACGTTCCGAATGCAGCATTACCACTCACGAAGCCGAAAAACCATGGAGAAGAAGAAGGAAAATTTTTCTCTAGGCCTCCATAACGTTCTTCAATCACCATATTGCGTTGCAGTCCACAGTCTGAGGATGTATTCTCTATTTCTCAGCTTTTTTTCTCACCTGAAATAGATTTATTCATTTTCGAGCAAACGAACTTGCACGCTAGATGTGACAAAAATGACCAGAGCTTTAATTTAAATGAATACGAGATGGTTTACTTCTTGGTACTGCTGCTAATAGGTGGATATCACCATCTGGCAGCTAAAGACGACTACCGGTCAACCAGCGAGGAATACTTATTAGAAGCAATCATTTATTTAAAAAAAATGAGTAGAGAGCGATTTAAAGTAATAAAGTAATATCCTTATATTAGTGATAATAATAATTTGGCTCTGTAAGCGGTTGAAAAGGTCCCCCCCTCTTCTAAATGTCAGCATTTGGGGATTTTTCAACAAAATCTTAGTATTAATTAGTCGATGGTTCCATGGAGTGGTCTTAAGACGGCCAAGTAGTTCATCAAGAACAAGCCAGTCAGTATTGGCTACAACCTTTAGATGCTCTGCAGCTCTAATGGATTCCCATATAATTTTGAACTCTATTGTTGAAAGGACTCAAGCAGACAGATTTTTCATATTTCTCATATCGAAAACTACCATGATTGAACTTATCTACCACACAGACTCTCACATACAATTTTTGGCAATTCTGTCTTATAAATGCCCTTGCTAGGAAAAGAAATCCGCGCTTGTGCAATGATTAAAGAAAATAGAACAGGTCACTGCCCTTTAATGTCAAGCAAAGAAATTCAAAAGAAAGAGAGAGCACAGTATGGCTATCGAGTTGATAGAACAGTCTTGTGTCTCAACAGGAATGACAATAGCGCACTCACTGTACCTAGCAACTACTTTGCTGTAAATCGAGTTCACAAAGCCACTCGACGAGATAGAAATGAAGGTAAGAAGGCCATCTCTCAGCCTAACATCATTAGCATGTACAACTCAGGAATAGGTGGAGTTGACGTATGTGATCGCTTGTTGTCAGCATATACAGTAGACTTAGATTTAACCGGAAGAAGTGGTAATCACATTTTTTTTTTAATCGCATTGTGAAGTTAGCTGTAGTACCTGCTTGGAAATTTCACGAATATGTCAATCTAGAGAGTACAATGACTCATCTACAGTTCAGGAGAGAAGTTGCTAGTTCACTAGTAAGACGTGCGTTTTTTCAAACTCGATTTGGTAGACCATCCGTAGCACCTTCTCTTCCAAGCACGTACGAAAGGATCAACCACTCTTTTGTGGATTGTTCGCAGGGAAGATGTATTATTCCTTGCCTGATAAACACCAGACTAAAGTTTTAAAAGTGTATTCAACGGCTCCACAAAATAGGCAGCAAAATCTACGACAAGAAGTGTAAAGCTGTGATGTTATGTAATTAAAAAACTTTTTATCTATCGAACAGGTCACTGCCCTTTGATGTCAAGCAAACAAATTTAAAAGAAAGAGAGAGCACAGTATGGCTATCGAGTTGATAGAACAGTCCTGTGTGTCAAAAGAAATAACAATAGCGTGTCACTGTGTCAAGCAACTAATTTGCTATAAATCCAATTCATAAAGCCTCAGCCTAACCTCATTTACATGTTCAACTCAGGAATGGGTGGAGTTGACGAATGTGATCAAACCTCCATGCCACCTTGAAGTGCCGATAATACGCTATAACTTCCCAACATTACTCCTATCAAATTTGACATATCTAAGCAATAAAATAGACGAGATGACAACAGTCATTAACACTCAGCACCCAGGCATAGTAGCGATCACAGAGGCCTGGCAAGTTGACTCTGACGTAATTAACATTAATAACTAGCAATGGTTCCACAATCCCCGCACTACCACACGAGGCGATGAGGTAGTCATGTTGATACACGATTCGCTACACCCATTACCCATGCAAGTTGATGTGCCCCATGACCTAGAGGCGTTGTTGGTGAGGGTGACACCAACGCAACCCCCTCGCCATGTGGCGTCCCTTTTGGTCTGTGTGGTGTACTACCCTCCCAAAGCCCCCACCAAATCTGAACTACAACTTATCTCACCCAAACTACTGACCTCCTCAAAATTCAATTCCCATGCTCAAAAGTTATTATCTGTAGAGATTTCAATGAAATAAAGGTAGCTGAACTACAGAGAGATCCTAACCTCCAACAGGTAGTCAATTTTCACACACATGGTAACAACATTATCGACATTATTTTGACTGACACAGGAGTACTATAACCTCACTCAACCCTTCGCAGCGTTTGGGCGCAGCAACCACGTCTCCATGATGTGTGCGCCCAAGGCTACACAATCTCCTGTTCAAAGTAAAACATTGACCTACCGCACACTCCGACAGTCCTCCATTATAGCCTTTGGTGACTGGATTGTTCACCACCCCTGGATCGAAGTTCTTCTCTTAACTTATGTTGACACTAAATGGAATAACTACATGCCCACGATCACGACAGCCTATCACCACTTTTTTCCTGAGCAAACTCTCCGGCAACACCCCAATGACCTTGTATGGATAAGCAACAGGATAAAAAGGTTCATGCAGCAAAGAAACTGAGCTCACCTTAACAACTCATCCCTTTACAAACCTCTCCGTAACAAAGTAATAAATGAGATTAAATATGCAAAACCAACTATTACCCAAGTAAACTTCAACACCTAAAAGAATCTGACAGAAGAAAATGGTTCAATCAAATAAAGAACTTGTGCGGGCTGAACAAAGCCTCCCGTACCCAACCTTGCATTAGCCACCTCCCCCCCTTAACGCCGTGAGCGAGGTAAACAACCACTTTTCCACCATCTGCCAGCAACTCCCCCCTCTCGACCCGTCTTTTTTGCCCACTTTCCTCCTCATAAAAACCACAGCGCTTACTGTACAAGAGTTCCAGGTTTGACAGAAAATTAAGAAATTAAAAACCAAACGCTCTACAACATCCACTGACCTCCCTATGCCTCTTTTAAAAGAATTTACCCCTTTGCTCTCCGTACCTCTTACTTCCATTATTAGTGCCTCTCTTTAACAGTGCAAATCACCCAGTGACTGAAAAACATCCTACATAACTCTCGTACCTAAAAAGCCTTCCGCCACCACCCTGGATGAGACCAGCCCTGTATCAATCACGCCCATATTAAGCTTGATCTGTGAGAGTTTTGTGACAGGTTGGGCTTACACGGACCTTACCCCCAAAATCGACCCACAGCAGTACGGGAACATCCGTGCTACTTCAACCACACACTATCTGGTCTGCCTCCTAGATCACATATACGGAGGCCTGGAAGCACGCAAAACCTCTGTTTTGGCCACACTCATAGACCTGAGAAAGGTATTCAACCTGGTAGACCATACGACCGTGATCACCAAGGCAACAACCATGGGACAGTGTCAGTGTCTGGTGGCTTTGCTGGCTGATTTTATCTCCAACCGCCGACAAGCTGTTTAGCTACGGGGAGCAACGTCCACCCTCTTGCCCCGTGCATGCGGTATTCCACAAGTCACCACAGTTGGCCCTCTGTCGTTCCTGGTACTAATTAATTATGCTCTTATCAATATCCCAGACCGTTGGAAATATGTAGATGACTGTACCTTTGCTAACCATATTTAAAATTCTGACCCCAATTACTAGCCACTTCAAGATTCCCTGAATCACCTCCTCACCTGGGCAGCTGATAATCACGTGATAGTACCCCACAATAAGACTGTTACGCTCCACTTTGATTTCGCAACCACTTCGACCCAGTCCCCCACCCTCACGCTGGGGGGCTACAGCCTGGAAATTGTTCGATCTTCCAGGGTTCTCGGTGTCACCATGGATGACAGGCTGTCATGGGACCCGCACGTCAACACCGTTGTGCCCTCAGCCTCCTTCATGCTGTATATCCTGCGCTGCCTCAAGTCAATGAGAGTCTCGTCATCCGAGCTCTCCAGCATATGCTGGACTTTAATGCTGCTAAGGCTTACGTATGTATCCCCAGCCTGGTCCTCCACCTCAACGCGCCACAACGAGAGAGGTTGGAAAGAGTGCAAATGACGGACGATGGCACCTTTGCTCCATAGAAGTGCAAGCTCCAAAAATCGCGACTCTTACGCGCTCGGCGCGAATTCTCACACAGGAAACTGGAGATCCTTGAGGGAGGGTTCCAGATGAGACGAGAGGAATTCTAGCAAATACTTTGGGGATGAAACGATTCGAGGCTTGCTCTGAACAGAGTAAGCCTTCACAAAAGCTATGGATCTGTCTGATGAGATCCATCTTCGATGGTATAAGCGAATACCAGGGACATTTGGAAACAGACTCACGATCTGAAACGAAAGCGACGAGTTCTCAAACTCAATCTGCCGATATTCGAAAACCCAGGGTATTAATATTACGGCCATTTTCTTAGGTTCTCCTCGTTGTCAGACTCAGACGACTGGCTGAGCACTCCCGTCGGCCAGATGGATTAGCGTCTATCGCCTGACCCCAGTCTTAATGGCCTTTACGATGTGGGTGTAAACTTTCGGCTAGCAGTTACCCGACTACAGAAAGTAGCGCTTCTTCGGCGAGGTAAAAGCTTTTAGCACTCAACTTACTTAACTGCACCTGTCAAGCGGCTGACGGACATTCAAATTCTCTCTTCTTTTATTTTTCTCTTTGGATTCAGAGATTACTCCACGTGGAGTTATACTTAGGAGACATAAAGAGGAGATTAATTCATGAAACAAGTAAAGGGGGTATTCTTCTGGGCGTTCCCTTTTACTTACATGCCTTCCTTCCAAAGATGGCGTTTTCCCGACACGAATGGGAAGTAAAATGGGATCTTGACCAAAACCCATGGGTATTAAAATTTCAGCCGACACTGCAGCCGTCAAGTTACAGGATTTGTTCCGTTTGATCCCAAACGACGGATAAAACTTACACATAGATTTAGGTTAATGGATAATTAATTAATTAATTAAAATATATATAATTTCACTTAAAACCAATACCATAATTTAGAATAAGGAATTAATCAAGCGGAGGACAATCCATGAAATAATAGAAAAAATTCAATAATGACAACAGGTATATAGAAGCAATACACTAAAATGTGGGCGTACGCAGACACGCACAAAAATAAATTTTACATGGGCAAGCACTGAGCTCGAATATATACATGAACTTATAGGGTGTATGGAGTTCTACCTTGAGGAAGGAGGGTCATCTACTGGATTCCTACTAACACTGTCAGCTACACAGTTTACCCTACCTTTTAAATACAAAATTCGGAATTGATATTCCATCTATAGCAGACTCCAGCGTCTAATCCTTCTGTTTTGGCTTTTTCAATTTCTTAAGTACGCCAGAGGACGGTGATCCGTTTCGATCATGAACTCCTGACCTATCAGATACATTTTAAACTTCCAGCCCCTAAAAACTATTGCCAGAGCCTCAAGTTCTATTACTGCATAGTTTCTTCCTCGCGAAAACAGCTTCCGGCTTGCATAAACGATAGGATAGCTATTTCAATCTTCTTCAAACTGCAGCAACACGCAACCAATGCTATCTTTGCTGGCATCCGTACAGATTCCAAACAATTTGTTCGGGTTCGGGAACCGCAATATGGGAGCAGATATTAGTCTATCCTTCATCTGCTTGAAATGGGAAATTACCTTGGGGCTCCAAACGAAGGAATCTGAGGAGTTTTTCTTAAGGAAAGAGTTCATGGGGGACGCTAAGGCGGCAAAGTTGGGGACGAAGCGCCGGTAGAAGGAGGTTGAACCCAAGAAGGAACGTAGCTGCTTATTAGTACGGGGAAGGGGCATATCTGAAATGGCCCTGACATTTTCTTGCTGGGGCGTTATTTGATAGTACGCCTTGCATAAATGTATCTTAGAAATAAATTTGGCGTTTTCGAACAGACGTATGCTGGGGTCTATCAACGGGATCGGTTTGGCATCGAAAACCATCACTGCGTTAAGGTTTCGAAATTATACACACATTCAAAAGGACTGATTTGGCTTCGGGACCATAACAATGGGAGACAGTAATCTGAAGAGGAGAGTTCGATTATTTCTAATTTTAGTAAGTTTCCGCTCTCCGCATTGAACGCGATCGCAAATGAATGGGCAAAAAACGGTAAGGCTTGGATCGGATCGGTTCTTGCGTGGTCGATACTATGGCATGCTCGAATTGGTTCAAACAACCAGGCTTCTCGGAAATGGCGCCTGGGTAGGCCTTTAACAACCGAGATAACTGGGCTTTCTGAGCTGGCTCTAGGTGGGGATTTAGATCCATCACCTTGGGAAAACTTTAAACGTTCCGAGGAACAACAGGAGTGGGTAGTCATTGTTAGCTTCTACACAAACTGTCTGGACTAGGTTAAGAGGTTGGGGGGGGGGGATAAGAGGCTTCCATCATGGCCTCTTCGTCCAGGGCAACAATATCATTGATGCAAGTGCGGCGTTGGTAACGTTTGAGCATTTTGACTTGAAAGAATTTGTTACCATAGGGCGTTTGGATGAGGTAGTCCACAGGGCCACGAGTTTCGAGGACTGAAAAGGGGCCTTTCCATTGGGAAAGAAGTTTATTTGTCTCCGTGGGCAGGAGAAGCATGACCTCCTCACCAGGCTTGCTTATGACTTAATGTCAAAATGGGTCCTGTCATAAGAGAGGAGGATACATAGCAAGTGCGTAAAGGGTTGGTTAGGAACGAAGGTGGAACGGAACAACAGTTCACCCTTACGAACGGATTTGCGCTCGTTCATCCTCGACTTTTCACACAATGGCTCTAGGGAAGGACACTCATTCTAGGCCTTTATAAAAGGGTGAAAAGGGGGTTCTAAAGTCACGGGGGGTGCCTTATTCTTTATGGCTTGTGCCCTCATGATGGCGGGCAGAGCAACGGGACTAGGAGAGAGCTGCGGGCTCTGGCCGAATAATATAGTGCAGAATTCAATAGGGGCAGCTATGAAGTCAGCCCAACCGGTAAAATATTGGAATTAGATGAAAGAATGGACGACTGAAAAGCTGTGGGCTCGTTCCAAGTAGTCGTGGACTACTGCAAATTTATCGTGGTCGGGGCTCACTGGGGGCACCATCTTTTCCGATACGACGATGCACGTGCATCCCGTATCTCTGCCTTGGGTTGAAACCTGGCAACCATTACCTGATCCGGCTTCAAATTTGAGCCCACCTGGGGAGCTCTCGTTAAATAAAAAAATTAACTTGAGGTCCTGAAGAGCTATTCGCTGGTGGGGAAGGATGCGTTTCTGGGCTAGCAGACGGAAGAGAAAGAAAGGCGCTTACTTGGTGAACTTGGTGAACTTGGTGGCTGGGAGCAGAACGGAATTGAGAATTTTCGGGACAGTTCGTCCTCACATGCCCAGGGATTCCGACAAAAAAAACAGACGATGGATCATCTGGGGTAATCCGACCCAGGAAGATAAAAGACGGGTGGCTTAACATTCCAAGGTTTAGACGGGGGATGATATTTCGGTTTGGAGGGACTTAGGACCTTTCTGAATTTGAGGGAGTTCTCCAGGAGAAATTTAGGGAAGTGGCCTTTACTCTTGGGGGAGGGACGATGACTCTTCCTGGGATCTTAGGGGTAAAGATTATGACTGGCCGCGTGCAAATCTGCTTCTTCGATGCATTCTTTGAAGGAAGCAACTCTTCGGTTCTTCACGAATACACGAATTTCAGAGGGGGCAGCGTAGCCATCAAATGATCCGCAAAATGAAATCGAACAGAGAGTCGTAGTCATCATTTACTTGGGCCGAGTCCATCCAAAACTGCAGACTTCTTCTGAGGGTGAATCTGAACTGGCGGTAAGTCTGACCAGGTAGCAACCTTGCCTCACGAAACTTTGCCCTATAGAAGTAAGGATTCATGTTGATAGCAGCCAAGAGTTCGGACTTAAAGGTCGAATAGTCGAGGGCAGCCTCGGTGGGTAGCGAAATGAAAATATCTCACATTTGATTATAAAGAGTTGAGGTTTCGACAGCCACGAATGATTCTTCTAAGTCTGGGAGGGTCTCTTATGTGATGTTTTTTCGGATCGTGATGGCAGCGCCATCGTATCATCCTGTGTATGTTTTTTTTGTGATCAGAGTGTAGTTTGGTATTTTTATTGTGTTTGTTACTGTGTTTACACCGTGTTCGGTAATAAGGATCAGGTTGGAATCCACTGTACAGAATATGTTTTCGTAGAAAATGGATTTCTTTTCCCATCCGTTTACGTTTAGTGAGGGAATTTTTAGTGTGTTGTTTGTGTTCTCCATGTTTGGTTTGTTTGGTGTACTTGTAGTTTATGTGAGTGTGTGTATTCCTATTTTAATTTTTATCGCGCCTCTTTTTCCGTTTTTTATCTTTCGTACTCTGCTTCACTTATAGTGAGGCAGGAGTCCATATACAGATTTATTTTCGCTGTCTATTATGTATAGCTTCTTGTATCGGCGCATCGTTAGTCCATTTTAGTTCTCCTGTCTTTACTCCTTTAACAATCTCCCTAATGCTAGGGTTGGCTGGGAATGGGGTTAGATGAGTTCTGTAGAACTGCGCTCTGAGTTCTTTTCCATCATATTTGATGGGGAGCCTTTTCCTTGCTCTTACTTCTCGATCTCTTGTTTTAATTTGGTGGTTGGGCGTATTCTTCATCTTCAGAGAAGGATGCGGTTCTCGAGAGGTTACCATTAACATGTTTTATTCTCCTGCCCGCTTTTTTCTCCTTATCTCCCGGTTTGTTCTGGCCTCTATTCTAGTGTCCCTATTTGTGAGTTTTCTTGGAATTCGTTCTCCTTCACTCTTTCTTCATCTGCTGGAAACAGCGTCTCGGGCTTCTTCCTCGGGCAGGTCTTGTAGTTGCCAGATGTTCCCCGATGGAGGGTTGTCCTGGAACCACATTTCCTCGAGACCATTCTTCTTGAGCATGGCGTTTTTCGAATAGCTCAGTCGATGATCCTTGCAGGGGTGGCTTTTGCCGCTTGGGCATAGGAGGTATTAGCCCTCTTAATTTCCTCCGCCTTCCTTTTTATATTTCTTTTTGCCTTGGGCAGGATATCGCCATTGCCGCGTGCTTTTGCCCACAGTTTGGGCATTTCTCTTCAGTGTCCTGGCATTCCCGCCTTCATGCCCTTTTCTACTGCATCTAGAGCAGGTCAGTTCCTTATCTCTGCACTTCTTTGTAGTTTGTTGCTCAGGTTTGAAGCACCTGAAGCATATTTAAACTGAAGGAAATTTCTCCCGCTCAATTTGATCACCACTTATTTTCGCATTGTAGAGCATTAGACCACTCTCCTTCACCTTAGATGCAATCGTTGTGTCAGCAAAGATAATTATAAATACGTAGTTTTATTCAGTGCCCTCTCTTCTGTTTTTAAATTTCACTAACTCTGCTACCTTTGCCCATTGCTGATTACTTTCAATCTCGGCTCTTATTTCTTCCTTTGTGTGGTGGCCCACGCAAGGGTCCAGCCTTCCACTTATCATGCTTCTGTGAGCCTGGATCTGAGAGGCACAGGGCTGGAGCTTTTTTTCTCTTAGGATCTTTATCCCTGCTTACTTTGTGAGGGTCTCGACGTCCTACGACTTCTCGCATATAGCGACTTATCCTGTCGGTAAGTCAATCAGCCAGATGATTGTCACATTTACCTTACCGAATAAGGTTTCATATAACTTCCACTCACACAGTCTTTCCAGGCCACTTAGGGTTCTCAGCGGAACCCTCGCGGCACTGGAGTTCGACATTTTCATTTGCGTGCAATCCCTTATGCACTAGAATGGCCAACATATTGTGTATATATAAAACGGCCAAGGTGTCGATTTCGACACAACCAATAATTTTTATTTTTTTCAAAGTATATTTTCAAAATTTTAGGGTTGAATATCTGATCTAAAAGAGATATATTATGAGCTCTTAGTCCTATAATAATATCAATGGCGTATCCAGGAATATTGTTTGGGGGAGCCAATGTATACTATATATCACTTTGGCGAATTAGTGAATAAAGAATATCTAAAAGCTTATATCTGCTCAAACTCCCCTGAATACTTAATATTATCATTTTATGAAAATTAAAAGTCAGAAATATGAATGAAAATTTATTTTTAAAATGAGGAAATACTATTTATTTCAGATTGCACTTTTTACATGTAGCGCTGATTATTTGTGTTTCTTTTTACAACACTTCCGGCAGCTCAGTTTTTTGTACATTTTACATGTAGTGACAGTTGCCTTGTTACACTTTTGACTGGAGCACTTTCTTCTCTTTTTTAGGGGGGGGAAGGGTGATCTTAAGCTTCATTTTCAACATGTGAGGATGACTTTTTTCTTTTCGAAACATATGCAGAACGAAGATTCTCGATGAGTTCAGGAATATATTTTTTCAGACTTATTTTACTGCAAGTTGTTTCCTTATAAATGATCCAGCTATTAAAGGCTGCCATATCTAAAATATTTGACCAAACTCCAACAGGCCAGTGCCTTGTTTCACAATGTGCACTATATTTTCGTACCATTTGGTCACCAGCATCGCCGCCAACTTTATTCTTGTTATAAAAGTTTATCACATCGGGCTTCTTTTAAGCATGTTCTAAAACTGTTGGATCTGAATGCATTGTGGAAAGGAAACATACAGACTTATTATCCTTGCACTGATAAGTCAGAAACATGCATCCACTTTCTTCTCGAAAGAAATATTTGCTATTGTAACGTCCTCCCTTTTCATAGGCAGTCATTTCCATGGACAGATGCTTGCTGTTTGAACGAACTGTACTAACTATGGAAGTCCCTTGATCTTGAAGTCTTCTTGCAAGTTCAAATTTTGTGAAGAAATTGTCTGTTGTTACATTATAGCCAGTTCTTTTTATTGTGTCTGATCTTCAGCACAACACTTTCCCCAAGAGGTAGTCCATTTCTTGATTTTTTTTCTTGTGCGCCGAAATACGGTATTATATTGGCAATATATTTTGAATTCATTTCAGCTAAGATCCAAAATTTGGTGCCAAATTTATCTTGCTTGTTTGGCATGTAAACAATAAAAGGACAACGATTTTTCATCGGTAAAAGTTGTTCATCTATCATTAGGCTAAACTTGGGAGTATAATTTCTTCTGCAATTTTGAGCAAATGCCTGAAAAATGTCTCTTATATAGGTAAATTTATCATTACTTATAAGTCCTGATCTCGTACCTTTTATATCAAAGCGCAGATGTTTCCTGATCTCTTCATAATGTCTTCGAGACATCGTTTCTCGAAAAATATCAGGAACATAAAATTTGCTCCATATATTCCTCGAGCATAATCCAATGCAAAAAATGCTTCCACTTTTTTCAAAGTGAGAGAGTTATCAAGATTGCATTCTTTTGCTTCTGCAATAATACATTTGAGAATTTTTCTTAGCATTGTCTAATCAATAAATGATTTCCATGCCATGTATGGAGATTTTGAAACATCATTTATCAAGGCTCGTGCGACACCTGGATTAGCTTTAAATACTGATGCGTTTCTTGATCTGCCAGGCCTTGCTTTCGTGAGAGCTCTCCATGTTATGCCATATCGTGTTACAATATCTTCGCTTTTATCCAATGTAAGGGTTTAAGGAGTTGATGGCTCTTGGTCGTCTTCTGAGCAAGAGTTTTAAGATTCAATTGATTTAAATTGACTGTTATTATGATTAGTTGAATTTTCTTGATCTTCAATTTCACTACTTATATCGTCACCAGAATCACACAGGATGTCGATTGCTTTATCAATTGGAATACATTTATTTGCACCTGAAGACATAATCTAGGTAGATATATAAGACTATATTATGACGAATAGTTTAGGCTATCAGGTTGTACCACAGCACAGATTTGTACGGTCCTGAACGAGTAACTAACGATAATTTATAAATACCAAAAGCACTAAAGATTTAAATGGAAATTTCCATGGAAATTTCTAGAAAAATAAGAATGCTCCGCCCACAACTTATTGCACCACACTACGAAATGTTCTAAATGCTCCGCCCACAAATAAGCTCTATCCACATCTTATTGCCTCACATTATGTAATGTTCACTGAAATAAAAATTTGGAAAATAATATGATCTCATTTTGTATTAGCAAAATATAAATGGTGTAGTTTTAGACACCTTGGCCTATCGAGGTATTCTAGCATATTCCTATTGAATTATAAAAATAGAAAAATTAAAAATTTGCCTTTCAATAACTTCAGAAGAAAATAATAATTGTCATAGAAGCATAATGAGTTATATGCATTGGTTAGGGTTCAAAATGAGAAGAAAAATTGCAAGGTGTCGAGTTCGATACCTTGGCCATTCTAGTGTTAAGAGGGAAGGGCACTTGTTTTTTTGCGTGACTTTATCTGTGAATGTATATAATAACTCACAGGTTGGTATTTTTTTAATTCTTTATTGTATTTTTCTCATGGTATTAATATTATTTGTCTTGGGGGGAAGAGAGCCCGCTCTCACCTGCTCGCCACCTTGATGGATGAAAGATTTCCTTTTGGTTGAATGATGACGATGGATGAGATGAATCCGGGTGGGATCCCCTCAAGAGGGGGATGGGGTGATTATATGACGGACTTATTGCCAACGCTTTTCCCCGAGTGTGTTTTAATCACGGCCGTATCCTAACATACCAGAGAAACGGTTGTATGTCCCTCTATGGTCTTTTGAAGGGGCCCCCGCTGTGATGAGCAGCGGAGGTAGCCTTTCCTTGTACGGAATATTTTCGAACATTGTTTTTGGCTGTGGGCTACTTCTCAAACCAGCATCCTCCAATGCCCCCAATTATGCCAGGGCAACTGCCCAGCATAGTTGGAACGAAATGTGAATGGAAATTTTCCTTCACATCTGGCAGCAGTTCACGTAGGCGGGCGGGGCCGGGAACTTAAGCAGTCATTTAGTTAAGTCGAGCCACTAAAAAAGAAAGATGAATGTATTTCTCTCTTTTTTTAATATCTGGCTTCTAAAATTAGAAACCCAAAGTCTTCCCTAAACCGTTACCTCCTTTGCCGTGTACCGTGGGGTAAGTTTGCCGGAGTACTTTACCCCAGAATTCCAAGCTAGCCGCAGAGAGGAAAATTAAATGAAAGGAAAAGAGAGGTGAAAGACAAAGAATAGCTCTTCAAACCCTCTCCTTGCCCCCCTTGGCGCTCATGGAGCGGCCAAAGAGGGAGGTGGGGAGGCCTAATACTCCTTTATAGACTCTCCATAGTCACACTGTCTAGAGCCAAAGTAGGCTCCAAGTACTGTGAGGTATGGCAGTTACGAGTGAGAGGAAGAGGAAGAAGAAGGTTTTAGGATAGGACAGCACATAAAATAGTAAGAGACAAAATTGGACTTAGTTAGTCATGGGACCTAAAACTTAACGTGGAATCCGAAACACGATGTGTCTCTAATTATAAACATGCAGTTTATCGTGACCCCTGTCCCACGTATAACTGTGAGTCCCGTATTCTAATATGATAGTGAAAAACGAATAGATGTTGAAAGCTGAAGGAAGTAAGAGGTTTGCAAAGAGATGCTAGTTGCCTGGAGGTCAGGCTTATCTCTGTCCATTTTAGCTAGTATAGCTAGCTTGGTAAAGTTAGAAAAAAGTATTGTATTTATGAGGCGTTCAAACCGTTAATAGTAAATATTCTAACTAAAAACTGGTGTAGATTTCTATCTCTCAATCTATTCTTTCGTATTCCTATCCTAGTTATAATTGACTATATGCAATTCTCTGTGGTTGCTTCGGTTAATTAATTACTCTTAGTCGTCGTCGAGTATTAATCTCTTTCTCTAGCTGTAGATTTATTCGTCTTCTTCTTCTCCTCCCTCATCTATCCTTGGGCAATTTGGGAATAATCTGTGTGATCTCCATCCTTCTCTCTCGGCAATTTGGTTGGTTAATTCAACTCCTACTTCATTCTATGTCTTTTCTAAGACTTTCCTTACTCTTTTTGCAATTATTATCTTAAGTGGCTTTTTCTTTCCTTGCCTCCCTGTGCAGGTCTCATAGTCTTATTTTTTTCTCTTCTTCTGATGTTTGTTATTAAGTAGATAGCTGTGTTTTGGAATTTTGGAGTCTTAATAGGTTACTTCTCGAGATTGTGTACATCGCGATGGTTGGATAAATAATCGCGGACTGTACTATGGCTTGATAAACTTTTCTTTTGTTTTTCATGATTAGGTTAACTAACTTGTACAATAATACCAGGCCACTCTTACCTTGATTTCCCCTTTGAGTTACGTGCTTTTTATAACCTGATTTCGTAATGTTTAGTCCAAGCACCTTACATTCTTTGTTGTATCTGTAGCGCTGGGCTTCTACATATAATTCATAGATGCTCCTCTTGTACACGGGTACCATTTTAAATTTTGTCCTTGTTGGTTTTAATTTTTCTCTTTTTCTTCTATCTATTAATGCATCTTATCTCTTCTGCAGTCATCCTAGCTTGCATTGAGCCGTTCCTGTAGGGGCAAACTATGATTTGAGTGATGTCGTCGGCAAATTGGATGTTCAGGTAGCCTTAATTTCTTGGAAGTTGTATATCTGCTGTGTAGATTGAATAGAGAGACGGACTTAGATATTTGCCTTGAGGCAAACCCCCAGCGAGCTCTAATACTTCACCCTGATGTCATCTTATTTCCACATAAGCACGTCTCTCCATTACATAATCACATAAAATCCTTTTGATCTTCTTGTTCATTTCTAATCTGAGTATCTTGAGTTGTATACCCCTCTGCCATACTTTGTCGAATGCCTTGGACACGTCCCGGCATACGATGTATGGGCTCATTTTTTATCTCTGTGTTTTCGCTATATTTTCAAGGATGACTCCAAGGGCCATCTTTGTGCTTCTGTTTTTCCTCAAGCCAAATTGGCAGCTGTTTCTTCGACCATTACCATCTAGGGATTTGGACAGTCTGTTATTTATTATTTTTTCCAATACCTTACCGATGAAATCTAGCAGCGAGACGGAGCGGTAGTTACCCACTTGATCTGGAGGTTTTACCGCCTTGGGTAAGAATTTCATCTTCGCCACTTTCAGTTCACCTGAAAAGTATCACGTGTTCCAGCACGCATTGAAGACGTTTCTCACTCCCTCTGGTATATTTGGGGGTGCTTCGATGTAATTTAATCTGGTGAGTCCCGATCTGCCTGGGGCCTTCTGTCTGAAGTTCTTTATGGTTTCCTTTTTATTCCTCAGATGTAATGAATGCGTCTATTCAGTAGTTGTTGTTTCTGATTTCCTCGACAACGTGGAAGGAGTATGTCATTTTGATCTCTCCTTGAGTTCGTCTACGATCTAATGTTGGAAATCAATGTCATAGTCCTCATTCCCTTCTTCGCTAATTTCGAATACATTTTTCCAGTGCTCTCTAAATAATGCCTCTATTTCTTCATTATCTTCTAAAATGTTGTGCCCTACATCCTTAATTTTTATTTTATACCTTGTTGTCCCTGTCTTCAAGCTGTTGATATGTTTCCAAAATTCCCTTGGTGATGTTTCCAAATCTATCTTTTCCTTCCGTTGGGTAAATTAATTTAACCATCGCTTATGTTTGTATGTGTTTGAACGTACATTGTTCCTAAAAATCTATTTTGATGTTGATTGGTTAAGTTTGGCAGCGCTTATAGGTAAAACCGAAAATTTTTCTTAAAGCTGATAGAATAAATTAAACATAAATTTGTTATTAAAAATCTACTTAATCCTGATTGGCTAAATTTTGTATAACTTATTTTTACGTATAATAACTATATATAGAACAGTATATTGTTAAAAAGAGTTATATATATATATATATATATATATATAAGAAAGCCAGAGATACCTTACCACCAGGGACCTGTGTTTCATTCTACTTTTAATTTTCTCTTTTCCATCAATTTCCCCATTTTTCCCACTATTTCTCCTACTAAAACCCTCTACTATTATATTCCCCACTTTATATGTCCAATGACCAATGAAAAAGAGTTATCGGCAGTTATTTTCCTGTAAATACTTTAAGACCAATCCACGCTCTTACCAGAATAAAGCCTTAGTCAATCAAGCACATAATTTTCCTTCACCTTTAAAGGAAGCAACGATGACCTGATTACCCAGCCTACGAAATGTCAAGAAGATCCCCATTTCCATTTATCAACTTATGCCCCAATAACTTATGACAAAGATTTTGCATCCACAAATTCAGTCTTGATACGGTATAATGCAAGCAAAAATTTTTAATATAAATACAGGCCGTTAATTTTATAACTATCGTCAGACAAAATGTGAATTTATGAATTAGAATTAGGTTTGCGATAAAGATGCAGTTTAAAGCCTGACGGAGACCTATTTATCGTAAGATCTAAGAAAAGTAGGGTACTATTATGCTCATACTCAAAGTTATATTTGATAGAAGTACTCGAGGATTAAGGGTATTAATAAAAATAAAATTATTGATAATTTAAGAATTAGGCCATAAACAAATAATATTTTAAATATATCTAAAGAAAACAACATGACAATCAAAAATCTGTGGCAAGGATCTAGTCTCTAAAATATTACATTTAAAGATTAGAAAGGGTTGATGTTATTAGTCGAACCTCTACTTGCGCTGAAGTTTATGTCCTCTCATATTTTGGATTGATCCCCCAACTCGAAGAGAGAAAACGAGAGGTCGATGCGGCTCTCTTTAATAAGTTGTTAAATGTCAGTTGTTTTTAGTCACGGGCGACTTTACATCTCACTATGTCAGTCAGTTGGTCCACATTTTGCTTATTTTTGGGGGTAATAACATTGTAACTATTCCAACAAAATTTGAAACCTTATGTTGTTTTACATTCTCTTTTGATATAACTATTCGGCCGATGATAACGAAATTTGAAACCCTTATGTTACATTCTCTTTAGACTAAAATAATTGGAAAGGTCCTCCCAAGATTACTCCGGGAATTATTGAAAGTTTTGAAGATCGTAATAAATAAGAATAAGTGAAAGCACGCGACTTATATTCAGCAGACCTTGTTTAACTCTGCAACCACACTGCGTACATGTGTGAAATCTGTTCTCTAAAAGTTTTATCATTACCATGAATGAGTGCTAAAGTGCAAAATGGTTTAATGTGTAATTCACTTTTGTAATTATAATTAAACAGCTACTCAACGGAAGCCTGAATTTTTAAGGTGAAATTTGTCGTTGAACGAAAATTTACAATTCCTAAAGCACAGAGAAATAAGGTCGATAAGAATATTAACAGCCAAGGGGGAATCTATATAATAGGATTTATCAACAAAGAGTGGAAGAAGATCATCTATCGGTACTTTGTGAACTGAGAGCAAACATTAAATCTAACGAGTGTAAAATTATTCGAGTAAGGAATGGTGTTAAGCTTCTCAATAATATTATAACTATATTTTATATGCGATAGAGAAATAGTACCAACAATTGGGTTATTAATTTGGAAAGCCTTTATAGAATGAAAAAGAAACAGGATCCTACCTAACTTATAATATGAAGAATATGATCATTTGGTTATCTCCTTCTCCCACGGATTAAGTACTTTTTAAAAAATCACCAGAGTTATCTGCTTTACCAATATGTATAGAGGGATTTTTAATAGATAAAGCCCAAAGAACTAAGAGTAAATAGACATGGATAAAGACTGGTAAACGAAACATTAACAATAAAAATTTAATCACTTGGCACATCACAATTTATTTCTAAATCAGCAAAGTCTTAAGCAAAAGAGACTGAAGATGTGCTAGAATGAATAAAGAAGGTTAACCAATTTCGAGTGCAGCACTTTTGGTTCATTCAAGTTCTTGCGAGGAAAAGTCGACAACTAACTGTTATTTAAAATCAGACTTTGTGTATTAAGCTCTAACTTGCGTCCTAAATTTAAACAGCTTAATTGAAAAAACCCAAAGATGGCATTACTTCTTTAAACGCATTTGAAGGATCGTAATTAATGAGTGAAATATGATTAAAGAGTAGAATGCATTAAATTTTTTCAATTGGAAACCTATCGATTTCTTTGTATGAGTTTCTTATCAAAGAAGTGGAGATTATTCTTTGGGCAACGCACTTCTTGAGGAAATAATCTTCGTGTTCTTGTGGTGGGCACGGGGCAGAGAAGCCCGATAATCTTTAACAACTAGTCTTAATGCCGGACAAGTTGGTATAAAGTTTAGAAAAACACCGAGTTTATGCAGTCAAATGATCGAATTGCAATATAGGTTAATTTAGTCAAACAGGAAAGCCTTTATCTTTCCAATTACATCAACACATATATATTATTAAAGGAAGAGAACGTAACACTGATCTTTATTCACATATTTCATATAATAATCATGACAGGAATTGGAATTATGACAAATTCATTTATCATTGTGACGATTTAATAAAAGGAAATATAGTGGAATATTTCCAGGTAAGAAGCTAACTAACATGAATATTTCTCGTTGTTTGTTTAAACGCTATTATTTCGTTGGTTTTAATTTTCAATTTTACCAGATTCATAATCCACCCAATCTCCTCTCCCTCTCTTTTTCGACTCTACTTTTTCCAGGCTTTGGAATTTGCTAA
This sequence comes from Ceratothoa steindachneri, assembly GCA_963969495.1. Taxonomy (NCBI): domain Eukaryota; kingdom Metazoa; phylum Arthropoda; class Malacostraca; order Isopoda; family Cymothoidae; genus Ceratothoa; species Ceratothoa steindachneri. The sequence continues at coordinate 49,225,678 of OZ018336.1, forward strand.
ATTTACTGACTTTTTAAATCTCAATCTACCTGATATAAAACTCTCATTTTAGTAATAACTTCTTCTTTCCCCGTCATCTTTAAATCTTTATAATAGTTGTTTAATCTTTTACCTAGCCAAAGGCATATTATGAGAAAACGAACCCTGAGGTCCCCCTTGAGCCCTGCTCCCTTCAAGCAGAGAAAACCTGGGTCTAAGCTAGATTTCTAAACCCAAGGAGAGAGAATTATTCTCGTGTTAAAAAACTTCAAAGCGACTGCTAACACCTGTGTTTGATCAGGGGGCCTATCCTCCGCTAAGCCGCATTTTCCCAATTCTCCCAGCCTGGAGGCTAGGGTCGTCCTGAGAAGAAGCTTCCTCGGTCGTCTCATCTCGTCTGGGCCTAAAGAGACCGGTGCCAATGGTTACTCCCCAAAACTGCTCTGCCTGGAGGCCGTTACTCTTAGGATAGTACCACCCGCACTTACGCGAAGATACAGCCCCTCGTCTCGAGTCGAACTTCTGAGTTAGGTTTCCTTGACTAGACAGATTGTCGTGAGTTTGGCCACAGTCAATCGGCTCATTCGCGAAACAACTTTTTCTTTGGAGAATTGCGAGAACCACTCTTTTTATCCTGTCAAGGAAACCTCGCTCCCTCGTCTGAGATTACTCATCCCAATTCCAGAGTGTCTCACACAGCCTGGAAATTGTCTTACTCATGCCCCAGGTAATCCAATCCCTCCGTCAAGAGTACAACGCCCCTTGAGCCGCCAGACAAGCTTGCCTCGTAAGAATCGCTCCTCTCACAAAGAGTCAAGTCGTCAAGGTAAAACCCTTTAACCCCCTTTTTGAGAATAATCCCCTCTTTTGTCCTCGGCACCTGATATCCTCCCCCCAATCCTTTAGTTGGACCCCCAGTGCTTACCAACATTTTTCCTGTTTGACCAAGTCCCATATTTTGATTCCAGTTAAAATGATTATTATTTGATTTATTATTTTATTGAGAGGGAAATTATGTTCTCATTCATTTGGCTTTGTAGACATTTCCATAATCAGCATTATAACGGTAATTAAAGTTTATTTCGGTATTTAAACTTTCGAAAGCCTTGAATGCAAGCTGCTAATTAAATCTTTCCTTTGGCCAACCATTAATATCCTCACCCAATCACCTAATATTATCCCTGTGCAGCTGGTCTATCTATCGGGCCACCTTCAACGTAAGTAGACCACATTCTCTGCAGCGCAGAAAATGAGTTCTAGGATTTAATTTTTTATTTATTTTCCTTGATTCAATTTCCGAAACGGAATTTTAAGGAAATGGGCGGAACATGCTTAATTAGACTTGCTCTCCTTATCCTAATAAATACCCACATTTTAACTCCATAAGTAAGTCATACTCTTAGAGAGGGAAGGTTTACCACCCTTCCGCCACCTTGAACCAAAGGGCTGCTTTTGGCGCCTGAGAAGATACATCTGCACTGCCAGAGAGTCGCAAGGAAGCCGAGAAACTTTCGCGGGACCACTTAATTCGTTCGGGTTCCATTCCTTGACGTCGTAACGTCTGATCGGGGTCATACCCACGGTTCCAAGGACCTTTGAGCAAAGCTGTGAGGCCGCCGGGACTATCTACCCACCCCTGGCGCATCAATTCTAAGGAGATCCCAGTCCCCCTTTTGGGGGCCCCCGGCGACCCGCTTCTGCCGAAGCAGTATAAATACTTCAAGAAAAGCTTTGAGAGAGCAATACGATATACCCCTGTCTTAGGTTAGCAGCCACGTACAGTTTCGTACCGAAGTGACTTAAGCCGAAATGTTGAGGTCTATATTTGCTCCCAGATTTAATTCCATGTAATCCAAATCTGATTTCGGTCCTTAAAATAAACGATATTTTTTAAGATCTGATTCAAGTATGCCTTTACCTCCCTTTTGGCCTCTTTAACGGCTCCTTAACGCTAATTTCAATGATAAATAAACTAATCATCAAATTAACGCATCCTTTATTTTCGTGTTTGTGCCAAGCTTGTCATTTAAGCTTTGTATTTAGACTCCCTCGAAGGAGTTGAGAGTCTTAGAGAGGCTGTGTATTTGTTTTTTTTTGTGGAGGTTGTTATAATAGCGGCCAAATTCCATTGTATTAAAGGGATAAAAGGTTTGCGACTATTGGGTTCGATGTTAGAGGACGACGTCTCGTGTTTGGAATTATGAAATTAAAAGTAAATACCACCATAGGCATCTCATAAGGAAAACATTCGAAAAGAGATAATATGATAGAAAGGGGGAGGGGCATGCAAAGGCGTGAAATAAAATGAGGTGATTTGGGGGGAGCTAGGGAGCGGAAGGCACGCAACTCTCCTGTTCTGCAAACAGACATAGGACATCTTATTGAAATATAGGACGCTTTGATCCATTACTGTTTCTTTGCTTTCTATCATTTTCATCAATGTGTTTATCTTCCAATTTCACCATTAATTATGTCTAGATAATTATATGCAGTGAGTCGGCGATATCAAGCCGAGCGACAGAAGGAGAGAGATGACATAATTAGCGAGACTAAAAGGGAAGAGTGAGGTATTAACCTTAACTATTGTGTAGTAGTATCACACTCCCAAATTTTGATCCTGCGGGAGGTACACCCTATAAAAGATTATAACCGTTGGACAAGTATTATTATTATTTCTCTTATTAGGATCATCGTCAATATTATTTGTGAGTTGAAAATTGCCGAGCCACTGGAAAATTTATAAGTTAATCAATCCAAAAGACCAGACGAGAAACCAAATTACTTAGAAGCAGCAGAGAGTATAAAGATTATAATCTAGGTTGATAAATTAGTAAATAATAATAAAAATAAATAGGAAAACTAGAAATTTGCAGGAAAACTCCTTCTCAGCTATGTAGTAAAAAAGAATTACGATGTCGCTTTAGTTTCTTGTCCTCACCAATTTCATCAATTTCTTGTCCTCACCAATTTCATCAATTTCTTGTCATCACCAACTTCATAAATTTCTTGTCCTCGCCAATTTCAGCAATAAGGTTACCGAGTTTGGTTCACAGCTTGTTCGACACGAGTGCTTATTCGACACCTTTAAACTTTAATTTGTATTAAATTCCAGAGGTGAGAAGTGAAGTTTTGACCAGGACTAATTAACGACAGGTCCATTGATTAAATTTGAAAGAAGGTATGAGATAAAATTTAGGTTGATATATTCCAATCTATAAGTTTCAAGGTATAATTTCATGAAAATTATCAAATAGGCATCAATACTTTAGCCAATTTATAATTAATTAATAACAGAAAATTACGGATACACAAAAAAGTTAAGATTAGAAGGAAAAAGACACCCCGACTATCTCGCAGGACAACAGAGATACAAACTTATTCAGAGAAAAGTAACAAGACACCAATATATTAATGGAGAACTAAACATAAACTAGAATATTCCAGGAGAAGTAAGTAGACACTGCCAATATTTAGGGAGAAAAAAGAGACTCCGATATTCAGAAAAGAGTTACAGAAATCGAGACAGGAATGGGAAATCCACTTAAATTATACCTTCGCAGTTAATCCAAATTGGTGCGATTATCTTTTGATTCGACCTTTCTAAGTTGGACGTAATTGATTTACTTGATCCTTTTGTAAGCGATTCATTCGAATGATGTTTTCTTTTCGGATCATTTTGATGGATCCAGGCTTCGCCTTTAGTCACAGATCACAGAAGAGAAACGAATTCATTTTCATCTTTTAGATTTCAAAAAATCACTGGAAGACTTGGTCTCAGGTCGAGGTTATGGGCGAACAGATTTTAGTCACACATTGAGGAAAGTTTGATATTCCGTAGTTTACTGGAGACGATCAGGGGTTCAGCAAGTAGAACCCCATGAAAATCTCTTTGACTGCGATTCGTAAGATTAGTAGTAACTCTATCTTTGCTACTCATTCATTAACATGATTTGAAAATATTTTAGGTCCTCTCATTGTTCATTTTCTCTTTATAATGAATACTTTGAGTTTATTCATTATTTGGCAAGTTAAAAACGAATTCTGCGTTCTTCTTTGGTTTCCTTTGTAGTTGTTAAAGGAATTCAAAGCAAAATGCTTAGACTTACAGTTTCATCCTAGGGGATTAAATGCAAGCCCTGTGATTCCTTGATAGATTTAAGACAATTGACTATTTATTTTTAAGAAGCAAAAAGGAGAGACGACAATGAAGTTAAATTACCGTTTTTCTAAGGATATATTTCTTTTGCGTTAGGAAGAAATCTTTATAAGCTATTAAAGTTTAAGAGGAAGCAATATTAAAACATCACTACAAAATATATCACCTTTCTACGGCAGCGCCATTTATTCATGTCACTTTTTATCAAAATGCTTAGGACAAAAATAAGTAAATCGTGATATAATTATTTATAGGAGCTATAATCTTCGAAAAGTTTGCTTGGGTACTGAGGGGCTTTCCTTTGCTGGGTTGTCAAATAATGATATTTTTCTATCATGTTACTTTGAAAAGTTAATTACATATAGGGATAATAAATGGCCTAGTGTTAATGTAAATATGTTAGTGATATCAAAGACAAAAAATTAAATAAATCTATAGAATTAATTAAATTGCAAAAATGAAAAATTTGGAGAAATTAGGGATTCGTTTTTTGAAACAAAAGTTTCAAAATGTTCCGATAGTAGTGCTGGAAATAACGCATTGACGTAAAATATTTCATTAAATATAATTTATTTTATTTCTAAATGTCATATCATGTGAATTTATGACTAAATATACGCCAAACACTCCATCTGACTAATTGTGGCAACTGCACGTTCTATTCTCATCTATCGAAGGGAGAGTAGAGCTCTTGCTAGAGTATTGGTTGCATCGTTGTAGTTCCAGAGGCGAGGCACGGGTTTGATCTCAGGCGGCGCGGAAACAAAATATTCAGCGTCGCCAATTGTTAACCGACCATTGGAAAATAAATTGAAACTTAATCCCACCTCCCTGCGGAAAGAGGCTCGCACGCATCATCACCCACAATGCAAACCAAAAACAGCTCAGCACTTTGTTCCATAACGAGGTCAATGGAGCAGGTAATCTTGTAAACTTAATGGAAACCACTCATAGCACCTTCAACCGAAGTGACGTAATAATGTCCTTTTGGGGGGGATGCGGATCATATCTACATACTTGTAATGGAATGGTCACTTCCCCCCCCCCCTTCGACCACTCTTGGTGCAGTTCCAAGGCGGTTACCGCAAGGACATCCGCCCCAGGCATCGGCGGGTCAGTGTTTAACCACAGTGTGGCACAACTCGGGGCCATTTAAGACCCTAAAGGTCAAAAAGGTAAGATCTCCCCCAGGAGAGTGAGATCCAGTTTCACGTCGAACAAGAAATTGGAGACGGGTTTCTCCCAATCTCGATGGCTAACGAGGAGCCGATGTTTGACTTCGTGAGAAAGACCGTTTGGAAACAGAGCTCTCTTGGGGCCGTCCTCAAGCCCCTCTCCCCCTTACCACTCCCCCAGTGGGGGGTGCGAGGTAAAAATGAGGAACTCTGAGAAAAATCGAGGTAGTATACGTCAGTCTCTAGGTGACGAAGTCCTCGGATCCACAACCGATCTACCGAGACTGGAGAGGTAGTTTACTTGGGTCGCCAGACCAAGAAGTACCCTGCAAGAGAGGCAGGGCTACCTACCTTAAGGGGCTAAGAAAAAGCTCATCCTTGAGCTAAGTCCCTGGTTATCAAACCAAACGATAAGTGAACTTTGGGTAAGTTCGATTTACTCTCGCCAGAGAGACTCCTCATATCCTGGTGCACCTTAAACACCAGGGATATTCCTCGTCCTTGAGGAATTAAGAAAAGAAGAAGGAAAAGGCTCCCCCTCAAGCCCGTTATTCGGTGGCCACACCAAACGTTAAGTAATTTATTCTCGCCAGAGAAACCCCCCTCCGTCATCCTCGCCCGTGAAGAAGACCCTCCCCAAGTTCAGGCCTCGTCCATAAGGAAATTAGTAACGAAGGAGAAAAGCTCCTCCTGAGCTCGTTATTCGGTGATCACACCGCACTCCAATTTAACTTGAATTAAGAACGAAGTTCGACTCACTCTCGCCAGAGAGACCACGACTGCCTAGGTGGTGCATAAAGCACCGAAATTGTTCTCGTCCTGAAGACCCCCCCCCCCGGAAGAACGTGTGGACCCCCCAGCTGCTACCCTCGCCAAGACGACCGTGGAATTCCGCCTATCTACACGCGTCAAGAGTAAATATTTCTGAGGCCCTTTAAACTCCACGAGTCCGTAAGCCTAATTTTTATATTATTGTTGTGTAGAGAAAACGTTAACCAAGTTTTGTGGGTAAACTAATTTTAATTAATTTTTGTTTAGGATAATATTTCGAGTATTCCTGTAGTTAATGTATAAATGTTATGTATTCATTTGATAAAGGTCAATTATAAGTTATTTTGGGATTAATGTTCGTTTCTCTTATATATATCCTTACGTGTTGCACAACAGCTCTGTGCTTTAAGATATTCTTATAATATCAATATATTAGACACTCTTAGCACTCTTAGAGACTAGAACTAAAAGGAGGGGCATTCTACGACACTAACTGAATAAAAGTGGTGTCAGGTAAGTAGGGTTCTTATCAGAAAGAATTCTACGACAATACTCATCAAGCAGTACAAGGGAAGTTTCATCCTAATTATTCTCTAAACACAATACTACATACTACCCCTTCATCTAAAACAAAGTTCGGCTTTTAATGTCTTATGGGTTGCCAAAGATTGTCATTCTGATCTTAATGTATCTGCCTTTTATCCTCAGGAAGGGGCATCTCATATACGATGCGAGGGGTGGCAGGCACAACATACTCATATTCGAGGGAGATTGAGGGTATGTAGCCCTTTCCGGTCTGTTAAAGATATTAAAGCATGATTAACAAATTCCAACTTCGTTCGTGGGCAATATTCGTGGTTTTAAAATGATATCAGTAAAGCATGAATAACAGACCCTACTTCTTCGGAGGAGGCAATTTGCGTTTTTCTCATGATGGCATTAAAGCGGTTTTCGTGTGCCTCATCGAAGCATGATTAACATTTTCTTATTTCGGATGAGGCGATATGCCTGTTTTTTTTTCATCTCATCAAAGTATCAGTAACAGATACTTATTTAATAAGGAAAAGTGCGTGATATATTTGTAATATTAGTTTCCTTCTGAATTTACCATTAGCAAATTTAAGCTAAATATTCATCATCTTTTTGGACTCTTCTACAAAACCTGGAATAAGTTTGGTTGTCCATAAGTAAATAGAAGTGGATATTATGTAGGATAAGTGTAAAATTGCCTTAAAATCAATTTGAAAATAAGGTAAATGAGGGGTAGCACATTGATGGTTAGTTTATAATGAATTAATAAACTGAATTTAACTTCTTTGTTTCTGATATAAATGAGAAAACAATGCTTCAAATTCTCATATGGGCAATATCGCCTAACAACTTACTTTGTAATAATTCTTTTTTCTTCAAATAAGTTTCAACTAAGTTCCATTAGCGTAGTTGCTAAAAATATTAACCTATTTTAGTTACTTTAGTATTGAAGTATTAGTTTATATATTTTTTAAATGCATCACACTCACTTTTGGAAGAAAGTATCTTTTAGGAACCACTTAGTTGCCAGTCCTGCGAAAATACAGCGAATAACCTAGAATCGTCGCACTCATTTTAATTCATCCTTTGTAAGCAAAAGGTTTGATCGGGTTGGAAACTTGTAAGTTTTCGCCGTGTCGGTTTAATATGTGGCAAATCCATATGATTCTGGTTTAGTATGCGGCATATCATGTTTTTATGTGGCCTAAGTAATCAGAAAGCAAAATACCGATATACAAACGCTAAAATAAGAAATTCAGAAATGTATTACCATTTATAAGTAACTTTAATTAGTAAAAATCTCTCAAATATCTTAAAGCATATACAAAAATAAATCAGCATCGTCTCCCTTTGACACACTCCAGAAGAATTGATCGAGATTCCCTTGTAGGTGATTGATGGGGACTCCACGTTTCTGCTTTAGTAGGTTAATTTTGCTCTCCAGTCCCAATTGATTACTCAATCAACTGAGTGTGAACACCACTATCAGGATCGACGTAATGCTGGTGATAATTTACGGTTTCATGATGAAATTCCAGGCACTGGAGGTGGCGATAAGCGGCCCACTCGTCTGAATAAATGCTTGAACCTGCTTCTGCCTACCTTTAAATGATTGGAATAAGAGTCTGAGCACTGCGCTTTTCTACCTAGAAGAAGCATGTATCTCGTCCTCAAATCAAACCAAACACCCATGGCAGGTCGAATCCTTTGCCCATGGTTGCGATTATTTTCAACAACATTTCCATTTTTTCTGCAGCTATGCATGCTCTCCATTTAACATACGGCCCATGTTATATTCTTTTTCTCATGCAGCTCCAAACCATCCTGTCCTGACCACGAGATTTCTTGTTCGTCAGTGCCATGGGTTCATCACACTTCGGGCAAAAATCTGCATCCTGTATAGGCCCTTTTCTGTTAAAAGCAATGTAGCATTTTTTTCACTGGCAGCAACAGTGTAGTAAAATTCACGCAGCAGCATCTTAGAAGGGTGCATGTAAACTTATGTTATTTAAAATATTACAAACAAAACAGAAGCTTTGAAAGATGAGTTTGCATATGAACACAACCTAAACCACAATTCACAGGTTTAATATGCGGGTAGGACACATACTAACCCCGTGAACTCGTGTGGTAGGCTACTTCTAACAGGTAGGACACATACTAAACCAGCAGCGTTTTGGCAACGCTCTGTTAAAATTCATGTTTAAAAACATTGCTATCAAAGTCTAAATGTTAGAGTTTTTTGATTTAAAAAAAAACCTTTCAAAGTATGGCTGATCCACATATATCCAAAATATACTGGCAAGTCAGAGCTTGAATTACAAATTAAATGAGGAATTAGAGTAATTATATTTATAGAAATTTGTAAAATTCAGACATGTTTTGGAGATTTCTCCTTCTCCAAGGTTCCTAATCTTCTAATTCTAAAATTAATAAACTCTTAAATTTTCTCTTGTAGCATTTCTAACCAGTTTTGGCGTTGTGTTCATCGATTCTTACGTGTGGCTAAGTAATATTTTATAAATACCAGTTTTATCCACTTATTTTTTATCTCAGGCTACTTACTATATACATGCAAGATGCTATATAGAAATTGACCACTTTATGGTACGGAATTAATTTTTATTCAGGTCTCTTCAAGTGAACATCTCTTACTTGAGGAACCAGGATGGCTTGAAGATAAGTTGGAACCTCCTCTTCTTCAAAGCCCACTCATAACCGACTAGAGCCCTGTTCATTTCACACATTAGATGCCTTTTGTCTTCGTCAATTTATTTCCATCGCCTTTTGAAATATCATTAAGTTTGTAATGTTTTACCTTTGTTTTAACTATTTTGAATGCAAGCAAAATAAACGGTTATATAGACAACCCTTTTTTTGTATGTTTAAGTAGTTTTCCTATATAATATAATTAATTTGAAAGGTAATAAACTTTATAGTGCTTTTGCCCAACACCTCGCATGTACACTGAAGGTTATTTATTAACTATTGAAGCCGAGAATAATAATAAGTAAACTTTCATCATTTAAAAAGTATTAGGCAATCATATATTTATGTTCCTTTTAATTTATGGATGTACTTTAGCTTTTGTTAAAGATTATTTACGTAAAATACATAACTTGTTTTTACCGATGTTAAGTTGAAAGTATTTTACTTGGGGTATTTGAGAATGATGAAAATCTTGTGTTTCGTATTGTATTTGTTGGCTCTATACAGAGTATCAGGAACTCACATTTTTTTTAATTATTAATCATCACGTTTGCCAGGTAAAATGTTTAATAAATAATTCGGACAACGGAAAAGTATTTGCGTTGCAACTATTTTGATATTTATTGAGGTATTAAAAGTTTATTTTGCGCTATAAATAGAGATCTGTGGTAGATTCTCTTCCTGCTGTCACAAAATATAAACTTAGAAAAGCTAGCTAACAAATTCCGACAGAGAAAATCAAACTTTCCTTAAAACTGAGGGCAACCATTGAATACCTTTAAACCTTTTTTTTTATTTCTACACATGTTAAGTAAAGATAGGCAGATTAAAGTATGGTATCAATAAAAATCTTAAAATATAGATAAATTTAATTATAAGCCTGGGAATTTCCTTTACGTATATGACTATCTATTTATTGCCATGGGCGGATAGAGTATTTTTGGTCTGATGTAGGCAGAGTATTTTTTTTTTTTATTGCTTCTTCTTAGGTTTCTGAATCGATATTATTCTCTGATATCCTGACTCTTACGTGCAATTATGCTGTTTATTTCATCTCTATATCCCCTGGCATTTATTTTTAAACCTAGCACTATGCCTGCTCTCTTGAATGGATATCTCTCATCCCCTACATAAATTGGCGCTATTTTATTTCTTATGATTGAAATGATGGTAAACTTGTTCATGTTAGTTGCGATTTTCCATTGGCATTCTTATATATTTAAGTTCTCTATTTCATATGCCGTCATCCTTGTCATTCTTCTTTCTTTTTTATATGTGGAGACCAGAATCTGTGACACGTCGTTGGCAAACTGGATATACAAAGATTACTCTAGCCTAGGACTAGGGAGGTCTCTAGTGAATATCGAGTAGAGCAGTAGACTCAAATACACATCTTAATGGACACCCTCTTCCAATTGAAATTCTGGTCCTTGATGATGGCTCTTCTGTCCATGACGTAGTCACAGGTTATTTTCTTTAATCTGGGATTGAGTCTTAGTTGGAGGATTTTAAATTGTAATCCTCGGCGCCCCACTTTATCAAACACTTTCCTGACCTCCCTCAATACTAGATCAGCTTGCTTCTTCACTTTTTCTATTGGGGCTAATTTTTCCGTTATCATCGCCAGTGCTGTGTCAGTACCTCTTTGCCTTCTAAATCCGAGTTGTTGAAAGTTGTGCAGATTATTGGCGTCCAATTAGGATTGCACTCTACTGGCGATGATTTTTTCGAAAATTTTCCCCCCAAATTCGAGGAGAAGGATCGGGTGGTAGTCTGTTGGGAAGATTGTATGCTTCCCCGACTTAGAAATAAATATAATTTTTTATAGTTTCTAGGTATCAGGAAAGTATCCTGTATTGAAGGCCGCGTTCATGATATTAGTTAATCCTTGTTTTATGTTGGGTGGAGCATTACTGAAGTTTGTTTTCCTTAGGCCTGAGTGTCCTGGCGCACGTTGCTTAAAGGTTTTTAGCGTTTCGTTTAACTCCTGTAGGGAGATCTTTTTCCAGAGGCCCAACATGGGTCTTTTCGATGAAGTGTTATTGTTCGGATTCGGATATGTCTGTTCAATTTCTTCGTTCATTTGGTCTATTATCCAGTTCACGAACTTTCTTCTTCAGCAGCAGCAATTTTAAATATGTTTGACCAGTGTTCTCTAAATTCAACTTCTATCTCTTTTGGTTCAGTGATCACTTCACCTTCCAAATTCTTAATGTTTGTTGTTTTGTCTGCTGGCTTTCCTCTGTATCTCTTCATTGTTTGCCAGGACGTTCCGGGGTACATTTGCTCATCGAGTTCTTTAATGAGGTGGTCTCAAAAGTCTCTTTGGTTTCACGTCTGATCTGTTGATGATGTTCAAAGGCTATTAGAAATAGATAGTGGTAGAAATAGTTTGAGGAAAACACACCGTTGTTATTTTGCCCTGGTGATTGGGGCATCTCATGCATTTTTGTTTTGTTTTGTTCTTCTCGCTCTTTCTGTATCTTAATGCTTTAATAATTCTTGCTTTTGATATACTGTTTATATATATATTCTATTGTTTATTTATCTTTTTTCATTTTGTATTATTTATGTATTTATTTTTTTCAAATTTATTATTTTTTTACTTGCTAGTTATTTCCTTAAACATATATATTTATTCAAACATTTATAATCCATACATTTATACATTGGTTTCTACTTGCACATACATATATATATACATTTTGTGCGTATCTATTTGGTATTTATATACCTTCATACATACTCTTACGTGTATAATTCTATACATCAATATATACATTCGCACAAATTCATACATAAACAATCTGTTTACTTATAATTCTATATATACATTTGAAACTACATTCACATATACGTATTATTTACATTATATAAACATATTTTATACAATTATACATTCTTTAGGTATTCAAGCTATTATATTATAGTTGCTGCTGAATTAATTACATTCTCTAGTTGCTCTTGAAAAGTGGCAGCCTATGTAATTTAAAACAGATTAACATCTATATATTGACTCTATATATCTTAAAGATTTACGTCATAATTTGAATGGAAGTTGATTGAATTCATTAATTTTATTAATGTATTATTTAATGCGTTTGGCATAAGCCCGATGTGTTTATTGAAACTTAGGGGCAATCAATAAAAATGTTTTAGTCAATTTAAATCTCTCTGTCAATTTGTCAATTCCTCAGCAGCAGTTCATCGGCCGCTTCGGATATTAGTCCGTCGTGAGATTTTCCGTTTTAGTCTTGTTATGTCAATGTCTAAGTCAAGGTCCAGACTCAGCAGTATTTCAGTTTCTACGATGTCCCATATCTTCTTCGCCTGTGATTGTTATAATGTGTTAATTGGTTCTAGTTCAGCTCTTCTGTGTAGTGTTATCTGTGTTATGCGATCTAGCCTTCTTGTGTGGTTTATAATCAAGGAGGCATTTTTTTTCCTTTGCATTGATCTCAGCACCTTGATCCCTGAGGTCGAGGTGACTATCGCTCGGTATGTCAGCTTGGGTGTTACGTAGAAAAAGTAGAGTTTCCTCAAAGTACTCGTGCTCAGTTTGTCAAAGCGAAACAGTTTCGCCAATTCCACCTTCGCTAAGTTGTTCCGGTTTGCAACGTCACGTGAGTCTATGTTTTGATCTCCGCCGCCGTCTCTGCAACTTGCACTAGGGCGTTGTTTTAAGTGCTCGGTACAATCTGCGTGATGTCATCTCGAATTACAAATACATCGCGTCATCCCTGATTGGTGATGGTAGGCCTATCGTGAAGATGCTATAGAGTAGAGGGCTGAAGCAGCTACTTAGTGGCACACAAGTTTCAAGGCTTAATTCGGGGCCCTTGTAGCCCTTGATCTGTATATGTGCTCCTCTTTCCATCACATAGTCGCAAAGGATCTTTTCAATGACTGGGTTTAGCTGAAGGCTTACGAACTTGAATTGCAGGCCCCTCAGAAAAACTATGTCAAAGGCCTTTTGAACGTCTCAGTGGACTATGTCGACGTACTTTCTTCATCTGGTGGAGGTCCCTGCTTGGTCGTCATCTGTTTATTGCATCCACTAAGCTTTTATATTCTTCTTGAATAGCAATCATTTTGTATGTTCATTTTGGAGCTACCAGTGTTTTATATTTTATCTTTGGGATAGTGTTCCTATTTGCCTCCCATAGTTTCGTTGTTAGATGACATATTTCCTTGTCAATTTATTCTGGTGTAGCTTCCTCTAGGCTTGCTTGAACGTAGTTCTGTCAAATGGCCCGGTAAGCCTTCCAGTCTGCTCACGCATACAATTTCCTTTCCCTTATTGTATTTAAATTGGGCTAGTCGACAGTGTGATGGTTAGGTGGCTTAATTCCTCGTAAATTTCTTCTAGTGTAGCTTCCTCTAGGCTTGCTGGAACGTAGTTCTAGGCATACGATGTCCTTTCTCTTATTGGTAATTGAATTGGGCTTGTCGACAGTGTGATAGTTAGGTGGCTTAATTCTTCATCAATTTCTTCTGATGTAGCTTCCTCTAGGCTTGCCTGGAACGTAGTTATGGCAAATGGCTTAGTAAGCCTCCCAGTCTGCTCGCACATACGACTTCCTTTCACTTATTGGTATTTGAATTGGACTTGTCGACAGTGTGATGGTTAATTCTTCGTGGTCGCTGGATATCACGCGTCCAGAGGCGATGTGATAGTTGTAAGGAAGTCTTAAGCTTGTTAAGAATATGTCGGAATTAGTTGCAACCTTCGCTGAGTAATAGAGCGCAAACTCTGGTCCAATGCACAAGACAAAGCTTCGTTTTAGTAGAAGTTCCAGGTTTTGTACCGCCGCGTTAGTGCTGGCGTTCTCAGCGGGCTTGCATCTTGCGTTTAAGTCTCCAGCGAAAATTACAGCTTTCTCATAGGCAAACAGCCTTATGAAGTTGTGGAAAGGAGTGTACCCCATTCTTGTGGGTTGGTACACAGTAGCAATAGTCAGGGGGCCTATGGTAGTTTTGACGTCTATTGCTATGTATGACTCATCTAATGGAAGTAGAACGTTTTGAATGAGGCCATTTCAGATTGCTATCGCTGCACCGTCAAAGAAGCCCTCATCTGTATGGCTTGTTGTGTAAACTTGGTATCTGAGGATTTTCATGTCTTTGTTTTTCTTTTTTAGGCCGTGTTCGGATATTAAAACAATATCCGCGTTAAGATTCTGAATTATGTTCCCATACTCAGGAGTTTTTATTGTCCAACCATTTACATTCGTGTAGATTATTTTTAGGTTTCTGTTTGCAGTGTCCATTTTTGTAGTATGCGTCTTCTGTTTGTTTGTTGTTTTGTTTTACCTTGGTTGGTACCTTTTTGGACTTCTCTTCTGTCTTGCCTGTGGCCTGGTGAGGGATGTTTTACATTTACTGTTTCTCTTTTTATTGAACTCACTCTGAGTGATATTATTGAAAATTTCTGGTGTATACTTAATTTTTCCTTGATAAAAGTCCTCTTCAACCTGATTCTCTGGCATTTAGTCTTTGTATTGCCATTTAATTTTCTCATTTATAATTCCTTCAGTGATGGCCGCAGCATGATGTTCCTTGGGATATAGAGTGTTACCTGTCGCGAAAAGTTTGAGATTTATTCATTCGACAGACACCCTTTGCGTGAAATAGCGCCTATCGAAGCATTATACCTGGTTCAAAGAGATGCCAAGGAAACGCATGGGCGGGAATGCAGCAGCTTACTTTAAGAGGAGTGGGGGTTGCTTAGTGATAACAAATGAGAAGCGTGGATTTTATGTGTTGACATTTGGGAAGCGGGGATTTTTTCTCGCCCATTGTATCCTGTGATTCATCGTAGCTGAGCGTGGATTTGTTTTCTCTGCTTTTAGTTAAGACTCTCACGGTCCTTGGCAGGTATTAGGGATGATTGTACTCATCTCTTAGGATTCACCCGAGGATCATGGTTTGCTCTGGTGGTTTTTTATTTGCAGGGGGAAGATTTAATATCTTAGTTCTCCGTATATGAGGTTAGTTTTGTTCTTCTCCGAGACCGTTTGTATATATTTGGCTCTAACTCGTTTTATTTCATTAAAATTAAATTTGAGGTAATTAATAGAAGCAGAGTTTGGAAGTGATATCAAAATCGGGTGAAAAATCTCATGAAGAATAGAGATGAGATGCAAATGTGGGGGACAAAAACATAATTTAAAATGGCAAAATTTATGGCAGAAACAATTTATTTCTAAATTATGTGTCCATTCGTTTTGTTTACTAACGACTGCCAGGTCCTAGTGTCTCTTGTTTTAGCTAATTCTCTTTTATTGTTAATAGTCTTATTATTTTATTTACTTGCCACACTTTCCTTGATATGGATCATCTTACCTTTTAAAGTACTCGTAATTACAAATGTTATAATCAGCATTACATAAGAAAGCAGCTACTAGTACTAATATGACTATTCCATCAAAAGAACCTTAATTCGCTAGAGCAGATAATTTTGACGTTTTTAATAGCCATCTATTGACACTATCGTCGATTCAATTCTCTACAACGCTTAGTTTTTCTAATATTCTATCAGGAAGTTGTAGTAGTTTCTCGGTTAAGTCGTCTCGTTTAAAGTATAATAATAAAATTACACTATAATTATTTCCAAATACACTCTATCCTAAGGTTGAGGATGAGAGCATTGTTTCCTTTAGAGGGTAATAATTCAAGAGACAAAAAAGAAATGCAAGTTATTCTAGCTGTTTAATGTTTGAAGGCAATTAATAAACCAGAGCACAGAATATAAATAAAGTATAATTTTTCGTGAAGATGATGCAGCGAGTAAATATTTGAAGATCTAATCAATCAAACACTTTTAAAAAATTCCAAGAAATTCAATTCCCCATTCCATGTTTTATAATTTACTTGCATGAAATGAGCGAACTAGGCCAAAAGAACTTAACAAATACCGATAACTTACAAAAAGTATAGAGGAAAAGAATTCATATGAGGTGATGCCTAAACCTATAAGAATCTGATTACATGCATCATCTTTTAGCTTGAACACAACTGATGCCACTTACCTATATTTTCTTAAAGGAACTAAACGAAAGCTCTATGTGACTGGTGTAAGTTCTTAGATAAAGCACTAGTACAGAAAACCTTCTATAAGTAGCTGAACTAGATGTTAATCACCAAATTAGATGCATTAAGTTGTTGAGGCTGTAATTTGACATTCAGTTTTTATTGTCCAACCATTTACATTCATGTCGATTATTTTAAGGTTTCTGTTTGCAGTGGTGTCTATTTTTGTAGTATGTGTCTTCTGATTGTTTGTTGTTTTGTTTTACCTTGGTTTGTACCTTTTTGGTCTTATCTTCTATCTTGCTTTGATCCCGTAGCCTGGTGAGGGGGTGTTTTACATTTACTGTTTCTCTTTTTATTGAACTCACTCTGAGAGATATTATTGAAGATTTCTGGTGTAAACTTAATTTTTCCTTGATTAAGGTCCTCTTCAGCCTGATTCTCTGGCATTTTGTCTTCGTATTGTCATTCAATTTTCTCGTTGATGATTCTTTAAGTGATGGCCGCAGCATGATGTTCCTTATGATATAAAGTGTTACCTGTAGCGAAAAGTTTGAGATTTATTCATTCGACAGACAACCTTTGCGTGAAATAGTGCCTATCGAAGCATTATACCTGGTTCAAAGAGATGCCAGGGAAACGCATGGGCGGGAATGCAGCAGCTGACTTTAAGAGAGGTGTGGGTTGCAGGGTGATAACAAATGAGAAGCGTGGATTTTGGGTGTTGACATTTGGGAAGCGGTCGGTATGAAAAGCTTTTCCCAAAGACATAAAATACAGCAAAGCTTTTGTTTTCCAAGGTTTCTCGAACTAATATAAGTCATACATCTTAAATTAATATTAATTGTGTTTTTTCAATTAACTCAAATATTATGGCATTAGATGACTAGAATAAATTCATGTATCTCTGCCATACGCCTAAATTCAAACTAATTCAAGCACCTTAATCATAAATATTTACCTCTTGCATCAAACCATATTGAACGCCAGACATAAAACCTCACAACCTCACAGAACATGCTACTATTACAGTAGGATTTACTTTAAACATAACTACAAACCCGTATACTCCCCATAGTTTCTCTCAATTTCTTTTTTGAACAACTATTTCTGAGCCTCATTCCTGATCAACGCATCTCCTCCTATACTTTAAATCAAACTTTCCATCATTAATTAGACATGAGTTATTAATGCAGTCTTTTGATTAATATCTTGCAATTAACTTTCAAACCGGTCTCTGAAGGAAAATTCATTATAGAATTTACATTAACTTTTATCCATGTACAATGATAAAACTTTATGTTTTCAATTAATAGGTATTCTAAAAACTTTGCGCCTTTTAAACTAACATCCATCTAACCATATTTTCTCCAGCAAAGCTTTAGCGCTTTACAACTCTATGATCCAGACTACCTATCTTGTCATTCATAAACTTTCTCATTGTACGCTTTATTCTACGCTAATATTTTTATTTGTCTCAGACTTTGTTTAAGCTTCCTACCATAATCTCATTTGCTTCAGTCTCACTCTCATTCAAAGGGCACAGACTCTTGTTCAAAGTTAAATTTATAAATAATCTAGATTCACATTTTCAATAATACTATATGAAAAATTATATTCTTTATATAATATGTGTAAGGATTATTTAAATGTCAAGCCGTTAACTTTTTATGTAAAGGGATGGATATTATCCAGAAACATGAAAATTTAGTTATTATATCTCCCCAAACTTCTAAGTTTGCTATCAATTTGATGTATTTTTCTTAGATATTCAATAAAACATGCCTTCAATTTAGAGATAGCAGTTCTACTCAATTTATTAAATCTTATAAATAGATACACTATCAATTCTTTCTTCAATACTTACATCATAAATTTGGCTTTACAGATTGAAAGTTTTTTCAAATTTACGTAACTTGGCCAATATGAAATTTTGGCAGAGATCATAGTAGAAATTCTATAAAAAATCGGTACATTGTTTAAAGATTTTATTCTCATCATATGAATGAGATTCTGAGTTAAATTAAAAGGTTGAACTCTAATTACACTATATCCATTGGATTAATTATATTAATCATAATGTGTGAATATATTAGTGATTTTGCTGTTTGTCATTCGTGCTTAAGATATTTTGTCGTTTATTATATTTCTGGAGTTTAAGAGTTGTCAAAATTAAAAGAATAATGTTGGTAGAAGTTTCATGTCGTCACTTATTTTTCTCACATTGGCCTAGACAATTTTTAGTAAATTTTTACTTCTAGAGTTATACCTTCGTAGTGGAATTGTTATGCAAGTGACGGTTTTATCTCAAATTTCTTCTGTAGAGAAAAGGTTACTCCAGCAATGCATGTATTATTAAAGTTTGATTCACCCAACGAGAGATACACTTTGATACAAATATGTTATAATTTGTTTTCCCAAAATTTCATGCCAAAATAGAATATAGTAATTAAAATGAATAGTATAAAAACTATGTACATCAAAATATTAGTGATATATGTCGCTTGAATGAATGAAAAGTTTTGACCAAACTCCTGAGATTTACTTGAGGTCTTATAGGGATCATAACCTAGGGCAATGGATTATTAATGTGCACACTTTCTACCATCTAACCAACATATTGACAACGTATATTTAAAACATACTCTAATAAAAAATCCAATGGGTAAATTTTGTCTAAAGACTCTTTAAAATCCCTCTTCAAAATGATTTAGATAAACGAGAAACAAGACTATTTTTCTACCTTTAAACCTAAGTAAAATTAAAAGCAATTTTAATAATCAAAATTAAACCTACTTCAAATTAGACGGATATTGATGAGGCCTCAAAGGATTCAAAATGCACAGGAGCATCTGAAGTGCGTCCTTGAAACAGGAGTACTTACTTCAAGTTGGACCTCAGTTCATGGGCAACAGTCTGCATATATTAAAGAACCGCCTTGGTTGAAAGACGATAAGGCACGCCTTTTCTAATGTGAAAAATGCTAACAAGGCAAGAAATACGATGCCATTTTGACATCGGCTAAAGGTTGAGATTGAAGCTCGGAGAGCACTTTAAAAATGGCTGCTCTGAACTTGTGCAAAAATAAATAACTCTAATAAATTATATATTATTTCTTTCTATCAAAAATTTATGTTTATTTATTTTATACACTTCGAGAAGTTGTAAGTGAGAAAAACAGAAAACGGAAAAAAATAACTATGCTATGGTCACCCAGATTAGGTGGAATAAGGAGAAATAAAAATGGAGGATGAATAACTAAAATTGTGAGAGGGAACAATTAACTTGCACAATAATATGGACAAATAGAGGCTCTTAAGCGCCAAGAACCGTATTAAAGCGTCCACAGCTATCTATGTCTAAATGAATTTGGAGGTGGCTCGAAACAGACTTTTTAATTAAATATGAGAAATATGAACCAATTTAAAAATAATTATGAGATAAGAAGTTTTATTTTATCTTCGGGAGTAAAGAACGAACTGAGAAAAAGGAAAAGGGATATATAAGGGAGCGCCAAGGAAGAGAATAATTGACAATCTCAGGAGTGTCACGTACTCAAGAGCTTGTGCAAACAGATAAGACAAACTAGGCTGAAGAATTTCAGCATTGGATTCCAGTTCAGTTGATTTTAATTTACTTATACTGAAAACAGCCTAAATCAGTTAAGTTTAAATGAGTTCAGTCTTTCGAATAGTTAAATTGAAGGCTCATTTTATTAGAATATGTGAGTTTCTGTTGCGAAGTGAGTACTTGATAATATTCGCCCTATCGTAGTTGAAAATCACTGTTTCTGATATAATTCTGTTAACAGCTATTTGAAGATCCTGCATCTTAATTCTAATATATTCCTTACCTATGAATTATTATTTATAATAATGATACCTTTAGAGGAGGAAAAATACAAAATCGTTTACAAGTAAAGATTGATATTTCAGATTTGGATGTTGTGAGTCATCTATTTTTAACTACTGCCTGACAAAACAATGATTCTATTTTAACTTCTGAGGTCTTTTGCGCATTTTGCTTTACTCTACCTCCGGATCTTTTTGTATTGAAGGGATACAAATTAATTTCATTTCCTGTTGCTTTATTACTTTTATGTTGCAGAACTAATATGCATTTAATCAACCAAGGATATACTTGTACAATGATGAATGGTCGAGCGCACAAGACTATATCAGGTATAGTATGGACAATAATGCTAGAGCTAATATATGGAGAAATACATGCCCTGCCATCCATATTGAATGCAGGAAAACCTCTCGCTCTATAGCTTTCTCATATTTTCATTTCTTTTTACTTCACCAGTTCCTGTTTTCATCTCTGTTTAAAAATTCCCTGTGGGAATCGTGCTCCCTGGTTTTTGCCTTAAATTTAATTAATAAAAACTGATTACTCTATTGAATAAATCAAAACCATTGAGAACTGAATTTTATCTCTTGTTCATAAATACTTTGAAAATTTATCACTACATGTAAAACTACAATTATGATTACACTTTTTATTCAGCATTAGAACTTTTCCTTCACTTAAACGGAATGTTTAGTACAGTTCATCCTCATCGTATAACATTGCAAGCAGTTGATCAGCGTGTTTTGTACACGTTTAGCCCATCGTACAACTTTGTAAGCATTTGATAAGAATGTTTTGTACAATTCTACATCGTCGTATAACTTTTTATGCAATTTTCTTGATGTTCTACACTATTTGATCTCGTCGCCAACTTTCCAAGTATGTGATAACCGCGTTCATTATAGTTCTTCATAGCTGTAATACTTACAGGCACTTGATGAGTGGCCATATCGTCATTGAGGGACTGAGAAACGTCAGTCCGTTCTTAGACCATTTAATATTTTGGGGGGCAAAGTCACCTAAATCTTTTATTTTCACCCGACACTTTTCTCTTCTTTGTAAAGTTCTTAACCACAGTTTATTTTATATACATATAAGTAATACGAACTCTTTTGTCTACATATACCTAAATAAGTTTGGAGGAAATAGTTATTAAAGTTCATACATCAATTTCCTCCCCACAATTACACGCAGAAGTCATTTCAAAGAATTAGTCATTAGATTCTAGCCTCATTAATATGCCTTAGTAAACTTGATTTTTATTTCCCCTTTAAAATCAATTTGGTGATCGATGCCCTGAGATTATTTGTTTAAGGGAACTTGGACGTTCTTTATTAAGTTATTATCTGAGTTGTTTCTTTTAATGATGGTTGGAGCGCGAGAAAAGAAACTTATCGCTACTTATAATACGATAAATTAGTTCCTAGAATCAAATCTTCAATTATAATTCGATTGGGAATTGGATAAGTAATTAAAATCCTGTTGGTGCTTTTACATGATTAGAAAATTATGATGAAACAAATATTTCATATGTGGCTATATGGGTGGATTTATTATAGTTATTTTAAATAGGTATTTCAAGGTTTTAATTATATGGGATGTATTACATACTTCTATATTATAATATTCCCAGCATTTATTGTCACAACGAAATTTAAACTTGAACTAAGAATACGAGAATGCCTTTGACTACATAGAAAACGATTCAGTTACTGAACATGAATACGAAATCAAATTTGCTTAGGCTTATGTACATTTCTGTAGTAACCAACATATACAGTAAAGTACATCACATAAGCCGAACGAATGGAGGTTTAGCTAAAATAAAAACATTAAATATCTTCGAAGAAAATCTTGCAAAGGCTCGTTTATGCCTTAAAAATATAATTCCACATCAATCGATTTCTAGTTTTTTGTTATTTAGAGAAGATCAGGTCATTTCGAGAAGGGGAATTAAAAGAAAATATTTCAGTTCTATTCATTACCTCTGAGTACTCCTCTCTCTATCTT
Organism: Ceratothoa steindachneri; assembly: GCA_963969495.1. Taxonomy (NCBI): domain Eukaryota; kingdom Metazoa; phylum Arthropoda; class Malacostraca; order Isopoda; family Cymothoidae; genus Ceratothoa; species Ceratothoa steindachneri. Next base: position 49,247,893 of record OZ018336.1, read on the forward strand.
ATATGACTCAAGTTGAACATCAGGAAAAAGGAACATCATTGAAAGGAAAAGGCAAGACACCCTGAAATAAGGACAGAAATCAGCCACGAAATGGATTCGACTCCTGGAAACTGAAAGGTGAATGGCAACAAACAAATAACAAAAAAGGAACCCAATGAACTAAAGTAAATGAATTCAATCCTTCGTTTTACATACCTTTATGTAATTGCAATTAACTTTGCCAAAATTATTTCAAGTGTCGACAAACTGAAGCAATGTAAAGATGAGGCGAGTCGTGCCCTTTTACTCAAGCATCTTTTCCCAATCATAGGACGCTGCTTTCAATGGAAAGTGAAGGCCAACTTAGGAAGGTTGTGGATCATCAATGTGGTAGGTGTATAGACTAAAAGCTATTTTGAGTAATTGATCCATATATATCTTAGAAGCATTTTGGTATTCATTTAATGACACCATATACTATTTGTGAACCACTTTCTTATGACTTATCGTGCCCTTTGGGGTCAATATAAGGCACATATCGGGTTTTAAATATACATTTTCAGAAAAAAACTCGCCATCATAGAGCCTTAAGCGTTGATTACTAGAAGCAGGTTTAGAGAAGGGACGATCCACTAGTCTCTCGAAGCACTAATAGACAAATTGGTCGCTTTTAATTCAACCTATTTTCGCATTCCATACATCACTCTATACATTTTGTTATTTCGAATTAAAATGCCATAGGTATATAGAGAGTTGGTAACGAGTACACGTATCCATCCCCGTGACAAAAATATTAAAAAAAAACAGATAAGAAAATTCCAATTTCTAAAATTGCCCGACTAAAAAATTTAGATTCGTTCAAAATTTACTTTCTCGAACGAGAACTGTATTTTGATTAATCCACCTTAACAATCCGGAAAAATATTAACGCTTTCTTGAGAACGACATTGGTTTCATATAGTTTTCATAACACTACCAGCTACCAAAACACAAAGAATGTCCTATGGTAGCGAATTGTTTCATGTATAAGCCATGTACCTACTTTTCTGTTGAATCCTTTCTCTTTTTAAAAGCAACTTGATGTAGATTCCTTGAAGGTTTTCTCATCGGTTAAATAAAAATTCTTAGTTTAATAATCTACAGACTGAAAAATTATGAAATATATTTAAAATGCCCAACTTTCATATCTCCTCCTGTTCAATAATATTTTCCCTATCATTAGACGCGAACCAGAACACACCGATATTGTGAGACACATTAAATTGACACCTCATCAGAGCACTAACTAAAGAATGAATTAATGCTTACAATCCTTCATTCTTTATAAATTTACATATGCAACCTGCCAAATCCGATATGCAGACCAAACTTGTCTACAACTGAAAAGGATTTTCAAACACTTAGGAAAATCACATAGAACTAACATTCCTATTACTAAACTTGAATTTTCTTCGATAAGACTACATACAAAAACATAATTACTCGTTTAATCCTGATTCGTTTAGTTAATTGATTTTCGCTTCCTTTTCTCTTGAATTAATAATTCTAGAATCTCTATTCATAAATAAATAAATACAAAGCTTAATGATTACTTATCTTTATTAAAATTCTTTACTATATAAGCAAATAGACAAACAAACAGCCAACTAAATCAAGCAACGTAGGTTTCCTCTTGGTTTTTTCCCTGCATTATAATCAGTTGTCTCATCGGTTCCAAAGAAATAACAAAAGTTTCTATATAATTTTGTGGGACGTTTCCTTTTTGATTCTTTGTGTCTATATTTTAAAATTTGTAACATTTTTAACACCGTTTAAATCCAAATGATTTTACATTTAGATTTTTCCTTAGTATCATATTTATTATTCTTATTAGTTACTCTCCTATTGTGTAATTTGGTTTTATATTGGCTTTTCTTTGTCAAATTACATTTATTGATCACGTTGAATCATCTTTACCCTTTGAAATTGAATTGATTTTTCTGAGCATTTCTTACCGATTAATTTAATTAAGTTTTACATTTGACTTCGTAGTCACTCATATCCATTGATCGCTTTGTAATTATTGTTACCCCTTGTATTATAATTGAAATTAACTTAATATTTCATATTTTCATGTATTTGTATTTTAACTATATCTAACTGTTTTTTACCCTGCTTTTACATTTTTGTGTCATTGTAATAATTTCAACTTCCTTGTATTACTATTAGATGCTAATTATGTGCAGATGGTCGTTATTAATGACCGAAATGTCGGGAAATTATAATGTTTAAAACGTCGCATTGGTTTTCATATTCCTACTATATATATATATATATATATATATATATATATATATATATATATATATATATATATATAGTAGCAGCTATAATGATTAAAACACTTAATTCTCCATCACAAATCATACAGTAAGTTCATAAGTAGCATATGTACATTGTATATGTTAGGATGGATGAAACTGCCAGTTATGTTCAAAAGAGTATTTTTATTCAAATATTCGGTGTTTAAAATGATCCGTATAGCTAAATTCTATTAGTTCTATCTTTCAGACAAACAACAAATTAATGACAGTAACTTACTTTCATGAATTCTTAGCATTTTCAGGCATTAACTTGTCAAGTTCCGAGCAGCAAACCAAACTAAGGGACCTACCACACCTGGCAATACCTAGGAGCGAATTGTTCAGATACTTCAAGAAAATCATCTCTTCATCACGGCACAGACTAAAAGAGTTAAAGTCCTCAAAGGTGTTGTCCATAATATTATATTAACGTATAGATATCTCCGACTCATGTATCAGTGGAATATCTACTGGTATGCGTAGAAAAGAGTTAATAAGAGATGATCAAGCCATTGTCCTTAGCCCAAAAATTGACCTATACAAGATAGTGACTAGTATTTTCTGAGAAGTAAATGTAAATATGGGCATTAGAATCTCAAGAAAGATAATATCACGCGACCTGATGAAAACATTTATTTTTTTTACAAACCTCAGCATTAAACCCTTAATCAGTACTAAGAACAAAAAAACTATATTAAACTTCACCACTACGCACGTTCTATGGACAGAAGAAGAATGGCCCAAAGTAGACTTCAGCGATGAATCGAAATGTAATTCTTTTGATGGCGGAACTTTATGCTGAGGAGCCTTTTTCTCGGCCAAGGCACAGGACAACTTGAACGCTTGCATGGCAAAGTAAATGCTCAAGTGTAAAAAGAACATCTGGAAGTACATGTTGTTTCCCATATGAGAATCGCCTCTGTCTAACTAGCCATTTGTATGCATGATAATACACATTGCCACAGAGCCCGCACGTCAATCTGATCTAGAATTTGTGCAATGTGCTAGGAGAGAGAAGTCTAGAAAGAAACAGAAGTACCAACGAATTACTTGACAAAATATTAACAAATGAATGGAAAAAATTAATACCAGAAGAATGCCTTGATTACTACCCTCCTGTAGCAGAAGATGTCACTGCAAAATAGCTAATAAAAGTCTACCCACTAAGTAATTAGTTATCGTAACAAGCAAAAATTATTTGTTGAGTAACTTATATAATTGTATCATCTCAGCTACATATAGCGTCTTATCGGTGCAAATGATTAAACACCATATTTTTAAATAACTTACTCTTTTGCACGTAACTTGCAGTTTGATCCATCCTAACATTTACAATGAACAACTTTACCATTCTTATTTCATATATGTAATTTATCGAGCATATTAACTACTATTTGTTTTGAAACTACTCTAAATTTCTGATGGAAACCTAAGTGTCCGAATTAGTATGGCCGCTACTCTCTCTCACTCACTCTCTCTCTCTCTCTCTCTCTCTCTCTCTCTCTCTCTCTACATATATATATATATATATATATATATATATATATATATATATATATATATATATAAATAAATATATATATATATATATATATATATATATATATATATATATATATATATATATATATATATATATATATATCTATATATAAATATATACATATATATATATATATATATATATATATATATATATATATATATATATATATATATATATATATATATATATATATATATAGAGAGAGAGAGAGAGAGAGAGAGAGAGAGAGAGAGAGAGAGAGAGAGAGAATCGATACTAATAGGAGAAATTCCAAATTTCAATCTTTCTGAGGGATAATTTAAATGTAGCTCCTATTCACAAACCTGATCTTAAAAGGTATAGTTAATGATCTCAGAACCTCCCCCATGATTAAGCCATTAGTGCATAGCGTCCAGGAAAATAGACGGTAGAAAAATATTCACAAAAAAACAAGATTGGTAATAATTACTTATTTTTTGTTTCAGTTTACCCTTAATACAATTTTCCATCACGTTTTAAAACGAATAATGTAAGAAAAATATAATTTTCTTTGAAATAAACAGGATGTAGTCTAGTAAGCCTGTTGCCTCCCGAAATGGGGAAGTAAATTACTATTATCTACATGTTAATTTATTATTTTTGCTTTTTTATATATATATTTTAATGAAATGTTAATTAACCTGTTGAAGTTATAGATTTATATAGATATTGATAAACATACATTCCACAGAGAATAATGTTATGATGTCCAGAAAAACGAACGCTTTGCAGTCAGACTACATTTTTGTTTACATGTTCCATATTTGTATAATATAAATAACTATTCCTATATAAATTGCCGGTTGGATAAACTGGTTAATAATAACTATTCCCATATACTCATAAATAGCCGGTTTGATAAACTGGTTTATATGTATTTTTGTTTATTTTCTATTTAGTTATTTATATTCGATATTTAAGGCGAAGATGAAGTCAATATAGCATATCGGGACATTATTCTTCATGTTCCTGAACCAGAAGTAAATTGTCTAGCTGATGAAGATTTATACTTGTCTGATAATGAAGCTACTGAAGATATAAATCACCTTGGCCGAACCTTATTTAATACGGAGTGTGATTTTATACCCCATAGGCATTGCGAAACTAAGGCTGAAAACATATCTGGTAGTTCAAGTGAAGGTAGGAAAAAAATTAAAATAAGTCAAATAAACTGGAGTAAAGAGGTTCTTGCTTTTGATATAAATTCTTCTAAACCATCAACTGAAAGTTTACCTGAGGACATATTTTCAGCAAATAATGAATTTCAACTACTAAAATTGTTTTACAGTGATCATTTTATTGAGGAGATAGTTGAACAAACAAAGATTTATGCTCAGCAAAGAAATGTAAAATTGGATTTGAACATTGATGAACAATAGGTAGTTAGTATTTGGGGGATTTCTTTTTTCGGGTTATGCAAACTTTCCAAATAAAAGACTATTGGTCTAGTGAATCTGATAGTCCTAGCATCTTGTCAGACGCTATTCGATGTAACAGATTTGAAATGACATTACATCACATCATTTTCAATGGCCACCATAAAATGGATCCAACTGACCATTTATATAAGATAAGACCATTGATTGATCACCTATGCCGTGGATTTCTTGAAGTAAGAGTGTTAGAATAACATCTTTCAATTCATGAATCAATGATCCCATATTTTGAAATTCATTATGCCAAACAATTACTAAAGGGAAGGCAATTACGATTTGGCTTTAAAATCTGGGCATTCTGCTCATCTACGGGATATATTCGTTCATGTCATATCTACCTGGGGAAAAAACAAAAAGAAAATTTGGTTACAAGCTATATTTTGATAATAATTTTACATCTTATAATTTAGTAAAACATGTATCAAATTCAGGCATATGTGCTTCTGGTACTGCTAGGAAAAATAGATTGATGGACTGTCCTCTTGCTAGTAAAGCTTTATTTACAAACTAACCAAAGTGTACTATAGAAATTGGTGCATCTGATTCTGTAGTGGCAATAAAGTATAGGGATAATAACGTTCTGATACTTGCTTAAAATTCTCAGTCATCAAAAATTGGAACAACTAAAAGATTTTCAAAACAGTTCAAAGATTATATTTCACATCCTTAACCAGTTGCAATAAAGAATTATAATTCTTACACGGGCGGTTTTCACCAATTAGACTAGTCGGTTTCTACTTACAGAACAAGAATCAGACTCAGAAAATGTTTGTCGCCTATATTTATATATTTGTTGAAGTTTTAATATTAAATTACTTTTTTATGGAAAAAAAGGCTCAAAAAGATAATATTCCTCTTTTGAATTTTCGAAGAAATTTTGCAGTAACTATTTTGAAATCACATGGATGGTACTGCATCGATGCATTTTAAGTGCCATTTTATTGATCGCACAAAAAACTCTAAATATACATATGTTTAAAATGAATAAAATTACCTTTTTCACTGCTAAATTCTGTTAAGGTTTGATTTGTTAGTAGGAAAATTGAAATTTTCAAATTTTGTTTATTTTTCTTGTATTGTATAGCATCCTATATTGTGGACACCTTATATCTCAACATTTAAAAATAGGAGAATCATAAAGGTTTGGAAAAATATTCCCCTTAAGTTATCTAGAAACATATAAAAATATGAAACGTTTATTTAAAACATTGTACTTTATGCACCAATGATCATTTTTTCCATTCTTTTTTGCCCTGATTTGGAGGCTGTGTAGCGACATTTGTATCCATTCCGTTCTCAGTATATGATTGAAGAGGCTATGGTAAACTTCATACCGACACTAGTCTCGTAAATAAATATTATGCTCCTATACAGTGGTTGTACTAACATATATGTATATACTGATATTTCATCATGAGAGAATGTTCGAAAATTGGGAACGTTAGCTCTTAAGAGTCAAGACGAATTAAGGGAGGTGATAAAAAACGATGACAATAGTGGTATGTACACTGCAGTAGTGAACATTTAATGGAAATAAAGTTTGCTATCGCTACATTTATATGCAATCACATGGTGTAGGAAATATTTTGAAACATAGTATTAACATTTACTTCCATATATGCTCTAAACATTACCTTCTATACATTTATTTTCTTCTCGATATGATTCTGTATATTCCCTATCAATATTCATATTGTTAGGTATATCTGATAATGCAAACTTTCGCTTTAGCTTCTGATCTTGCTAGATCATAGAAACGAAGTGTAATAGCCCTTATTACTGCACATTCCTCTCAGCACTGGGCCTTCTTCTCCATGTATCTCCACTTTCTCTTTCCTTTGGAATTATCTAGTGTGGGAATACCCTAAATGTACCTTTAAGGTATTTAACGATAGTTGTAAGTTTTCAATACTAAGTTTAGGGTAAATATTATTCTTAAGTGCTTTTAATTTTTTTAAGTGGTGGCATTTCTAAGTATACATTTCAATGCCAAGTCTATAGTATCTATCTTGTGTTCTTCATGCCCCATAATTATTACCTCCATTCATATTTGGTGTGTGGAATTTGATTTCACTGAGTGTTATTTTGTTCATAAATGGTTGTAGCAATTTAGGCAGCAAATAGCGTGGGCCGTTGCTCTGTCTCATTTGTATCAGCGCCATTGATCTCCCGATCAAGCAAGAAAAATTACGGATACTGTGAGTGAAAAGGGAAGAATGATTGAAGAGTAAATGTAGTATGGTGATTCGGAACTTAAATCTCTTTTGGACATCGGGAATATTCTCTTTTGCCCCTTGACTAGCGAAGCTACTCATCCTGGCTCCGGACTTAATTTTACCTCAATTATTTCCTTTTTTCTCTCTTTTATTAAAACCTTCTAGGAAACCTTGTTCCAGAATTCCTTACCAAGCACTTACCCCTCTGTTCATTTGAACTGAGCAAAAAGATGGCAGAAGTTTCTCCAGGAGCTTTCGGGCCGGAGCCCTTCCTCTTTGGATCCTTTTATATATATATATATATATATATATATATATATATATATATATATAAGTAGTTGGGTAGCAGTCTTTCCTGAATGCAAACTTTGATGAAGACCATTGTGTATTTTGCCTTAATTAATTACCGTTGGCGACTTTCTCTTCTTCTAACTATCTTTTTTATTGCATCTTGTAGATGGTGAATCACTTGTCCAGTATTCATCTCTTTTTTAAATGAATGTGTTTGGTAGAAACCAAACTAAAATTGCTAAGCTTTCGATCTTATTCGATCATCTTTGGAACGTTTTGAAATGTTCTTGCCTCCTTTACCGATGTAATAAGTGGAGTGAGGATCGGACAGAGTGAAAGAAAACGATTTTTAATGGGTATTTATTCCTCCTTGGTTAAACATAACGTTAGAGGAAATGGGCCACTCCTGTGAGTGGAATTTTAAAAATAATTTAAGAAGTGGCTTTTTTTGACTATTTGATTAATAATTTCATCATAGTTTGATTATGACTTGTGTCTTTTTATCAAAGTTATTTCTAATAACAGAAATAAATATAAGTATCGAAATTTGGTGTATCTTCTTCTGTAACTATATTTTAGCAACGTGATATTTTGAAAGGGGAAAAATTTATTTTAGAGTTCCATTTTAAAATTATTTTAATTGGCGAAGTTCAGAAAATTCATAAAAAATTAACCATGCTTTTTTTTAGATTATAAATTTTAATCTTAGTAGCGAAGCCATTGCCCAGCCATCCTGACAAGAGGTACGACTATGCGGTAATTGCGGTACGAAAAGCGATAAAATACAAGGAGATCCAGAACCAAGAGGAATCTTATCTCGCCGTTAAGATATGTACGACCATCGTTGACCTAGTAATACCAGTGTGGTACCATCCCCAGACAATCCTATTTTCCTATCCCAAATTTTCTTCGCTTATTTAAAAGAAACAACTCTACAATCTTGATCGGTGCCCTTAACGCCTGCTGCATTGAAAGAGGATATACCACTGCATTCAACGGCTCCCGAGCCTCCCTGCGCCTTCTTATGGAACGCGATAGAGTACAAATAATTGACTTAGAGTTTGCCATTTACCTTATGAGGAAGTCTTCAACAAGCCCAGACATTAGCCTCACTACCTCAAACTTTATTCTGAACTATTCAACAGTTCCAGACCCTTACACTCCGTCCGACCACACTATCATCGTTACAACTTTCTCAACATCACCTATTCAGGAAAAATTCTTGCTCGCAGGTGCCAACCCAAGAATAGCTGTGACGCCTATAAAGGATTCCTGAAAGGCTATCGAATCGGACAACTCTACGGATCGATACTTGAACACCTAGATAGATATTTTGGAAACATAATGTCCGAGATAAAGGAGGCGGACAGATTTTCCACTCCCAGGGTGGAATACAAGACTAACTCGCCACCACGATGGGAAGAAAATATACGGAAAAATTAAATTGGATGCAGTAATATTGGAGATAAACGCTTTCGGAAATACGGCACATAAATATTAGGAACTTTGCAAGCTTCATTTTGAGATGAGTCATCTGATTAATAAAAAAACAAAGATGCTCTTGGACGATATTATAGATTAAATGGATATGAAAGGCGACCCTAAAGAGTTAGTCGGTTAGTTATTCAGCGTCGATCCTTCCATGATACTGGAAGGATCCTCGACCGGATAATGAAATTTATATAAGGTCAGTATGACAATCGCTGATCGGCCCGAGGACCGCAGGAGCCACTCCCTTTTTGGAGAAAGGTGCCAAAAAGTATTATGTTTTTGACACTAAACAACGCACAGGTGGAAGCCTTTGTCACCTCGGGGGAGAGGGACCTGTCTCGCGTCAGAGGTAAGTGGATATAGATACCCATCATCAGGATTCCTTGGAACAGAGAGTGTGTGTGTGTTGTGCTGTGATGGTAAAAGAGGAAAAAAAGCAATGTTGTGATTGGCTATGTGTGATTGGCTATGTGTGATTGGCTCAGCGCGTCCACCAATCGGTAGCCAGATCTCTACGTGCGCTTACGTTTGTGTCCGCTCATGCCGAGATTCGGAATCGAACCCAGGTACGTGACGTTGGGAGCTCTCACTACCTAACTAAAAAAACCTAAAAGGTTCTGGAGCAAAATGAGAAGGTTACGTGGAAGTCTCCCCGCCAAGACCGGCATTACCATCTCACTAGACGCGAGAAAGATTGCGGATTATATTTTCTATTTTTATAGTCTACGAATGACTATGATGCAGGTAAATTTCGCGAAAATTTTGCTAAGATTTTAGCATTGCAAAAATCACTCGTTATAACAAAGCCTTTTACGCTTTCCGTTTCTTTAAAAAAATGACCGATTTAATAAAACTGGCATAACGTCTAAAATAATAAAGAAATCAATTAGCTATTCTAGGAGAGAGATTGGCAACTATTATCAACAATCTCTGAAAGTTTCATTGTAATAAAAAAATTATCCTTGATTTTATTAAACTTAAAATATAGGTTAGGTAAAAAATGACCATGTATTTTTCTGTATTTTTGCTATTAAAAGGAAAATTTAGAGGAGGAAAAAGACCTCCGACATGTTTTTTCCGTATATAAAAAGAATTTCAATATGGGGTTTTTTTTTAAGCATACATATAAAATAAGCAAGAATGTGAGAAAAACCTAGACCGAGAGTAAAATATTAAGAGATATGTAAGATAAGATAAGATTTATTAAGTAATGAAAATACAAAAAGTACATTTTACATTAATCGCGTAATTAATTCCCAAATCCATAATCAATTGCAAAGTATAAGGATAGTTAATAGTGAGTTAAAGGGAAATTTTGTGAAGAAGATAAAGCTATGAGTCGAAGTAGGTTAGGTTAGGTTCCAAGATTCATTGGAGATCAATTATTTATACATTATCTGATAGTAATTCCAATATATACATATTTAATGTTGAAAATTTACAGTTTTACATTGTAGAATTATGAATGTTAAAATGATTGTTAAAAAATAAAATTTTCATCTAGGTTTGGCTATTATATATTATGGTTGTTATTATTTAAAGTTAATTAATATAAAACGTCTAACATAATAGATTGAAGTATAAACGAATTAGCGTAAAATTCAAATCTTAATAATAATAAACTAAAATGTAAATAAACTTTCCTTGGACTAATTCTAAATTAAACAAATAAAATTGAAAATAGTAATATAAAAGTATTTTGAAACAGTAATAGTGTTTAAAAGTGTAAAGTAAGAAGTTATTCGAATTAAACAGGAGATATGTACTGGCAACCTTTTAAAAATTATTAGATGAAAATCCTGTTGCTAGACCCAAAGAAGCTGCAGGGCATATATGGACGGTCTCCCTGAAAAACATATCTTCCTATATAATTGTTATCTTTTACATAATTCTTCCTGTAGGGGAATAGGCACTTTCCCTCCCCCTACCCGTCCACTCTTGGTGCAGTCACAAGGCGGTTACCGCAAAGACATCCGTCGAAGGCATCGGCGGGTTCAGTGCTTAACCACAGTGTGGCACAACTCGGTGCCATGAAAGACCCTAAAGGTCAAAATGTAAGATCTCCCCCACGGGGAGTGAGATCCAGTTTCACGTCGAATAAGAAATTGGAGACGTGTTTCTCCCAATCTCAAAGGCTAACGAGGAGCCGATGTTTGACTTCGTGGGAAAGACAGTTTGGAAAAAGAACTCCCCTGGGGCCGTCCTCAAGCCCCTCCCCCCCTTACCACTCCTCTAGTGGGGGTGCGAGGTATAAATGAGGAACTCTGAGGAAAATCAAGGTAGTATACATCAGTCTCTAGGTGACGAAGTCTTCGGATCAAACCGAACTACCGAGACTGAAGAGGTAGTGTACTTGGCTCGCCAGACCAAGAAGTACCCTGCAAGAGAGGCAGGGCTACCTACCTTAGAAGGCCAAGAAGAAGCTCATCCTCGAGCTAAGTCCCTGGTTATCAAACCAAACAATAATTGGTTCAGTGCTTAACCGCAGTGTGGCACAACTCGGTGCCATAAAAGACCCTAAAGGTCAAAATGTTAGATCTCCCCCATGAGAGTGAGATCCAGTTTTACGACGAATAAGAAATTGGAGACGTGTTTCTCCCAATCTCGAAGGCTAACGAGGAGCCGATGTTTGACTTCGGCGGGAAAGACCGTTTGGAAAAAGAACTCTCCTGGGGCCGTCCTCAAGCCCCTCCCCCCCTTACTACTCCCCCAGTGGGCGTGCGAGTTATAAATGAGGAACTCTGAGGAAAATCGAAATAGTATACGTCAGTCCTTAGGTGACGAAGTCTTCGGATCAAACCGAGCTACCGAGACTGGAGAGGTAGTGTACTTGGCTCGCCAGACCAAGAAGTACCCTGCAAGAGAGGCAGGGCTACCTACCTTAAGGGGCTAAGAAGAAGCTCATCCTCGAGCTAAGTCCCTGGTTATCGAACCAAACGATAAGTTTACTTTGTTAAGTTCAACCTACTCTCGCCAGAGAGACTCCTCATATCCTGGTGCACCTTAAATACCAGGGGTATTCCTCGTCCTTGAGGAATTAAGAAAAGAAGAAGGAAAAGGCTCCCGCTCGAGCCCGTTATTCGGTGGCGACACCGAACTCCTAAGTTAACTTGATTTAAGAACCAAGTTCGACTCACTCTCGCCAGAGAGACCACGACTGCCTAGGTGTTGCATAAAGCACCGTATTGGTCCTCGACCTTGAAGACCCCCCCCACCGGAAGAACGTGTGGACCCCCCAGCTGCTACCCTCACCAAAACGACCGTGGAATTTCGCCCATCTACATCTGGACACACGGCACGCGTCGTGAGTCAATAACATTTCTGAGGCCTTTAAACTCCACATGAGTCCGTTAGCCTAATTCTTATATTATTGTTTTGTGTAGAGAAAACGTTAACCAATTTTTTGGGGTAAACTAATTTAATTAATGCTTGTTTAGGATAATATTCAGAGTATTGCTGTAGTTAATGTATAAAAGTTATGTATTCAATTGATAAAGGTAAAATATAAGTTTATCATGGGATTAATGTTCGTTTCTCTTATATATCCTTTCGTGTTTCAGAACGGCTCTGTTCTTTAAGATATTCTTATAATATCAATATATTAGACACTCTTAGAGCTCTTAAATAGAGTAGAACAAAAAGTCGGGGAATTTTACGACATAAATAAAAGTGGTGTCAAGTTTGTAGGTTGTTATTAAAAAGAACCCAGCAGTGTCAAATTAAGAAAGAGCCAACACGTAAAGGAATATCAGGAGTAAGAGAATAATTGACGAGATGAAAATTGGTAGAGTTAGGGGTGGTAACAATCTGAAGGTAATTGGTAGGCCAAGTGGTAAATTTGTTGTTGGGAGTGGTATTTGAATCAGCATAGTAGTGGGATTAAGGGTAAGTTAGGCTGAGCGCTACCTGGTGAGTGGTAGCATAATTACCTGAGAGTACATTAAGGAAAATTCGACGGACCAACACAAACTTGATCCGGTCAAAAGATTTTACCTACAAGCCCAAATTTGGGGATTTGAAGGTGAGGATATGGATGCCTACATCCTTCAAGAATTGAGAATACAAAGAGAAGAAGAAGAAGAAATAATAGAGTTTGATAGAAAAAGGGAAAATATAGAAATACGGATGAACCGGAAAAGTGAAGAATCCCGAATACAGCTGCAAGTAGAAATAGAGGAAAGAAGATTCTTAAGCGGAATTAGAACAAACGAAAGAATAATACTGTTGAAAAAAGAAGCAAAAGAATTCGGAATAAGGAAAGAAATGGAAGATGAGGAAAGAAGACTAAAGATAAAGCTGGAAGATGAAGAAAGAAGAACTCGACGGGAAAACGAAATAGCGAAAGCAGAAAAAGAAGCCGAGGAAAGGAGAATGAAGAGGGAAAAAGAACGTGCTCAAGCTGAAAGAGAAGAGAGAGAAGAAAAGGAAAAATTCCTCGCACTCGAAAGAGCACCTATCAAGAATCTCATAGAGGCCGAGGAAGTTGTAACCCGGCCTAGACCTAAGAAAGGACCATCGAGAGAAACCCAGCCAAATGGGGTAACGATGGAAGAAGTAGGAAGTAGGGACGAGGTACCAGCATGTGTACCTAAGGAAGAACCTACGATGAGAACCCAGCCAAATGGGGTTATCAGGAAAGAAGAAGGTAGGGTAGAGGTACAAGCAGGTGTACCTGAGGAACTACCTACTAAGAGAAGTGAGTCAAATGAGTTGACAAGGAAGGAGGAAAGAGGTGCTATTGCGATACACCAAGGTAAGACTAATCAAATGGTAGACACGGAGAGTATCCCCTATCCCTAGTAGTCTCCTCCCCGAACGGAACGTCCACGGAGTTACCGCTAAATTGCCAAGTCGTAGTGAGCGCCACGCCCATTAACGACCTCGCAGGGATGGGTTTTCTCGATCCCCAAAGATCGGACCCAGACACGATCTTCCCGTGTACCTGGTTAAAGGAGAGCTATGGGACTCAGGTTCTCATCAATTATGCCCCGCTGCAACAGGCCGCTCTAGCCTTAATGTTTAATTTAAAGGTAGTCAAGTAGCATAATATGGGTAATGTGAGTAGGTTGAAATACTGCTACCATTTAGTAACATACTGGGGTAGACTCAATAACCTGAACGGCCGACTCAGGCGCGGTAAAGTATTGGTGTGGGAGCACCATTTTAGTATTAGCTACCTCAAAGGAGCCGATAAAGGACAGCTGCTCTATAGGCGGAGACAAAATACCATTGAGCGTAATTTCAGCACCTAATGAGAGTGAAACCATCTTTTCATTTGTTGTTCGTGTTAATATTTATCGGTAGGATTTAAGTTCTCAAAAACAAAGAAATGTAAGGAAGTAGCGTGATTTTGTTTTTTTTGGGGGGTAATCGATGAATTAAGGTTTTGTTATGTTCATGTAAAATTGTAAATCGAGTATGTCTAGTTCGACACATTGCCTGTGTAAACGCGCGCGAGGGCGTAAATGTGTAAAGAAACTTAAGGTATGAGAGGGCTCAAGAAATACAAATTTGCTAATCTCGACTAGGTTGAGTAAGTTGTTTTGAGTTCCCTGGAGCATGCCCCCTCCCCATTAAATTCTTCGATGGGAGGTGTTGTAGGGGAATAGGCAACCTCCCCCCACCCACCCCCCGTCCACTCTTGGTGCAGTCACAAGGCGGTGACCGCAAAGACATCCGTCGAAGGCATCGGCGGGTTCAGTGCTTAACCGCAGTGTGGCAAAGCTCGGTGCCATGAAAGACCCTAAAGGTCAAAATGTAAGATCTCCCCCAGGAGAGTGAGATCCAGTTTCACGTCGAATAAGAAATTGGAGACGTGTTTCTCCCAATCTCGAAGGCTAACGAGGAGCCGATGTTTGACTTCGTGGAAAAGACCGTTTGGAAAAAGAACTCTCCTGGGGCCGTCCTCAAGCCCCTCCCCCCCTTACCACTCTCCCAGTGGATGTGCGAGGTATAAATGAGGAACTCTGAGGAAA
This sequence comes from Ceratothoa steindachneri, assembly GCA_963969495.1. NCBI lineage: Eukaryota > Metazoa > Arthropoda > Malacostraca > Isopoda > Cymothoidae > Ceratothoa > Ceratothoa steindachneri. Next base: position 49,263,187 of record OZ018336.1, read on the forward strand.
ATCGAGGTAGTATACGTCAGTCTCTAGGTGACAAAGTCTTCGGATCAAACCGAACTACCGAGAATGGAGAGGTAGTGTACATGGCTCGCCAGACCAAGAAGTACCCTGCAAGAGAGGCAGGGCTACCTACCTTAAGGGGCTAAGAAGAAGCTCATTCTCGAGCTAAGTCCCTGGTTATCAAACCAAACGATAAGTTTACTTTGGTAAGTTCAACTTACTCTCGGCAGAGAGACTCCTCATATCCTGGTGCACCTTAAACACCAGGGGTATTCCTCGTCCTTGAGGAATTAAGAAAAGAAGAAGAAAAAGGCTCCCGCTTGAGCCCGTTATTCGGTGGCGACACCGAACTCCTAAGTTAACTTGATTTAAGAACCGAGTTCGACTTACTCTCGCCAGAGAGACCACGACTGCCTAGGTGTTGCATAAAGCACCGTATTGGTCCTCGTCCTTGAAGACTCTCCCCCCCCTCCGGAAGAACGTGTGGACCCCCCAGCTCCTACCCTCGCCAAAACGACCGTGAAATTTCGCCCATCTACATCTGGACACACGGCACACGTCGTGAGTCAATAACATTTCTAAGGCCTTTAAACTCCACATGAGTCCGTAAGCCTAATTTTTATATTATTGTTTTTTGTAGAGAAAACGTTAACCAATTTTGGGGGGTAAACTTATTTAATTAATTTTTGCTTAGGATAATATTCAGAGTATTGCTGTAGTTAATGTATAAAAGTTATGTATTCGATTAATAAAGGTAAAATATAAGTTTATTTTGTGAATTAGTGGGCGTTTCTTTTATATCCTTACGTGTTTTCAAAATGGCTCTGTTCTTCAAGATATTCTTATAATATCAATATATGAAACACTCTTACCACTCTTAGAGATAGAACAAAAAGGGAGCAAATTCTACGCCTCTTTCATTACACTGTTTTAACTTGGTAATTTTTCGGGATTTTATTTTCATTTAAAAATCGACCAAAGCAAAATTATTATAGCTTATCCAGTTCAGAATTATTGCCTTAGTGATTGATTTTTTGGATTTAAGTGTTCAGATAATTTATTCGTAAAGTTCAGAAAATTTATTCAAATTAACGCATAGGTGTGTTTTATTCTTTTATATCCGAAGGTTTTATTATAGATATATCTAAAATAAAGGCCTTACAATACAGATTTAAATTCTGCTTGGGAAAAGTGAGCTCCTCCTGCAAGGAGAAGTGGTGAAACTACTCTTCTTGATTTCATTATCAATAAATAATTGAATCATTCTCAATTTTAAAAATGTTTCTTTCCAAAGAAAAGTGAACCACCAAACTGGCGCCCCACCAAAGTCCATCAGAGTGTCTGATATACAAAATGATAATTGCCAAGGGTATTGCTTTTAGGAAACACCATCTTTAAAATAATTGATTACCTTAATAAGTCTAGTTTCACACTTATTATGCAGTCTTCTGAACGTCCTTTAGAGCTTCAAGAAATATTTCATCAACACCTTTTCCTACATTTCCGGAAAATTTAGGGAGGATAATTAAAAACCTTCCATGAAAACCCATTCAGTCTCATTTGACTATTCATTGAGTCCTCCTTTGTTCAAGTAAGGGATTAGAGAACGTAAGGCAGTCGGTTCCTTATGTAATTTGTGCCGCCATAAACAAGCAGTGTGTCCAGGACCCCCATTGAACCTTACCTAGCCTTCCTCCGACCCTCCACCACAGCCTATTAGAACTCGTATTAGACTTTTCCGCTTAGACTCCTCTCCTCCGTTTCCATCCTCCTCTCCAATAACACTAACCTGTTTGTCTTGCTGAGGAGGACGCCAAAATTCGTTTCAATAGGCCCTGATTATTTTTTAGAAGGAAAGAAATATAAATATGAATGAAATATTTTTTCCTCGAGGAGTTAGAATTTGAGTTTTGAAAATAAAATATAATAAGTGTTAAGGTTTATGAGGTAGTTATTAACAATGCAATGGATTTTCTTTTCTCCCTCATCTATCCTTTGAAATTATCTCTGGATAGATTTACAAAGGGAGGGATGTTGTTATTTACCGAATCTGGAAGATTTCCTGACAATAATCTACCGAGATATACAACTTACCGAGAAGGTTAAAGAAAAGTTTTAAAAAAGTTTAAAGACTTAAAATTTTAGTTTCGAGTGTAAGTTTATTTGATGTTAAAAAACAAGGTTATTAGCTATCGCGCGAAAATACTCGATCAGATTTTCATAAGAATGGAAGCGCTATACAATTTTGGGGATGCGTTCAGCAGAGTCGCAGTATATTTTTTTTAGAAGATGCGATGTACTTCCAGCTAAGTATTGCTCGATGTGAACTTCATTATAATTTTGTTCTTTTTTAGACATTGTATAAACTTCCATATATTTGGGTGGTGTGCGGCAACTTTCGGTTCAAACGCTCTGTGCCATCCTTCGACCGAATTGTTTGTTTTGAGTAAACGATCCAAAACGGTTTGGTAGATGTTCCTCATCGCGTGCGCAAACTTCGGAGGTGGGCAACGATTTTATCTGTCAGGACATCCTTTCCAGGTATCTTCGAAGTAAGCTATTACGATAAGTGATTCACGGGGCAAGATATTATTTTCGCACAAAAATTCAAATTCAGTTACAACCCTGTCAACAGCTATAAATGCTAAAGCAGGAAAATAACGGAGAAGTAAAGCGAAATTTTCATCCTTTTCAATTTCATTTAAGTCCATTAGTTTGTATCGCACGCAAAATACGCTGCGAAAAATGGAAGAATAACCCTCTTAATTTTGCAATAAGGAATTCTTTTTTGCAAGCTTTAATCATTGCCGGTTCGAAATCAATAGTTATTGATACTGGAATTAACAAAGGTGCACAAATTTTCATCTGTTCTAAGAATGTACTATAGGTTGGTTCTGATTTATCTGGTAATAAAGCGTAAATTAGCAGAATTGAAATGGTTTCCTTTAATCCATGTAATGTATATAGCTTGTGGAACAGTAGTGGAACTGTTCCGCCATTATACCAATAGTTACTATTTGTCAATATATGAGCATTCCGTTGGGTATCAAAAGTTAATTTGCGCTTCTCAATAGGCCCGGAATCATATAATATAATGTTATCATCTCTGTAAGATTTAACATATTCGTTAATGAAAGTTAATTCACTACGACACAGTTGGAGGAAAGTAAGAGAATTATTTTGAAACCGGATATTTCTTATTGTTCTTTTAATACTTTGCGTTTTCGGAAGTATACTGGCTGCCGCTTCACTATACTCTGTCGGCTCGTGTTTCATTATTAGCGGCGTCACACACATGATTCGTTCAGAGTTTTAACGATTTCATTGTCAAATGTAGTCATCCACGCTTTTGACTTTGTTTGATGATATTTATCGCACTTCTAATATACTTTATTATCACTTGGCTTGTATTTATAAAAGAAATAGCCTCTTCTTTCTCTTTTCTAGTTCTATAAATTGAAAAAGCATGATGTGTTAAAAGTTCGAAGTACACTTGAATAATAGTGTCTAAACATTAAAATTTAAACTGCCGAAGCACTACGACAATGCTGACGTGTGGCAATGTATCTTTGCTTAAGTACTTATCTATCTTTTTTCAACTTTTCTGGAAAATAACGATATAAATGTACTTGAACCTAGAAGAATAATAGTAGCAATGGATTTATTTTTAGTTATATAAATGAGTTTCTGATTTAATATCACTGCCATAGAATAAAAGACATCGAACTCGATAATTTGTTTTTATATAATATTCTAAGAAACAAAAATCTAACTTATCTCTAAAATGCGAAGAAAATAGTTAATGTATCATTCAGTGAATTTACCGGTCCATAAAATAATATTCGCAATGTGGTTGTTAGCTTTGGTCGGATTGTGTGGTGAATATCATTTCTCTCTTCTGCTTCTTTATTTTAGTTTAATGAACCTGAGATAAAGTCGTTACATAATTCCTATAAAAGCCGTCTAATTTTATTAGAAAATTAACCTTTCACTGTTCTGTCTAAATCAAAGATTTACGTTTCGCTGCTTATTTCCTAATGCATAGTATTTTTAGCGATGTTTGAATATAACCCTCATTTCCTAAACCAATTGAATTCCTGCTTATATAATAAACGGCATCGAAAATTAACTATAAATAAACATTACGTTAAGTTTATTCACTAAGAAGCGACATTGCTATTTCAGTATGCTCCAAAGGAATTAGGAAAAGGAAGACTGAATATATTTAAGCAAAACAATGGCAAGCGTTGCTCTTTGGGTAATTGCAGGCAAAGGCTGCAATTATGGCAATTTATCTCAGGATTTGCACGGTTATTAAGCAATAACTGCAAAGGCATTATAAGATTCCAGTCGCTTGCCCGTTCACAGATGCTTTGCTTCCTAGAAATCAGGAGTAAGAATCGACGTCAAAGAATGTGAGTTAGGAGCCATTGGTACGTCGTATTGACTGCTGTTTTCGTTAATTAGTTTTGTCTATTTATTTGTATATCATTTTTTTAGTCAATTTATTGTTTAGCTTTTCTCAAAAGAGTTACAGTAGAATCAAGTAAATCCGTGATTTACCACTTTAATTTTAAATTCTTGATTCCACACATGCTTATATTACATTTTTTCTCCTTTTAGGCATGTATCGTTATCGTTTTTTCTTTGCTTTTTGTCGTTTTCAGGGTTTCTGTGAATACAAAGCTCTCTTTGGCAGAAGTTCAACATAAGCCTATTTATTGACACTTTCCTTGAAATCAGACTATCACTTTTGTTGTTATTATGTTACTATTTCTGGTAATTATTAGTTAATAAATTACATAATTTTACTTGCTTTGTTTTAACATAAATGGCTTTGTTTTTTTCTTGGTGTAATATTGTTTTTATTTATATTAGCTAATAATCCATATGTTTATTAACGGGTTTAAAAATACTTTTCACTTATACACTAATGGGGATTATTCTTTTAGAGAAATTGTAATTAGTATTGGCTGCCCAATAGAAGGTATGCAAAAATGACTTCCGCCAAACATACTCTATTTGTTACGAAAAATCTCTAAGGTAAGATAAGTAATGAAGTCAGGATGTGACTTTGACGGACGACCGGGGCTGTTTGAACGAGATGGATTCCATCTAAATTTAAGCTGCACTGAAAGACACAGTGAAACACAACCATTTTATCATTGTTATGTAGTACTATTTTCAGGCTTCTGTTTGATGAGTCAATTAAATGTTTCCATTCTGTACGGTCACAATCTACACATAAATCTGCAATGAATGATTTGCCCTTGTTACCGCAAACCAGGAATGAGTCTTTGCCAAACATTAAAGATTCATGATATTTTTTATAAACATTAGTAATACCAGTAAAATGTCATTATTATTTAAACTACCAGATAATTTTGACTGAGTCGTGACCAGAGCAACTGAGCATAAGCTTTGGACAATAAAAAATATTTTGACTTACCTTGACTCAAAGGCTTAGTTGGATTTATCTCAGCAAAATATTCTTATGTAGAAGGCTTATTATATTCTACCATTTATTCATTTGGATCATATGATAATTGATTCTTGCTAGGATTGATTGGAATTTAGGGACAAAGAGGCTTTGGTATTTACGCAGGTCATGTCACATGCTGCTTGGTTTTCTTATTTATACCTGAAATTAACTAAGTTACCAGAATTAAATATAAAATAGCACACTACTTATCTAATAAATTATTTGAAGACCAAAAAACAACAAACTATCCTAGTTAGTAGAATGATAGTCACATAAAATTCCACAGTTTATGTTATCGTCGCAGAAGTAAGAGTCAATGAAGTGATATTTTCCTTCTTGCCACAAGATTAGAACAATGGAGGTGCAGAAACTTTGGATTGGTCTACAAAACATATACCAAAATAGGCACCACAAATATATTCACAAAAATTAACTTTGAATGGCGAGACGGAAATAAGACTTTGCCAAATAAGAAGAACATGTTAGAACCATTTTTACTTTTATCTTTATCATGAAATAAAAGTATGAAACGTATAGACGTGAAATTATAACATAATATTCTACAACGCATTTTGCCATTGTGTGTACTTTACCCATTTTCAACCTACCCAATCACATAAAGATCTATCAATGATCAATATGCAAGTAAAACCTTTCGATCATAAATGTTTTGTGAGAAAAACAGGATAGAAGCGTTCCCAAATACATGTTTTGTGAGAAAAACCGGATAAAAGCGTTCCCAAATACCCTAAACAACTATTCAATTTGAGCTAAAAGTACTTCAGAAGAAATTATGAAATTTAAACAAATGGAAGCTCCATAAAAATTAGCTCAAATTTCAAATCACACGGCCACAAGATATGATGTCTCCATTTAGAGATGTAGAAAACCCACTTATAAGAAAGGAAAAATAAGATTGCAAAACTAGCCTTGCAAAGAGTTATCAAGATAATATTTTGTATTCATGTGCTACATGGTGATGGCAGAGCAAATATATTTGTGAATATGAAAACGTATGCTTTTATGTAATAGAAAGGAATATTATTTAAATAAAGAAAACAAACCAACGGACTTTACAATATTTCAAGCTAAATATTTTATATTTAACGGTAATCGTGCAGGAGACTACATGGATAAGGTAAGTAAAGATATGTTCAAACATAAATATGTTTTAATATTTCTTATGGAAAATTAATACAACATCCCAGGCGGAAAAGTAATAACCGTTTTGTACAGAGAAATACCCTTTTACACAATAACAAGTACTGAAATACAATGAAAAATTAAAACCCAAGAATAAAATGGAGTGGTTAATATGCATCCATTTCATCTACAATATTTTAATGTTGTTTCAAAGCGCCTATCACGATTTATTTTAAAAGTATAGGAAACGAATTCTACTCATTTTATTATCAAATAAAAATATCTTGCTGATAACTTAAAAGGTTTAAACCCTCCCCACTAAGCAACAAAGACAAATCACCCTTATAAGCTCAGTCAATGTTCTTAACCACCTCCATTTTTCCTTCCAAGTAGTTTTCGAAAAGGCAGACAATTCTGACAAATCTTATTAACTTCTATTTCTTAGGAAAATAGAAAATAATTTTAATATCACTGTTGTTATTATGTAACTTTCTAAGTAACATTTCACTCAGAGTCGATTTAATAATTGCTAGAGTAACTTGCTGTAATTCTATTTGAATAGAGTTGATAAAATAGGGAAAGCCTTTTGTACCTGAGCGAAAACAGAGTACTGTAATTAACTATGTTTACTAGAATGGAGAAGCTTGAGCATGGAAGCAGGCGGCTTGGTATTTGCATCTATAATTCATATATGTGAATGATATCGATAGTGATTATCTGCCAATCCTATATATTATCGACTGGATTGAAGCGTGTCAGAAAGTAGTTACTAGGAAGATAGAAAGAAATCATAAGCCGTTATCCATAATTTCTTTAATATTAAAATTTTAACAGCTTCGACTATTGTAAATCGGAAAATTTCTTTCCAATCGATGCTCAAAATGTCAAGAGAAAAATGGGACACAACTTAAGCACGAACCATTGATAACACTGGTCTGCGTCAAAAATGTACCTTAGGTTTTTTATAGTGTTTCTTAATAAAATTGACCTCCTAAATCCGAATCTGTCATCCGTTTTTCTCTATCACCTCTAGTTTTTGCGATACAGGGGGTGATAATAATTTTATAGTTTATACATCTCCTATATTACATCAAATTTTAATAGTTTTTGCACTGCTCTATTCGCAGTAAATTTTGTGTACATTTTAAGTAATTATGCAAATAGGTTTATATTTTGCAGGTTAAAAATTGCTTAGCATTATAATAATAAGAATAATAATAATAGTGGTTGAGTTAAAAATGAACAGAAAATGTAAAAATAGCTCCGACAGATTTTGCTATGTTTGCGGCAAAGTGACTTTTCCCGAGCAGCAAAGTACAATCCCTCCTGTAATTATATCTTTGTATCATGCATATTTTGGAGTAAGGCTAAGAGATCAAGATAAAAGTTTTGCACCACATATCTGCTGCAAGAGATGCTACATAAGTTTAAGACGCTGGAGTCAGGGCGAACAGAAGTCCCTCTCTTTTGGTGTTCCCATGGTGTGGAGAGATGGCAAGGACCACACTACGGACTGCTATTTTTGCATGACAAATCTTAAAGGTGAGCATTGTATCAAGTATTTAAGCTTTCTGTATTATACTGGCTCCTGAAAATGTCATTATTATGCAAAGACTTAGCATAAAATTAAAAACTAACATAGTTCACTTCAGCAAGAACATATACTTTACTAAACATTTATGTACTATCTGCAACTCCAAATCAATTCCTATATGTAATATGCAATTATATTTTTCACAGGTATAAATAAGAAGAATAAACATAGTGTGGCATATCCGAATGTTCCTTCTGCCATCAAACCCCTGCCCCATGGCCCAGGAATTCATATACCTTCTCCGCCTGAACATATAGAGGTACATGAAGAGATTAATATGGAAGTTGACCAGGATTATGACACATCTGAGTCTTATCAGGTTTCCACACATGATATGGTCACAAGACCATTCACTCAAGTTCAGTTAAATAACCTGACCAGGGATCTGGGGGTTTCAAATGCAAATACACAACCTCTTGGCTCTCGACTTCGTGAAAGTAATCTTCTCGCTTAAGAAACAACATTTAGGGGGGTACAGAAATAGAGAACAAGAGTTTCGAAGCTATTTTTTACAGCATTCTTCCAGCTGTTTAGTATACTGCGCCAATATTAAAGGACTTGTTGAGGCCCTTGGAATTTCCTACAACCCATTAGAATGGAGACTGTTCATATATTCCTCCAGTAGAAGTTTAAAAGCTGTGTTACTGAATATTGGTAACAAGATAGCTTCCGTTCCTATAGGCCCTTTAATCCAACTTACTGAAAGTTATGAAAATATGAAAAAATGCTGGATGCAATAAATTACTCTAGCTATAAGTGGAGGATATGTGGTGACTTAAAGGTATGATCATTTTCCCCTTGGCATTTCTAAGCTTTTTGATCTTAACATTTTTATTTTTAATTGTTAATACTTGTATACACCTTTTGGTCAACTTACATTTTACAAGAATGCAAATCTGGAAATCATGAGTCATTTTTGAGTTATATTTTTTGTTGAACTGTGTCCCTATAGGTTAATGCATCCTATTGGGTTAATGGGGAACTTATCCTAATTGAGAAGGTATACAAAACAACTCAATAAACTCAAAATAAGATTTACATATATCCAATTAGTTCCAATACGATGATTTAATGCATCGGCATACAGGATTTTTAAGTACATATTCATATTCTTATTGTTTTAAGAAATATTACTTTGAATTTGTTTTTAGAAATATTACACTGAATTTACATACCGTGCTAAATCTTTTTCAGGTAGTGTCTCTTACGCTTGGGACGCCAATAGGCTACACGAAGCATCCCTGTTTTATATGTTTATGTGAGAGTCGTGCAGATAGTATGCACTATGAGAAGAAGGTTTGGCCTCCACGAGAAGCATTTAGAATTAGATCAAACAATGTGATAGCTGAACCTTTAGTGCCTCCTCAAAAAATACTCCTCCTTCCACTGCATATAAAGCTTGGCATAATGGAAAATTATGTCAAAACCCTTAATAAAGTAGGCCAAGCTTTTAAATTTATTCTTCAAAAATTTCCACAAATCAGTGGCGCTAAGCTCCATGGGGGAATTTTTGATGGACTTCAAATCAGGAACTTGATCAGCAATTTGAGGCATCAATAAAGGACATAGAATCAGATGCCTGGAAAGCCTTTAAAGCTCTAGTTAACAATTTTCTAGGCAATAAAAGAAGCCTAAAAGAATATGTTGCCCTGGTCAATCAGCTCTTAACAAGTCTCAAACATTTGGGAGCTCGAATGTCTATAAAGATACACATTTTACAGCCCCATCTGGATTATTTTCCCGTCAACTGCGGGGATTACAGTAAAGAACAGGGGCAAAGATTCCACCAGGACATAAAAACAATGGAATCCAGGTACAAGTGTAAATGGAACGAAAACATGCTTGCTGACTACTGTTGGTGTTTGATGCGTGATGCACCAGATGACAGGCACAAACGAAAATCGTCAAGGGCGTCTGTTCTTCGAAATTATAATTATTTTCTTTATTATATTGCATTCTTTTATTTTTTTTATTAAAAGAATTATAGTTTACATACGTGTATTTCTGTTTATATGATATAACAGTAATAATGCATTATTAGATAAAGAAAGTTTTTTTTTTTTAAATTCATAAAAAATGAGGTAATCTCAATGAAAATAGTGTATGCTGTACTGAGAAAATCTGACCTGATTGAACAAATATACATTTATTTTTGAGCTCAGAAAGTTGGATTCATTAAGAAACCACAAAGAAATCCTGGGGAACATAAATTCTTTTTTCAAACGCAGGCCTGTGTAATTTAAGATGAGGATAACGCAGCCTACTTTAAGCTATTTACCCCCCAAAATAACATTTTTGGTACTTTCGAAATGGGGGGTTCACCTCCCATACCGGTTATTTAATTGCGTGGGTTTACGCCCACCCTCTTACAGCCCCTGCAACTTTAAAAATAAACTCCTCATATTCCTAAGTCGAAAGCCTAACATCAGATTTGAATGAAAAAGGTTATTGCTAAATGTCGTTAGGCCTCTATTTTTTTATCGCGTTCCTTGACTACAGACATATATATAAACCTTACTTTTATTTGACCACAAAAGACAAAATCAGTTTTGTTTACTTACTTTGCAATGTTTCTGCCGACGGATACAACTTGGCAACTAACTTTACGTTTGATGCATTGAAATTTACCTTAATTGTTTAATTTCAGAATAGCGTTACTTTTACGACAGTTATATGTCTTTAAGAACACTTTGAGAAACCCAAAATGCCACAGTAGACTCGCGATTGCACAGAACTCTGGTAAATATGCATTTGAGATTGAGATCGCACTCTCCTTTACAATGCATTTTGGACAAATGCGCTCGGGCAAAAGTAAAAATCGCCGGTAGCCAATGCATATTGCATCTAAAGCTATCTTCCTTGCGATTGGTTAAAAATTATGTCGCGCCAGGTCACGCATGAATAGGTGTGTCGCTTCCAGCTTAAGCATGCGTTGGTGGGTCGAACCCGAGTCGAGCATGAGATTGTGGGGCACTGCCGGGCGGAAGAGGAAGGAAGAGATATTGAGAAGACGGAGTAAAAAGCTCTCCAAACATAGAAAAAGTAACATATTCTATAAAATAAGTTTCTTTAGAATTGCATAAAAATAGGTATGCCTATGTAATTTGATGAGATAAATAACATTTCTTCTATAACTTTTTTATTAGAAGGCTCTAAGCCCTGGTAATAACGGCGCTATCATCGTCTTAAATTACCGAGCCTTTAAGTGATTATCATGTACATCCTGACCATTCATGGTAAAGATTAACGTTCTCGTATTACGTACCAGATGAATGGTCTTTTGCAGACTGCTTCTTTTCTTATGTTCTTATGTACTCTACCTGCCTCAACGCTCGAAGTTACGCTTGCTCAAAGGCAAAATGCATGAATGTGGATCTGTCGGTATATATCATCCACGCAATTTCACTTTCCCCATCTTGGCCAGTTGCTTTGCAGATCTCTTCCTAATAACATTTCAAAGATTTTGCCTTCGTTAATTTGGGTTTTAAATGAAAATAAACTTAAATACGTAATAATTAAACTCGGATGGTGTAAAGATTCCTTTCCTCTTCCAACTCGTAAACTATATAAAACTCTTCGTAATGACTTATTAACAACAGTTCTGCGAAATTTAAAGAATTGACAATAGAGATCTTTAAATAAATTTTAAAAAAAAACTATCTAAATCAAGTATGCTGGGAACAGACACGATTAAATTTGTATCATGTGAAAGTCCTAATTCATTGATAATATATGACGTCATTTGGTTTACAAACATTTATATTCACTCCCTTTGAATAGTAAATAAGTAATCTGAGTCTTAAATATATAACTGGATTTTTAAAAATTTATAATTAATTGTAGTTTTCTAAATGATTTTTTCAAGGAAATATAATCTTGTTGTTTTTAAAGGGATAGCAACCACGTTTTAAGTTTTAAGTTCTTCACAAATTAAACGAAAAATGTACATTTAGGAGATTATCTCATCCATTAATAGAGAATCGTTGTTTGTTCCAGTCTTTGTATTTTCTACTTCTTCTCTTCTAGTCGTGAGGGAATTAAATAGACGTTATTGGAAATAGATAAAAACTCATAAGATTTCTCTATGGACGTAAGAGTCGTCAAAATAATTCTTTGGCTTTTGAGCTTTGGCTATAAAAGCAACTAAATTAGAGGTTTAATGAAATTATTAAAAGAAAATATTTTAAAATTCAAAAACAATTAATAAGAATATTTTGTTACGGCGCTCTATAAGGCCTTAGACATTCAGGAAGCTTTAGTCTATAACTAAAGGAATATGTTTAGAGAAGGATCGGGTCTTCAAAGAACGTTAACATGCACTTACAAATGCGATGGACGTATTTCGGCAAGCGGATCTTTCATCATTTGGGGGGAAAATGTAGAAGAAGCACAACGACCCATGTAATAAGAAAAGAGTGAGTAACCTTTGGTTAGGGGAAGAGCCAGAAACTAGGGATATCATGGGTTGAGATAAGTCATTAAGAAAGAAAGGTCAAATATATCTACCGAATTTAAGGTCTTAAATATATGAAAGAAACATTAAATATGCAATTCAGGAAATAGAGATGTTGTACGAGAGAAACGTTCCCTACAAAAAAAAGAGAGGCTGCAAAGTTTTTAAATATTTTAGAGAGGGCAAAGAGTGTATTTGTGTTATCCAACGAGAAAAAACTGGCGGCAGATAAAACATGCAGTGACGAGAGCATTAAGGTCAATCTAAAAATTGTTGGGGTCAAAGTGGAAACGGATGCAGGAAAGATTAGGTAAAAAACAGTATGATGGATTACTGAACTTAGCAACCACGCCCTTACGACGCCTCGAAACATGATGCATTTGTTCCTCTCTATGGCCCTAGCAAGATCTTCGATAACTTACTTGATCTTGATCACTAGTTCCTTCTTGAATATTTAGGCACAGTGGTTTGATTCTGTCTCAACCGCTTCCCAAACAAAGTAATCCATTAAATTAAAATCCAGTGGACTAGAAGGCCAGAAAGTGGCGCTGATTAAGTCGTAGAAATTCTCTAACAACCCCTTCTGACTCGGTCCAAAGTTATGGCCTTCCAGCAGCAACCCTCTCCAGCCAAGGTTTGACCACATTCCCAAGCAGCTCCGTATAGCCGTCGGAATTGGGCCTAAGACCCTAATTAAAGATTAAGGGAAGCATAATGTTACCTTCGCCGGAGTTACGCCCAAAGACCACCGGAGTGGGGTAAAACTTGGTTTCGATGATACATGGAACGTAGCGTGCATTTTAGGCAATCCAGCTACTGTGCTAGGTGTTATGCAACTAGTCCTGGAAGAAGTATTTTCATCAGAGAAGAACTAGTTTGTCCCCTCCTCATAGGATGATTCAGATTGTTCAGGATCTTATTTGTCTTTGCCTAGCGGTTCTCTTTAGCTATTGTTGTAAGAATCTTTCCATTGTGCCTCTTATACTTTTGGCAGCAAAATTCGCATTCAAGGCTATCTCTCTCGTTAAAGCCCAGATTACCGTGCTCGAGTCTTCCATCAACTTCTCGCCTATTTCTATTAACTCCAGCTTATAGCGGGAGTCAAAACCCCTGTTGTGTCCGTTTCTGTTAGCCACGGGTTCGTAGTCTCTGTTGCAGCCCCTCTATGTGACGTAATACAGCTTGTGCGCTGTGCACAGAGATTTGACAAACACTAAAATCGTCGGAATTTCAATACCACCGCGAATCAACAAGCTACAGTTAACTCATTTCAAATATTCAGAATCCCGAACACCATATGCACAGTATATCAAAGCTGACATCCAGATTTTCTGCTGTATCTACAAAATGGAATTAAGAGGCGTCAAGGTTTAATTAGGAGTAATATTTTTCAGAAAGTTTTCTAACAGGAATTTATTGATGAGGGTTTAAACAGATAGTAGGCTTCTAAGAATCCCAGCAAAAAAGGCAGAACGAAAGCAAGAGCTAGATATACATGTCATTATCATATGAATGAAATAATAAACACAGATGGGGCGTAAAAATAAAAATATTAAGAAAATTGAGGCAAAACTTTAACAGACTACGAAATTAACACTGCAGAAAAATAAATAGGTACTTTCACGGCCGAGATATATTTCTAAAAATTATAGATAATCACGAAACTAAGTAAATGAGGGTAGCCTATTTATAGCACTACCGAGAAACACAGGAATTTATGGTAATGTAGAAAAATCGTTTGTTTACGGGTGTCAAATGCTGCGGAGATCTCTAGAAGCAAAACAATGAAAGGAGGCTCTGCCTGATGCCGCATGACATTTATTTTACGTAGTATAACTGATTTAGTGGATTTTATTGCCCTAAAACTTGATTGGAATTTATTACCAATTTTGGAGTAAGGCAGGTGATCTAGAAAGCTTGGTCACTACCATTTTAAGGATTTCTAAGAGAATGTGCGATAGCTGGCCTGGTCATTAAGTTCTCTTTCTTTAGGATAGGAAAAAGGTGACCATGTTTGGAGTTTGAAGGTATTCTTCCAGACGAGAGTGAGGGATTAAGAATATTACTGGGGAAAGTAAGAATAACAGGGTAGAACAGGAGATAAAGACAGAGGAAGGAATCTATGGAGAACGTTATTTTTTGTAAAAAAGAATTGAGTTCATCAGAAAAAAATAAATATGGACGATCTTGTCATAGCAAAATGAAAAGAATTAAGCTTAGCAGATAGGAGGCTCGCTGGGGTTTCGGAAGGTCAAAGAAATTAAAAAACATATTAATGTATGTTGCTAAATTTTGTTTTCAGTGTAGATACGGCGAATGTGAGCCTTATTGGAGAACTTTAGGAGAGCATTGTAGGAGTGTGAAAAGGGATTAGGTGAACGAGGCTTTTACTCCCTTTACACCACGAAAACGGTAGCTAATTTTCGTCTCTCACATAATCTTTTTTTTTATTGGAATTCAAAATAGTAGCTAGAAGATAAGAGACTGGTTGTCGGTTATTGGAAATCTAGAAAACGAGGAAGGTGGCAATGTAGAATGTGAGGTTCAAGATAGAAAGAGCGGAGGGCCAAGGCGCCATCTTTTGATTTGATGGCAGTGTATCCTGGTAGTGGAGGAGAGCCGAGAATGATAAGGCTTGTTGGCAGTGGCAACCAGAGTTAGAGAATATAGCAAGATATTAGCCAAACTAGATAAAAAACAATTTTTACAATTGTTGAGTACGGGCATGGGCGTTGAACTACCTGGAGGTGATATGTGAATAATATCAGAGGGATATGTTGAGTTTAGAACAGGTGATGCTAGAGTCTAAAGATGGAAGCAGATCATCAAGAGCCATCACTTTTCACCTGTTCTTGGTTAATTGAAGAAAGCCGGCGTTGTTAAGGCTTTGTGGCATAGTGTGTATGAGGGTTGGGTACAAGAGGAAGAGGGAAAGAAAAATGGATCAGAAAGTGCTCAGAAAGGAGGAGTCTTTTTTAGGAGGCCAACAGTTGGAGTGTATTTAAAAAAGTGTGAGTTGTGAAATAGACAGAGTGAGATAGAGAAAAGAAAAGTTTCAGAGGTTCAAGAATCCCACATAAAAGTGCCTATGCGTGGGGATGTTTAAATCTTTAATAATAAGTAAGGTTGCAAAGGTTTTATAGAAGACATCTTCAGAAATTCACCCAGTTCAATGGAGACTCTTCCCGAGGGAAGAACTTAAGTGATAATAATTGCAATTATAAGAATGAATCTCAGAGATATGATTACAAGCAGAGATTCAATTCTTCATAGATTATATTTGAACGAGAGAATCCACAAGATATGGGGCACTGAGTAATAGGGTGGATCAAAAGTGGAGGATTTTTGCTTTTTGGAGAAGTAAGACACGTACGTAATAGTGCGGGAACTATGGCCTAGGCTATTTATTATGTCAAAATTATACTCATGCGCAAATACCACTGAAAATATATATTTTTCTCCTTATATATAAGGTAGTTCTGTCAATAAACATTTTAAGGTATTAACGGAAGTTTTCATTGATAATGATCAATATACTGTACAGAATAATCTGTCACTCTTTAAACTGTTTTGACTGAATTTAAAAGTAAAAGCTCTTAGTTTTCTTAAATTTTTGAAAAATATTCCAAAGCTTACCACCAGGAGGTGGCTGTGTGACGAGCTTCAACTAGGTTTTTCCCAACCACCCTTCATTGGGCATGATTCATCTTGTTTGCGTCGTATATTTCATTTAGACTTTGATTTGAGCTTTACTCTCAAAGTACGACATATTGGCAAGGGGTTCAAGCCTTGATCTTATGTATCCATTCTTGACTCATATCCGTACACCTTTAAAGATGCCTTACTCACTTCTTTGATTATTCTTTTCACCGCTTGAGTATGACAGTGAAATTTTTCAAACCTTATTCTGCTCTTGTTGGTAATGTGATATTCAATGGCTTCTTCGGTCAGATCTTTTGCTAGTGATGGTTCAGTGATCTCGCATTTCTGCTAGTTCATCAGTTTAGTGTATTCTCCAGCATTGAAGTTCAGATGAGGTACTTAAAATTATCTCACAGTTTTTCTTTGCTTTTTTCTCTCTGGCCTTTTTTATTCTCCTCCAAGTAAGTTCTCTTGTGATACTGTTGTTATCATTAATCATTGACAGTTAGATGTTTTCTCAATAACCAAAGCAAGCGTGTTATTGAATTACAGGATTGATGATATCACACACGTCTTTCATCCGTGTTCTTGTGAGTTGAATTGTCTTGAATAAATCTTTTCGACCAATTACATAAGATTTATGGCTTAATGAAAAACTACATTGTTACATAAACTCTCATTAAAAACGACACAATACTTAAGATGATTTTTAAGGGATGCTTCATTACAATCTAGAACTGGTTTTTCAGCATCAATTTTATCAAATGCTACAATGGATTCTTCCTCTGCATTTGAGGATTATCTGCAAATGGAACTAGTGAAACTATGAGGAACAGATGTTTTTCCATCAAGTCTCTCTACTAAATTTCTTCATGGAAATTCGTTTGCGTGGAGCTGACTTATGAAATGATGAAGTGGTTTATTAAGCTTGATCTCTATCAGCCTTATAGCTCCACTGGTTACTCTTGTGTTGACTGCCATTTCATCACATCTGATTGCAATAAGGTATTTTGGATCAATATCATTCTCCTGAGCATATTCAAACAAACCTTCAATTATTCAGTCAGTTGAACATGTATTTTGACCCAAGTTCGTGCAGGATCATATTTCTATAATATTTTATTCCCTTTCTTTCTTGGGTTAAGGTTATATTCTTCCTGTTATCAAAATATATGGTAGTAATGCATTTCTTCTTTTCATATTTAACCAATGATGATCTCTTCTTTTGTCTTGCTCTTCTAACTTTGTTTCTGTCTATTACTTCGAATATATCCTGGGCTGACACAGCTCATATATCTAGTAACACAGAATTAGTAATATGTGTTGCATCTCTGTCAGACACTACAGCCCTATTGCAAGCATTTGCGAGTGTAGGCAGATGTTTCGTTTTCTTTCTTTTTGGAAATGTTATATCTTCCTTTTGAATAATTCTCTTGTAGCCTATTGGTTTTGGGTATTATTAATCTTCACTTGTATCGACTAGTATAGTCTCATTTTCGTATGATGTGTCATACTCATCAATGTTACCCTCTTCTTCATTTGCATAACTTGAAGAGCATAGCAAGGATTGATCTCTTTGCTTTCTCAAAATTGTGGAAGTATTTTTTTTGGACAAAGGCAAATCCACTCCACCAATTGCCATTTTTCTTTCACTCCTCTGATCTAGCAGGAAATTATGTTCTTAATTGAAACTCTTCTATCTTTAGGGAAAGAACATTTGATGGCAGCTTGCACTTGCATGCTGCGATGTCAAAAAGTTTTTTCAGAGTCTCACACCTCAAGGTCGAGATTCACCATCACTTGTCCAGAAGAAGGACAATATCCCTTGAGTGCCAAGGTTCGAGCCTTCGTGACGCCACGTCCGAAGGGCTTCCCCTGTTGTTCAGAAAGAAAACAACGTTACAACAGCTATTGTTCTTTTGAGCCCTCTGACAAGAAACGGTTCTCACCCCCCCTGTTGTTCAGCAAGAGAACAACGTTAGAACAGCCATTGTTCTTTTGAGCCTGTTGACAAGAAACGGTTCTCACCCCCCCTTTCCCCTGTTGTTCAGAAGAGAACAATGTAGAACAGCCATTGTTCTTTTGCGCCCGTGTGCCAAGAAACGGTTCTCACCCTTTCCCCTTGTTGTTCAGAAGAAAACAACATTAGAACAACAATTGTTTTCAAGCTTGTAGACAAGAGACGGTTCTCACCCCCCCCCCTGTGTTCAGAAGAGAACAACGTAGAACAGCCATTGTTCTTCAAGCCGTTCGTCAAAAGACGGTTCTCATTCCCAAGACGCCACATCAGAATCATTTAATTCCCCCCCTTCGGCTGGAACTCGCAAGTGGACCGAAAATACCTTCACGTAGCCTTCCTCTGCACAACTATTATAATTACGTAAGCCGAACGTTACCTTTGAGTATTTAACATTTTTTGTCAACTCTATCCTGTGCTTTAAATGGTTTAGCGAACCATCTCATCCCTTTAATTTATATTTGTTTTACCTTTTTGAATCTCTTAATCCTCGGATTAGCTAGATTCCCCACGACCCTTTCCATTCTCTGTTTATATCACTATTTTCCCTTTTGTGTGTTGTGATAGTTTTTATTAATAAAACTCTATTTTATTAATGATAGCAATATTATTATCCTTGAGCTAAGTTCCACTTCTTAAGCATATCGAAGATACATAATATCGGCCACCCTAGACATCTATGCACTCTTAAGATAATTAAATAAGTTCCCTCAACGAATAGTTATATATGGTATATCGTCGAGAGTCCATTCTACGACAGGAAATAATAGATGTGTACCGGAATAATAAAATGCATTTGTTGTCAATAAATTATAGTTAAATTCTCCTTGCAAAAAAAAGGTGAGTAAAGGGAAAGAAGAAAAACTTATTTTTTTGTATGAAATCCGAGTTATAATCTACATGAGAGAAAATAAAAAAGTATTCAGACAGAAGAAATAGAAATGATTGGTAAGTAGTTATAGATAGAATTTCCTCCGACCAAATAAGGGAGAATACAGGTAGAATAATGAGTGCTTAACTGTAAGATATTCTTTTCATTATAACTTTGTCGTATATTTATGTAACAAATTTTTAAGTAATCTATTTTCCTTAGGTGGATAGCGGATTTATTTAAACACATCCCTTGTGGAGAGCTTGAATCCTCAGTTGAGACAAGCGAGCTATCTCAGATCTGCGTTTAATGACGGGATTATCTTGGAACGCCTGAAAATCCGTGGTTATTTACGATGTAGTAAAATGTCTAGGAATCTTTTAATTTTTAACTCTTTTTAATCTATTTTCCTTAGGTGGATAGCGGATTTATTTAAGAAACGGTTCTCACCGCCCATCTGTTTTTCAGAAAGAGAACAACGTTAGAACAGCTATTGTTCTTTTGAGTCCGCTGACAAGAAACGGTTCTCACCCCCCCCCTGTTGTTCAGCAAGAGAACAACGTTAGAACAGCCATTGTTCTTTTGAGCCTGTTGACAAGAAACGGTTCTCACCCCCCCTTTCCCCTGTTGTTCAGAAGAGAACAATGTAGAACAGCCATTGTTCTTTTGCGCCCGTGTGCCAAGAAACGGTTCTCACCCTTTCCCCTTGTTGTTCAGAAGAAAACAACATTAGAACAACAATTGTTTTCAAGCTTGTAGACAAGAGACGGTTCTCACCCCCCCCCCCCCCTGTGTTCAGAAGAGAACAACGTAGAACAGCCATTGTTCTTCAAGCCGTTCGTCAAAAGACGGTTCTCATTCCCAAGACGCCACATCAGAATCATTTAATTCCCCCCCTTCGGCTGGAACTCGCAAGTGGACCGAAAATACCTTCACGTAGCCTTCCTCTGCACAACTATTATAATTACGTAAGCCGAACGTTACCTTTGAGTATTTAACATTTTTTGTCAACTCTATCCTGTGCTTTAAATGGTTTAGCGAACCATCTCATCCCTTTAATTTATATTTGTTTTACCTTTTTGAATCTCTTAATCCTCGGATTAGCTAGATTCCCCACGACCCTTTCCATTCTCTGTTTATATCACTATTTTCCCTTTTGTGTGTTGTGATAGTTTTTATTAATAAAACTCTATTTTATTAATGATAGCAATATTATTATCCTTGAGCTAAGTTCCACTTCTTAAGCATATCGAAGATACATAATATCGGCCACCCTAGACATCTATGCACTCTTAAGATAATTAAATAAGTTCCCTCAACGAATAGTTATATATGGTATATCGTCGAGAGTCCATTCTACGACAGGAAATAATAGATGTGTACCGGAATAATAAAATGCATTTGTTGTCAATAAATTATAGTTAAATTCTCCTTGCAAAAAAAAGGTGAGTAAAGGGAAAGAAGAAAAACTTATTTTTTTGTATGAAATCCGAGTTATAATCTACATGAGAGAAAATAAAAAAGTATTCAGACAGAAGAAATAGAAATGATTGGTAAGTAGTTATAGATAGAATTTCCTCCGACCAAATAAGGGAGAATACAGGTAGAATAATGAGTGCTTAACTGTAAGATATTCTTTTCATTATAACTTTGTCGTATATTTATGTAACAAATTTTTAAGTAATCTATTTTCCTTAGGTGGATAGCGGATTTATTTAAACACATCCCTTGTGGAGAGCTTGAATCCTCAGTTGAGACAAGCGAGCTATCTCAGATCTGCGTTTAATGACGGGATTATCTTGGAACGCCTGAAAATCCGTGGTTATTTACGATGTAGTAAAATGTCTAGGAATCTTTTAATTTTTAACTCTTTTTAATCTATTTTCCTTAGGTGGATAGCGGATTTATTTAAGAAACGGTTCTCACCGCCCATCTGTTTTTCAGAAAGAGAACAACGTTAGAACAGCTATTGTTCTTTTGAGTCCGCTGACAAGAAACGGTTCTCACCCCCCCCCTGTTGTTCAGCAAGAGAACAACGTTAGAACAGCCATTGTTCTTTTGAGCCTGTTGACAAGAAACGGTTCTCACCCCCCCTTTCCCCTGTTGTTCAGAAGAGAACAATGTAGAACAGCCATTGTTCTTTTGCGCCCGTGTGCCAAGAAACGGTTCTCACCCTTTCCCCTTGTTGTTCAGAAGAAAACAACATTAGAACAACAATTGTTTTCAAGCTTGTAGACAAGAGACGGTTCTCACCCCCCCCTGTGTTCAGAAGAGAACAACGTAGAACAGCCATTGTTCTTCAAGCCGTTCGTCAAAAGACGGTTCTCATTCCCAAGACGCCACATCAGAATCATTTAATTCCCCCCCTTCGGCTGGAACTCGCAAGTGGACCGAAAATACCTTCACGTAGCCTTCCTCTGCACAACTATTATAATTACGTAAGCCGAACGTTACCTTTGAGTATTTAACATTTTTTGTCAACTCTATCCTGTGCTTTAAATGGTTTAGCGAACCATCTCATCCCTTTAATTTATATTTGTTTTACCTTTTTGAATCTCTTAATCCTCGGATTAGCTAGATTCCCCACGACCCTTTCCATTCTCTGTTTATATCACTATTTTCCCTTTTGTGTGTTGTGATAGTTTTTATTAATAAAACTCTATTTTATTAATGATAGCAATATTATTATCCTTGAGCTAAGTTCCACTTCTTAAGCATATCGAAGATACATAATATCGGCCAGCCTAGACATCCACGCACTCTAAAGATAATTAAATAAGTTCCCTCAACGAATAGTTATATATGGTATATCGTCGAGAGTCCATTCTACGACAGAAAATAATAGATGTGTAATGGAATAATAATATGTATTTGTTGTCAATAAATTATAGTTAAATTCTCCTTGCAAAAAAAAGGTGTGTAAAGAGAAAGGAGAAAAACTTATTTTTTGTATGAAATCCGAGTTATAATCTACATGAGAGAAAATTAAAAAGTATTCAGACAGAAGAAATAGAAATGATTGGTAAGCAGTTATAGATAGAATTTCCTCCGACCAAATAAGGGAGAATACAGGTAGAATAATAAGTGCTTAACTGTAAGATATTCTTTTCATTATAACTTTGTCGTATATTTATGTAACAAATTTTTAAGTAATCTATTTTTCTTAGGTGGATAGCGGATTTATTCAAACACATTCCTTGTCGAGAGCTTGAATCCTAAGTTGAGACAAGCGAGCTATCTCAGATCTGCGTTTAATGACGGGATCATCTTGGAACGCCTGAAATTCCGTGGTTATTTACGATGTAGTAAAATGTCTAGGAATCTTTAATTTTTAACTCTTTTCTAATCTCTGCTTGCACTTATAATTTGATCTATTTTAGTTACACTCTACATACAATCTACATATTGATCTTGTTACCTTATAATTGTTGCGCTGAATGCTTTCTTGCTAGTCCTTACGTTAACAGTGCCCATTACATTTTTACTGCCACGCTATTTCGTTCAGCATCAATTCTCCAGAATATTTGACTGCAATTTTAATCTACCTGTAAATATTTTATTAAGCGAGGATGAACGTGTATAAATAAAGTGTAAAGTTGTCATGGAGGTACATATACACATAATTCAAGGATATATTTGTTGTTATTACTCGCTTTCTGACTTAATATAATTTGTCACATAAATATTTGGGTGTGAAACTAATTACCCAACATCCTTGCGAGGAAATTAAGAAGAAGATAGACGCGAGAAAAGATGATTATTAGGTGCGAGGAAATAAAAAAGGACTAAAGAGAAAATATATATATAAATATATATATATATATATATATATATATATATATATATATATATATATATATATATATATATATTGATAAGGGTAAGAAAGTATAGTTAGACTCAATTTTATGGAAAAGGAGTAGACAAAGTAAACTTATTAACAGCAGTATATTTTTTATAAATTTGAAGCATTAACTAACTAGGCTTCTTGTGGAATTAATCTCTAACTCAAATTCTGTAAATAAAATTGCGAAGATAGAGGCGATGTAAATATAGAGACGACGTATAGCTACTGAGCTCTGTGCAGGCTTTGGGCCGGGAAGGTCCGCTCTATTGAGGTTAAAAGTGTCAAAAGCTGGCTCTAGCTATATCTTTCACCTGCTCGCTGGTATTTAGATGTGATACAAGCTGAATACTAATGGAATAGATGAAGGCCTGCTCATTATGAGGTTAAATTAAAGTCATGAGGAAATGTGCATGCAGAGCACGCACTCTAAAGATTTAACTACTCTTAAAAGATATATCAAAAAGGTTATTTGCGGACGCCTGGAAAAGAATTCCTCCATTTAAGGTTCAGTCAAAAGAGCACGTAAGAAATTTAATACCTTTTATCTTTCTTTGAAATCTCATTTAGTTTTTTAAAACTATTCTTGAAAATTACATTTCAAGAATAAATTTAAAGAGTACTTTTTCAATTAATTTTGCACCTCTATTACGAAAGCATGTGAAATTGAGAATCTAGAATTCATTGCGTCTTCAGGAGGATTCAACATTATACATAAATTCAAATTCTACTCGGAAAGTTATCCAATTACTAAGAAATAGCTTTTAGTTCACATTTGGAGGAAATATAAGTGAAATTTTTGTTCTTCAAGCTTGCTCAAAAATAAAAGGGGGTAGTAAAAACAGAAATGATATCAGGTAGAGAGAGTGAAAGATAGATGAAGGTAAAGTTGAAGCAAAAGAAGCAACTAAGGTAGAGAAGTTAATATTACAAATCAAAGAAAAGTCAATGAAACTCACACAAATTATGCTGTTTCTCACAACAAAAAAGAAAAACAGTATGGAGAAATATCTGGTGGATTAAAAATTAAAAAATACTTAGCTTCCCAATTATATAAAGGATAGTCCGAATACATAGAAAAATAATTAGTTGCCCCAACCAGACTCTAGCTCATACGATTAGAAAACCATAGTACTTCACTCGTGAAAAAATGAGGTTGGTGTGCTGTGTTTATTCTGTTTATTAAGCTTGAGTTTGATATAGCTCATTAATTAGCCGGGCTACAATGAGTTTCAAAATTATTTGCTGCTCAATTTTTCGGTATTTATATAATTATGTTCTGAATTAGAAGAAAATTAACGTAATGCTTTTCCAACCAATTGGTGATTAATGATTTATTAAGCCTTTAGTCAGTGAATTCACCATAAAGTACTTGAAAAGTTATTGTGCTAGGTTTATTAGAAGTGTGGTAAATCTTAATTCAAAGAGGGAATAACGAATTACAATTATTTTACCTAAAAACAAACAGCAAGCATTTTCCTAATTTGTTTTTGTTTACTTGTCACAAAAACAAATACTGTCACTCTTCATTATATGTATAGTATTTCAAATGGTCGAGAATTTTCTCCTCGATTCTGGATTACACTGATTACACTAATTGCTACAAAGACTAGGAAGTGATGCCTTAAATTATTTTTGTACGCAAATCACCAAAATCACAATCCTTCTTCATAATATGACTCAGGTTTTTATAAATATCGTAAAAAATTTAATAAAATGTTGAAAATCATCATAATATAATATAATATACATATATATATATATATATATATATATATATAAATAACCTGAGTCATATTATGAAGAAGGATTGTCATTTTGGTGATCTACGTACAAAAATAAGTTAAGGCATCACTCCCTAGTCTCTGTAGCAAAATATTTGTTAGCTCTAGAGTTTAACTATAACTTGTACAGAATATTATTAATTATGAACAGATATCGTAAATTAATGAGTAAGATTAATTTAAATATTTATTTGAAAACATTTACAATATGATTTTAGACAACGGTAAATTTGGATTACAAAATAAATTAACACATTTTTTTACAGTATTTGCAAAAGCACAATGCAAATTGTTTAGTAAATATTCGCCTTGTATCTGTTTTTAATAGTAGCGTTCTTTTGGTGAAATCATTCACCATGTGCTGCTGGATTCTATGGAAAGGACAGACTCGAAAAAAGAAATGCAATTTTTAGGGGCACATTGCACCCAAAATTCTAATATGATTGAAAAATAATTTCCCCATTATTTTTTTATTGTCAGTTCTATGCTTTATGAGCAACGCATTCATTACCCATGCTCGTTAAACTTTTCTAGGCTTAAAATTCTATCTCATTCATAATTTATTTAAATTTATTTTTTTACCATCCATTAAAGAATTTGAGGTCAAACAAAGATGTATTCCTATAGTTTATATTCCTTAAGCTTTGTAATTTTGCCCTTGACATATGGAAAGATGGTTATTTATGCTCTAAAGCTTTGGCAAATTGTTTAATAAGTTCAAAATTTTTATGAATGATGTTATTTATATGAACCAACTATAGAGCCATTTCTTTCTGTTAATTGATAATTTGTATACTGCCCATTAATTATCTTACTCACCAATTTTGTAGCCGAAGTACAAATTATAAATTACTTTGATTAAATGCCTGATTTTCATTTAATTTTCCTAAATAATAATGCAGCAAAAATAATATGAATGGGAGGATTCTTAGATTTTCTTCTTAAGATATTTGATTTTAATTATAATTAAATTTTGAAATTTTCGGGAAAATATTGAAAAAATATGAAGTTAAAAATGTAGATTAACGACCAATTTTTACTTTTTACAATAAATGTATTTAGCAATATAAAAAACTGGACACATTTCGTGAAAACGACTTTCATCTTCTAGATTTATATACAAAAATACTCTAGTAATGACCTTCACGTCGCCTTAGTATTTTGAAGGTTAAAATATATTGGAAATTGTAGAGTAGCTACAACTTTCCATGTTTGTAATATTTTGTAGTTACATGCCGCAGACTGTGAGCGTTTACTTTACATACCTAATATTTCCCAACGACTTTTCTAATCTTATTTAAAAAAGTTAAGAAACTTTAACTTTTGTATTATAGTTCTTAAGGTCCTTTCCAAATTTACTAAAGTAACGTTCCAAAAGGATTAAAAATTTGTTTATTTAACATTTTCTCGTTTCCCTTCTACCCTAACACTTCACACTGTTCAATGACCTTTATTTATTTAACATTTTCAATAAGATCCTAAATTTAAGACTCCATTCCAAAGGTATATTTGTGTTAATACCACTTTACTTTTGGATATGACGAAGTAAAAATCTCATCGAATCCCTTGACTACCCCTAATACCTTTTGGCCACGAAATATATATAAAATTTCCTTAATTTGTTCCCAAAGTTTTCGCCTACGTTTCGAACATCATATTTTGTCTCGATTTCATAAATATATCGAACATAATGCAGTTGTATCCTATGTATTGTCACCTTGATAATAAGGAAAATTGAAAATCCGCACCCGAGTCCATATTCAAACTAATAAATTTTTATTAATTATGCAAAATTAAACATCATAAATATTAGTTTAACCATTTACTTGCAAGCTCGTTTACTTACAAACCTAACTTCACACTGTTCAATGACCTTTGGGTATTTGGGACATATATACTACCTTAGTCATATTTTTCTATTATTTCTTTTAATAAATAGCTGTTTTACTCCCATTTGCACGAATTGTCCAATTAGTATATTAAAGCTAAAAACAAAGAAATCACGTGACAATTAGTAATTAAGAATTTCATCAGGTCATTGATAATGTGTAATAATAAAGTATTATCTCTATGTTAGTTTAAAACTGACACATAAATTGTAAAGAATCAATTTCAAATCCGATCCCTTTTTTTAACGCTTAATACCTAACTAAATCCCTTTCAGGCATTTTATATGGTATGTCATGATAGTAGATAGTTATCAGCTCGTTCACATGAAATTATTTTTAGAAATATGATTTTTTCAACGATTTTTAGACACGAATAATTTTTTAGTTCGATGATATTATTTATAACTTAACTAAGGTTGTCTGAATAAAAACAGACTGATTTTAGGCTTTTTAATGCATCGAGAATGTCTTAAAATAGACGAATTTAGTCCGTTAAGAAATAATAGAGATTTTTTAATCATCTTAAGATATTAAAGAAAAGATAATTCCTCAAAATTGCCCACTGGCACGAATCCGTGTAAATAATTGGAAAAAATTCTTATTTGTAGTGACTTTCTACGTTTGTGGGTGAGTTAGGTCGAAAATGAAATTGCGAATATTTCTCCATACTGTTTTTCTTTTTTGTTGTGAGAAACAGCATAATTTGTGTGAGTTTCATTGACTTTTCTTTGATTTGTAATATTAACTTCTCTACCTTAGTTGCTTCTTTTGCTTCAACTTTACCTTCATCTATCTTTCACTCTCTCTACCTGATATCATTTCTGTTTTTACTGCCCCCTTTTATTTTTGAGCAAGCTTGAAGAACAAAAATTTCACTTATATTTCCTCCAAATGTGAACTAAAAGCTATTTCTTAGTAATTGGATAACTTTCCGAGTAGAATTTGAATTTATGTATAATGTTGAATCCTCCTGAAGACGCAATGAATTCTAGATTCTCAATTTCACATGCTTTCGTAATAGAGGTGCAAAATTAATTGAAAAAGTACTCTTTAAATTTATTCTTAAAATGTAATTTTCAAGAATAGTTTTAAAAAACTAAATGAGATTTCAAAGAAAGATAAAAGGTATTAAATTTCTTACGTGCTCTTTTGACTGAACCTTAAATGGAGGAATTCTTTTCCAGGCGTCCGCAAATAACCTTTTTGATATATCTTTTAAGAGTAGTTAAATCTTTAGAGTGCGTGCTCTGCATGCACATTTCCTCATGACTTTAATTTAACCTCATAATGAGCAGGCCTTCATCTATTCCATTAGTATTCAGCTTGTATCACATCTAAATACCAGCGAGCAGGTGAAAGATATAGCTAGAGCCAGCTTTTGACACTTTTAACCTCAATAGAGCGGACCTTCCCGGCCCAAAGCCTGCACAGAGCTCAGTAGCTATACGTCGTCTCTATATTTACATCGCCTCTATCTTCGCAATTTTATTTACAGAATTTGAGTTAGAGATTAATTCCACAAGAAGCCTAGTTAGTTAATGCTTCAAATTTATAAAAAATATACTGCTGTTAATAAGTTTACTTTGTCTACTCCTTTTCCATAAAATTGAGTCTAACTATACTTTCTTACCCTTATCAATATATATATATATATATATATATATATATATATATATATATATATATATATATATATATATTTATATATATATTTTCTCTTTAGTCCTTTTTTATTTCCTCGCACCTAATAATCATCTTTTCTCGCGTCTATCTTCTTCTTAATTTCCTCGCAAGGATGTTGGGTAATTAGTTTCACACCCAAATATTTATGTGACAAAATATATTAAGTCAGAAAGCGAGTAATAACAACAAATATATCCTTGAATTATGTGTATATGTACCTCCATGACAACTTTACACTTTATTTATACACGTTCATCCTCGCTTAATAAAATATTTACAGGTAGATTAAAATTGCAGTCAAATATTCTGGAGAATTGATGCTGAACGAAATAGCGTGGCAGTAAAAATGTAATGGGCACTGTTAACGTAAGGACTAGCAAGAAAGCATTCAGCGCAACAATTATAAGGTAACAAGATCAATATGTAGATTGTAGAGTGTAACTAAAATAGATCAAATTATAAGTGCAAGCAGAGATTAGAAAAGAGTTAAAAATTAAAAGATTCCTAGACATTTTACTACATCGTAAATAACCACGGAATTTCAGGCGTTCCAAGATGATCCCGTCATTAAACGCAGATCTGAGATAGCTCGCTTGTCTCAACTTAGGATTCAAGCTCTCGACAAGGAATGTGTTTGAATAAATCCGCTATCCACCTAAGAAAAATAGATTACTTAAAAATTTGTTACATAAATATACGACAAAGTTATAATGAAAAGAATATCTTACAGTTAAGCACTCATTATTCTACCTGTATTCTCCCTTATTTGGTCGGAGGAAATTCTATCTATAACTACTTACCAATCATTTCTATTTCTTCTGTCTGAATACTTTTTTATTTTCTCTCATGTAGATTATAACTCGGATTTCATACAAAAAAATAAGTTTTTCTTCTTTCCCTTTACTCACCTTTTTTTGCAAGGAGAATTTAACTATAATTTATTGACAACAAATGCATTTTATTATTCCGGTACACATCTATTATTTCCTGTCGTAGAATGGACTCTCGACGATATACCATATATAACTATTCGTTGAGGGAACTTATTTAATTATATTTAGAGTGCGTGGATGTCTAGGCTGGCCGATATTATGTATCTTCGATATGCTTAAGAAGTGGAACTTAGCTCAAGGATAATAATATTGCTATCATTAATAAAATAGAGTTTTATTAATAAAAATTATCACAACACACAAAAGGGTAAATAGTGATATAAACAGAGAATGGAAAGGGTCGTGGGGAATCTAGCTAATCCGAGGATTAAGAGATTCAAAAAGGTAAAACAAATATAAATTAAAGGGATGAGATGGTTCGCTAAACCATTTAAAGCACAGGATAGAGTTGACAAAAAATGTTAAATACTCAAAGGTAACGTTCGGCTTACGTAATTATAATAGTTGTGCAGAGGAAGGCTACGTGAAGGTATTTTCGGTCCACTTGCGAGTTCCAGCCGAAGGGGGGGAATTAAATGATTCTGATGTGGCGTCTTGGGAATCAGAACCGTTTTTTGACGAACGGCTTGAAGAACAATGGCTGTTCTACGTTGTTCTCTTCTGAACACAGGGGGGGGGGGTTAGAACCGTCTCTTGTCTACAAGCTTGAAAACAATTGTTGTTCTAATGTTGTTTTCTTCTGAACAACAAGGGGAAAGGGTGAGAACCGTTTCTTGGCAAACGGGCGCAAAAGAACAATGGCTGTTCTACATTGTTCTCTTCTGAACAACAGGGGAAAGGGAAGGTGAGAACCGTTTCTTGTCAACAGGCTCAAAAGAACAATGGCTGTTCTAACGTTGTTCTCTTGCTGAACAACAGGGGGGGGGGGAGAACCGTTTCTTGTCAGCGGACTCAAAAGAACAATAGCTGTTCTAACGTTGTTCTCTTTCTGAAAAACAGATGGGCGGTGAGAACCGTTTCTTAAATAAATCCGCTATCCACCTAAGGAAAATAGATTAAAAAGAGTTAAAAATTAAAAGATTCCTAGACATTTTACTACATCGTAAATAACCACGGATTTTCAGGCGTTCCAAGATGATCCCGTCATTAAACGCAGATCTGAGATAGCTCGCTTGTCTCAACTGAGGATTCAAGCTCTCCACAAGCGATGTGTTTAAATAAATCCGCTATCCACCTAAGGAAAATAGATTACTTAAAAATTTGTTACATAAATATACGACAAAGTTATAATGAAAAGAATATCTTACAGTTAAGCACTCATTATTCTACCTGTATTCTCCCTTATTTGGTCGGAGGAAATTCTATCTATAACTACTTACCAATCATTTCTATTTCTTCTGTCTGAATACTTTTTTATTTTCTCTCATGTAGATTATAACTCGGATTTCATACAAAAAAATAAGTTTTTCTTCTTTCCCTTTACTCACCTTTTTTTGCAAGGAGAATTTAACTATAATTTATTGACAACAAATGCATTTTATTATTCCGGTACACATCTATTATTTCCTGTCGTAGAATGGACTCTCGACGATATACCATATATAACTATTCGTTGAGGGAACTTATTTAATTATCTTTAGAGTGCGTGGATGTCTAGGCTGGCCGATATTATGTATCTTCGATATGCTTAAGAAGTGGAACTTAGCTCAAGGATAATAATATTGCTATCATTAATAAAATAGAGTTTTATTAATAAAAATTATCACAACACACAAAAGGGTAAATAGTGATATAAACAGAGAATGGAAAGGGTCGTGGGGAATCTAGCTAATCCGAGGATTAAGAGATTCAAAAAGGTAAAACAAATATAAATTAAAGGGATGAGATGGTTCGCTAAACCATTTAAAGCACAGGATAGAGTTGACAAAAAATGTTAAATACTCAAAGGTAACGTTCGGCTTACGTAATTATAATAGTTGTGCAGAGGAAGGCTACGTGAAGGTATTTTCGGTCCACTTGCGAGTTCCAGCCGAAGGGGGGGAATTAAATGATTCTGATAAGGCGTCTTGGGAATCAGAACCGTTTTTTGACGAACGGCTTGAAGAACAATGGCTGTTCTACGTTGTTCTCTTCTGAACACAGGGGGGGGGGTTAGAACCGTCTCTTGTCTACAAGCTTGAAAACAATTGTTTTCCTAATGTTGTTTTCTTCTGAACAACAAGGGGAAAGGGTGAGAACCGTTTCTTGGCAAACGGGCGCAAAAGAACAATGGCTGTTCTACATTGTTCTCTTCTGAACAACAGGGGAAAGGGAAGGTGAGAACCGTTTCTTGTCAACAGGCTCAAAAGAACAATGGCTGTTCTAACGTTGTTCTCTTGCTGAACAACAGGGGGGGGGAGAACCGTTCCTTGTCAGCGGACTCAAAAGAACAATAGCTGTTCTAACGTTGTTCTCTTTCTGAAAAACAGATGGGCGGTGAGAACCGTTTCTTAAATAAATCCGCTATCCACCTAAGGAAAATAGATTAAAAAGAGTGAAAAATTAAAAGATTCCTAGACATTTTACTACATCGTAAATAACCACGGATTTTCAGGCGTTCCAAGATGATCCCGTCATTAAACGCAGATCTGAGATAGCTCGCTTGTCTCAACTGAGGATTCAAGCTCTCCACAAGCGATGTGTTTAAATAAATCCGCTATCCACCTAAGGAAAATAGATTACTTAAAAATTTGTTACATAAATATACGACAAAGTTATAATGAAAAGAATATCTTACAGTTAAGCACTCATTATTCTACCTGTATTCTCCCTTATTTGGTCGGAGGAAATTCTATCTATAACTACTTACCAATCATTTCTATTTCTTCTGTCTGAATACTTTTTTATTTTCTCTCATGTAGATTATAACTCGGATTTCATACAAAAAAATAAGTTTTTCTTCTTTCCCTTTACTCACCTTTTTTTTGCAAGGAGAATTTAACTATAATTTATTGACAACAAATGCATTTTATTATTCCGGTACACATCTATTATTTCCTGTCGTAGAATGGACTCTCGACGATATACCATATATAACTATTCGTTGAGGGAACTTATTTAATTATCTTTAGAGTGCGTGGTTGTCTCGGCTGGCCGATATTATGTATCTTCGATATGCTTAAGAAGTGGAACTTAGCTCAAGGATAATAATATTGCTATCATTAATAAAATAGAGTTTTATTAATAAAAATTATCACAACACACAAAAGGGTAAATAGTGATATAAACAGAGAATGGAAAGGGTCGTGGGGAATCTAGCTAATCCGAGGATTAAGAGATTCAAAAAGGTAAAACAAATATAAATTAAAGGGATGAGATGGTTCGCTAAACCATTTAAAGCACAGGATAGAGTTGACAAAAAATGTTAAATACTCAAAGGTAACGTTCGGCTTACGTAATTATAATAGTTGTGCAGAGGAAGGCGACGTGAAGGAATTTTCAGTCTCCTTGTGAGTTCCAGCCGAAGGGGGGGAATTAAATGATCCTGACGTAACGTCTTGGGAATGAGAACCGTTTTTTGACGAACGGCTTGAAGAACAATGGCTGTTCTTCGTTGTTCTCTTCTGAACACATGGGGGATGAGAACCGTCTCTTGTCTACAAGCTTGAGAAATATTGCTGTTCTAATGTTGTTCTCTTCTAAACAACAAGGGAAAATGGTGATAACCGTTTCTTGGCGAACCGGCTCAAAAGAACCAATGGCTGTTCTACATTGTTCTCTTCTGAACAACAGGGGGGGGAACCGTTTCTTGTCAACGAGCTCAAAAGAACAATGGCTGTTCTAACGTTGTTCTCTTTCTGAACAACAGGGGGGGTGAGAACCGTTTCTTGTCAGCGGGCTCAAAAGAACAATAGCTGTTGTAACGTTGTTTTCTTTCTGAACAACAGGGGCAGCTTTTCGGACGTGGCGTCACGAAGGCTCGAACCTTGGCACTCAAGGGATATTGTCCTTCTTCTGGACAAGTGATGGTGAATCTCGAGGTTGAGGTCCCTTGGCGCACAAGGTGAGAGTGGGTCGTAGTGATGTTTCGCGACGAAAATCTGGATCTCCAATCTGATCTTAGTGGTAAAGTTTCCATCTAAATAGTCAAGACATCCCCTTGGCGTGGGGGACAATGGAGTGGGGGCTACGAGGGAATGCACAGCCGAGCCTGAAAACAATGCCTTATCTACCCATAAGCCTAACTCAATCCTGCGAGGTTGGCACATGGGGCAAACGGGGGAAGATAAACCTCCTTGTTTAAACATTGACTCAGGCGGCTGCGATAAGGCGCCAGGCTTTAAAGCGAAGATGCACGTGGGTAGCATCGTGGTTTTAAATAACATGTGATAGTGGTTGAAATTCCTTGTCCTCAACCCGTTCTATCTCACCCCTCCATTCCTGGGGAAGTTGTCACTTCGAAAAAAAAGTGAGAAGGGACAACGATAGAGCTCCGTTGTAGGAAACTCGTTTTCTTGTACCAACCGTACCTTCCTGCACCTAACTAGTATTACACAATACATATGATTATTTTGATCTTTTGATTATAAGGAATAATAACCATTTATACAAACTTAATAAAAAAAAGGGGCAGGGAACAATGAAATGATATAAAATTAGTACATATGGGACAAAATAGTTTATACTTAATTTAATGGGTACAAATATATATACACACAAAAAAAAGGGCATTGAGCGTTACAAAATTCAGACATATCCATTGACTGATTATCTTACAAGAGAATCTATTTTAAGCCGTACAAGACGGTATATACATACAGAGATCCTAATCCTACGAATACAATTATCCTACGCTATTCGGTAACGCATTCTTACTGAGTGCGTCAGAGACCTGGTTATCGGAACCTTTTATATAATTTATTTTAAATTAATACTCTTGCAAGAGTAAACTCCAGCGCATGATTCGGCCGTTGGAGTGTCGCACATTCCTAATATAGGCTAACGGACGGTGGTCGGTTCCTATCTGAAATTCTTTTCCTAGCAAGTACATTTTGAAATTGTCTATAAACCAGATAATTGATAGAGCTTTCTTCTCTATAGTGGCATATCTCTTTCCGCGTGGTAATAATTGACGTCTAGCATATGCAACTGGATGACTCGTTCCGTCATCCTCGTATTGAAGAAGTACACCTCTAATGCCCTCGTTGCTCTCGTCGGTCTTAATCCCAAAGGATTTTTCCGGGTTGGGCAACTTTAAAATGGGGGCAGAAATAAGCTAACTCTTGAGCTGATCAAAATGGGAAACAGCGACATCATTCCAACGTAAACGATCGGAGGAATTCTTTTTTAGAAGCAAGCTGAGGGGCGCCGGAATTGCAGCGAATTTCGGAACAAATCGCTGATAGTACGAAGCTGATCCTAGGAACGATCTTAATTGCTTCTTTGTAATCGGGAGGGGCATGTCGGCGATTGCCTTAATCTTGTTCTCTTAGGGACCTAACTGGCTTTGTCCTATTTTGAAATCCAAGTATTTTATGCTTTCGTGAGAAAAATGGCATTTGCTGGGGCCAATGGTGAGGCCATTTTCGCGCAGTCGCTCGAAAAGAGCTAATAGGGTGGTTAAATGGTGACTCCATTCAATTAGTTCTTGTAGCTGACTCTTTCGATGTGGTGTCAGCTGCGCGTCAATATCCAGGTCAGAGGGTTCAAAATACTCGCCTGGTAGGAAAAGAGGAGGGTAATCGGCATCAGGTTAGATGCACAGTGTCTGTATTACATTAAGGGACTCCGCGGGGTAATCTTCTTCAAGCGCCGATGTTTCGTCCAGTGCTACGAAGGTATCTCCATGGGCGCGTTAGGGGGAACTTTATTTCTTTGGGTCCACGGACAGTCTCCGTGTCCTTGTCTTGGGCCTTATCACCTAAGGGTGTTAGTAATTCACACTCCTTTTGTGCCGTCCTAAAGGCCTGGTTAAGGGTCTCCGAGAAATCGGACGGTATCGCGGTTCTGATGGGGACGGGCTCCTGGGCTTCTTTCTTAGCTCGGCCTCGAGGAAGGGTGGCCTGAGACACAGGGTTGGGACTTACTTGGGGGCTCTGTCCTATAAGTACGGAACAGAATTGTATGGGTGCTGAAATGATTTCAGCCCAGCCATCATAATATTGACACTGCAGGTAACATCTAACGACGGGGAATTGGTTCGCCCGCCCAAGGTAGTCATGTACCACCGCAAATATTTCGTGGTTTGGGTCTACTGAGGGGAGGAGTTCGTCGGACACGATGAAACACGTACATCCTGTGTCCCTGACGAGAGTCGATACTCGGCAGCCGTCACGCTGCCCTCCTCAAATTTCAAAGTTCCCGATGAACTTTTATCAAAAATAAAAATTACCTGTTGGCCTGACGGAGGGGAAGAAGTTGCTGCTTGGGTCTGCACTACCGGGGGAGCCGGGGTGGCATTAATCTGGTGAACTTGGTGGGCTGGTCCGCTTTTAAGCCTAGAATTTGGGGGGCAATTCCAGGTCATGTGGTTTTCTACACCACAGGTGAAGCATATGATGGGTCTCTTCGGGAAGAGAGATGGAGGAGAAATATTAACGGGAGGTTTGGAGTCCCGTTGTTCATTTTGGGCAATGAAATTTTGGGGTTTTACGGGTCCCGGAAACTTCGTCAGCTTTCCTGGAAAGGGGCGCGAATCCTTCCTTCTTTCCTGGTTTGGGGGTTAGTGAAAAGTTCGATTCTCCTTTGGGTATAAATTATGGCTTGCGGCATAGACATCCGCTTCTTCGGTACATTCTTTAAAGGTCTGGCACCGACGATCCTTGACGAACGCGCGGATCTCCATCGGGAGAGACGCCAAAAATTGATCTCGCAACACGAAGTCTGTTAAGGACTCGTAGTGAGGATCAACCTTTGAGGATTCTGACCAAAATTCAAAATTCCTCTGAAGAATGTATCCGAATTGACGGAACGTCTGTCCGGGTTTAATACGACCTCCTCGAAATTCTTAGCGGTAGAAATCGGGAGTCATATTATGGGCGGCCAATAACTCAGCTTTTGAGGTGCTGTAGTTAATTGTACATTCAGATAGTAAAGATATAAAAATTTCACGCAAATTTACAATTTAACAAGGGTAGTAATCTGACTACACCTTCAGCCTCCAGATCCATGTTATTGATTTCGAGGATCTTTTCGAAGTGGGCTAAAAATGCTCCAAAATCCTCTCCATCCTTGAAATTGGGGAGCTTTAGTGAGAGATTGGGGAAGGCTTCCGAACGTGAACTGGCTGACTGTATTTCTGCTTCATACGAGCTAATTCAATCTGATGGTGAAGCTCAGCTTGTCTTTTCCGTTCCTCTCTTTCTTTTTCTTTTTCTTCTCGTTGGATTTCTCTTTCTCTTTCTTCTCGTTGGATTTCTCTTTTTCTTTCTTCTCGTTGGACTTCTCTTTCTTCTCGTTGGATTTCTCTTTCTCTTCTTTGCTCCTCTTGAATGTACTCAATTAGTTCTTTTCCGGAAAGCCTCAAGGATTCTCCTTGCGCTTTAAAGATTTCGAACTGAGTCATCTTTGCACTTGGGGGCGCAATTCCTTGCAACAAGAATTATGCCTTTTAGATAATTAACCTACCTAAATATGGACACTCTCCTATTCGTACTTTGTTTCTCGATCTAAATAGCCACTGACTAAAATCACAAAAAAAAACACAAACAAATTATTATAACAGGTTCTTGAGCTACTCCAGCTTCTTAAGTTTCAAAAAAGGGGATAGCAATCGTTAAAACAAAAGGGAACTACTATACTCTATTATTATAACGAATAACACTATGCTTTAATTGACTGAGACCAGTGTTTGCAAAGATAAAGCGTTAAACCTTACACACTTGATACCAAATTTAAATAGTATATATATATATATATATATGTCGTAGAATGGACTCTCGACGATATACCATATATAACTATTCGTTGAGGGAACTTATTTAATTATCTTTAGAGTGCGTGGATGTCTAGGCTGGCCGATATTATGTATCTTCGATATGCTTGAGAAGTGGAACTGAGCTCAAGGATAATAATATTGCTATCATTAATAATACACTAAAGTTTTATTAATAAAAACTATCACAACACACAAAAGGGAAAATATTGAAATAAACAGAGAATGGAAAGGGTCGTGGGGAATCTAGCTAATCGATTAAGAGATTTAAAAAGGTAAAACAAATATAAATTAAAGGGATGAGATGGTTCGCTAAACCATTTAAAGCACAGGATAGAGTTGGCAAAAAGGGTTAAATACTCAAAGGTAACGTTTGGCTTACGTAATTATACTTGTTGTGCAGAGGAAGGCGACGTGAAGGAATTTTTGGTCCACTTGCGAGTTCCAGCCGAAGGGGGAGAATTAAATGATCCTGACGTGGCCTCTTGGGAATGAGAACCGGTTTTTGATGAACGGCTTGAAGAACAATGGCTGTTCTACGTTGTTCTCTTCTGAACACAGGGGGGGAGAACCGTCTCTTGTCTACGGGCTCGAGAACAATTGCTGTTCTAATGTTGTTCTCTTCTGAACAACAAGGGGGAAGGGTGAGAACCGTTTCTTGGCGAACCGGCTCAAAAGAACAATGGCTGTTCTACATTGTTCTCTTCTGAACAACAGAGGGGGGTGGGGGTGAGAACCGTTTCTGGTCAACGGGCTTAAAAGAACAATAGCTGTTCTAACGTTGTTCTCTTTCTGAACAGCAGGGGGGGGGTGAGAACCGTTTCTTGTCAACGGCCTCAAAAGAACAATGGCTGTTCTAAGGTTGTTCTCTTCCTGAACAACAGGAGAAGCCTTGTGGACTTGGCATCACGAACGCTCAAACCTTGGCACTCAAGGGATATTGTCCTTCTTCTGGACAAGTGATGGTGAATCTAGAGGTTGAGGTCCCTTGGCGCACAAGGTGAGAGTGGGTCGTAGTGATGTTTCGCGACGAAAATCTGGATCTCCAATCTGATCTTAGTGGTAAAGTTTCCATCTAAATAGTCAAGACATCCCCTTGGCCGGGTGGAAAATGGAGTGGAGGCTACCAGGGAATGCACAGCCGAGCTTGAAAACAATGCATTATCTGCCCATAAGCCTAACTCAATCCTGCGAGGTTGGCGAATAGGGCAAACGGAGGAAGATAAACCTCCTTGTTTAAACATTGACTTAGGCGGCTGCGATAAGGCGCCAGGCTTTAAAGCGAAGATGCACGTGGGTAGCATCGTGGTTTTAAATAACATGTGATAGTGGTTGAAATTACGCTGCCTCAACCCGTTCTATCACATTTCCTTTGAACTTATTTAAACTAGAAGTTTTCTTCTGGCATAAAATTGGTAATTCTTCAGTTTTTACATATAATTCTTTTTTAATTCGTTCTTTACTGATAATCGTCTTTTATTATTTTTGCAGAAAAATAATTTTCTTCTCTTTTTACTGAAGATTACTTTTTATCCCATTTATACAGATAATTGTTTTCAATCGTTTTTAGATAATATTGCTTTTCCGTTTTGCATAAAATTGTTTTTCTTCAGTTTTATAGATAATTGCTTTGTCTTCTGTTTTTGACATAATTGTTTTTCTTACGATTTTAAAAATAAATGCTTTTTCTTCCTTTGTCTTATCAATAATTTGCTAGGAAAGCAACTATAACTATTTTCTTACAAATTGTGAGTTCTAATTATATAAGTTTTATTTCTCCCCTGAACAATAACGTTCTTTTTGACAAGACGTACACAAACTGTGACAATTACGGGAAAAGTCTTCTTTGATGAACAAAAGAAAACAAAATGAATACCTTTTGGATTCGTCATTGTGTAGTGAGAGTCAAAGGACTACATAACGGAGTGCTCTTTTTGCTTGTTCAAGAATAATGGTGTTGACAAGAAAAACCGCCATAATATTTCATATTCCAGTTTTCCCTCTATAGTCCTCGAGAGAGTTGTTATCTCTCGCCTTAATGACCATATTTCTAACTGCAATATTAATGAAATATACTAGTATCTTCTTAATGTTTCAAACGGTTTACGTAGAGCAATCGATAAGGGTTGTACGTCCATTCTAGGGTTCCTAGACTTCTCCTCTGCTTTCGACACCAGTGACCACACTGTCCTCCTTGATCATCTTCACACTTTCCTTGGTCTTTCAGGCACTACACTTGATTGGTTCCGCTCATACCTTTTCTCCCACAATCAGTAGGTCGCGCTCGATAACTTCATCTCCGAGCCTGCGCCCATTCATTTAAGGGTGCCTCCTGGCTCCCTTCTTCGCAATCTGGACCTGTCCTTCCACCTCTATGCTGATCACACTTAGATATATTTTTCCTCATCCCTTATGTCCTTCTCTTAATCAATTACCTAGCTCCTTTCAACCTACACTTCCACAAACGAATGGCTGTTTGTCAACTTTCTCACACTTAACCACGAAAATAATGAAGTTCTCATTGATGGTACCGGTTTGATGGTGGAGAAATCTAAAGCTCTCTTCCATTCCTTTTAACCTTGGGGAACCAATGTCGCCTTCTCTGTTACTGTCAGTAATTTTGGTTTATTTTCGACGATCATGTCTCGTTTAAACCCCACATCCATCGTATCTGTAAGTCTTCCCTCTGTTTCCTCCGCAACTTCTCACGTGTTGGTTCCCATTTTGATCGACGAAGCCTTGAGACTGCTATTCATTCCTTCGTCACTTCAGGCTTAGACTATTGGAATTCGATTCTAGTGAATCTCCCTTCTTTGCCACTTTGTCTCGTACAACTAGTTCAAAACTATGCTACCCGGCTCCTCCTTCCGCCTCCCTCGGTTCTACACACTGATTACCTATTCGCTTCCGTATCTACTATAAAATTCTTCGTATTACCTACAAGGCCCTAAACCTCGAGGCTCCACCTCATCTCTCGTCTGCGCTCTCTCGTCGTCGAACTCCTCGGGCACTCGGGTCTAACCTCGCTCCAATCATAAACACTCCGCGTTCTGTCCTCTGCTCGATGGGTGACTGTTCCTTTTCAGTTTGTGCTCCTAGACTCTGGAATGCTCTTCCTGACGAAGTCCAATCCTCACCCTCCCTTGGTATTTTTAAACGTCTCCTGAAGAATCATCTCTTCGGAATTGCTTTCTTTTCCATGTGAACTTTCTCTACACTCGCTACACAACCAGCGCTCTGCGAGGAATAACAGCTCTGAAGGGCGCATTATAAATACCTATTATTATATACAGATAATAATAAATCATAATAATAATAAATTTCTTATATTTGCACTTTTGAAGGCCGGAGGTTCTCACCGAGCACACGCTCGGCTCTGGGCTAAGATCAGGTAAGTGAGTCGGCAATCCTAAACAGATGCGTTTTCAGGAGTCGCTTGAAAGTGGTAAGTGAGGCAGCAGATCTAACTACGGGTCGAAGAGCATTCCAAAGCCTCGGGCACAGACTGAGAAGGCGTGGTCGCCCATTGAGCAGATTAACGAGCGAAGAGTATTCAGGAGAGGATCATGAGATGACCGAAGGGCTCGAAGGGTGAGACGTTGGGAAAGAGTAGAGGAAAGGTAGGTTGAGGCCTTTTGGTGAAGGACCTTGAAAGTGAAGAGAAGAATCTTGAAATGAGAACGATATCTGACAGGTAACCAGTGCAGTTTCTAAAGCAGGGGCTTAGATTTGGAGAAGCGAGAGCAACGGAGGAGTAGTCGAGCAGCGTAATTCTGGACTAGCTGAAGGAGACGTAGAGAGGAAGATGGTAGATTTACAAGAAGATAGTTACAGTAATCAAGGCGGGAGGTATTGAAGGCGTGGACAGCAGTCTCAAGGCTTTGCCGATCGAAGTGAGAGTGAATGCGGGGGAAGTTACGGAGTAAACAAATGGAAGATTTACTAATACTGTGGATGTGAGGCTTGAAGGAGAGAGGCTCATCCAACACAACGCCCAGATTTCTAACAGATTCAGAGAAAGCGACATAGTTTCCACCCAGAGGGAGAGAGGGAAATATGGATTTAACTTGGTATACTAAATAGAAGAACTCCAGTTTTGAGGTGGTTAAGTTTGAGGAAGTAAGCCGATAACCAGTCCGAGATAGAAGAATATGCAGATAGGAGGTCACAGATTGAGTAGGCAATGGTCGAGGGGGAAGAGAAAATAAAGATTTCACTGTTATCAGCATATAGGTGGAAGGATAGAACGATATTACGTAGGGGGAAGCTAAGAGAGAATAAGTAGATACGAAAGAGGAGAGGGCCGAGAACAGAGCCTTGAGGGACACCAAAACGAATGGGAGTGGGGTCAGAGAGGACATCGTTAATCACTACAGATTGGGGGCGAGACGAAAAGTAAGAGCGGAACCAGTCGAGAGCAACGCCAGAAATGCCAAGGAAAGAATGGAAGCAATCAAACAAGACGAATGGTTAATAGTATCACAGGCAGAAGAGAGGTCAAGTAGAATGAGGATGGAGGCACAACCCCGTTCAACAGCTCTACGTAAGCAATCAGTAACATTGAGTAGAGCAGTTTCGGTAGAGTGCCCAGCTTTAAAACCTGAGTGGTAAGTCTCCTCAATATAACAGGCAACGATGTGAGAATTAATGCGCGAAACAACTAATCTCTCAAGGACCTTAGAGAGGAAGGGAAGTTGCGAGATCGGACGATAGCTAGCTGGGTCGGATAAGCTTCGGCTTTTTAAGGATAGGGCGAATTTGGGCAGATTTGAGGAGGGAGATATTGAACAGGTGGAGGAGCATTGGGGGTATGCCAGGCAATATTTTGATTAATACCTTGGAGACGAACGAGTCACAAGGGGAGCCAGATGTTTTGGAGAGCGAGAGTAAGGCAGACAGCTTAGAAACGGTCACGCCAGGAAATACGTTGAGCGGCCGAGGGGAGGGAGATCAGGAAGAATGTGAAAGGCTTTGTCAGGCAGTCGCCGGAGGGAGGCACGAAGGTTGATGACCATATCAGCGAAGAATTTCGAGAGGATGGTGCGTCTGTTGGGGATGGGGACGGGTGTGAGGAGGTAAGAGAAGAGAGTAGGCGGAAAACGGTACGGGGTCATTGTTATTGTCGGCTAGCAATTTACGTGAATGGGCTTCACAAGCAGATTTTGGTTTGGCCAAGTAGAGAGATGTCGCATGACGGTAAGTGAGCGAAAGAGGATTTGTATCTTGACCACGGGAGCGAGATTTACGAAGAGCTCTTTCATGGACACGTAAAGACTGTATCGAGCGTAGGAGTTCCAGCTAGTACACTGGGGCGCTACGACGGCGTGAGGACGAAGGAGAAATAATAGGAGGGTGTGCATTAAGGCAAGTAAGGAGGGATTGCTCCAGGGATGATAGGATTTGGTCAGGGGAGGCGAGAGCGTCGGGAGGGGATAAATTAGAGGTAACATCATTAAGGAGGGATGGGATGTCAATGGAGGCTAGCCGTCGATAAGGTTTTGGGATGAGAAGAGGCCAAAAGGGCAAAGAAGTGGGGATGGAGACGTTTGAGTTAATAAGGTAATGGTCAGAAATAGCATTAGACAGGAGAGAAGTGGTCAAGTTGGAAATTTGACAGTCGGAAATTACAAAGTCTAAAATGTTTCTATGGCAGTGTGTTGGGGAAGAAGCGTGTTGAGTAAGGAAGAAGAAGTCAAGGATCTCAAGGAAGGCAGGTAGATTAAGATTAGTGACTGGGAGGTTGAAGTCCCCTATGATGACAAGATGACCCGATGGGAAGAGAATAGCGAGATGGTTACTAAATTCTTCGAGAAAAAGATCAATGGAGGAGCTTACAGCACAATAGTTGTTAGAGAGGGAACAGAATTAGAGAAAGAGATAACGGCCTCAAAAGAAAGAAGAAGGGGGATGGATAGGTATTTATAGAGATAGATAGAGAAGCACAATGAATGAGAGCAACCCCCCGCCGCGTTTGTTCCAAGGGTTATGGGAGTAGAAGTAGCCATCAGGGGTCGCGAGTGACAAGCAGCTATCACTTATGATCAAGCCAAGTTTTCCCTAGACCAAGGAGGGAGATACGAAAATTAGTCAGGAGGTCGTGAATTAACTCCACTTTATTCGCGACGCTTCTAACTTTCAGTAGAGACGCATTAAAAACTGAAAGTGGGGAGGTTGAAGGGGGGAGTGAAGGAGACGGGGAGGAGGGGTAGGTCGGGGTAGACGGTTCCATGAAAAATAACTTTTTTAAGACCGAGGATAAAAGAAATCCCCTTCTATAGGACGAGATTGATTTCGAGCGATTCCTAGTGCTTTAATTCTAGAGCCAACGAGGGAGATACCTTAAACCCCTTTATTAAGGGAAAGAAGTGTGGCTTTGTCCATCATTGAGGAACGAGAAATATAAGTAGGATTAAATAGATAAAAATTTGATGTGGAGACAATATCAAAATAAAATTAGGAAACCAACAGCGAAAATAATAGTGAGCAGGGAAGAATATGATGTGAAGAAAAAAAAGGGTCACAGAAAAGCAACAAATTCAATAAACACATCTACTAAAAGAAAAAAACATATACCGAGAATGGCGACGTACAAAGCACGTTTCAAGAAAACTATAAAACAGGGCAAAAAATTAGGGGAGGGGGGAATGAAACAAGTGACCGTGTGGGTCAGAAGGTAGAATAATCCAGAAGAAATTTAGGCTGAGGCAGACAGAGCGAGGGAAAAAAATGTAGATAAGAACGGAGAGGAGTCAATAATAGGAATAAAGTGAAAAGAGCACGGAAGAAAATAATACGAAGAGAAACACGGGGCAAAAGACAAATACAATGTAATAAAAAAACTAGATTATTCACAAACGCGTACCTAGCAACAAACCATAAGACAGACACTAATAATTCAGGAACTAATAATACAATAACACATACAAGGCTATGCAGCACCAAAAATGGTTAATCAAATGAACAGAGAGACAAGCAATAAACAAACAGCGAAGCGGAGTATAAAGTCGCCTAAACAACGGAAAGCAGAGAAAGCAAACGATACGCGCATGGATCCGCTTTCCATTAGAGCTGACAGCGAAGTGATTTCAGGTTATGAAGACTCCTCATATAATGCATAATAGTCATCAGCCTCTCAGAATTTTACTCAAGCGGAACTGACTGACTTAGCCTGGGGTTTGACACTCCCCAAGGATGCAAAGTAGCTATTAGCTCCCAGACCAAATGAAAAACTCTCTTCAATACAGCTCCATTAATGTTTCTTATTTCATAACAGTGGACCAGATTTTTGTAAATTTTTTTTAGAAGACAAGGAAATTGTTTACTGCTACGATATCCTCGGTATTCTAGCAGAGTTAAACGTTGCCTCTTATAACCTAACAGAATGGATAGTTCTATGGCAGCTTCAATTGTCTTCTCTTGCTTAATGACAATGTCTTTCGTGCAATCTCGGTTGGTAACTCAGTGAACTTTCAAGATACCCTCGAAGACATAAAAAAGGCCCCCTTCTCCCATGAGACAGTTGTGCTCGAGGCAAACACAGGACCCAGCATGGATGTCCCATCAGTGATAATATTGAAGCACGCATTCCAAGCATTGTGAAAATAAATATATATTCCTTGCCTAAATGGATGTTTCAGGAAAAATGTATTAAAACTTTGCAAAAATTAGAAAAGTTGCATTTCAAAAAAATTGTAGT
Source organism: Ceratothoa steindachneri (assembly GCA_963969495.1). Classification (NCBI taxonomy): domain Eukaryota; kingdom Metazoa; phylum Arthropoda; class Malacostraca; order Isopoda; family Cymothoidae; genus Ceratothoa; species Ceratothoa steindachneri. Next base: position 49,308,087 of record OZ018336.1, read on the forward strand.
TTATAGAAAAAAATATACCTTTAGATTGGAATTAAGCACACCTGAATTAGGTAAAGACAAGTTCTAGTATTAATTCAATAAAATCTTGGTTTTCCTTGTAATTGGCTAAGAGGGGGTGGATGTATAGTACTATGGAATGTCATTTACCAATTAATATTTTCTTTATATAATAGGGATTAATAACGAGTCCACATGATTTTCTTGGGTCCCAAGACTTTTAACACTTCTTGCGTTCATTCATGTTTAACCATTTCAATTTTAACTTCAGTTTCTTGCGAACCTGCTTCTAACTCAAGGCTTCGCCAAAATCTCTGTCACTAAAATGTATTTAATTTAAGGAAACTACCCAAAAGAAAAGAAAGAGAAGGAGGTATTAAGAAAGAAAGAGAAAGGATTAATAAACTAATAAATATATAATTATATTAATTTCAATCAAAGAATATTGATAAAAACCGTATGATAAATATATCAACTACATCTTTTAGAAAGTTGGCATTATTATATTTTTTTCCATTTTGTAGAGAGATGGGGATAGTAAGAATTAAAGATTTATCACTAGCTACAAAGAAATCCCATATATCAATGAGCAAGGCATGATATTTAAAACTTTGGAGCTTAGAAATCTTTGGACAATTATTTTGTAAATTTAGCCATTATTATTTTTAAACTATATACAACCAAACCTTTTAGTGACAAAAGGGACTAGTATTAAGACTATGTTCAATCTACCTTTAATCTATCACTAAGAAACATTTATTTCAGTCCCTAAATAAGGAGCTTAATATCTTCATGCACCGATATTACTTGGTTTATCTAACTCAAATGGCCTTTCTAAGGAATTAAGAATTATATGTAATTAAAGTTTTTTTGTATGACTTTTATTCATATTTTCCGCCCTGTATAAAGGCAACCTAGTTAATTAATTACTCACTAAGAAACTAATTGATGAGGCGAGAAGAGCAGAAAATACAAAAGTACGTCGAATAAAAAGGGGTTCTTGCGTTGCTTTTGTTCTCGAAGGACTAAATTTCACTGGTTTAGGACGTTCAATTTGAGAGTTTAGGAGACCTAAGGGAAATCATGAATGCCGAAAACTAATATTATTTACCCGAAGAAAATAATGTCTCTTAATAACTAAAATAAAAGTGACGAAAATAAGAAACAACAGATATGTTAGAAAATAATGAGTGAAGAGAGAAATAGGAAAATGTTCAAGAAAAAAAGAACTATTACATCGTTTAAAGAGCAACATTTTTCATTTTTTTATTACATATGCCAAGGAAATGATAGAAATCAACTTGATATATTTATCTTATATTTTGAATTTATTCACAATTTTTCATTCTTAAAGAATTTTTCCTTAACTTATTTTTTACAAGAAAGCTAAAATTTTATATCGGTTGTAATAATTTAAGCGATACTTTATCACTTTGAAATTTTGCTGGTCAATGGTGCAGTGGTTGGATAGGCAAATACGCGTGGATGGAGAGCTTTCTTGGAGGTTGCGTAAGGGCTGGCACTTGTCGTGGTGCAAGTGAGAGATTGTGTGAATTACAATTATATCCATTTCCCGTTCTTGAGATGGCATGGTGTTGCTAACAGGCGTTGGCTTACTCAATGGATTTACAAGGCTATCACGTGAGTTAGACTCCTGCCTAATCAAAAGCAATTTCAGGAAGGTTTACACTATCTAGTGTCAAGTAGTTGGTTCTATCTATTTCTTTATTTTAAATAGTAATAAATCGAGAATTTTATTAAAGAACGGTGCTATATTATAGCCCCATTAATCTTCCCGGAAAATCCTCCATACGTTAAATTCATTTATATATATACATATCTATAAATATATATCATATCAAGAGAGATATTACTAGATAAATAATGCTTTCCTCTTATATTTTTCTCTCCTTCATCGACATAATTTGAACATGAATTTCCGTCTCATCTTCTTTATCTTCTTCATCGTCTTCCATATTCACATACGTTATTTCGTGCAACCTCATCCGTGCCTCGATTTTCCTTACAAAATTGTACGATATTTAATATTAAATTAGTACTTTACCTCCCAATGGCTGTTTGTTTTTTTGCTTTCCTACATCTTCTCTACGAATTAATTTTAAAACCTGAAATTTTGGAATTAAATTTTATTAAATTGTGTTGACAGATTAAACCGAATTATTAATGTTGAAGAAAAAATTATCTTCGTTTGAAAAATCCGTGAGAATAATTTTCTTGCGCACTTTTCAGACCTCTTTTAATATAATATATCATAGGTGGAAATAATTTAGTTTGTTGTTAAAATTGGCGCTTTCGAGTTTCAAACATCTTTTATTACTTACATTTTTATGAAGAATTACAAACAACCACATCCACCCCAAAATGCTCGCAAAGGAAACTCCATTCCTTACGCTGCAGTAAGGGTAACGAAACAGGCAAGCGCAAATTGACTGTCCAGGACAATGGGGAACAGGGCAGGCGACTCTCATAGATCCAACTTTTCCCAATTAATAGTAAAATCTTGCTAACACCTGTTATCATCTCCCAGATAACATACATTGCAATAATTTTATTTTTCCTAGTTTCAACACTTCCAAAACGGCGGTGCTGGACTTATGACGTCAAGGTAGCGGGTTCTATCGCATCGAGTCCAGGCATAATAATTTCGCTTCTGTCAAGGACTGGATGACTGTTGGTAAGGGGATTTTACTGCCAGATTGGGGCGGTAGTTACCTTTTACACTCGTTATCACTTACATACCAATCACAACATCGTTTTCTTCGCTTCACATCATCACAACACATCACATCGAATATCTCTTCCCTCTCGAGATCCAGACGATTTTGTATTCATATGCACTCGTACCCTGATGTGGAAAGATTACCCAACTCCTATTCTACAACCTCCTTGTGGGGTACAAAGGCTCGCTCTAATCGTAGTTGAGGGCAAAATTAAATTACCCTATAGTTCCTCCCTTGGAGCATCTTCGCATACAAGCCACGCCACACAGTCGTTTCTAATTAGCAAGACGCCAATAGTAATAACGATAAAATGAGTGGCCACCGCAAAGTCCAGATTGTAAACCTATGGGTTACTCAATTTTGGAGTTACTGAAAGAAAAGGTTAACCAGAATTGAAGAGTAAATTAGGTGAATCTTGGCAAGAAATTGGCATTAACGAAGTACGTAAAGGTTTGTGTGTGTGTGTTCTAAGAGATGATTTAATTGAAATCAAAGCGGACGCTCGCTGCCTTAGTGTGCATGGTTCGAATCCCACCCCTGTACGGAATTTTTGCAAATTAGGAAATAATATTTCCGAAAATATTTTTCCCAGTTTCTGTTTCTTGCGGTTTGTTGGATTCATTTTTATCATTCTTTCGCGCTCATGAAATATTTATACATTGTATATTCGTCTCGTGTTCACCTCAATTCTCCTTTGTCCTTTCAATTCTCTATTAATTTTCTCTCTCTTTCATAGTCCCGATCGACCTTGCGATTCGTAGCTTAAAAACTGGTTTATTCGGAAGATTTTTTGATCTTCCGCGTAGCCAAGTGGCTTAAGAGATGATTTAGTTGAGATCAAAGAGGATACTCGCTGCCTCAGTGTTTACGGTTCTAATCCCACCGCAGTACGGAATTTTTGCGAAGTGGGAAATGATATTTCCGAAAATATTTTTCCCGTTTTGATATTATATATATATATATTTATTTATTTCACGTTTAAAATTTAATTATGATTAATATCTACCACAATCTACATCCTTCTAACACCTTTTCAATACCACAAATATAAATATCGTTTGGATTTGTTTTTAAAAATTTTCTTTAAGTTTGTTTCGACTTTTTCTTTAGGTGAATCATTCACCTATTAAAAGATAATACCTCAATGGAAATAATTCAGCTAACGATGGAGGACCTTTTTGAAACTGATTAACTCATTTTGCAAATTAAAAAAGCCCTTCTTTGTTTAGTTTATTTCGAATGACCTCGTCATATTAGTACAATTTTGAGTGTTCTAATTAACCTCATAATTTTGAGGGTGTTCAACTTTATTTCATTACAAAGTTACTAAATTTTAACGTAAATTTTCGAAAATTTTCTATAATTAAAATGAAATTAATTGATTATACATTTTTCTTATCCTATTACTTTAATTGACAGAGATAAGTTCTATCTTTTTGTTTCCATGTTTATATGTATTTTTTGCTGGCTGAGTTGAAAATTTTTTTACGAGTATTATCAATATTTGCAGAACTAATTGTAGTTTATATAATGCAACCCTCACCTAGTTCTATTTGTTGACATCCTGAAAGATAAATAAAACAATTTCCACTATATTTTTATCTAAATTTCCTAGAAAAATGTATTTAATAATTAGTTTAATGTAATTCACATATGCTAAGAAGATTTTCATTTTAAAAATATTTGCTGCGAGATCCTGTGAATATGGAATATCATATTAATCAACGAATATTATGTATTATATGACGACATTTCGACCATAACATATCTTACGAGTAAACGGATACCAGATTTCATATATTAAAATATGATCGCCTGTTAGATATTTAAAAATAAGCTATAAGGAAGCTTCCACATTAACTTTTCTTTCCAGCTGAATTGGACACGGACAAAAGTACACCAACATATTCATAACATACACAAGGAAAAGAAAAAAATCCAGTTGTCAAAAAATTCTAGTCAGAGCTGTATGTACTGCACGCCTTTGTTAAGATGATATTTGGTGTAGCATCCTCAAAAAGCGCTCCAATATCGTAGGTGTTCGCTCTAGCATTGCTAGAGCTTAGTTTATGCAAGGTGCATATTCAGGGTAAAGGCGCGGCTTGTGAACAAGTCTTTCTCAAGCTTTGTAACGCCAATTGCACTTGTCGTTGTAGTGAGGATTTTTTAGAGGAGAAATTCTTCCTTGATCTCGCCTCCTTTGACAAAGCAGAAAAATCTCTATGTTCCTTCATTTTATTGCCTTTCACCGTGTAGATTATAGAGGGTTCTCGTTGTTTGTGTGGCGTGAAGCTGAAGTTCTTCAAAGTGCCAATGAAAAGCGTATATTGAGAAAGGTGACTACCGTGATCTTACGTAAAATCTTCCAACCACCTGATGTTGCTTAACGTACTGCAATAAAAAAATGATTTGATTATTTTTTCAATAATTTTGTTTGAAAATTATGCTTAATTTTATAAATCAATTTTATGATTGAGAATTACGCTCGTTGGATAAAAACGGGGAGAAGGAGATTCCCCGGTAGCGAGCTAAAATCTGGACATGCTAAAGGGCATCTAAGGGAGGTATGGGCATTCTCTTTAAAAAATGATGGGTGCCTTGTGCAGAATATTGCATAAAGGGGGTATGAAGACAGGAAAGGAGTAGTGAAATTGATGTTAACCGACCACACTTTGAAGGAAACTTTGATATTCAAGTCATGAATGTTATGTTAAATTTATTGGTATTTGTTGTTAAAACAAACGAAACGTCGTGGTTTATAGAACATCTACAAAAGCCATCAACTTGTTTGATTAAAACTATTCAGAATTATATATAAAATATACATACTTATTAAGAAATGTATATATAAATTATGCATACTAATTAAGAAGTACATATGATATAATTATTAAGAAATATACATGAATTATACATAATTATTAATAAATATGCATAATTTATACATAATCATTAAGAAATATATATAAATTATACATAACAAATAAGAAATATTAATAAATATACATAAATGGGTAATACGATTTCGTCAGAGAAATGCTTTTTTTAAATAAATGCGGACTTTTGCAAGCCGATCCCATGAGACTGGACCGCAAAGCCCTGTGGTTTACTTCCCCCCATATTAAGAACTGCTCAAGTAAGAACTAGGAGATGGAAATGAATACCTAGAGACAATCAAATAATTAATTACAGCCTCAAATAATTACTGGAAAATCTATGTAGTTCTTCGTCTTCTTATGCATTAGTATATATTTTATTAATCACCAATAAGAACTTTTAGATTACGATTTAATAAAAAGTTATGCCGAAGTGACGAAACAATCATTAGATTCACAGGGTATTGCAAATTATTGCAGTAAAACAGGTATTTCTTCAACAAACTTGATCCCTTCTAAATCATGCGGATCATACACGTCAAAAAACATAAAAACCTTTTATAGAGAGAAGTTGTTGGTTTAGGGGAAGCAGATAGCAACTAATCGGACTAACAACACAACATAAAGTTTTATTACAACACTTTGTTTTTTAACGGTCGGCAGATTATCAGGAATTAAGGAGAATTGTTTATATTTGCTTAACGCTTTGTTTAACGAGTTTACTTAATTAATTATTACATGTACCTAATATTTCAGAAGATTTCATTATTAAAGTAATATTGGCAAAGACATACCAGCACAAATATAAACTACTCTCTATAGATATTTATTTTATATTAACGAAACTTCTCGGAAATGAAAAGTTATTCTACCTAAAGAGAAAACTTCTAGGAGTTAACTTTGAACTGACCTTATCCACTGATATTTTTATTATGTTAACAAAAATTGTACTAGTGATAATATATTGAATTGCAAACAGTAGAATTATATGACAACATTAGCCTACCTGTTTCCAGTGATATCTTCATAAGTTGACAATACTCTGGATTTTTCAATGGGTAGTACTTTATCCACTGGCTTATGTTCTTTTTATAAGAACTATTTTGAATCCAAATTATGGTATAAAATTTGCGATAAACACATATTGTACATAATCATTATTTTGAGACTGCTGTTTTTTTTGCATATAATATAATAATAGAACTAATCAAACTATTGATTTTGTTTTAATATGTTTGTATCATGAATTGAAGGTGAACTATATGAACATTTAGTGCCTCCTCAATTTTATTAATAACTACACTCAGGTGATTTGCGCAGACAATAATTATAATGATTTCCCTTGTTCTTTAAGACTACTTTAATTCGTTTTGCCATGCTGGAGGATATCTTGCCTGGTATTGCTCTATTTATTTCAATAAGCACCTGCAAACGCTCAAAATTGGATGTCCACTTCTTATCAACAGATTAGTCTTATTATCACACACAATTTCTCTATTAGGTTCAAATCTGGCAAATATCTGAGCCAGCGACCAAAATGTTTGATGTTGTTTTCAGGAAGCAAAATTATTATTACATTTGCTTTGTGATATGGTGTGTCATCATACTGAAAAATACAGTTATTATCCAAATATTTGTCCTTAATTTCTGTGAAAAGTAATTGAGTAATCACGTTTTCTTATCATTTAGAGTTCATTGCAGTGTTCTTTGCAAAATTGATAATGCTTTAGTTCTATTAGATGAGAAGCAGCCGCAGAAATGGAGAGTGACATATGTTCACCGTGGCGATTCCAAAAACATAAGAAAACGCTCCCGTTTTCTTCTTAAAGATGGATTTTACAGAACTCTGTACAAGCAAATGCGAGTTTCATCAGAAAATAACATTTGGCTCCAGTCTTTGATACTCCATTCTTTATGTTTCACAAAAAGGGGAGGCTAGTGTAAGTTTTATCTTTGTGTTATGAGATTTGCCCATAGCTCTTCTCCCCTATGTTTCTTTTGAATCGTGATCAAGCTTGGCACTGAAGGCAGCCCAATCCTGCAGCTAGGAGCTTACGAGAGGCGATAGTAGAATTTACTTGAAGGTCTTCGACGTTTAGATGACTTCTTTATAGGAGTGGACCCAGTCTTTTCTAAAGTTATGAATGTTCCTAAGGATGGTGTTTCTTAAAGCAATACTCTTAGCAACATTCTCCTTGCATCTCATGCCACTTTGTTGCAAAACAACATTAGTTTGATGCTTTTCTTTGGAAATGACCATTTCTGTAATAAAAAAATTCGAACATTTATTTATATTAAAAAAAATCCAAATAAACATAATTGATCTATACCCCTCTTAGATTAAAATGAGATATTTTGTGGCCCTTTAGTGAAAGATGTCCACTGTTCAAACAGAATTTCATTTTAATTTTCTTTCCAAACACGATCATTTTTGGGTGTCGGTGGACTGAAGAGTAAAAAACTTCTCTTTCGTTGTCGTTTAGAGAAGATTGGGTAGAAGCTCTGCTCATTTGACTCTTCATTATTGTGATGTTGTAAAGCAGATGTCATTGAGTTATAGGAATGTGGAAGGGTAAGGATGAACTTTCTCAAATTTTTCATGGTTCTATAGAGATACTTTGCGTCATAAAGCAAGATTTCCGCCACACATCTTCATTAATTGTGGCTGGGTAATCCTCAAGCAAAGACGATAACTACTTGCCTATGTAAGCTGTTTGAAAGCTTTTGAAAACAGATCTGATCAGAGTAGGGTTCTAAATATGAAAGTATCGGCAGCTGTCTTCCCGCTTATTTAGATCAAGTCGATTGCTTCACATTTTTCAGTCGAATACAAAAAGGGGTGTGATTTTTCAGGAAATTACAGTTTGATTCACAAAATTTAATAAAACCGGGAAGAAACTGAAAGAAAGTAATTAATTACTTTAAGTAAACATGTTTAAAAGCATTTGTAAAAAGCAGCCTAAACTTCGTGTTTCCCTGTGGTATCGGGAACAATAATATAAGAATCAAATGGCCTGAGTTTTTCCATTCTATTTTCTTTCTCTTCTCTTTTTCTCCTATTTCCATCACTTATTTATTATATCTTTGGTGAAGAGCAATGATTAAACTCTCAATATTAGAAAATATTTCCCTCGCTCTGGTTTTTACCCTGAGATTTTAGCCACAGCTAACACCTCATCCACTTTTCTTTTCCTGTATGCCTTTATCTTTTACTTTTTCTTGATTGAAGTGTCGATCGGAAAAGTAAAGGTTCTTTATTATTAGTCAAGTGGTTCTTCCCTACGTTCACTTCCCTTAAGATAGTTGCCTCTCCTTTATATTTAACTAGTATACGGCAACCAGGAACCGCACTTTCTCCTCAAACACCCATTTTCTTCCGGAAGAACTGCAAAGAAAATCACGAGATCAAAACTCCAATGAAAACTACCACAATATTAAAATGATAACAAAAAATACTTATTTTCTGTACGAACTTGAATAATTCTGGTATCCCTACTATAAATACGTATAAATACTATAAGTATGAGTGTAAAAGACTCGACTCAACAGATACTCACCCTCATCATTTCATTTTCTCACGGCAGTTAAAGGCTGAGGGGATGACGATAGTGTCTTGCCCTTTGCTCCTGGACAATGTGAGATTGCAGAAAAAAAGCTCATCGAGAGCAAATTGAACGGTGTGAAAGAACTAAGAGACAATATCAGATTTTGGCGCATTTCCAGTCAGTCCACTCCACAGGAATCAGATCAGCCCTTCGTGTTGCATTGCATCAAAGATGGGAGAAGGCGAGAAGGAATCTAAAGTTGCATGCTATTACGCCAACATCTTTAGGTTGTTTTTTTTGTCCCCTCTGAATCGCGATGACTCACGTGAAGAAGCGCCATTAGCGGGAGCACTCCCTAAACCATAACCCAACCACTGCATCGTCCACCAGGCTACTTGGCACTCTCTAGTTGAATTTTCACAGTATGAAAACTTCTCGCATGCTACCAGTACAATAATGGGAAAAGAGGGATCGCTAGCGCTTGTCACTTGTAATTTGGGTAGGGTGTTTAGTGAACTCTTTGGTCACTGAGGAACCGAGATTCTCTCCTAAGCGTGCCTTTGCCTCTTTGTTTCTGTTCTTTCTTAAAGATTGTTTTTTTTCTAAATTAAATTAGCTTAAAAAGTGATATTAATTTCTGCATCTGAACCACTTCTGGCACAGGCCAAATAAGTTTTTATTAATAAAATCCTTTCATTTTTTAATACTAACTTGAGAATAATAAAAAAACAAAGGATTTATTCCTGATAATTCAAATTGCCTTTTATGCAAAGACAAAAGAAATGAACTTATCTACCTCGACCAAATTGGTCGTGTTGCGTGGGCAACAGCAAGAGGGCGGTAGAATTAAGTCTTAGGGACTCACAATAATTAGATTCGAGACATGCAAAAATGTGGAATTTTATTTCGAGCATAATAGTAAAGTAGGGAAAGAACAGAGTAATAACCAGAGGTTTGTACGTGTAAGACAAAATAAAGGATGCATAATAAGGTTATGTACTCAGGAGAATAGGGTGTAATAACGCGTTGTTTGTGCAATAAGAATATTTTTGAAGTTCTCTTTTATTTTTATTATGCTCATAAATCTTTGATATGAGAGATGAGGGAGAAAATTTAATAAATTGTAAAAGTAGTCTTAAATTAAGGTAAAATTTCTGCAAGATAATACATTTCAGTTTAACTAATCAGTGCTAACTGGTCTTCAAATAAAAAATTATATGAAATTTAATTATAATCTAGAGCATTTCTTCAGTAAACCTCGACTTAAAAATGGTCAGAAAAGCCTCGATGTGTGTTTTTTATTAATTTATATCTTGATATCGCTATATAAAAGGATCTGATAAATAATCAAGTAAAATATATTTAAAATATAAATATTGAAATCAAACGAGAGCAATTGGGTCATTGTTTATGAATAGCTCGTTGGACTCTATTTGATAGAGAGTCTATCTGGCGACAGCCAGCAAAAGTATAGGTCGTTGCAATTAAAATTTACGCCTAGTACTAGGCTACTTTAAAATTCATGAAGACAAGTCAATCTTAGCCCCCCCCCCACCCGAAAATAATGAACAAATAAATGAAATACAAACAAAACAAATAAAAAACGCCAAGTGTAAGAAACATAACAGAATCACGAAGAAGGAGGAATCGGGTTTAAAGATTGAAAGGAAGTCCGCAACCTCTAGGGAAGGATCATGCAACCAACCGCATAGAGAGCCACAGAAGTAGGCCAACTTAGACTTAAACACTAGTCCAAAAACACGAGTCCAAAAGACTAGCGGAGGCGATCCCGCACCTATCGGTATCAGGAATGGAAATGTGTGCGAAGATCAACCGAATCAGGACATTTAACAAAAATGTGCTGAGCTCTCTAGTGGGCAACTCAGTTGTCGCAGTAAAGTGCATGAGAGAAGTCCATTAAATGGCGTTGTGTCCCATGAATGAGCCTAAGTTGAAGACAACATAAATCGATTTGAAGTCGTCGCAGCTTTAGGGGGCAGGTTCATGTGAGCTGTCGCATTGCAATATCATGCAACTTTAAGTTCCCCTCCGCCTTCTATTTTCTTTAACAGGCAGGCAGGAAGGCTATCCTGAATCTTTCCATGTAGTCAGTGTTAGGAAGAGCAAAAATTGTCCTTCCTCAGTCGTCACAGTAAAGAGGATGAGAGCAGTCAATTAAATGGCGATGTATCCCGTGAATGAGCCCAATTTAAAGATGACCGAAATCAACTTGAAGACGTCGCAGCTTTAGGGGGTAAGTTCATGGGAGCAGTTACATCGCAATATCATGCAGCTTTAAGTTCCCCTCGTCCTTCTATTTTCTCTAACAGGCAGGCAGGAAGGCTATCCTGAATCTTTCGATGTAGTTAGTGTGAGAAAGAGCGAAAACTGGTCTAGTCGCCTTGTCTTAGCGTAATCTTTAGTGCCCTCATCAGTGCATTCATTACCTGCAATTCCCACATGTCCAGGAACCCAGCAGGAGATAATCTCAACATCCAATCGGTTTGTGGCAACCATAGCGTGATGGTATACTGCAATCCAAGGTAGTTGGAGATCCATTGTCCTAAAAAAATTCACGTCGTCCTTTGAATAGCTAAAAATCAAAATCCGGTCTCCGGACAAGGCACGATGCGTTATTTCTGTGTCAAGCAGACCGGTGCATTGCAACCAGTCTAGTCGTGAAGAGAGGCGCAGCGCATGCATGTTTGAGCCCCACTGGCTTCTTCAAATAGATATAATAACGCCTAAAAGCCGACTCTCTACTGTGCTTTGAAGCAATCCGTGTTTATTAGTATGGACCCGGCGTGACACGAAATGTGCTCAGAAAAGTTCGAATGGAATATTTCAGACCGTGTGGCAGCTTTAAGGAACAAAGGCGTGACGAAAAATAAACAAAGGTGGCATACCATTTAGGGTGGCGTCCGGGAGGGAACCAGAGCGAATTCGGCCCGAGAAATAAACTTAACCGTCGAAGTAGTTTCATAGCCATAAACTCAAATGCCTTATGATATGAATGCCACTGTCGAAGTCGGACCAAGGATACAGTGAGAAGCAAAGATGAGTGAAGGAGACGTAAAACCCGCGTGTACAAGAGCATAATGCAATGTGTATGGCGCAAGGTGAAACTTATCTCTTCGGCATCGACAATCAATCTCTCTATTTGGGAATGGAAGAAGACACAGGTCGCCAAAGGTAGAAAGGTGTGGTGAATCGAATCCATCTTCTGCAACACACGTTTCACTGCGGATGTGTAAAATACGAATCTTTATATTATCTTCTTACAAACGAAGGATTGCTATAAAATTAAGGCTGTATATCTATCAGTGTCACGAGTGCTAAACGTCATGGAACCAATATTTTACATGGCGCCAGTATATGAGACCATCAGGAAGCGGATATGAGCCCTATATTTGAATCATTGGTCAAAAACATGAGAGAAAAATTGGGTGAATCCATGACTCCTCAGCGAGCCAAGTTTATGAACAATTTTGGGTCAGAGTGAAGGCATGAATGGCTGCAGAAATACGCCAACCTAGTCTTTGCGAAAGTAAACCCGAAAACTTTGTTCGAGTTGAACCTCCAGAGTTTCCATCTTGGTTGCATCATAAGAGGTCAAAAACTCCACTACGTAATGGCCGAACAATAACATCTTGCTCTTTAAGGGAAAAGTGACACTAATGACACATCTCTTCGGGACATCCTCTTCATACCATGGTGGGCCGGAGAGAGCTCCCACCACCCGTACACGGAATCTACGATCTTGTAGAAATTAAGAAATAAAGATTGGGACGCGTCCTGTAGCCTCTATCGTGTGAAAGGTCTCTATAATACCGTATTACCATATGGAATCATATGTGTTTTCCAGATCAAACAATAGTGAGTGTAGTTCTCTCTACGATGGAAGGCGTCAAGATAGTATTTTCCAGCTCGAGCAGAGCATCAAACGTGGAGTTATACTTTTGGAAACTGCACTGGGAAAGAGAGGTGGCCAATGCTATCTGAGAGAAAGCAAAATCTAATATGTATCAGTTCTTCATCAACTCGTAACGGCAAGAGGTTAGGGAAATTAAGCCGAAACCGGCCTAGTTAGAGCGATCTCTCCCTGTTTTCCAAAATAGACCACAGTAGCCATCATCCAAGAGTCTGGGATGATTACCTCTCTCCAGATCCTGATAAAAAGATCTAACAGAAATGTTATGCCTCACTTACCTATATGTCGAAGCATGGCATACGGGACACCGTTCGGACTAGTGGGGGTGTCTTTAAATAAATCGAGAGCGAAAGGCAACTCACTCAAGGTAAATATGTCTTTCAATGGTTCTCCACCTCTGGAGGTAAACACAAATCGGTGACCCTCGGTGGCATCATGACGTGCAATAATGACCTCAGAATACCAACTCGGCTAGAGAATATTGAGAAAGCGTTTGCATTAGACTCCGCCACGGACTCGGGTTCCGAGAATCAAGTTCCATTCTACTCGATAATAGGAGTGGGGGTCATGTGAGAACTTTCCCCAAATCATTTTCACTGGCATGCATATCTCTGAAAGAGTCGTTTTCCAGTAAGTGATGAGACTTATGCCCGAAAGAAAGAGCGGCAGGTATGCTTAATTCATATCAGAAACTAACTCTTTCTTGACGAATATCACCTGCCGTTAAATCGTTCAGGCAATGCTAGTCATATGTTGGAATGTAAGTATATCGATTATGTTGTGTTTGAGACCTGTCTCGCACTCAGCTGAACAGAAAGGAATAAAACGGCGTGTAAACTGACCAAACGTTATAAGTAGGAATGTCTATTAGGCCGACGGCAATGAGGTTGGCGGAGAACTCAACGGCATTAGTCAGCAAGTTGAATTTATCTACAAAAACTGCCATTTCCTAATGTGATACACGGCGTCCGCTTCAAGCACCACAAGAGCTGTTTATCAGGATAAAGTGGCCTATTAAATGTCAGTTAAAAGAGATAGTCATCAATTCAATGTAGGTCATCGATCATCTCCCACCTAAATTAAGTTATTGCACCTGGGAAGCAGAGCGACAAAACGTGGGAGGAAAATGAAACGGTTCTTAGTTAATAATGCATAAGCTCAACCACATTTAGTATATCTATTTTAAGCTTGTTAATTACCTTGGCAAAGAACTAACCCTTGTGATTCATCGATTAGTCCCCTCAGAGCGTGTGTCTACCGTAAAAATTCCCAAACAAGAGCAAGAGCCACGGCAACGTCCATGACGGGGTAGGAGTCAGTTGACTATAAAATTCACAGCCTCAAAGGAGGTATTTATAGGTAATAAAAGAACTGTAAAATAATGTCGTGTGTAAATCGCGTATCCTCCTGCCCGGATCATGCCCCGTGGTGGTATGGTCGCAAAACCCTAATACCCATTAAGAAGGGGACACAATGGGCGTGCGGCAACATGCTAACAGGTAACTGAAGGAAATGTCCCAAAAGCCACAGCAATTCAATTGAAGGAATATTCCCGATAGAACTAGCTCGGAGGAGATGCTGATTCCCTTTTCCAAGAAAATATCCTCATTTGGATGTCCCTGAGCTTCCCTGAGGCAGAGATCGGGCACTGTTGGCCAAAAATGGCGCTCAAGGTGCTGTCTATATGTCGTCCTTCGCAGTGGTGCCTTTAGTAACCACGGAAGTCTGCCTCGAGACCACATTTAAGGGGCTTGTCTCTTTTGAGTGTAATGACTCGCATTACAAAAAACGGGCATGCACAGAAAGGGGGGGAGGGTTCCTGGTTTTAGCTAAGGTTTAGTGCGAACGCTTGGTGCCCTCAGCACCACCAAGGAGCGCTGTCGTAGTGAGGCTGTATAATTTACCAAAGAGTTGCGAATGGGCGATGAAACAAACGTGTTTATAGGATTAGAAGGGTCAGGAACAGAGTGTGACTTTTCAAACGTTTGGAGATAAGACGTCCGAGTCAGCATGACGCTTGACGCCCAAGACCAAGCCATATGCCCCGCGATAAAAGAAAGTTTGCGCGCTCTGAACGGCCAGGATTTCCTTCTCTAGGAGATACGCACCATATTCGTTCGGGTAAAAGGACACGGCTCTTCGGACTTGACATGAAAGTGATAATATTATTTACATTTTATAGCAGAGGATGAATCAATTTTCAATAATAAATAGGAAAATAATATTCGAAAAATCACAGAATTTAATTAATTTCAGAGCAGGAGTGACCATAGAAACACCACGATAGTAGTCCAAGTAAAGATGATTATATACGAGAAAATATCGAAAAAAAATCGAATGCCCAGAAGAAATATTGATAGGGCCATTAGCCATCCTGCCGACGAGCCATCTTAGAGCTTTTTTATTTGTTGTCAGACGGTACGCCGTGGTTCGCAGGCAATCAAAACTAACGAGGGTAGTTAATTCCTTGAAAATTTCAGAGTCAAACTGGGCTCATCTGTCAGTAATCACGTACAGTGGAACACCAAGCTGGAAATCCAACAGTCTAAGAAAGCTAAAGCAACCGTTGCAACAGTGATGCCTGGAATTGGTAAGGTTTTAATAAAATTTGTAGCACTGTCTATGTAGGAACCTAGATAACGATCCTGAGATGGGTAGGATATTCCAGGCAGTGTACACGGAGATAGTGAACCAACAATATAAATTCATATCCTCTCGAATCTCTTCATAGGAATACTAATGAGACAGATTGATGATTAAGGTGACGATTGACGTTATCTGTTTATCATTGGGGCGTTCTCGTGTTCAGAAAGGTATATCGCTATTCATACTACGTCAGAAGTTCCTAATTTCGAACAACCAAACTGATGCTAGTATTCTCGAATGAAATATTTAGTTGTTTGAAAATTGTCATCTAACAGGGTATGAGAACAAACAGTCGTGAATATTTAAATATATCATCTCACCAAAGTTGATATTTCCCGGGAAGTAGAAATGATTTCATTTATGATTGAAGAGATTTCACTTCTTGATATTGCCCCTGTGATGTCACCAAAGAACGGAGATCGAACAAGTCTTTTTGGAATGATATGAAATTCCAAGATAGCCAGTCAGCAATTACGTAATCTTCACCACGGACGTACGCGATTTCATTAATATATTCGAATATCACCGTCCAGTTACGTTGCTGTCAGTCGGTTTTCGCATGTAGTTGCGGGAAAAAAGCAAATACCTATGGTTTATGGCCCCTACATAAAGTCACATTTCGGCCTTCGATCATGTGTGAAAAATACATCAAATCAAGATACTCAGCCAAAAGTTCACTTTCCTTGGCGGAGTATGCTTGTTACGTATTACTTAACTTGCTAGTGAAAAATTCTCCCGGTTGTGGAGAACCATTCACCCATTGATGAAGGGCAGCAGGAGCAGCTGAGGATTGAGGGCTTTCTTTAACTATTTAGTACGGTAAATCATCAGGTAACAAATGATGTGGCTTAATTTAGTTTGCCAGGGCTTTTTTGTAGCATCAAACGCTTCTGGTTTAGCATCACCCAAGAGTAGTTTACGAGCTTTAGGTTGAAGTATTGAAAGTTGAATCAGAGGAGCTACCATTGCAGCAAAATTGGATAGCATTCATTTTTGTAATCAGTCAGTAAGACCATTTCCTGGATTTCTGTAACCTTCCTAGCTGTCCATATTCCTAAAACTAAGACATGGTGGTCTAAAAAATCTATTTCTTCTTTCATGAATTAGCACTTTTTAACCAAAATTCTTAAGTTTTTCTCCACCAATATTTTGAATACTTTATCTAGATGCTCTATGTCAGGGTTTCCAAACCGGGTGCCATATGGCCGCTTAGGGGCCATGGTACATCTGAAGGAGGCCACAGGAAAATTTTAAGCTTTAAAGGGGGCCACAGATCCATGAAGGGGGCCACAGGACTCAACCGATTGAAACCTGAATTATAGTTAGGGCAGTACCCAATTTGAATTTATGCAGTTGAATTAGATATTTAAAATATTAATACATATATTGTCCCTATTTTAAAATATTTTATTAGCATAATAGGATTTACATTAATCTGTAAACAAATATTTTGCATCTTAAAAGATTATTCAGCGGTGCACTCCATTGTGCGCTTGATCGTTATGCGCCTGGCACCGTTGAATGTAAGTAGCTTTTATTTGTTTACCCTAATACTGCGAAGTTGTAGTAATTTTACTAGTTTTTAAAATTATAATAGATTGCCAGAAACAAAATAATATAAGACTTTTATAAGTAAATAACTGAGCATTTTTGTTTGTAAGTAAAGTGTGCCATTGCTAGGCCTACACCAAATAATTTTTTTTCACTTCGGTTTAACTTAAGGCTTATTTACGAGATTAGCATTTAATCTTAGATTCTGATGATTGTACTTACGAGGGGCGGACAAGAAGTTTTGCAAATCAGTGAGGCAAAACCGAGGAAGGGGGATGGCTGTTTGTGTGGGTGTTAGGAAAAGTTATGACAAGTCAGGACCTGCAGCCGCACGTCCTGCCTTGTCTATTTAAGAAGCAGTAGCTGATCACAGATCGTCAGTCACAAATTTAACAACACTGGAGAAGGTTGAGCACCGCGCAGTGATCAACTTTTGAACAAGGAAGGCAAGAATGCAAAAGAGATCCATGAATGCAGTGTACGCCGACACCGCCCCTTCCTATGCAACCATTGCTCGCTGGAATAGGGAGGTACGCCATGGTCGTGAGTCTCTTGAAGATGACACCCGTCTAGGACGCCCGTCAGACGTGACCAACGAGGAAAATGTGGCCATTGTAGAGAGGATGATCCTTGAAAATCGATGGGTGAAGGTCGAAGAAATCGAGCGAGAACTTCGAATATAGCTTGGAAGTTTTATCAACATCATCAACGACAATTTGGCTATGACCAAGGTATCTGCCAGTTGAGTCCCTAGAAACCTCACGCCCAATGGTTGCTTTTAAAGTCGCCAAAGTCTACAAGGCCAGAGTTGCACAAGCTGCCTTGCGCGAGTGCGGATTCAAGGAGCTCAACCATCCCCCCTACAATCCAGATCTGGCTCCTAGCGACTAATTTTTATTTCATCAACTCAAGGCTGCACTGCGTGGACGAGGGTTTGGGGACGATGAAGATGTCCAGCTCACCGTCCACGAGTGGATTGAACAGCAGTCGGGAGATTTCGGGTTGTCGGGACAAGTGGCGCAAGTGCATTGAAGTCGAGGGTAGTTATATTGAAAAATAATAAAACACTTTTTCTCATATCTCGTTTCCTTATATCCGAATTGCAAAACTTATTCCCTGCCCCTCGTATCGTTTTGTATCTGCATTAATTTGAGTAATATATATGTATATATTACTAAAATTAATGCAGATCTACCCCCTGAGGGAGTAAATTTCTGTTGTTTTGCATTTAGGTACAGGTACAGAATACCAGGATGTACAATCAACAACGAATATTTCTGACATGTTCAATTAATAGAAACGTTCATAAAAATAGTTACATTGTTTTGCGGTTCTTTTTTTTGGTGTCAAATATTTACCATCAAGGGCAAGTATTTAGCACAAAAAAGGAAAACAAAATTTTCAATGCAACTATTTTATGAGCGTTTCTATTTATTGGACATGTCTGAAATTTTCGTGGCCGACTGTAATAGGAGTTGGTGTTGGGCACAGACTCGGTGCTCTGCACAATACAGGTAATGGAGGTCATTTCTGGGTCTTTTCTCAGAAATACTCTTCCCTTTGGCCACTGGGATAAGCGCCTTTCATTCTGTTGCGGTGAGCTTCGGCTCTAAAATGTAATATATATATATATATATATCACTAATTTATTAAATTTCTTTTGCACAGAATAACCATGGCTGCGGCGACGAAGAAAAAATGTCAACAATACTCCAGTGAGTATTTAGCTTATGATTTTATACATTTGCCACACAATATAACACAGCCCTTGTGTCTTTTATGTATGGCTACACTTTCTAATGATAGTATGCGACCAAGTAAGCTTAAAATACATTTGGAGAATAAGCACAAGGACAAAAAAGACAAAACATTAGATTACTTTAAAAATCTGTGGGATGATTTCTAAGCAAGGCGTACTATTAAAGATATATTTAGCAAAACAGCTGCAAAACTAGACAAAGGTGTAATTGCATCTTATGAGATTTCCAAGCTAATAGCAAAATCGGGAAAACCTAATTCTATTGGCAAAGAATTGATTTTGCCTTTAGTATCTTTGGTTATTTCAACTGTCATGCAATAAAAATCCGCCCAAAATCACTGAAGTCTTTCCGCTGAGCAGCAATACAGTATCAAGACGTATTGACGTAATGGTAAAGGACGTAGAGGAAAAACTTGTTAAACATTTACAAGTAAAGACCTTTGCATTACAAATTGATGAAACGTTATTACGTGATAACGAAGCCCTTCTCATGGCATATGTTAAGTTTTGGATAAAGATCAACTCATAGAAGAAATGCTTTAACCGCAGCCTTGTGACAGATACTAAAGGTGAAACAATTTTCAAATAAGAAGTCACCTATTTCAAAGAAAATGACATTCCACTTGGGAATATTATGGCTTGTGAAACTGATGTAGCTGCTGCTATGGTAGGTAGATATAGGGGATTTATTGCACATTCAAAAGAGGCTGTACCTAAAGTTTTTGCATACACTGTGTTGTCCACTGTTAACATCTGATTGCAAAAAACCTAGGAAGACGTCTGAAAGATCCTCTTGATATTTTAATCAAGACAGTCTGTAGAGGTGCGAAAATGTCTCAGAGAAATTTCTTCCAACTGGATAATATAAATGGCCGATAAAAATTACCAACCAAAAACGGACTAAAGCTAGTCGTGACGCTAGAGTATTGGCGTTCAATTCCAACGGTACCGCGTTCGAAACTCAACAGTCCTAAAACTTTTATGAAGATCACCCAAGAAAGAAAACTGAAGAAAACGGCTTGAAGGACTAACTCAACAAGAATGACCAAGAAATCATGAACTCAAGATAAATGGAAGAAAATGAAGATGCAACAAGAAAAAAAACTAAGATTAAGGACCAACCCAGCCAAGAAGAATACGGAACTCAAGAAAAAATGAAGACAAATGTTAGAAGGGCCAACTTAAAGAAAAAGGAATTTCCGTCTTGAAGGAGAAAATGCATCGAGGAAACCAAGTGAAAAAGCAAGAATAAAATTGATAAAATAATTACCTACTGAAAATAATGATTATGGGCCACAGGAAAAAATAAGGTTCCTAAGGGGGCCATAAGCTAAAATCGGTTGGGAACCATTGTTCTATGTGATAATTGATGTTTTCCAAGAATATTAAAATGTCATCGATATAGAAAGAAACGATTTCTTCAATATCCACCTAGTTCATTATAATAAATTTCCAAAGCAGATGATAGACCATATTCTGAATTCTTGATAGATGATAAGGGGCCGGTTTTGTTATTGCGTTCGACGTTCGACAATCTCCTGGTGTCTACTTTTGTTCCGTATGAATGTGTAGAATCCATATTGAGTTTAATGGACGCATCACACCTTCTTTCAATAGATCTTTAAATGGTACTTTGGCAATGTGTAACTTGTCTATTTAAAGTAGTCTTGGACCGGCGAAGCTTTATGGGGGCACAAAAACTCTATTGTGCGAACAACGTAGTAGAGTAGGGAAGAATTGACATTTACCAACCTTAGGTTCTAACGATACCACGTGTGGACTTGAGTGCTTGAATTGGAAACATGCCTAATCTGATTCTCAATAAGGTTACCACGAGCACAATTATCCATGAATTCAAAATGCGTAGAAAGTAAGTTCTTAACAATAGTGAAGTTGTAAGCGCTACTACGACCATTCACGTTAATGAACGGACCAAACTATGTACAGATATTTATTACTAATTCCACCTGATCGTATACTCCCACCATTAGCAGGTGAAATATCAATGCCTGAGTGAAGAATTTCACAGAATTGTACAAAAATTAATGGGATTATGAATACACTAGTACCTGTAAAGATGAAAACTTGACTAGTATTTTTATTTATTTGGCAATGGGTAAATTGTGAATGCAGGTCGTCGCATTTACAGCGGCCTGCGGTTTTAGTTTTCCGAGACAGCTAGAGAAGATGGTTTGATCATAATTTAAACATTATACAATATCTAACATTAGATCAGAAATATAAATGCGCACCGCACACAACAGACTTTGATTACGGCGGAAAAGATTCACTTCTAATGGTACATATTTTATATTATACCATTATTATAAGGCACCTAATTTGATCTATTTAAATTACGATGTACACTAATATGCCCTGGAAGCGCACTTTTCGTATATTGCACATTATTTATCCAATTATTTCAAATAAAATTGACACTAAGAGCACTTGTATTGGAAAAAGATGTGGCACCACTTATATCTCTATCACTATTATTTACGTTGAACCACTTTGCTCGATAATATGGTATTAGTTTTTCTGCAAGGTTTCCGAATTGGGCGAGAGTCAAATCTTCCAGCTTAGGCTAATAAGCGCGATGTTGGAAGAAATGACTCAAAAATTATGCCCTACAAGGTCTTACTCACTCCTTTTGCAGTGCTTTCCTTTACAGCTTTCGAGATTGAACCAAGCAGTAGGATGATTGAGAGTCTCGAGAGGTAAAGTAGCCAGAATGTGATCAAATCTCGTGTCTTCCCGACCTATCCGCGAAATGTGGAATTGTGCCTCTACACTCTTGAACAATCCCGTGACATCTACTTCATTGAATACGGAAGGCGTGATGGAGACCAAGTTTACAAGGTCCACCACTTCGCGTGTAAAGTGAAAAGCTTGTTGCTCCCTCGATGAATCTAATTTCTGCATGAGACTCCCTGTCTGGTAGATCAAGTATTGTTGGCCTCTTTTTCGGTCATCAGTGAAGGGATCTGCTTCTATAGGTAGCGATCGATTTTCTGTTCCCTGTAGTATCTGTAGCGTGAGGTACTACGGACAAAGAAGTATTCTTCTTTCTCCATTGAAAGCTGTGTAAAGGTAAGTAGGGCGTTTTCATTGGTAAATAAAACTTCAGTAGTAGATTCAAGATTCTTTACTGGCAGGATCTTGAAAAGTCTTCTGATATTGTTTTTATCTATTGATTTTCTATTATATGTACGTTACTAACCTTACCTACAACGCTTGCACATATGGTATCAGAATAAGGAAAAACTACGGCGCATTTGAACACATTGTCTATTCGCATATTTCCAAAAGAGATATGTCTTAGGGAATAATCGATATTTTGACCAAAAGTTTCCATTTGGACACTTTTAACTAAAGAGTTTACTGGATCAGGTGACTTCCTTATAATACAACACACATTACATCAAAATGAATATTTTTTTGATTTATTCGAGATTTTTTATTTTATATAACAATGCTCGCACGGGCAAGGCACGCTCTCAATGTACAAACAGGGATTCAACCTTTAAGTTACATATAATTCATTTATATGAACACTACATTTTTTCGACTCAAACTGTGTTACATGTTAGGAAGTGTTTATAGGAGTACTGGGTATAGAAATGGCAAATTAAATTCTCCACTTTCTTTCATGTGATATGAAAATATGCTTATGTAGTGATGAGGATCAATTGTTTAAATCCATTCGAATACAACCTGGATCAATTCAGTGGAGATTATTTATTGACAGCTACACTAAGATCTTACGTCTTTTTTAACATTGTATTCACCTTCATGGACCAATGTCCACATGAGAGCCTGACCTAAGTTGAATTTCTATAAATTTATGAAACAGGATAGTGAGAGATAGAAGAAGATTTAAGGATTTTTGAGCAAGTGAAGGACCTTGTGCTTGAAACGAGACAGATCGTAGTTATGGTGGAAAGCATGCGAAGGTAAAGAGTTACAAAGTTTTGATTTATTAGAAAAGAAGCAGTTATCAATGCGGTCCACCCTTGAATTCCTGGACGCTATACAATAACCATTCTATTATGAAGGCTGCCAACTTTTTCACATTCATGAAAATAAATATCCATTACATTCACAAAGCGATCCAATCCACATGAAAGAAGACTATAAGAACTTCCTCATTTAATCTCAAAATATTTTGGGGTGTGAATTCTTTCGTAATTTCAAAATGTTAGGCTTTGGGTAAGCGTAATAATGTAGTTTACAAAACAGTCGTGTATTTTATTTTTATGAGTTAGGACCTCTACCCCTGAAAATTACAAAAGAGTACAATGACAAGCCAGAAGTGAATTACATCCTGGACGTTCAAAAGTTGTTAGCCAGCCACTTGTGGAGCCAAAGAGATTTGTTCCCTTTGCTTTAAATAAATTTAGGACTTGATAAACAATTTGCCAAAGCTTTTGATCAAATTCCTTTTACATTTCTGAAGCTAAGGGATGCCAAAGTAAAAGGGGTCATTTTCAAAATCACGTAGGTGAAAAAGTTTTTGAAAAGTTCTCTTATGGAGGAAATAATTTAGGATGTTGGGAATGACGCATGATGTTCGTTACGTAAAATAGTAACTATATTTTTTACGAAACCATGAAAATGTTAATAATTTAGAGATTTTAAATAATCTGATTAGAAACTATAAAAAAAAATGTGATAGTGAATGTTTCCAAATTTGAATATTTCTTTCCACGATAATTTTGGTGAACTTAGCGAAGAACATGAGAGGTTGCTTCAGGATATAGCAATGACGAATTGGAAGTACCCGAGGGCTATTGGGACATGGGTATAAAGAAGAAAGCTTGGTCTTCTAAGTATTTCCAAGTTTTAATTAACTATTATGATTCTTTTATTAATTTATATTTTTATTGTAATTAAATAGATTTTTTCACCAGTAAAATCTCTTAATTTCTTATTTAAAATTTTATATATACATAAGTGATGATAATATAAGAAAAAATTTAAGATTTTGGGGTGTAAATAATAAAAATTAACGATGACATTTAAACTATTGATGATAACAAAACACAGACATCATTTTCATATCCAGCAGAAAAAAAACAAAACCTGTGTTACCTCGTTATTTGGCTTGCTTAATCCTTCTTAACTAAATGCCCCCTTTTCTATTTTAAGATTATTTCCATTGTCTTTTCTTGCCTCTTTCCATTGTAACTTAACGAAATATTAGTTGTCGGGGCAAACAATAGTATCTTTATATTTGCTAACATCATTTGCTCTTCATTAGAATATTTAGAATCATGAATGCCAACAGTCTTCTAATAGCCATATTAGCTGAATACTTTATTCAAAGACTAAGTGATTACCATTTAAATGGTCAGAAAATTCAGAGATCCTTAACCAGGACTTTAGGTCCGCACAAAAGGAGTGTGAAGCACTAACACCCTTATGGGATAAGGCCCAAAACAAGGACACGGAGACTGTCCGTGGACCCAAGGTAATAAGGTACCTGGAGCAAGGTGGTCTACTTTACCGATCCGCCGAGGACAGTAATAACGCTGTTACAACTGTCTTATGCCTTCCACGATCCCATTTAGCTATAGTGCTCAAAATAGCTCATAACAGCATCTTTTCCGGTAATTTTAGTCATACTAAAACGGGTAAGCGTATTTTTAAATATTTTTATTGGCCGGGTGCTGCAGCTGACATCGTGCGATGTGTGTCAGAAGACGTCCGCTAAGGGGCGGGTCAAACCTGCTTCCTTACAAAGGGGACCAGTCATAACTGAACCCTTCTCCAGAGTGGCCATCAACCTGGTTGGCCCTCTCCACCCCCCTTCGAGTGAAGGGCACAGCAATATTTTTTCTTTAGCTGACTTTGCTACCCGTTTTCCCGAGGCTGTCCCCCTTCACCGACCGAATCGATAGTATTTCTTGCGCCGAGGCCCTCATTTCCATCTTTTCAAGGGTAGGCGTCCCCAAGGAAATACTCTCAGACAGAGGACGACAATTCACCTCCGAGTTGATGGAGTACGTAGGGAAGCTGCTCATGGTAAAGCCCCTTTTAACCACCCCCTTCCGGCCACAGACAAACGGGATGTGCGAAAAATTAAATGGAAATTTAAAATCCATTATTAAGAAGATTTGTGCCGATCAGCCCCGCGAATTTCACCGATATCTCCCGGTCACCCTATTCGCCTATCGAGCAATTCCTATCCTTACATTAGGCTTCGCCCAGTTCGTGCTCCTTTATGGACGTAATGTACGCGGACCACTCAGCATTTTAAAGGAGTTGCTAATCAAGCCCCAACTGGATCAAGAACTCCAGTCATCCTACGCCTATGTCTTGGATCTACGCCAGATGCTCGAGAAATTCGCAAACATCGCCTATGAAAATGCCGATGTCAATCTAGGAAAAATATAAAACCTATTTTGATGTCAGGTCCGAAGATCGGAAATTTAAGCCCGGTGATGAAGTACTCCTGTTCCTTCCCACAGCGAGTAATAAATTACTAAGCCAATGGAAAGGTCCGTACTCGGTCCGCGAGGTACGAGGACCGGTAGATTACCTCATTGGTACCCCAGCAGGCGATAAGCTCTACCACGTCAACTTGTTGAAAAAGTACCACTGACGTGCCCATAGAGATACGTTCGTAGCACTGGACGAAACATCGGCAGTTGAAGAGGATTACCCCGCGGAGTCCGTTAATGTCATACAAACAGTGTGCATACAACCTGATGCCGATTACCCTCTTCCTTTCCTGCTAGGCGAGTCTTTTGTACCCTCTGACCTGGATATCGACGCACAGCTGAAACCACATCAAAAGAGTCAGCTATAAGAATTATTATGTCAGTTCGACGACGTTATTTCCGAGAAGCCTGGATGCGCTACTAGTTTCAAGCATGATATTAAATTAACGACCTTAGAACCTGTCCGTTCAAAACCCTATCCCATACCGATTCCTTTACGCCAAGATTTGAACGCAGAAGTCAATAATTTGATTAGTTTAGATATAATAGCACCTTCCACCTCTAGTTATTGTTCCCCAATCGTCATGGTCAAGAAACTTGATGGCTCTTATCGGATGTGCATCGACTTCCGGAAATTAAATTCAGGAACTGTGTTCGACGCCGAGCCCATGCCGTTGGTAGATCTAAACCTCCACCTTTTTGAAGATGCCAAGTTCATCTCAGAACTTGATTTGTGCAAGGCGTATTACCAAATTCCCCTCCAGCTCGATGTGAAAGCATATACCGCCTTGGCAAGTAAGAAAGGCTTAATGAAATTTAAGTGCCTTTCTTTTGGCCTCGTGACCGCTTGTAGTAACTATAACCGTCTCATGAGAAGGTTGTTAGATGTACTTTGGAATGTCTCCTTTTACTTCAATAACGTCTACGTCGCTGCTCGTGAATGGAGTTATCATTTAACCACCCTATTAGCTCTTTTCGAGCGACTGCGCGAAAATGGCCTCACCATTGGCCCCAGCAAATGCCAATAAGCCCACGAAACCATAAAATGCTTGAATTTTAAAATAGGACAAAGCCAGTTAGGTCCCCAAGAGGACAAGATTTAGGCAATTGCCAACATCCCCCCTCCCGATTACAAAGAAACAATTAAGATAATTCCTAGGATCAGTTTCTTACTATCGGCGATTTGTCCCGAATTTCGCTGCAATTTCGGCGCCCCTCAGCATCCTTTTAAAAAAGAATTCCTCTCATCGACTATGTTGGAATGGTGTTGCTGTTTCTAATCTAACTAGCTCAAGAGTAAACTCATTTCTGCCCCCCTTTTGAAGTTGCCCAGCCCTGAAAAATCCTTTGGGATTAAGACCGACGCGAGCAACGAGGGCCTTGGAGTTGTACTCCTTCAATATGAGAATGACGGAACGAGTCATGTAGTTGCATATGCTAGTCGCCAGTTATTACCCCGCGAAAAGAGATATGCCTTTATAGAAAGAAAGCTTCAGCTTTATTTGGGTTATTGACAAGTTTAAGATGTATTTGATAGGAAAAGAATTTCAGATAGGAACTGACCACCGCTCGTTGGCCTATATTCGGAATGTACGACACTCCAACGGCCGAATTGTGCGCTGGAGTGTTCTCTTGCAAGAGTACCAGTTTAAGATAAATTACATAAAAGGTTCCGATAATCAGGTCACTGACGCACTCAGTAGGAATGCGTTACCAAATAGTGTAGATTAATTTGTAATTCGTAGGATTAGGATCTCCATGTCTGTATATACCGTCTTGTACGACTTAAATTAGATTCTTCTGTAATGTAATTAGTTAATGTATATGTCTGAATTTTGTGGCTGAATGTCTATTTTTTTTTTTCATATGTGTATATATTTGTACCCATTAATTTACGTATAAATTCTTTTGTCTCATATGTACTAGTTTTATATTATTTCATTGTTGCATGTCTATTTTATGGTTAAGTTTGTATTAGAGGTTAGTTTCCCTTATAATCGAATGATCAACATAATCATATGTATTGAGGTAATACTAGCTAGGTGCATGAAGGTACCGTCGGTGCAAGAAAGTGAGTTCTCCAAAACGGAGCTCTATGGTTGTCCCTTCTCTCCTTTTTTTCCAAGTGACAACTTCGAAAAAAAGGGATGTGATAGAATGGTCTGAGGCCTCTTTAATTCAGCCTCTATCACATGTTAACCATGCTTACCCACGTGCATCCTGCCTGCGAGAGGAAGCAGAAGCGCGTTATCTCCCATCATAGCCAATGTTTAATCAAGGAGGTTCACACCCCCGTTTCGCCTCCATACATCGATCTCGCCAGATTGAATTAGGCTTATGGGCAGATAAGGTATTTTCCCAGGCGCTATTAGGAAATTCCCCCCAAGTCCTCCACTCAATTATCCCCTACGCCATGGAAATGGCTCCGGCTATTTATACCGTAGCTTTTCCCAATTGAGGCAGATCCAGATTATCCTGGCAAGGAACCTAGCCAATCCGGTCTCCCTTGTGCACCTAGGAACTCTGCCGAGAAACCCCTTACTGTCCAGAAAAGGACAATATTCCTTGAGTGTTAAGGTTCGTGCTCTTTGAGACGCCAAGTCAACAAGCCCTCCCTGTTGTTCGGAAAGAGAACAACGTTAGAACAGCCATTGTTCTTTGAGCCGTTACATTTTAACTAACTTCCTCCTACTACTTGGAAATTGAAACTTCATTCAAATTTCCTCTTACTTTCAATCTATTCTTAATAACCATTCCTCTATTCTTCCTCTAGATCCTTTGTTTTAATGCTATATTGACCAGTTTCATTTAACCAACTTATGTATTTCTTTTTGCCTCTCCATATCCATCCTCCTAGTGCCTGTAATCCATCGGTTACCTAGATTTTGTAACCTGTAAAATTTGGTGACGACACTCAACGAAGTACAAATAAGCGGAACACTCGGGTACAATCAAATGGCTCTGCCTGTTTTGGCACAAATATAATTTTTACCACCTTTAGTCTGTTCAGGAAGAAGCTGATGTTCCAACATGCGTTGTAAATTTTCGACAAATCGTCCAGTAAGTTCCCCGGGAGCTTGGTTAGAATAGCTCTCATAAGTCAAGATGGCACAGATTACTCTCGGTAAGAAAGCTGGTATTGACGTTTTTAGTTCTTCTATAGTTATCTTACGACCGCTTCTGTTACAATCTTCTACGCGTTATAGCTCGCAATCCTCTCTGGTGGATATGTTTGCCACAGTTGAATACTCAGATTCTTCATGATCCTGGTTTCATGGTACGCGTCTAATTCAATAATTTCTTCCCCGTGTTGTTAAATACCTGGCTCCAATAGCCCGTGAATAACCCCTGTTTTACCACTTCACTGGTTAGTACTCGTTAATGTTCTTTCTCTTCATTCTCGTCAGTGATTGGTCACCTTACAGTTTCTTGATTGATTATCAGATCAATTTTAGGTTCCCCTCAATTTCCAGCTTGTTATTCAATCCTTCCAACAACCGCTTTTTTCTTACTCCCATTATTTCCCTCACTTCACTTTGGAGCTCTCATTTCCTTAGGTACAACTTGGCTGTTGGACTTATTACCCTCAATAATTTCAATAATAGCCGTTTTTGTTTTGAGAGTGCATTTTGGAGCTGGGAGGTTTCGTAACGCTAATTTAGATATATATACTTTACTCCTCCGCTTCCCTTATGTTTACCTTTATTCTTTCTATTTCCAATTCATTTTCCTCTACTCCTTTACCTTATAACACAGACGGCTGGTACTCACCCAGCGTGTCTCGGAATTTTCCCAAATCAACCTTGGGGAATGGTTCTCTGACCGGACTTGGTACTTGGATCGGGCGAACCCAGCAAAATAGTTAAGGAATTGTGATACGTCGGGAACATAGGTCCCGGCCATACACACATTTGCCAGTAGAAATCCCTCCTGGTCACTATTATAACCGGCTTGGTTGCTGCTCTTTTGATTTCCTACGTGGAGAACTCTCAGTATCCCATCTCACTATACACCTTTGGATCAGGAGATTTATATTTTTCCCTATCCTGTTCTTTGCAGTATATCCTGAATTCCAGGAGCTGGCATTCACGTCATCGATGAAAATCACCGGAGAGTTCCTTCTGAATGCCTTCAAAAGGTTATTGAGTAGCAATTAATTGCTCTTGTTGGTCGATAACCCCTATTACTACCGCTGGGCATGTCTATGTATACAAATATTTTGCTACATATCTATTATTTAGAACATCAAAGTTTCTACAAGAAAACTTAGCTTAAGTGTGGCTATTTTCTTTCTTATGGATAGGAATAGTACATCTTTGGGTTAAGTTTACGTTATCACTCGGTTCGTGCCTTAGTGTGTGAGTAGTAAAGTTTGAACATCTAATAT
The DNA here is from genome assembly GCA_963969495.1 of Ceratothoa steindachneri. Lineage (NCBI taxonomy): Eukaryota > Metazoa > Arthropoda > Malacostraca > Isopoda > Cymothoidae > Ceratothoa > Ceratothoa steindachneri. The sequence goes on from OZ018336.1 coordinate 49,337,963, forward strand.
TAGCTCATCCAAGAAGTCATGCGTTACTTTTTCATGCGTATCATTATTTCATGGATGGAAATAATCGAAAGTAGGTTTGTTTTTCGTTGCGTGTAAGCGACTCTCTAAGTTACTATGTATGTCCGTAGGTTGGTCGTTCGGATGGCAACCATTTTACTTTTCAATGAGTTTTTTAAGGTTTTGAAGGTTGTAAAGTCATAAGGTCATAAGGTCATAAATCAGAATAATTGAGAGCACGCGACTTAAGTCTGTTGACCTTGTTATTTATTCTAGCCTCGTGTAATAAACTCGAAGCAAAGATACCTGTATGTTGAATAAACTCAAGGTTTATATTAAGACATATCTTAGTCGCAATTTGGGGAAAAATTCATTTTCTATTATCCTTATCAATTTAATATGCCACTTTTGACGTTTCATGAGCACAATAACAATTTTATTTCTTAAGAGTTCAAAAAAGAAAAAAAAGATAAATTAACGACAGAAACTTTGTGTCAAGTAAATCGTGAAGTAAGAATTAATGTGACTTTTTGCCAAAGAATTAATCAGCATTTAGTCAAAAAATGAATCTCGTACAGGACAACCATTGGAATTCGAGTGTAAGAAAGTACGAATGTAATTGTTGAAAACTTAGATAAAAAAATACCTTTAACACAATCTAATGTATATAGATCGTCATTAAATAATGATAAGTATCTATTCATGAATGGGGTAATGGATTCTTTACAACCTGTCAGAGGCACACTTGTAACTAAGGATCACTATTTGCTCATCTATCATTTTCCGAATAAATCTCTACAATTTTAAGTATGATTTTCACAGGAGAGGAAATGAATAAAAGACCTTTTGAACACATCACAGTTGACACCACGAGAAAAATGTTTGCCTACCAGACAACTAGCTTAGTTACCAGAAATGTTAACTATAATCGACAAAGATCAGTAGGCTTGTTTGGCTATGAGAAATCCATCGAGATCGATTATGACGGATGCCGCCTTGAGGGCATCAACCTGCACTAGATTTAAAGGGGTAGAAATGTGTGCAGTCTTCGGACCCGTATCTTGACCGAGGGGAGACAGACCATAGTTGCATGAGAGGCTCGAGACGGCAATATTCATCAGTCTATGATTATCCATTACATTCGACACTTCTTACAGTCGCCTGATAATCTGTTTTAATAGTAACTCATATTCATATTTATTGATTCATTAAGCATTTTATTCGTTAGTAGATATCAAAATCGCAACTTTTTCTGTAAAATAAAATTAATATCTTTCTGTTCTATTTCATCTGAATCCCTTCTACGTTTGTAGATTAATTTTTCCACTCTGTTGAACGGGTTCAAAGTTATAATGAGAGTTTGGATAAAATAAGATAATCTATAACATAGCAAAACCCTGCCAATTTACGACAAAGTGTATTAACTTAGTCTGAAGCAACAACAAATAGTCTCGCTCCTTAACACGTTAACTGCCATGTCACCACATAGTGGTGACAGGCCCTTTTCAATTTACGCCGCGTCACCAAATACTGGAGACGGTTGAAACTCCATCTGTGCTGCGTCTCTAATATATGCTGACATTCTATGTTTATTTTATGCTAATTGAATACTAACGGCGCCCAGAGTAATATTTTCGTTTCCGATCGGGTCTTCTTAATGTTAACTGAACGGTACATATAGATGACTGAAATTTCAATTTTAAACCCAGCCAGGTACCTAAAATTAGGTGCAAATACATTAAAAAAGTAGTTCACATTACATTTTATAAACAAATTATATAGGTATTACAAAAAAAGCAATCCTTAATCAAGTACACTACAGTACATTATAAAAAAAAATGGAATGATATCGATCAAAAAACATATTTTTATTCCTTTTTCTGTGTCTCTGCAAAATATTTTACACACATACAAGGATTATTAGGGTATCCACAGCAATAGTACTTAGACTGTTCAGCTTTGGTTTTCTGATAGCAAGGTTTGCAGGATCTGTACTTTTCTTTGTTTTCTTCATTTTTATTTACCTCAAAAACATGCTGTTGACCTACTGTCTTACTGTATTTCTTGGTGTCTTTATGGATAAGCAAGATAATGCGATTTCCTCTCTGAATGTTCTGATTGACATTTTTGTGTTTTTTAGCTTTTCATATAATATATGAGCATTGACAACACTTATTCCTAAAAGTAATTCTATCCCTAATTTACGGTACCACTTTACACCTTTTCGCAATGTGGTTGCGTAAGATGCCATCTGATCAGAAAAATCTATACCCGTTTTACCTTCATTATATGCTAAGACTGCTTCAGGTTTCATAGTTGATGTTACTCTTACTCTTCCATCTGTTCTTTGAATATTTGCTTAAGTTGCAGTTGATGGACCTGGTACATTATTTTGATGACTCTCTTCTTCTTTTCACTCATCTTTTCTTCTTCCTTTAACTTCTCTTGGCCTGTTTCTATGATTCTTAGTTATTCCCACCAGGTTTAGTGTGTGTTTAGTTGACAAAATCCTGACATCTCTGACGTCCTTCCATTTCAGGATAACGATTTTATTTTCATCCTCTTTGGAGATTACTTCGCCTCTCTTCAATTTTGTCTCCATTACTTTTTTGGCATGTGTTTCTTGCATGCCCTAAGAATTCCCACAACATGCGTTTTCTGTTTCAAGAAACTAGCTGCAAGTTCATTGCTTATGTAGAAATGATCTACATATAACGCCCGACCTTGACTGAGAAGTCCAGACATTAACTCTTGGCATACTCGTTTCGCCAGTCCGACCTCCCTTACGCCTGTTGCCGACTTTCCTGAAAAGACTGATATGTTCTATGAGAATCCTTTCTTTGAGCAAAGCTTAAAAAGCTTAATTCCATATTCCTGGGATTTGTTTGGGATATACTGGCGGAACTTCAGCCGTCCCATCCACGGGATAAGTGATTCATCCATGACGACTTCATTTCCGGGAGTATATGATGACCTTTATTTTCTAAGAACCCTTGGAATTTTTCTTAGTCTATTTCCTTCTTCTATTTCCTCATTGTAAGCAAAGTGAAAGCAATTCAGTAAAAGCCTTAGACCTGTTACGGGGTATTTTGCTAGGTATTTCACTATTGTACAGCGGTTACTGGCTCCAGTAGGCTGCAAGGGTGCCTTTACGATCCGGCCCCATCCACAAAATCAATCCTAAAAAGGTCTTAATTTCTTCTTTGGTAGTTTGCAGCCATTTTTTTATGTCATGCATGTGGTATCAATGAATTTTCATCTCTTCTTTTTTTAGTGACTGGCTCAGCATAAAGGTTTGTCTGGTCGACAAGTACTTGCAACACTTCGTTATCAACAAAGAGCTTAAAGGTTTTTTCCGGTTTCAAGGTAGTTGGTTCAGGCAATGCTAGCTGTACTTCTTCTTCGCCAGTACATGAAAAATTCGCTGCCTTCCTTTGTATTCTGGCCATATTGAGCTGAAAATACTTGTGTATGTTCTTCTTCTTCTTCATGCTCTTCTTTATTTTCCATTTCTTTGTCTTCTTCGACAGCAAGGTTTGCTAGACATCTTTCTAATTCTGTGTCTGCCTCCTAATCACTGAGTCCATGAAAGGATTCATAGGTTGGATCCTATACTGAATCATCATCTGATGCGTCCTTAAAGAATCTTCCATATCTTCAATGTCCAGTAGTTTTGAAATTTCCTTTCCTTAATCACGTTTGTCGATTTTCCTCTTTTTTTTCCTGTTCGTTTATTTGCCTTCATTTATATTCTAAATTCAATATTAGTAATAATTTTTATTGTGAAATGTATAATACTTTATAGTTTTTTTATGCCTGAAAATAGGAAAATAAGAATTAAGTAAAATAAAATAAAAGGTAAAAAAAAAAAATGTCCCCATTATATGGTGACATATCATCATATGTAAAGTAACTATATGAAGCTCAATTTTAATTATTTATTATATTCTGTAAAACTTTAAGACAATACATAGTATAAAAGTAGCATATACTTTATGTATAAATTGTGAAATTCAAAAAAGAGAAATGAAGTACTAGAAATTTCCTGTTACCAATAAATGGTGACATGGCTTCTCGAATTTTCATCATATTTTGACCACCATTTTGTTAGGGAAAAGATAAGAGTACAACAATAAAATTAGTAAAAAACATGTTTATTACATATGTACTTCTCTCCTCTGTCACTAAGAGAATTTATTTTTTTGGCCCCCACGGGCATTTCATTAAAACTGGCCTGGCAGTTAACGTGTTAAGAGGCACTCAAATCGTTTTCTATTGTTAACGAGTTTGGAGTAGGCTCGCCATGAATTATATCGACTTACCTTTAAGATCCTTTGTTGGCAAGAGTTAAAAAATTTAGACCATTCGCTTTAAAATGAGAATTAATATCAGACAGCTTAACTAAACTAACCAATAATATGAAGAGTTCAAAATAACGAATGATACAAATACGAAAAATATTTCTCAGTCTCTCTTGCCGAGAGTGCAAACTTGCATTTATCAATAATGCCTCACAAATTTTGACATTAATATATTTGCATTGTTTTTTTGGCTTTCAAAACAGAACTGCATTGATGGAGACAGAATGCAGCCATTAAAATAACAGACCTGCATTTATAGACAGACTGCAGCCATTAAAAAAACAAGCTCTGCTGACCAAAAGTCGCGCGTTTTCACTTATCCTTATTATAACCTTACGGCCTACCAAACTTTCAATAATTTCGGTACTAAACTTGAGAGGACCTTAGTAATTATTTCATTCGAAAGAGAAGCTAAAACAACATAAGGTTTCAAATTTCGTTAGAATCGGCCAAATAGCTAGGATGTTATTGCCAAATTATTCCCCGGATAAGTTTGGAAGGACTTTGGCAATTATAACCTTCAAAGGAGAATGTAAAACAACATAAAGGTTTCAAATTTCGTTAGAATCAGCTGAATAGTTATGATGTTATAACTAAACCAAAATAATTCCTGGGCTATCCTTGAGAAATCCTTGGCAATTATATCATTCGAAAGAGAATGTAAAACAACATAAATGTCTCAAACTCGTTAGGATCGACCGAATAGTTAAAATGTTATTACTGATAAAATAAAAGTAAAATGGCGACCGACCGATCGACCGACCAACCCTAAAAGTGAAAAGCAGATTCGCCAGCGACTAAAAAGTGACTACTTAATCCTGAATTAAAATAAGATTCGTGTACTACGGCAATTACTGGACAAATTTTCCATCCTCTCTTGTCATTATGTCCGGAATTGCCAAGAGAAGGTATACAGTGAGAACAAAAGAAATATGTCCAAGGGAACGATGGTTGTAACAACAAAATAAATGTGTTCAAGGGAAGTCTTGTAATAACAACAACCAAATGTTTCTATGAGAAGATTCCTTATAGTACCAACAAAGGTATTGTCTCCTCGGGAATGATTGAAGTAACCACAAACCAAATGTGTCCAAAGGAAGGCTTTTAGTAGGAATAAACGAAAGGTTTTCAAGCGAAGTCTTGTAATAACAATAAATGAAATGTGTCCAATGGAAGATTTGTAACAACAAACGAAATGTGTTAAAGGGAATACATTATTTCACTCCACCTCCTACTCCTATTTGCATTCACCCGCTCCCGCCGACTTTTCACCAACGTGTTCCACTTCGTCCCTATGGGAAGGGAGAAAAAGTTGTTGCAAGGCCGACCGGGGGCTACTGTCCACCCTCTTCTCCCCCTCGGGATAGTGTTGAGAGGAGCCTGTGCTGGCGATGAATCTTTCCCTCCTACAATGCACAAACGATTTTCTTCCATAACCTTAAAGTATATTCCGTACATCTACCTCCCCCATCGTGCTTTTACGTGCCCTAAAATCAACACCCTCTCTAATCACTTTTGATGGCGTGAAATTAATAAAAATAACCATAAAATCAAAAAAGACTTTGACACAATATGAGTAACTACCAGGATACCCGACGTTGCTCACATTTAATGCCGGCTGTCTCGAAGGAGCACTAACGTCTCTTGACGAATATGCACTGTTTCCTATAGCGTGGTCCGAAAATAATATGAACAATAGAGGAACAATATAATAATATTAAACACCTGTTCTGGTTTTAGTGTATTCACTTTCATTGACATTGTCACACATGGAAAAGTTCTGTATTAACACAATCATTTTCGTAGCACAAAGTGATGCGGCGCCATATCCTATTAACAAGGGGAGACAATACTTTTGGTCACTGAAATATAGAATCCCCCAAAAATATTAAAATTAGAAAATTAAAACAATATTTACAAAAAGTGACAAAAGGTTGTTACGTCGTTTATGTCTGTTGGCCATAGTTGATAATTGTCAAACCTTTGGCAGGTGTCGATGGTTAAAGAAGGTTGTTATAGTTTGCTGGTTTACTAAATAGTTATGTGTTATTTTTTGTAGTTACTATAGCAATGCTGAGACCCGACTATACTGCATTGTGCACAATAGAGGGGGGGGGGGGGAGAGGGGCGCTTCTTAACCAGGTCTTCTTAACATTCACTCTTGACAAGTGAAGCTTGTTCTTTTTAGGGCTGTAAGATTTGTCGACTCTGGCGAGGATGATTTATTCCCTCCCATTTACAGCGCAATCGAGCCACACAGAAAGTGGTGAAGTTAGAGAGGGTAAAAATGTGCGAAAGATTTATAGCCACTGATCCTCTGGCAGAGAGCGCGACCGAGAGGGCATGCAAAAATAGAGATGTCACCTGTCATTCCCCTGTGTATGCGTAAAAGGATATATGTATAATGGAATAAAGGGAGATGTGGAAATAAAGGATAAAAGGGTGGGAAGCATTTGAGATGCTAACCCACCACACCCACCACGCACCGGGGCCAAGCAGAAGTGGAAATTTACCCCCCCTTGCCCCAACTATGGATGAATGGTTGATGGGTGACTAGCCTACTATATTAAACGTCGGCCAAGAACAGAAAAGAGAGGTTGGAGAGAAAATGGAGTACAAGGAAATATCTAATAGGAATAAAGCCTAGGTAGACTCAATATTTTTTAAGACTCCTGGAAACACTGGTTGTGAGTGGTCCTTCGACGACCATTGCTACCGGGTGTCAGAGTGTACCTCGCCCCTCCTCTTTACTGGATTAGAGTGATGACGAGTGTCCCTTACGCATGCCTGATCCAGTGTGAAGGACTCTTATCAACGCTGAATTCTATAGCAGCGTTGGTCACAGTTGAATTTTAAGAAGTTATTTGGTGTATTTCCTCAGTTAGGTCAGGTTGTTTGGCAGGGTTGTTTATTTAGGTTACCGAGTTAGGTTATGGCCGAAGGTTATGAAACATTATTTTGGTTACATAGTAGCCTTCACAAGAAAGGCGGTAGTTTGTTGAAATGGTTGTTTTGTTTGTTGCCTTGATATGTTTTTTAGGATTGTTTTTTATATGTGAATTATTAACAAAAATAGAGCTAATTTAAACTAACTTTCCTAATTAAATGATTCCAATGAGAAAAGATGCCTTAGAAGAAAAATGCGTCTCCATATCTCGCAGATTATAAGCAAATTCTTTGGATTTTTTAAAGAGAGATTTAATTAATACGAAGCTTTTAATTATTTATACCAAATTTAATTATTTAATGAGAAAATAATGTATAATTAAATTTATATTTAAGAAACCTTTTCAATGTGCAATTTAATATAAAGGGAACTTCAAGAATATACATATATGAAATGCCATATCATTATTAATGCTTAGAGGAAAAGTGAAAAGAATCCATTGTTCTCAAATATTTAATTTCTCGGCAAACCTTTTACTGACTGGCATCTGCTATCTGGGTGCTTTATAAAATAATGAGATATTAATATTTGATTACAAATATTTTTCAAGGTGCATTTTAAATTACTTATGCTAACATTCATCTCAGACATCATTAGCTCCCACCCCCCACACAAATAGAATTGGTGCTATCATCGATCTGACCTCTGTTAAGTTGGCATTTATTTCCAGTGGCTAGCTACAGTTTATTGCAAGATACAGGCCGTAATTAACTAAAGTGTAATGCTGCCTCCATAAAAGCGACCCGAATCAGAATTTCATCCAGCCACTAACAACTCGCGATCTGGCTTAACTTCGTTGTAATTGGGATCGGTATTTCAACGTGGCTACCTGGATACACGACTACATGGATACCTGCCGGTCTTTCTGAACACAGCTTTGGGTTTGTACAATCTTCTCGCAAAATTGAGCCGAGACGTTCATGGTATCAGTGTGTATATATTATATTGTCTTTAATTAGCCAGGTAAAATCATGTGCTTTGATTAATTGCATCATTTTAAAAATACTTCCTCTGGTAGAGACATAACTGGAAGTCAAATCTTACAATTGATCCTATTAGTGGGATCAAAAGTATTAGGGGACATGAAAGGATAATGGCACCATTCGAAGACATCTCAATGATTAGAGAAGCAATTGTTCTCACCATCCACAGAGGTGATATCAAAGACCAGAGAGAGAAAATATTTATGGCAGTTTATGCCTTCAGGAATGACAAAAATCTACTTTGATAGAATAGTGCGTTCATATTCAAGACTTTGTTTCTCGTCTCCAATGGAAAAAAGTTTATTAATTCAACATACATGAGGCTCTTTACCTAAAAAAAACAATACAAAATGTTTATTGATAAGGTTTATGCATAAGGTATTCAAAGGTTTATTAAATTTTTCTCCGCGTTTGAATTTTTTATACAAATTCAGACGAATAAGGGCAAATCTTTTTCAATATTATAGGTATAAAGAGTAGAGACTCAAAAACCAATCCTTGTTGAACCGCTAATCATGAACTTCCATTCTGATGGAATCTCTTAATTAATTTAATTTCAACAAATAAGTGACCTACATTTCATTTAACCAGTTATTATTATTTTTAGTTGCGTGCAAGTCTAATCGCAGGCGACTCGACATCTCACAATCGGTCCTCGTTTTGCTTTCTTTTGTTCAGGTAATAACATTATAACTATTTGGCCAATTCTAACAAAATTTAAAAAACTCAAGTTGTTTTATATTCTCTTTTGAATGATATAATTGCAAAAGTCCTCCTAAGGATAGCCATTGATATTTGACAATAACATCATAACCATTTGACCGATTCTAACGAAATTTGAAATCCTTATTTTGTTTTACATTCATTTTCGAATGATAAAATTTCCAATGTCCTTCCAAGTTTAGTCCGGCATTTATTGAAATCTCAAAGGTTGTAAGGTCCTAAATCAGAATAAGCGAGAGCACACAACATTTTGGTCAGCAGACCTTGTTTTACAACGAATATCTTTATATTTTGTCATGTGGTACAGTGTTTAGGGTAACTTTGGAGTTGCTGTAAGTAATGAAGTCGTATCTCAGTGCTATACCCCTAAATATTTTACTAGAATTCTTCATGGTCACCTCTCAGGGAGGATTAAAACTTTAAAAAGTCAGGCTGAACGAACAAAAAATTAATGGACATCAATAAGTGCTCAAGTTTGATTTTTCAACCGAGGAGTAAATTTGTTATTCCTTCCACAAATAACAATAATTGTTTTCCTTCTGGCATGTTATCCATGTTATATGCATATAATTATAATTGCATCCTTCTTCTGGAGCGAATTTAACAACTCCCCTACCTACCATTACAGACAATCATTGAAACATTTCCACATTTTTTATTCACCCTGAAATGTACGCATACTCAATAAAATAACCTTTGTGACTATTTTTATATTAAATCTTTTAAAATTTCAAGTTGATTTTCTATTTTACTCTATTTCTAATAATACAAATATTGTCTATTCAGTTTTTTTTCACACTATCCTTTACGATGCGAGTTGTATTTTCGTTTCCTATATTTGAAAACAAATTTTTGTTTGCTTTTACAAAGAAATTTTCTGAAATATTTTAATTTGTCACAAATTTCCTTACTTGTAGGCTTATTTAAGTGTTTTAATTTCTTTTCTATCATATTATTAGTTTTTTTCATTCAAATTAAAATTGCGCTAAAATGCAATTGTAGGGTCGTTTGTTTCACCAACTATAACAAATATATTGCACTGATAAACATAATCGAAGGCTTCAAAATTACGCGCATTTCTTTTCCTAAAAGCTACTACCACATAGAATTACGTCTTTTTATTTTTATTATTAGTAATGATATTTTTATTTCCTTGAAACAAATAAAGCTAAGTAGCCTTATCCACGTAGAGTCACTTTACTATAGAAAAATCAAATTTCTAACAACAGGAAACAACTCTCATATTAAAAATCTATCCATATTATATAAATAAATAAACAACCTTAAATTTCATACTAAAACTTGCTTACAAAAAATCTTATTCACCATTCGATAACTTCATTTGCACCCAAATGTAAATATATTCATTATTTTTGCGATCTTTAAATACTAAGATAAATAGATCTCATAGCTGTATATCAAACACCGAAACCCCTCCACCTCTTCCCCTTTCCCTCATAGAAAAGTGATTAAAATCACGTTGTCTCGACTTACAAAACTTCGTGAGTAAATATTTTAATAGTTAAGAAATAGAGACTCAGGAAAACATAGTCGAAAACGTCAACAATTAATCATGATCTCCAAATACTTCAATGTTCTACCTCAACCGATTGAGACAAAATTAACATTTTCCTATCGCAATCACCGTTGTTCAGAGTATCACCGTCACGACCTTCCATCAATAAATCTATGTGGAATTTTAAGTAATAAACATCTCTAGCACATATTATAGTATTATGAATGTCTATTTGCGAATAAAAAGAATAAAGTTTAGTTTTCGATTTTGTTTAAAACTGATATTTTTCTATCTATGGTAAATTATTGCTATTTCTGTATTTATTATTGTCATTTTCATAATGATCACATCCTAAAGAATAGCACCTTTCAATGTTTGCCCACACACCCTTGAAGCAAAGCCTTGAAACTAATGGGAGTATTGAGTTCGCATTTATTGGAGCATGCATCTTCGGACCATTGAGAATGAAGGTTTTCCCGGATGGCTCCAGATATGTGGGGCAGGATTTTCAATCTACCATTCCTTGTTTAGATCTTGGGAGCTCTCCCGAGCACTGCCTGTCTTTGTGCAATATAACTCCCAAGGTACGGAAGATTCCAAGCACTATATGGTGTGGAGATCTTATTGTAATGCGATTTTTTTATGTTAGCTCTTTTCGCGTTTTCCCATCAAATCATTAAGTCCAAGCATTCTTCCTTTACTTTTCATTGGGTGTAACATAGCCAACAAATAAAGGTAGATGAAGTATCTACTCAATATCTGTGGTTATTGAAAGCTAAACTACAGCAGCAGAGTTTTTAAAACAATTTCCAACGAACATTATTAATGTCAAGGTTCATGGGAAAATACGTCAAACGAGAGTGTGGAGAGAGATAGAAATGTTTTCAATCTCTCACTGATGATAGCAAAAGTGAGAAAAGTAATAAAACTGCAAAACATCTTTTATAATGCTGTACAAAATACATATATTCCAGAAAATTATAAATATAGATTTAGTCACTTACTTTATCAAGCAATAATAGAATACATATGCTGCAGTCCAACTAAGCTCGATCTTAAAGTTTGGTTAGATTATTCACTTCTATAACTCTGTAGGGTATGAGATCAATAAAGTTTTATGAATAGTTTTATAGTGACGCTTTAAGCTCTATACATTTAAATGATTAGTCCTAATTTTGGCAAAAATTCTTGGTGATTTGTATAGTAAATTTATCTTGTCAATCTCGTAAAGTTTCGGTATTCTTGCTGATATTTCAATTTATTACATTGTTTTTGCTCGGTCATTTTTATCATATGCAGGTGTTAATAACGTAACACTGCAATAGGCTTTTGAAGAAAATATAATTAGTGACGTACAACAGAACAGTTGTACGTTAAACATAATTATTAACCACCTTTGTTTAATTAAAATTTATTTGTTTAAAGGTTTGTTATGGAGTTAAAAATCTCTCCTGCTATTTTCTCGTCAAACTGATATTTGTACTTCTAAATATTTTTCCCTTCACAAAATCATTCATTATATTCTATCCAAAGTCAATCGTAAAAATATTCTCACTCTTCCTATGCACGAATAAGCTCTTAAAAAATTTTGAATATTATTTAGAAATTAATTTCAAATGGCCATGTAACGTTGTAGAGAAAATAATTCTTAACTACTACTTCCATCAGCCCTGAAGAATGAAAGCTTAATAAGAACCTCAGAAACAACACCGCCTCGATAAAAATGAGACTCTTGTCTGGAAATTCCATTAGGGAGGCAAAATCTCACGGACCAAACTTACATTAGTGAATAATAAAATGGATCTCCCTCAGGTTATTTTTCATCTCCAGCAAGATATTAAAAGTGCATTTGTCATGTAGAAAGGCGAATTAAATTTATTCTTTAAAATATAATATATATTGAAGTGAAGTTGCTCTATTCGTACACTAATATATATATATATATATATATATATATATATATATATATATATATATAATATAAAAAAAGAGAGACAGACAGACAGACAGATTGATAGATAGATGTCATTTCAGACATTTGTTTTCTACTACTAATGATAAAAACACTTTCTCATCTTTTTATGCTTTGTTTCATCATGAGAAGTTTTGGTCTATAGGCTACCTGCTGGCCCACTTCTTATTTGGTAACTACGGGCGTCAGCGAAACTAGTCGACAGCGACTTTACTAATTTTATCATTTATATATTCTTTTCACTTCGGAAATTGAACCCGAGAGTTTTTGCTTTAAAATACAGCCAACTAAACATCACATATGCTGTAGACTTTGTATCCATTACAGTTGGAACCTTGCTCTTCACTCCCCATAACCATCAGTTATTCTTTGGTTTAACCTTCAGATCTCGGTCAAAGTTGTTTTCATCAGAGTAAAATTAAAACTTCTAGCTTATTGATGATTCAATAGGAAGAGTAAGCCGTTTGAATGGATCGAGCGATTCTCTTTCTTCTTACCTGATATGAACGGATCTAGCCGCAACTCATAGGAATTGTAACGGATATCTTCAGGCAAAGCTCTTCTGATGGTGTATTCTGAAACCTTAAAGTCCAATGCAAAGGCTAGGATTAAATTTCTGGGTTATCTTGAATTATTTTGTACTTTCTACATAAATACTTGGGTATTGATGGTATTAGAACCCTATTTGTGTGTTTTGCGTTTTGCTGCTAATCATTAGCTTCCCTGGCTCTTCTAACTTTTGCTTCTAATGATTAGGAAACTTGCAGAAAGCAAATTTGAGAATTTTTTATATGAAAATTAAGATTTTTTCAGTGATGTACTCAAAATACTGACGCACCGATTGGGTATATATATGAAACTGCTTCTCTATTCCATAGTGACAATATAAATACTTAGATATTCTTAAACGACCAAAAATGGCCGCCATAAATTTAATTCCAATAAATATTTTAATAACGAAATCAGACAAAATTGATCAAATCGGTGTGTTAGAAAAAATATCATATACAGAAATGTTGCATGATTTAATCATCGATGCCAACACTTATGAGAAATTTCATTTTCAACCCGTTGAACAATAAACTGTTATGAAACTGTTAAAAATATTTAATCTACTCTTACTCCATAGCGTAAAACCAACCATTATATCGTTTTCCAGTATCTATGGTTTTCCAAAAACTCACCAAAGAGGTGCCTCACTCAGATTATTTTTATTCTGCATTGACTCCCATGGATAAAAATTTTCCAAATCGCTAAACCTCAATTGTCTCTGAAGTCATTGATTAAAAGGGTCATCACACATAGTTTATTCTTCGGATTTTATCGAAAAAGTGAGGAAAATTAACATAAAGACTAATAGCCAATTGGCTTCGATGTTAATAGCCTTATTACGAAAGTGCCAGAAAATGAAGCCCATTTGTTTCGATGACTGTATTAGGAACTTCAGGGCCTTAGCATGGGTGACCCTATATCGCCTGCCCTGTGCAATCTTTTCATGGAAAATTAAAAGTGTCTTTACTCCCATTATTTATTCTAAACCAAAAATTTTGTATGGTACTGGTATGTGGATAACCTAATCTCAATGTGGCTTTTACCAGTTTATACTCTTATGATATCTTTCTAAGCACTCTAAATAACACCCACCCCAATATATATTTTAAGTTTAAACGGGAAACAAAATTGTTTAGGTTTTAGTGCTTTTTTTTTAGAGGGTAAATAGTTTGATATTTTACGAGTTCAAATTAAATAGATATTTTGGGAGAGTTATCAATTGTAAATCGCTAGAATTTCTTAAGGGGGACTTAAAGGCTTATTTCACCCCAGCTCCCTGTTAAGGCCTTTTTACAAGAGAAAGGCAATAAGCTTAATTACTGGAAAGAAAATTATAAATCTTACCAGGAGCAACTATTAAGTAATGTGTAACTTTTCTTGGTCCTTATATTTTACTTTAAGTTATTTTAGTCTAAAGATTGATTTTGATTAATCTTAAACTATTTAAGTACACATTTTATTTAGCCTTGAAATATATTTTCAATTTAGGTTTTAATATAAGTCTCTTATCTTAACTTATCATTTTATGAAAACTAAATCTTTCAAGCTCATTAATTTTAAAGAACTAATTCTTTTATAAAAGACAATTAAATTTAAAAATAAAGGTTAAAGTTGATCGATAATTTTTTTGTAGTGACTCAATATTTGATTGTTGGTAATCATCTGTATACCAATCCTCTTTAGTTTAGCAAATTAAATTATTTAAAATTATCGATTTAAATTTAAAATTCTAAATTTTTAAATTCTACCCCAACCCCCTCCCAATTTTTTTTTAAAGTAATTGATTTACCAAATCATGAAAATGAATGAGAAAAAATGGTATATTCTTTTAACAAAGTTCATTTTATTCAAAATGAAATGAAAATGCTTCTTCATCAAACAAAATGATTATATATATATATATATATATATATATATATATATATATATATATATATATACATATATTTGTAAAAGAACAACCTCTGACCCTCTTCCCCAATATATCGGAGAACACGTGCTATGGTATCGCGCCTTAGGCGACGTCATTTCTTGTTCGAACAGTCTCGAATTTTCAAATCCTGAGCACGTTTGGAAAATGTTTACCAATCCTGCGAACTCTTCCCAAGACCCACCTCAGCCCCCCCCCTAGCCCCCCCCCAGCCCCCCCCCCAGCCCCCCGGTGACGAGGTCAAAAAAGAGCCACACGGTCTCGCACCTCGCTGCTAAATGATGAATCGACTTCGCCTCCGGATTTAGATGTCTGGAGCTAGTGACTCCTATCTCTAAATTCCCCATTCCCCTCTAGGATCAAGCATACAAGTATTCGGGTTATTCTGTAGTTTGGAGAGTCCAGCTTGCACCTCAAGGCCATCTTTATCGTCTCGTCCCGTGAACGTTCGTCAGACAGCAAGACTTCTTGAGGCGTGATTTTACCCAAGCCAATTGGTAGCTTCTGGGAAGGGCAAGCCTATGAATTTTCGCAACAATTTCGCTTCGTTTAATCGAACCGAAGAAAATCTCCATGGATTACCTTTAAGGAAAAATAAGATTCCTTTTTCAGTGGAATTACGAGAATTCTTACATTCCAGGTCGAACGTCATCTTTGAAGTTTGGCTATCTTCATCGGAATGTTGGTTCGGATCGTGCCCCACCTGCCTTATTAAGATCGTGCCCCACTCACCTTATTGCATCGTTTCCCAGTCGCCTCAACACAAGGAGGACTGAAATGCCCTCCATTATTAGTATTGTAAAGTTCCCTCTGTTGATCTGAGCCTAGTTACATTAATCAAAAAGTTCTATTTGAAAATCCATTTTCATGATAATTATCAAGATATTTATTCCATTTAAATAATTCCTCTTTTCCTATTATTATTCTTATTTGGATCTTTGTAAATAAAATTATATTTTTGTTGTTTCATCTTTAACTAACCTTCAACGATACTCTCGGCCTATTCAAGTAAATCTCGCCAACCATTTATGCACTTTGTTTGATTATTCAGGATTAGAAACCCAACGCCTCAAGTGTGACTTTCTAGTTGGGCGTTACTTCCTGCGAAAAGTCCTTCAACGGTTTGTGTTGCTGTAGGTGATTAAGTCACATCCCCACATAATATAGGAGTAGTGTATGGTATAGAGTGTTTGTACCACGACAATATTATTTGCAATAAGAACAGTTTGAGTTGAAGGAAGAGATGTTTGTTTACTGAAATTTTTCTAGACCTTTTTGAAAGGAGATACCTCTTCATAATACTTAAGTTGCTTTGAGGTTGTAGACAGAATTTTCTAAAGCATATAGCTCATAGATATGATGCATAGAATGATTACCTTTGGCGGGGTTTATGGTAACATAGCGAATAGTACCATCTTAATTTGGATGTATTTCTTCAATTTTACCTATTTTACCCCAAAATTGGGGATTTCTTTTTACTTTATCAAAAAGACAAATTTATTGTAGTTGAAGAACTATCTGAATAGTTTATTAATGCTGACTATATTGTTTTCCTCTGAGGTTACGTAGATATTTAGATCTCTAGTTTTCTTTAAGTTCTTGAGATTGTTTGTTAGCTTGATGAAAGTAGTTAATTAATTGTTCTCCTTCTTTTTCTTTTGTAGATGACACATAATTGGGATCTAAGTGATATTCTATATTTGTTGATTTTTGAGGAAGAAGTTAAATTTTATATGATCATACCCATACATTAGCTTAAATGTTGTTAACCTATTAAAGGTTTTTCTCGACTTAAGGAAGGAGGTTTTTATATTTTAAGGTGGTATATAAATTTTTTAACTAATCATACCATTCTTTCTATTACTTCTGAAGTTCTTGGAGAGTAGGTTTCAGAAAAATTTCATTAAATGCCATGATCTTTACAATAATGAGTGAAAAGAATAGTTTGCAACCAATCATTAAATTTATCAGCTAGATGGTAACATTTAGAGGTTGGATACTCTTGAAATTTAATTAAATCTTTCACCTCAAAACTTATGTTAATATCTTCAATTATAATAGCTGCTATTGTTTTATATTAACGTAATATTCTATGGTTTTCAATTCAAGTAAAGTAACGTCATAATTAGGTTATTTCTTGTTAGCTAATAATCCTATTATTAACAAAGGCTCATCATGAAGTTTAGTTGATCAACAAGTTTTCTTGTAATATATTTTGCCTGACCGCAATTGCATAACAAGGACTTACACTTAAAATTATGACGTTACTTTACTTGAAAGGGAAAACCCAACAAGAGGAAAAGGAGATAACATTATATGACAAATATGATCAATCATTAAATACCAAAAATGCAGGAGCAACGCTAGAAACCTTCTGGACTCAAATATACCAGAAACACCACAACAACCTTTGCCAAATATGGAACACACAAGAAAGAGAACAGTATGATTACCAGATGAGAGAAGAAAAGAAACAGATAGAGAAAGGAATATGGTAACACCTGGACCTAGCTATGCCAATTATAAAATATTTACTACCAATGACAGATAAAAAAAATTAAAAAACAATAAGTAATGGAACAACTAAAATGAATAGGAGAGCAGCTGGACAAGACAGATTAAAACCTGAATTTTCCCCAAAATTGAAAGGGAGTGAAATTTGTATAACAAAGCTAACTGAATGCCATAATAAAATATTAAAAGAAAACATTACCCCAGAAAGATGGGAAACATTAAATGCAGTGCTAATATCAAAGGTAGCAAAGCCAACAGCTAGAGACATGAGAATAATTAAACTAACATCGATTTCCTACAAAATATTCATGGCCTTCATAAAGGACAAAATAGAAAAACTCATTAGACTGAACAATGAAGACAAATAACAGCAATCAGGATTCACTTTAGGAAGAAGAATAGAAGACAACCTCTTAATACTAAACCACTGCATAGACACCAGGTAGAAAGATAAAAACCTCGCTAATAGTCACAGCTATTGATTTCTCAAAAGCCTATGATTCAGTAAAAAGAGAAAAAATAATAGAGGCAATGAAAAAATAAAAAATAGATAAAAAGGTACTAACTAGCATAGCCAAAATATACCAAGACGATAAAACAACGATATAACTAAACGAAGAAAAAGAAAAAGAAATCATCATAACAAGGGCATACGACAGGGTGCACAGCATTGACAACATTATTCAAATTAATTACATATGAACTAATAGAAAAACTCGAAAATATCGATAAAGGAAATAAACCAAGAATATGGCCTGGACATAAATATAAATAAAAGTAAAGTTTTAATTCTCAACATGAAAAAAAAATCAACACATATAGAAAACATAGAAGTAGTTAAAGTTATAAATTACTTAGGAATAACCATAATGGACAAGAGAAATGGCTACAAGGAACAGAGGAATAACATGATAAAGAAAGCCCAGAAACTAGCCAACATAACATATGGAATAATATCGAGAAGCTGCAACAAACTATTGATTGGTAAGACCTATTGGAAAAGCTTTGCACTCTCCAGCATATGTATGGTACAAATATAATCAATATAAGCAAAACAAATAAAACAACTGCAAACAATAGAAAACTCAGTATACAGGACAATGCTAGGAGTAACGAAAACAAACGCTATAAGCTGCCTGATAGGAGAAATAAGAGTTTCACTAATGGGATCTAAAGTTATGAGAGGAAAACTAAAATATATAAAAAGTTTAATGGAAGGAAAATCAAACCAAATGGCAAGGGGAATATTACACATACAGAGAGAAGATAGAAAAAAATGGATGAAAGAATGCAAAGAATACCTAAAAGAACTAAATATAAATATAGAAGCTTTAAAACAAATGAAAAAGCAAGAACTACCAAATAGAATTTATGATTCGGATACAAAAAATGGAAAGAAGATTTGGAGAAGAAAACCAGTGTAAAAATATACAATAAATGAAGAAAATACACAAGGACAAAGAAATGAAGTTCAAGACAATACACCTGCATCTGAGACACTTTTAAGATGCAGAACGTACACATTAAAACTAAACGATAGAAAAATATTCAAAAAGAGTGAGACAAAGTGCCCATTATGTGAAGCTGAAAGAGAAGATTTAGAACACTTTATCTTACACTGTGGTAAATATTTGTATCAAGAAGAAAGACAGAAGTTAAAAGAACTACAAAAACCATACAAAGAAAACAAAGAAGGATTATTAGGAGAATACTTTTCTTGGAAGAAAATATAGGAAACAAAAAAGAGGTATTACAAAATATTTGGATCAAAAGAGCGAGGTGCATAAAAGAACAAGGGAACCAGATCAACTGAAAACAAAACAAAACAAATAGTGAAAGACAAGGAGATAGCCTTGCAAAGTCAATACCTCCGACCTTCATCGCATCGCATTGCCTCGCATATGTTGTTAAAACTGAGTTCCTCCCGAAAACGTCGGTACCAAAAAATTAAAATAACACATGCACATCCTAAATGCAGCTTTCTTATTTATCCTGAAAATATACCTATATAATTAATTATGCACGTAAATATTTATCATTTCACACACTGATATGAGCAAAACAAATGGAAATCATATCTTCAGAAATAAAGATATACAGAATGAAAATCCTTAAAGAGGTCAGCATCTGCCGAAGGCAAACTCGAAATGAAGAAGAGAGTTGGAAAATGAAAGCAAACAAATGAATTGAGCAGACAAAAGCCAGATTAGTTCTTATAATTTAGTTTGGCCCAATTTATATGGAGTAAATTTATACTTCTAATTCAATATTGTTAGTGAAATCAGTGATGAAGACAGAACTAGCACCTCTTTAAAGCGGGAAAAGAGTGTGAAACGGCCAAAAATTTCGAAATAAAACGTTAATTATAATTAACAATGTCTGATGACCAAAGTCGCGTGCTCTCACTTATGCTGATTTAGGACCTTATGAGCTTCAAAACTTTCAATAATTTCCGGACTACCCTAGGAGGACCTTGGTAATTATATCGTCTGAAGGAGAATGTAAAACAACATAAGGGTTTCAAATTTCGTTAGAATCGACCAAATAGAAATTATGTTATTGCCAAAACAAAATAATTCTCGGGCTATCATTTGAAAGAGAATGTAAAATAACACAAGTGTTTCAAATTTCTTTGGGATCGGCAGAATAATACAATTTTAATACTAAAACAAAATAAAGTTAAGCGGGGACCAACGGACCGACCGACCGACATAGTGAGACATAGAGTTGCACGTGACTAAAAATATAAAATTAGGTAAAATTTACATAACATTTAGACAAAAAAATTAAACAATGTCTAACTGACAAAATATAGAGGGATCAATCAATTAAACAATGTTTAACTGACAAAATATAGTGAGATTATTCAATTTTTTCTCTCCATAGAGAGAAGTTTAATAGGAAATCTATCGCTCTTCATGGCCCTATTATAACCAAATCTTAAGGAGTTTTTTTAATAATAAAATCGTAAATATCCTATTTTGGAGAAACTAACTATAACAATGATGGCGCATTTTCCCCTATTTTTGACAAAGTTAAAACTATAGAAATTTTAAAAAAAAATTCTGAACGCCAATCGATTGAAGGAGACATGATTTGATGTCGTTCTCAGTAGAATTTTGTAAATTTGAGGGGGTTGCAAGCTATTCATCAATTATATTAAACAAGTTACTAAAAGTTAGATTAAATTGGATCAAATCTTCTATTTAGAATGTTCATATCCCTCATATAGCTTTATTTCAATAAATCTTGTTCATTGTTATATAAATATTATTATAAATATTATTTTTATTAATTCCCCTTGGCAACGTAGTAAAATTGCATCCATTTTAATGAGTAGAGTTGAGTAACACAAGTTATTCAAAGTTTAGCCAAAGATGTTCATTTTTTTAAAAGTTATGAACGTGGTACAGGGGGAGTTTTATAAAACAGACATAGTGTGATCAATAGTTAATCCCAAGCAATCAACGCTTAAATTCTGTCTCTCTATGAAAA
This sequence comes from Ceratothoa steindachneri, assembly GCA_963969495.1. Lineage (NCBI taxonomy): Eukaryota > Metazoa > Arthropoda > Malacostraca > Isopoda > Cymothoidae > Ceratothoa > Ceratothoa steindachneri. The sequence goes on from OZ018336.1 coordinate 49,358,953, forward strand.
GGAGGCTATAGTGAAAGTTCCTAAATTAAGAGGCCCAATCTTCCCTGTATTCTCCATCGAAAGCCTACCACACGTTTATTTCTTGGGAGTCGATTATTATATTGACATTATTATATTGATGAAGGAGTGCAAGGATTCTTGCCTAAAGAGGATGCAGCAAAAATGGCATTTCATCTACTCTTCTTGATTGAACAAATTCTTAGGGGGCTAATGATTTGGGGGGGAACCTTTTAAAAATGTGTTTCAATTGACGGTTCAAAATTGAGGACCGCGATTGGAGAGCTTTCAATAAGTGCCTTCTCAAAGAGGCAATTTGTTGATACTTCTTATTGCTACTGTAATTTGGAGAGACCCTTCATTTATACAGCTCCCAATCCAGCATTTAGACACTTGTATATCAGGTTCCCATAATGGGGGGTTTCTCTTCTTTCATACTCATTTAATCAAAGATTCACTATGTGATTAATACACTCATGCTACGGCTGACATCTTGAATATCTGTTGCCTCTCGGGCCCGAAAGCCTACAGTTTTCTCTCCAAGTTAAAACATCTGCCGAATGATCTGCGGCTATACATGTATATCTTCTAAGCATTTTCACTTCGTGCAATTCCACACTTTCATTTTAGATATCGATTACAAGATTTCTTGAGGAGATACCCTCGTTGGTCATCGGATTAAATGGAGAATCCTCACAGCCATATTTTGGCATTAAAGTCTCGAACTTTGATTATGTTATTTAATTAATTAAGTTATTAAATGTTCTGGGAATTCTTGGATCTTGAGGTTCCCAAGATCTTTGAAATATGTAACAATCTTTGCTACCCGGAATTCTTGGATCTTGAGGTTCCCAAGATCTTTGAAATAGGTAACAATCTTTGCTACCAGGAATTCTTGGATTTTGAGGTTTCCAAGATCTTTGAAATAGGTAACAATCTTTGCTACCAGAAATTCTTGGGTCTTTAGGTTTACAAGATCTTTGAATTAGGTAATATTCTTGTTACCAGGAATATTGGATCTTGAGGTTCCCAAGATCTTTGAAATAGGTAACAATCTTTGCTACCAGAAATTCTTGGGTCTTTAGGTTTTCAAGATCTTTGAATTAGGTAATATTCTTGTTACCAGGAATATTGGATCTTGAGGTTCCCAAGATCTTTGAAATAGGTAACAATCTTTTCTAACTGAAATTCTTGGATCTTAAGGTTTCTAAGATCTTTGAAATAGGTAATAATCTTTGCTACCAGAAATTCTTGAATCTTGAGGTTTCCAAGATCTTTAAAATAGTTAACAATCTTTGCCCTCCGAAATTCTTAAATCTTGAAGTTTCCATGATCTTTGAAAAAGGTAACAATCTTTGCTACCCGAAATTCTTGGAATTTGAGGTTTCCAAGATCTTTGAAAAAGGTAACAATCTTTGCTACCTAAAATTCTTGGAATTTGAGGTTTCCAAAATCTTTGAAATAGGTAACAATCTTTTCTACCCGGAATTCTTGGATCTTGAGGTTCCCAAGGTTTTTAAAATAAGTAACAATCTTTGCTACCAGAAATTCTTAGATCTTGAGGTTTCCAAGATCTATGAAATATGTAACAATCTTTGCAACTCGGAATTCTTGGATCGAGATGTTCCCAAGATCTTTGAAATATATAACAATCTTTGCTACCCTCAAACGTTCTTGCAAGGTGCCTAGATTTAACAAAAAAAATCCTTTTAAATTCAATTTAAAGGTTTTTTAGGCTGATTGCCCGTATATATATATTAGGGCTAAAGATTTTGTTTTTAGGTTAGAATTAGACATTATTTTTCTAGTCAATTTTGCATATTCTGATAAATTACTTTGTTTTTTTGGTGATATATTCTTTTTTTCGTCAAGATTAAAATAAGTGAAGTTGAAGAAATCATGTTGCAATGTCACCCCTTAAATCAGAAAACAAATAGGTGAACCCTCATTTACAAACGATTGTTTTTTACTTTTGATATTGATTTCGATTTGCCTCTTACGCCTAGGCCATCCGAGGTAAGCCCTGGAACATAGGCTAACATGCCTCATCAAATTCCTCTCACCAATGTCAATCAAAGCCAAAATCTAATTCAATTATCGTCACTCGATTAGTTAACCTGCCCATTCGGTCTTTCTATTTAATGGTACATGTGAAGGAAAATCACAAGGCTCGAGCCTAGGAAATGGGCTGAGTAATCTAGAATTGTATTCCCTAGGAGAGAATATTGTGTCTAATGACCAAAATAAAGAACTAAAACGATTCATACATCCATCGGAACGAAACATTCAACTCCGGATGACTACTATGCTTTAGTATCAGCCGCCGGATGTGACAAGTTTAAGAAACTGTTAAACACATTGCACAAAATGTAAAATTGTCCCCGCAATCATTGTTTATCCGTATGCCATGCGATATGAAATAAAATAGGAAAAAAAGGATTTCAACAAAGAACAAGTTATTAATTGGTTGATGAATAAAGTTATCTGTGCAAACTTCTCTCCACAAGCACAAAGGATATTGCAAGGAAATGCTTGGTTAGATGTGAATCCAAGTATAAGCATTATCAAAGATATAGAAATGTGTTCTAAACTAAATCGGATTGGAACGAACCGGGAGAGATAAAGAGGCATTAATTTGGTTCAGTATCATGGTGTCAAACCAAACCCACCTCGGAACTTATTACACCCACGACAGAAACAGCGCCTTTCTCACGACAAAAGGACCCTCACTCCAGACTATTTATGGCCACCAATGTGTAAAAAATCTAATAGAGATTAATGAATGTCTGTTAGAATGTATGTATGATTATATTGATATATATATATATATATATATATACATATATATATATATATATATATATATATATATATATATATATATATATAATATATATGAATATATAACCGCTATCAAAAGCTACTTAGAGGAAACTTTAATGCCAACAAATGTCACCATTGTGGTTGCCCCGGGAGGTAATATAGGCCATTAAAATTTGGCAAAAGTAGCGCTCCCTGGTTGTTAGGGTAGGTTAGGCTAGGTTCGAATTTTTTTCTTTCCTAGGTTTTGGAAAAGTAATCGCGGGTATGAGTTGCAATTAAAACATCAACATTTGACGTGAAATATAGAAAGGTTTACCAGACCAATTATGCCAATGCATTGTTAAAAACACGCAATGATACATGTAGGGGAATCGTCACTTCCCCCTCCCCCCACCCCGTTCACTCTTGGTGGAGTCACAAGGCGGTTACCGAAAGACATGCAGCCCAGGCATCGGCGAGTCAGAAGCGTAACCGCAGCGTGGCATAACTCGGTGCCATGAAAGACCCTAAAGGTCAAAATGTAAGATTTTCCCCAGGAGAGTAAAATCTAGTTTCACGTCAAATAAGAAATCGGAGACGTGTTTCTCCCAATCTCGAAGGCTAACGAGGAGCCGATGTTTGACTTCGTGGGAAAAACCGTTGACCAAAAGAACTCGCCTGGGGCCGTCCTCAAGCCCCTTCCTACCCTTATCACTCCCCCAGTGGGGTAACGAGGTATAAATGAGGAACTCTGAGTAAAATTGAGGTAGTATACGTCAGTCTCTAGGTGACTAAGTCTTCAGATCAAACCGAACTTCTGAGACTGGAGAGGTAGTGTACTTGGCTCGCCAGACCAAGAAGTACCCTGCAAGAGAGGCAGGGCTACCTACCTTAAGGGGCTAAGAAGAAGCTTATCCTCGAGCTAGTCCCAGGTTATCAAACCAAACGATAAGTTAACTTTGTTAAGTTCAACTTACTCTCGCCAGAGAGAGACTCCTCATATCCTGGTGCATCTTAATCATTAGGGGTATTCCTCGTCCTTGAGGAATTAAGAAAAGAAGAAGGAAAAGGCTCCCTCGTCAAGCCAGTTACTCGGTGGCCACACCGAACTCATAAGTTAACTTAATGAGGAACCAAGTTCAACTTGTTCTCGTCAGAGAAATCCCCCCCGTTATACTTGCCCTTGAAGAACACTGGAACTGAGAAGAAGCTGATCCTCGAGCTAGTTCCCGGTTATCAAACCGAACTTTAATGAGGAACCAAGTTCAACTTATTCTCGTCAGAGAAACCCCCTTCTTGATCGTCGCCCTTGAAGAAAACCATCCCCGAGTTCAGTCCTCGTCCATGAGGAAATAAGTAACGAAGGAGAAAAGCTTTTGCTCGAGCTCGTTACTCGGTGGTCACACCGCACTCCAAGTTAACTTGATTTAAGAACCAAGTTCGACTCACTCTCGACAGAGAGACCACGACTGCTTAGGGGTTGCATAAAGCACCGTATTTGTTCTCGTCCTTGAGGACCCCCCTTCCCCCGGAAGAACGTGTGCACCCCTCAGCTGCCACCCTTGCCAAAACAACCGTGTGATTTCGCCCAGCTACATCTGGCAAGACGGCACGCGTCGTGAGTCAATAACATTTCTGAGGCCTTTTAAACTAGAGATGAGTCCGTAAGCATAATTCTTATATTATTGTTGTGTGTAGAGAAATTAACCAATTTTTGTGGGTAAACTAATTTAATTGATTCTTGTTTATGATAATATTCAGAGTATTACTGTAATTAATGTTTAGATGTTGTGTATTTAATGGTTAAAGTTAAAATATAAGTTTATTTTGGGAATGAGTGTTGTTTCGTTTATATCTTTACGTGTTTCGGAACGGCTCTGTTCGTTAAGATATTCAGATATCAATATATATTAGACACTCCTTAGCACTCTTAGAATTGAACAAAAATGGGGGGAATTCTACGACATAAATAAAAGTGGTTTCAGGTTTGTAGGTCTTTATTAGAAAGAACCCAGCAGTTTCTAATTAAAAAAGAACCAACACGTAAATGAATATTAGGAATAAGAGAATAATTGACGAGAGGAAAACTGGTTGAGTTAGTGGTGGTAAAAATCTGAAGGTAATTGGTAGGCCAAGTGGTAAATTTGTTTTCGGAGTGGTACTTCAATCAGCATAGTGGTGGGATTAAGGGTAAGTTATGCTGAGCGCTACCTGGTGAGTGGTAGCATAATTACCTGAGAATACAGAAAGGAAAATTCGACGGACCAACACAAAATGGATCCGGTCAAAAGATTTTACCGACAAGCCCAAAGTCTGGGACTTGAAGGCACAGAGATGCATGACTACGTCATGGCAGAACTAAGAAGAGATTGTGAAGAAGAAAAAAGAGTTTTGGATATAGAAGAAGAACAATAATTAATAAAGTTGGATAGAGAAACAGAGGATATAATAAGAGAGGAAAAAAGAGAATGTGAATTGATGGAAATACGGATGAACCGGAAAAGTGAAGAATCCCGAATACAGCGTCAAATAGAAATAGAGGAAAGAAGATTCTCAAGAGGAAGTAAGACAAACGAAAGAATAAGACAGTTGAAAAGAGAAGCAAAAGAATTCAGAATAAGGATAGAAATGGAAGATGAAGAAAGAAGAATAAAGATAAAGCTGGAAGATAAAGAAAGAAGAACTCGACGGGAAAAGGAAATAGCGAAAGCAGAAAAAGAAGCCGGGGAAAGGAGAATAAAGAGGTTAAAAGAGTCGAAAGAGAGGAGAATAAAGATTGAAAAAGAAATTGATGAAAGAAGAATACACAGGGAAAAAGAACTTGCTCAAGCTGAAAGAGTTGAGAGAGAAGAAAAGAAAAGTTTGCTCGCACTCAAAAGAGCACCTATCGAGAATCTGATAGAGGCCGAGGAAGTTGGAGCTCGGCCTGGACCTAAGAAAGGACCATCGAGGGAAACCCAGCCACGTGGGGCAACGATGGAAGAAGTAGAAAGTAGGGGTTAGGTACCAGCATGTGTACCTAAGGAAGAACCTACGAGGAGAACCCAGCCAAATGGGGTTATCAGGGAAGAAGAAGAAGGTAGGGTAGAGGTACGAGCAGGTGTACCTGAGGAACTACCCACGAAGAGAAGTGAGTCAAATGAGTTGACAAGGAAGGAGGAAAGTGGTGCTATTGCGATACACCCAGGTAAAACTAGTCAAATGGTAGACACAGATGAGTATCCCCTCACTTTAGTAGTCACCTCCCCGAAAGGAACGTCCTCGGAGTTACCGCTAAATCGCCAAGTCGTAGTGAGCGCCACGCCCATTAACGACCTCAAAGGGAAATGTTTTCTTGATCCCCAAAGATTGAACCTAGACACGATCTTCCCGTGTACATGGTTAAAGGAAATCTATAGGACCCACGCTCCCATTAATTATGCCCCGCTGCAACAGGCCGCTCTAGCCATAATGTTCAATTAAAAGGTAGTCAAGTACCATAAGAAGGTTAATTTGAGAAGGTTGAAATACTGCTACCATTTGGTAACATACTGGGGTAGACTCAATAACCCGAACGACCGACTCAGGCGGGTTAAAGTATTGGTATTAGAGCACCATTTTTAGTATTAGCTTCATCAAAGGAGCCGATAAAGGACAGCTGCGATATAGGCGGAGACGAAATACCATTGAGGGTTATTTCAGTACCTAATGACCGTGAAACCGTGTTTTCATTTGTTGTTCGTGTTAATATTTATCGGTAGGATTTAAGTTCTCAAAAACTTAGATATGTAAGGAAGTAACTTGTTTTTTTTTGTTGTTTTTTGGAGAGTAATCGACAAATTAAGGTTTTTTAATTTTATGTAAAATTGTATTGTGAGTAGGTCTAGTTCGACACATTGCCTGTGTAAACGCGCGCGAGGGCGCTCATGTGTAAGGAAACTTAATGTAAGAGAGAGCTCAAAGAAATACAACTTTGCTAATCTGGACTAGGTTGAGTAAGTTGTTTTAAGTTCCCGGGAGTCCCCCCCACCCCAGTAAGTTCTTCGATGGGAGGTGTGTAGGGGAATCGTCACCCCCCCCCCCCCGTTCACTCTTGGTGGAGTCACAAGGCGGTTACCGCAAAAACATCCGCACAGGCATTGGCGAGTCAAAGCGTAACCGCAGCGTGGCACAACTCGGTGCCATGAAAGACCCTAAAAGTCAAAATGTAAGATCTCCCCAAAGGAGAGTGAGATCCAGTTTCACGTCAAATAAGAAATCGGAGACAAGTTTCTCCCAATCTCGAAGGCTAACGAGGAGCCGATGTTTGACTTCGTGGGAAAAACCGTTGGCCAAAAGAACTCTCCTGGGGCCGTCCTCAAGCCCCTTCCTACCCTAAGCAATCCCCCAGTGGGGTGACGAGGTATAAATGAGGAACTCTGAGGAAAATCGAGGTAGTATACATCAGTCTCTAGGAGACGAAGTCTTCGGATCAAACCGAACTACCGAGACTGGAGAGGTAGTGTACTTGGCTCTCCAGACCAAGAAGTACACTGCAAGAGAGGAAGGGCTACCTACCTTAAGGGGCTAAGAAGAAGCTCATCCTCGAGCTAGTCCCAGGTTATCAAACCAAACGATAATTTAACTTTGTTAAGTTCAACTTACTCTCGCCAGAGAGAGACTCCTCATATCCTGGTGCACCTTAATCACCAGGGGTATTCCTCGTCCTTGAGGAATTAAGAAAAGAAGAAGGAAAAGGCTCCCCCCCGAGCCCGTTACTCGCTGGCCACACCGAACTCATAAGTTAACTTGGTGAGGAACCAAGTTCAACTTGTTCTCGTCAGAGAAATCCCCCTCCGTTATACTCGCCCTTGAAGAACACTCTAACTAAGTAGAAGCTGATCTTCGAGCTAGTTCCCGGTTATCAAACCGAACTTCAAGTAACCTATTCTCGTCAGAGAAACCCTCCCCTCCTCGATCGTCGCCCTTGAAGAAGACCGTCATCAAGTTCTGTCCTTGTCTATGAGGAAATAAGTAACGAAGGAGAAAAGCTCCTCCTCGAGCTCGTTACTCGGTGGTCACACCGCACTCTAATTGAACTTGATTTAAGAACCAAGTTCGACTCACTCTCGACAGAGAGACCACGACTGCCTAAGGGTTGCATAAAGCACCGTATTTGTTCTCGTCCTTGAAGAACCCTCCCCCCCCGGAAGAACGTCTGGACCCCTCAGCTGCCACCCTCACCAAAACAACCGTGTGATTTCGCCCAGCTACATCTGGCAAGACGGCACGCGTTGTGAGTCAATAACATTTCTGAGGCCTTTTAAACTCAAGTTTAGTCCGTAAGCCTAATTCTTATATTATTGTTGTGTGTAGAGAAATTAACTAACTTTTGTGGGTAAACTAATTTAATTAATTCTTGTTCATGATAATATTCAGAGTATTGCTGTAATTAATGTTTAGATGTTGTGTATTCAATGGTTAAAGTTAAAACATAAGTTTATTTTGGGAATTAGTGTTGTTTCGTTTATATCCTTACGTGTTTCGGAACGGCTCTGTTCGTTAAGATATTCAGATATCAATATATATTAGATACTCCTTAGCACTCTTAGAATAGAACAAAAATGGGGGGAATTCTACGACAATACATAATATCAGCATGCCCGAGACTCGAACAATTTAGATATTTAGTTAAAACTCGCGCCCATTTGCTCGAGGCGCGCTAAAAGTCTGCCCCCTCACTCGTTTGCTCGCCATGCCGCACTAATGCAATGTGAAAATAGTTCTCTGTTAGTCTTTCATTATACACTACTCCATTATTTAATGGTAAAATAAACCTCATATTTTATACCTACCACCTTTTAATTGCGCTATTTTTATCAAGCAGATAGTTGAATTTGTATAAGATAGTTTTTTATGCCCTGATAACGTCGGGTATCTTTGCTAGTATTTGTATATATCTATTTTAACTTACTAGAATTTTAGCGCCTTGTTTGGAGGAGTCTTGTTATACTAGGAAGAGATTACTATAAAATTTGAGTAATTATTATTATTAATGGCATATGAACAACAAGAGTAAATTAAATAGAATAAAGCTAACTCATTTTATGACAGAACGCTTCTAGCATTGTATATCGACCTTATATGTTATACTTATATTGCATACTGAAATTGGTCATTTTTAGGTGAATATAAAATATGCAGAAGTATATATGTGTGTAATTATATATACATACTCCATTCACTCTTAATAAGAAACCAGATATGTTGATTCCCTTAAAACTATTGCTTTAATTTAAATTCAGCAATATTTAGGGTCAAATCATATTACTTGACTCCCCCTTCCTTGGAACAACTCGTCTTTTCATTTCTCGCGGAGTTATGCCCTACCTCTTTGCCAAATAAGAAGACTAATTAGAATGAAAGCCGTTCTATTGAAGGCCCATTCCAATGTGATGGTTGAACCAACTCCTTGTTCCGGTCACTCGATCTGGCAAAAATATCCACTCCAACTTCTCTACTCCTACGTTCTAAGAATACTACCAAAGAATCCTGTCTGACCTAATTTCAACTCCAAGGGGCGATTAGATCAGATATTAAAGTCCTTCTAGCGTGTGTGCAGTAAGGTAAGATTGGAAAAAACGCGTGTTTGTCATAAAATTACTTAATTTATTTCGGCTCCACCTAGTTCTGGAAATTATCTTATTTATAGCTTGGATAATGTTTTGAACGCTAGCTTAGCTGAGAATTTTACACAGGCTAACCACCTACTAGTTTGATACCAGGCCTTTTGAATTCTGTAAAATGGGTAAAAGTAGTTCAGATAAAGTAATAATAAAACTTAGTAAAATAGCACTCCTGTTTGCTACATTTCATTGGCCTGAGCGTCTTTAATCATTGCAGATTTTCTACATCTTGGCGGCACTCCGTGACCAGAATTAGGTCACCTTTCAATAAGACACCCTAAGGTGAGGCTCACTTTTGTATCTCGAAGTCCCTTTTTGCAAATCAGTGCTGAACACCCAGCATTTTAAAAATAACCAAGAAATTACGGAGCTATTCCTGGTGGTGACAAGGGGTCGTTCTCGTTTAATACACGTCATAATAACACCAACTACCGCTAGATCAATTTGCCCGGCAACCCCAAACTAAGAGTCACAAAAGAGTTGTGAAAAATGGACACTAAACTACCTCGCAGTTTTGCGTACACAATCAAAAATAAACTCATAAAAACACCATATTCACAGAAAACCTAAAGTGTCTACCATATAGCTTGCAAAGATCGCAACCAATCTCTGACTGAACAAGAATTGTTAACCAAAACTTTCAATAATTCCCGGACTACCCTTGTGAAGACCTTGGGAATTATATAATTCGAAAGAGAATGTAGAAAAAAAGATAAGGTATCAAATTTTGTTAGAATCAGCAGATAGTTACAATGTTACTACGAAAGCAAAAAAAAAGCAATACTGGGACAAAGTGACCGACATAGTGAGATGTAGAATCGCCTGCTACTAAACAAGTTCAGCTGACCAAAAGTCGCGTGCTCTAACTTATTCTGAACCTCACAAATTTCAATAATTCCAGGACTAACTTTGGAAGAACCTTCGCAATTATATTATTCGAATGACAATTTAAAACAACGTACGGGTTTTAAATGTCATTAGAATTAGCCGAGTAGTTATGAAGTTATTGCCAAATAATTCACCGGCTAACTTAGGGGCGACTTTGGCAAATAGTTCTTTCGAAAGTGAATGTAAAACAACATAAGGGTTTCAAATATCGTTAGAATCGGCCCGATATCTATGATATTATTCCCAAAACAATTCCCTGGCTAACTTTGGGAGGACTTTAGCAATTATATAACTCCAAATAGAATGTAAAAATACATAATTTCTTTTGGATTTCGTTAGAATCGGGAGAATAGTTATGATGTTATTGCCAAAACAAAATACTTCCCGGGCTAACTTGGGAGGACCTTGACAATTATATCTTTCCAAAGAGAATGTAAAACAACATAAGCCTTTCAAATTTTGTTATAATTAGCCAAATAGTTACAATGTTATTCCCCCCTCCCCAAAAAAAAGCAAAACGAGGACAGACCGACTGATCGAGTGAGATATAAAGTCGCTCGCAAATAGACTCGCACGCGACTAGAAAGCGGCAGCAACTAAGAGAAACTTACTTAATAACACAAATATAAAACACCCACCAGAAACACAACCAATACTCTCATCACATCTCATAAACCAAATACACGGGACAGAATATTTACTGGTTCTACGGGATTCCATTCGCTCGTTCAATCTATATCCAAGAAGCTTACACATTATCTATTCTTTAATTGATTGATTTATATCATCAGACACAAGTATTCCGTAGTTCAACACAAGATTATCCCTTGACCAAAAGAATTAATATATTATGTAGCATTTTGCCTTCTCTTTTCATTTTAATATTATTATTGTTCCCTGCCTTTTAACATCGTTTTGTTTAAAGAAGGCGTAAGTGACTCAAATGTTTATTGTAGAGTTGAAAGATGAAGCGCGAAGTCGCCAAACTATTCCTGTACTTAGAATAAAATTAATTGCATTTGACTAAGGTAAATATCCTTTATCATGTTAGGATAAGTAATGTAAGCGCATAAAAATGCCTCGAAACATCAACCAGGTGTTCTAAATGGCTTGTCACTCTCTGTAGAACACCTGCAAGATATACCGAGGTTTGCCAAAATTCACTTAGACCCATTTTATTTATCTTTTGATTTGTTTACGTGTGTGATAGAAAAGGTTCCCTCAAACAAACTTAAATTTCTACTTTTCCAAAACTTGTCATTAAAATTTCTTTACATTGTGTGTCTAAATGGGAGTCTAAAGAAACGAGATCTCTGCTTTCCTGCCCAACCCTCAAGTTGTCAACCGTTTGACTGGGAGAAAAGCCTTTGAAAGTGCTCCGAAACTCAAAGTGACTGCGCTCGCGAAGAAGAAATTCTCGGTGGCCACGGTGTCTAGGTCGTGAAGAAAGTGGGGGTCAAAAGATGAGGTGCGTCGAAAAGCTGTTGTCGCCTTTTTTGTATCTTGAAAAGTCATGCTAATTAAATGTCAGAACGACCGCGTGATAAGCATCAGCCAGGACATCTCCGAGGGCAGTTATGTTTCCAGAGCTGTAGTTCGCCGCTGGTTATAGGCTTACCGCAGCCGATTACATGGACATCTTGGGAAAGAAGTTCCTGCCTTGAGTGAGAAAGATCATGAAGAAGGTCGACTATTTCTTTCAGCAGGACGGTGGCTCGTCTCACACGGCCAAGGCCTTACAAGCGGGGTTGGGGCTGAACATAAACCTTGATTGAAGTAATTTTGGCTATCTCAGTCGTCCGACCTCAATCCCCTCGACTAAAGCGTGTGAGCGCATGTCGACCAGCTAAAGACACCGTCAACCACGTGTGGGATAGCATGAGGAATGATTTCTTTTACAACGTCTTTGCGATTTTCAGGCTTGCCTGGAACACAAGCTCACCGCCAATAACGGCTACTTTGATTACTATTTTAATTCAAATACATATGTATATGTTAAACAATGAAGATGTGTATAACTATATCAAAACTATCATTTTCTTCTTTATTCAGAGCGTCGTAAGAGGTGTAACAGGATAGTTGCATTACTTGGTTTCTAAATAACGTAAGAGAAGGAATAGTAAATAGGTAAAGAAACAAATATTTATTAATATTTATATCTATATAATATTTTATCTATGCATATATTGATTATAAAAGGGAAATATAAGGTATGTCAAAATTAAAGTTGTTCTTCTGAAGGCAACAAGTGGATCGGAATAAACTGTACATACAAGCGCCCGAATTTTCTTACGATCAACTAAGATTCGGAAATCCTACGAAAAACAGGGTTATGCATTCGTACAACTAATTTACCTATGAGCAGAAATCAAAGCCTTTATGACAGACAATTTTAGATGTCTTGACTTTGAGGCAAACCAGCCCCCCCAAAAACAGCTGTAGTTTTTGGTCCATAATCCCTTCTCGTGTGTTTTTGCACACCAGCTTCAAAATAGAGCTATTAGGTCATTACACCAGCTCATCCACTCCGAAGTAATGTTCGTCTGATGCGCTTTAATGGATAACCTAAAGAAGATTGACACTCGTATTTTCGCTGCTTCCAATATAGTTTGTTTGATTGCTAACGATTACCGATTTTTTAGTCTGTTGATGCTCTCTAAAACTCTTATTACACCATGTTAGCTTTCACCAAACCAATGTACGCCATCTTTAGCCAAACTTGGAATATCTTGCGCTGCTCAACTCCACACATCGACTATGATACAATATTATTCCGTTGCAATGGTAGAAAAGTCATATTTCTAGAATTATTATCATAAAATTAATATAAATAAAAAGTTTGATTAAAAATTATCAAAGGATTTTTTGATTAGGAATTTGTTTAAATAAGATTAATGCATAGCTTGAAACCCCCTTAATTATAAAAATTTCTCCGGAAATATCTCCTTTATTCAATTTGCCTTTCATAAAAATTCCATATTTTTCTTTAATTTTAATTATTAAAAAAGGGAGAAAATCATTCCTCTTCGAGCTTCCTAAAATATGCCATTTATGACTTTTTATTAAAAAGAAACTTTAACATTTGACAAATTTTGCCAAAAAATGTCTAAAAATATTTTGCCAGATATTTAAAAAAGGGAAAAAATATTGCATATATTAAGTATTAAAATATATTTTGGTCCTTTGATTATTGGTTACAATAAGGCTAAAAAGAGCTACAGATTTCTTTTTAAATTTTCTCTTGTTAAGAAAGACTTAAATTTGTATATTAGGAACTGCCGTTGATTGTTTCTTTGATATTGTTAAATTTCTTTCATAAATATTTCAGTAATTGATTTATAAAGAGTATACTTGGTGTAAAGGGTAGGCCCTCGGATTCCCATGCTTTCTCTTTCTCATCATAGCTTACGGTGTTTTGCGCAGGTCGACCCGCTTCGAGACTACCATTTTTGGCCTAGACTTAGGTAGCTTACCAGTCTATTTACGTAGAGGAAGCGCCTTATTTCCCCCCCCCCTTTGTGCCCCACTCACTTTTCCCCTTTTGGACTGAAGGATATAAATGGGGCCCTGAGGCCTTTTAATTTATTCTGTTGTGAGGATTTTGCCTTAATTGCTCCGCTGAATCGTTTTCCGTCACTTGCCTTTGGCGTTGTCCATTTTTTGGAGATCCGTAATGTAGTCCTTCCTGCAGCGAGGATTTTCTGCTATTGATTCTTGTCAGCGTTTTCGCTGCACCTCTGTCGGCTGCATCGAATTGTGCTCTTCCAGTTACATTTTCATGTGTTCTCTTTGGGAAGCCGTTCACACTGGGCACGTGAAATCTCTCCCCCAGTCACCTCGCCATTTCCTCTTTGTGGAATTCTGTCATCTCGAATTGCTTCTCTCGGATCGTTGGGCCTTCGAATCATCGTTCCCCGTGGCCTCGACGCTTTTCGCCATGATATCGCTGTCTGTGGGTTTATCCCCTCCGAAGACCGTGATCGCATTTACCCCTGTGGACTTGAATCGAATTCCCTCACCATTGCTGAGCCTCTTTCGCCTGGGTTTCCGACGTGGGTTATAGCGTCACTGCTCTGGGATCAGGTATTTTGGAGTATTTTTCTCATCTTACGTCCCCTTTTCATTAATCAAGTGTTATTCTTGTAACTTTGAGCCTTCAGGTAATGGATGTAAGAAAGGGAGGTTATTCTGGGAACACCTGTCACTAGAGTAGCAAAGCCTATTTCATCTTCAACGGCACGTGTCGTTTCGGCTTTCAACAATTTATCCATAGAACCCATTTTTGTATGCGCGAATATCTTTTTGGTTAAAACGACTTGTGGTCGTTCGATGATGATAAGAATTTGTGACTTTTCTGATTGTTTGATGACCCCCGTATAATTTGTTAACAGTTACTTCATTTCATTTTATTTTTTTGTAAATAATACTGTATATACTTTTTATGTGTGTATTTATTTAACTCCTTGCAGATACCTAGTATTTTAGCACCGTCCTGATAAATTCTGGTGAATTTCTGGTAGGTCTTTAGATCCCTGGTCTTCTATAAATTTTATGTGTGTATTATATTTGGTCCGTGTGAACCGGGTTCCGCGATAGCCTTGACACTTGGGGAGAACAGCGCCATTAGATAGATCGATCCCCTATGAAGACTGGTGGTGTTCTGATTGTCCACCCCAATCATTTTCGGATTCCCAGTCAGGAGGATCTTATGTGCATATTACCAGTACCGGTAGCGGGAAGTGCAGGGTCGCTACCCCTTCACAATAGTGCCCGAGAGGGGCTCCAGGATACCGACTTAAGATTGTTAAACGTTTGAGGAGGTTGGATTCCTCCATTCTCTGACGCCTGACGTTTTTTATTTGTTTCGTTCTTAAGTTTATTAATTTGTATGTTTTTCCACTTTTTTATTTCTAATAGAGTCTAAGATTAGGCTACCTTTATATTTCGTTTAAAATACGGTTGGTGGAAGTTGCCCAAGCTGGACACATAAGAATATATATATATATATATATATATATATATATATATATATATATATATATATATATATATATATATATATATATATATATATATATATATGTATATATATATATATATATATATATATATATATATATATATATATATATATATATATATATATATATATATATATACATTTCTCTCATGAGCGCGAGAGAATGATGAAATAAATCCAACTTCATACTTTGACAAAATCAGAGCTGGAGTGGGATTCGAACCGTGCACATTGAGGGAAAGCGGTTACTCGCTGCCTAAATGTGCACGGTTCAAATTCCACCCCAGCTCGGATTTTTTCGAAAAAAGAAATAACTATTTCCGATAAAAAATTATTCCGTTTTCTCTTTTCTGCGGTGAAGTTGGATATATATATATATATATATATATATATATATATATATATATATATATATATATATATATATATATATGCTCCCTCCTTTCAAGGAATAGAGAAAACATCGATACTTAACCTTCCGTCACTCAGACCATCTGGCATTGTATTAGAAAAAATTCTTTAGTCTTTCGGACAGACCTGAAAAATTTCTTTCCCGGACCAATATCTTAATACCAAGAGATAAAATCCTTCTTCTTATAAACATAAATACTTCTATGGCGAAGTCAAGCAGTGATAGTTTTTTCCCTTAAGCCACGAGACGCAAAAACTCACCCAAATGACACTTTCTTCCAAGCTCACCTTATGACAGGGAGAAACGAAATATTCGTTGTACCCAAACTGAATTGGATAGGCTCAGACGATTGATAAACATAGTTTTATCCCATACACTTTCGCTCTATAGGGAGAAACAGCACTTCTTGATTATTCTTTCTTATTTTTTTTCTTATTAGATAATTGATTCATTCTTTCCAAAAGTATGCACGTTTTCGTTCCTCACCCTCAATTCTCCTGAAATTTGCGACTTTCAATTCAACTCTTTTCTATTCATTGTCATCCTCCTGTAATCCTTCGCTGGAATTATAAAATCTAAAATATTAGGGTAAACATTGTTGTTAAATCAATTTTAAAGAAATAAAGATTTCTTGAAAAAGGTTATACCCTCGCTTGTAAAAGAAAAGGTAAATATTGGACAATTGCAATCGTAATTGGCTATAAGATATATTTGGCTAAAGAGGAAAATAGCCCTAGCATCTGCAGAAAGTAGTAAACCAAAGGAAGTAAGAGTCAATTTGTCACACACATGATTTTTTAAACAACTCTGCACTGCATCGCAAAAATCATGTACAAGACAAACGTATAAACCACGGTAATCACACTTTCTTTCGTTTCCTTCCTGAGTTTCAGACTAGCTTATCATACCCTTAATTTTCCCAAATTGAGCTACTTTACTCCTACAGAGGTTAACAATTATCATCATAATCTCAAGTCCCTGGTAATAGACTGACCTACACTATAATTGATGGAATTTCGTCACTTGTAAGAGGCCCCACCATCTTAACCCACTAGAGGGAAATTTTGGAAAATTTAACCCCTCCACGGCTCAAAAGATTGACCTTTTTGCTCAATCCAACAGACTAGCCAATCTTCCACATGATGCCCTCCTAAGCACGATAAAGCTACCCTTTGATATATTGTGAGCTCGGATTTACCTCCAGAATCTTTAGTCCGACTATTTCCAGCAAATATTCAGGAACTGCTTGAGATTTTGACTCAAAAAACCACTCTGGTACAACTTAATTGAATGCTGTTAAATTCCCTAGCCATACATTGATCTAAAGAAAGGATTCCATAGGCTTAGTGAACTTCCTTAGAAGGTATATTAAAAATGTCACTCTACTCTTATTTCTTACCCAAATTCCATATATTTCAAGGAAATAATTAAGCAGAATTCGTTTTAGAATCAGTAAAGAATGACAGGTAGCAATGGCCAATCTTTTACTTCACCCAAAGCAAGATACCCAGCTTTCTCTAATAAAGTATGCTTCAGACATGGATCTTGCCGCTGTTTTGCAACGATTTTCTGACGAACAATGAGAAACATTAGAAAACTTTAGTAAAGACGTAATAGGCTCTGAATTAAAATATTCAACATATCACACGGAATTAATCATTCTATCTCGTAAAACTAATCATTTCTCACAGTTGCTTGAAAGTTCGACTTTCTACGTCCTTATCGATTGATAAGCAATCATTGGATCAACTAGGTCATTCACAACCAAACACTATCTGAAGAATGATTGTGCATTTGAGCTCATTATTAAATGCTTTAATGATATTTGACACATATCCCACCAACAATTAGAGCACAAAACCCTGCAACACAATACATCTACATCATCATCACAAAATATAACTCTTATCCCTTCATGTCAAAGTCAACTCAACCAATTCCTTCATTCACTATCATAAATTATGAGACTCTAGCCAATCCCATCTGACGTATGTGTGTTAGGTTGCTTTGCAAAAGAGACCTTCTCCTCAGCATAAATTCCTTTAGAATGTGATCATTCTAAACGATTTGTCCGCCATTATATTATATATTTTCGGCAATTTACTTACACTATAGGAAGCCAAAGTACACAATACACGAAACCACCCAATACACAATTTGCTCCACTTGGAACACACACGGCTTCATACCATCGATATCGACTTTTTAAATGCTTTTCTAACAACACAAGATTGTTACAGATATGTTTAAAAGTATGGAAGCATATCCCCTCAAAGATATAATATCAAAGTATGTAGTAGAACATTTTTTCCAAAAAATCTGTCTCACGTATGTCACTCAACTCTAGATAATCCGTCATAATGTATCAGAATTCCATTCAGGAATTACTGAAACTCACGCAAGAGAACAGATCATTACTTCTGAGGTTAATGTGGCTAAAAATGCCATTATGAAAATATGTCACAGAAATATAATGCATTCTTGGCTACTTAAATCTAATCAAGAACAGAGAATCATTACAATAATGGTCTATAAAACAAAGCGAAGTAGCAATGAATTCTCTTGTATCCATTATTTCCAGAACCTTGAGCTTACAAGCAACTTTCCTTCCTAAAGAGTTAAGTGCACACAGGTTTTCGTAAAGGACAATCACATAGGTACAACATTCTCCTCCCAATAAAAACCCCCCATACAAGGTCATACAAGGAAGAAAATCTGCTTACACTCTCTATGGTAGCAAAGGAAAGATTCCTTTTCAGAATGGCAATTTAAAACCTGCATACATAGAACAACATACACACCTCATACAAACAACACCCATATAGTTTCTAACAGACAAAATCATAATATTCAACTTAAACAAACACTCCGTCTTCTTTCGAATAATGGAACCTCCAAGTGCAGAGGGGACTTTAGCTTGCTCAGAAATAGCTCTCACAGATATTCAATCTAAAGGAAATTTAATTATTTGCTACCCAATGGTATGAAAAACTTCTTTGTTCTTTGGCATTGCTCAAAGTGTACGTCTTTATTCTACTTATTCTACCTATCAATTAGTTATTTACATCTCTTTTTCAGCCACATCAATCACATATGGATTATAGGAAAATAATTATCAATGAATGATGGTGTTAATATTCGACAATTTACATAATTTCTTAACGAATTTATAAGATTTCTTTTGTTTTTTAATATTCTCTCAGGTTTTTAGAGTGGTTCACTACTTTGGTCACATCCTAAATTTTGTTTAAAATTATGCTAAGCTACCTACCAAACCTAAACTAAGCAAATCTAAGATATTTTACCTACCTAAACTAAACTCGACTAACCTAAACTAACATATCAAACCTCACCCTAATTAAGCTAACAAACAATAGCCTAACCTAACAAACATAACCTACCTTACCCACTCTCATATAAGCTAACCTCATCTAACCTATCATACCTAACATAATCAACCTATCATAACATAAACTAACATAACCTAATCTAACTTATGTATCTTGAACTACATTGAGGTGACAGCAGTATTTGCACAATTAAATTTTCAAAATTTCTTAAATATTTCTTGCTTTCGTTGGGTTATATAACTAACAGAAAACTCAGGAAACTTATATTTAATAGAATAAATACACATAAGACTTATTTTCTTTGTATGTAACAAAAGATTCTTTTAAACAAAATTTAGGAGGTGACCAAAGTAGTCAACTACTCTAAAACAATGAGAGAATATTATTAAACAAAGGGAATCTTATCAATTCGCTGAAAAAACTGATGTAAGCTGTCGATCTTATATTAGACATTTTATGTTATGTTAGGTTTGGTTAGTTTATATTAGTTTGAGATTGTATGTTAGATTTTTTATTTTATGTTAAGTTAGTTTATATTAGTTTGACTCGTTTAGTTAAGATATGTAATTTTAGAATAGGCTGGGTAGATAAGATATTTTAGTGCTGCTTAGTTTAGCTTAGGTTAGGTTATCTATGTTGGTTAATATTAGTTTAGGTTATACTAGTTCTTCTAAATTACAGTAAATATCTTAGTTTATTCTTTTAGTTTAGGTTACATTACCTAGTTTAAGTTTGGGTAGATATGTTAGGTTAGCTTAGATTAGGATAAATTAGGTTAGTTTAAGTTAAATAGGTTAGCTTACTTTGGTTATGTTGGGTTTTAAATATTTGGCTAGCTTATATTTGTTTAGATAAAATTAAGTAGAGTCGGTTAGATATGTTAGGTTAGATAAGGATATTGCTCTTTCTTTTTTTCTTGTTTCAAATGCCGGAGGCCTCACCATTCGGCTGAATTATGCGAACTTCTACCAACCTTAGAACTGGGGAGCAATTCAATCTCCTCAATCCATAAACTCTAACTCTCAAAAGTCCTACCAAGATCAAACACATTGTAATACAAAACTCTCTTACAGGAGGAGCATGTACTTCGCAAGTAGACCTTTGGTATTTGGCCTATGGCCTACCTAGCTCTACCAAAGGTCTTTTGTCTAAAAAAATTTAAAAAGTCCCAGGAAATATCACCATCATCCATAACCCTATATTTTAAGAACGAGATTTTTTTAAGGTGTTTGAATAAGATTTTTTCTCTTAGTTCGGTTGTCAATTAAGAAAAAAAAGAAAAAGGCAAAAAAGAAGTAAAAACAACAGAGAAATATAAGAAGAAGAAAAATAAGAAGAAGAAAAAAAAGAAGAAGAAAAAGGTGTTCAGGGTGTTAAAATAAAGAGTCTATAAAGGAAATTAAAAAAAGCGGTCAAGATTAGCAAATATGGCCGCAGGCCACACCCCGCAGGGGTGCCTGTGTAATCAAGCTCTTCCTGTTAAGGAAGAGAACATTGGCTTGTCACTATATAATTTAAGAAGGTCATTTTGGCAGTATTTGAATAATAATTTTATCTTAGTTTGGTTATGACTTAAGTATATTTTAAATTTTTATCAAGGTAATTTCTAAGAATTTATTTAGAGTTTGAAAAAATAAATTAGTTTTGTTCAGAAAAAATTTATATGATTATCCAATGATTTAGAATGTTTTAAAAGAAAATGATTTACATTTGGTGAAGTTCAGAAAATTTATTAAAATTTAAGCAAAGCTGCTTTTTATTTTATCTATAACTATATTTTAGCAACGTGATTTTTTTGAAAGATAAGAAATAGTTTGGAGTTTATTTTTAATATTATTATAATTGGCGAAGTTCAGAAAATTTACAAAAATTTAACCATGGCGGCATTTTATGGATTTAAAATTTTAATCTTAGTAGCGAAGCCATTGCCTGGTCTTCTAATAATATTCTTTTGGTCTATAGTTTTTCAAATCAATACTTATTTTCTATGCCTAAAACATATATACATTTTTATGGGAATTCTATTGATATACGGAAAAACAAGCCTCAGCGCTTTTTATAGGAAAAAATACGAAAAATCGCCTATGCCTCTAATTTAATGCACTCTTTGAACTTCACCATTTGTATTTTTTTTACTTCCAAAACATTCGATAATCATATTTAATTTTTCTCGAACTCTGAGAAAGATAAAGCTTAAAATATATGAAACCTCAGCCTTAATTTAAACAATTATAGAAAATCTCTCTTAATCTCTTTCTTTTTCTAATCTTTTTCTTTTAAATCTTCCCAACATTGAATAATAAATTAGCTTTAATTTTAAAAAGTTTGATTATGTTAACATTTTTTTAAGAAAATTACAATAACACAAAGTCACACTTCAAATATAAGAAAATATTTTTGGTCTTTTTTCTTATAATGGCGCGATTCTGTCTCCTAAGCCAGATAGCTAAACGGCCAGCTTAGTAGGCTGAACTGCCTTTCTCATGCGCGACAACCAAGGAATTATGTAGATCCTTCCTATGTTATAAGTATTTGGGGGTTTAGGGATCAAATATGAGGAAACTAAAAAAATAAAACTTTACAATGCCTTTGTAAATTTGAGCAACTGCCTAAGTCTTTTCCTTTACTTCGTTGCCACCATAAAAACTCGCACATTAGGCGATGTTCAGAGAACGAGCAAGTCCACATTATTGTTTTATTCGCCATTTTGGCCTTGACTCAAAGCAATTCTATTTGGTTTGTGCGGGCACCTGTTTCTGGATCTTTAAAGGTTTGCGAGTGATTAAGAGTTAAATCGTTATATCGCATCTCTGGCAAGGGTTACTTAATGTTTCTGCAGATCTGTCAGGAAATACATGCATGAAACACTTAGAAGTTTCCCTGAAAATCTGTCTGAAAACCGATTGAACTGATAAAACCCTCTAGAAATTGTTCTTTCCCTAGCAGGTTCGTACGTTTTCAGGCTTATGCTGATGATAAAAACAAAGGATATCCTAACACTAAAGATGACACAGCCTAATAACTCAAGTAACCGGCCGTTTAGCTATCTGGCTAAGGAGACGAAATTGCGTCCTAATAAAAGAAAAGATCCAATATTTTTTACAAAAATTTAAATTGTTATATGAATTTCCTTTCTAACATGTGGTATTAGGAAAAAATTCATTTTTACAAAATAAATATCATTATCGAATGATTTGAAACTCTTTAAAAAGAAAGGAATTACCAATAATGAAGTTTAGAGAAAATAATAGGATTATTGAATGTTTTTTAATTATTATCTATCATTACAGAAACAATGAGATTCTTTGTAACTCTCCTTGTTACTCGTATTACACTTTTACTAAAAAGCTAAAACCTTAATATCTACTCTGGGCTGGCTCATATAGTAATCGGAGGAGACATGGATGAAGATTTATGTTCACAACGCTTATTTCTAAACGGTCATAATTTAGCGTAATATTTAGCTATTTATTCTTAAACTTATTTAACTAGTGCTTTCAACGAAATTCCTTGACAAGTAATTCCATGTCTAAGTTATTTTCTAAGAAATTAAATTTTGTGTAATTGCAGTGTTAAAACTTTTGGTTTCTAGTTTTAAATCGTTATTTGTAGTTGGTGGTCAGTTATCTAGCTCAAACATTGATTTCTAGGTAATAATTGAAAACTCATTTAGTATCTTAAAGATTTTAATATAGTTTCTGCACAGGTGGCGATCTTTTATCGGAAGTATTTCTAAGTTTCAGAATGAATTTTGTTACTCAATGCTGAAGTCGTCTCAATGTTTTAATGTCCTTTTATATGAATACTTATCAAAGTTTCACCAAGTAAGGTTTTAAAATAATTTTATTATAAAGGAAGACTCTATATTTATATATGTGGGTAGTTTGGTGCCTCGGCTTAAAGTTTGTTGAAGATCGATAGTGAAAGAAGAAATTGTTAGGAGTCCAGGGAGGGATGGTTTATTCTTACGTTGCGGTGTCCTTTTGAAACAAATATTTCAGCGTGCAAGTTGGCCAAAGATTAACAAAGCTGCTACGCGCTGGGCTGGCAAAAGAAAAACAACGACAAAAATATAACTTTACTAACAACAAAAGAATATATATATTTGCATAGAAATTAGGTTTAAATGGAACGGTTGCACAGACGGGGTTAAAGATCTACACGCGATCAGGTAGGTTAATGAAGTGATTAAAGAGATCAGATACAGTTGGTGATTTAAAGGGTGATTTTAAACTGGGGCGTACACACCAATAATGGAGCAATAGGATAAGCCAGATTCAAGATCAATCTGCAGGTGGCAACGGTTACGAATAACTTATGTGCTCGTTGCCGAAAGGGGCCAGTTGGGGTACGGTGGATGCGACGGAAGAAGTTGGTTTACCTCTGGCTTCATACGTAGGAGCACTAGTCGTCTTCGGAATTTGAAATCCTTGTCATTTCTTCCGATTGACGAGCAGGGTTTACTGATGTAGAAGCTTGCCGATTGACTAAGGCAGAGTTCAAGGATTGATTTAGCCTTCACTTGAATCGATATTGCCGCTAAGGAAGAAGATGGAGAGTGTCCTTTAGCTCGTTCGTCGTAGTAAGTGCAAGTCTAACAGTGCTGCTCTCTATACTCAGTCGAAACGTTATATAAGCGCCTAGAGAGGATGTGCGCGCGATCTTGAGGAAAAGTCGGCGACTCCTTCAAGGGAAGAGGAAATCTTGATAACGCTCGTTATAATGTCCACCGGATTGTAATCTTTGAACAGAAAGGCCCGAATGCTCGCGGAGAGGTGGCTGCGTGAGGGTGCTTGGAGAGGGGGATTTGCGTTTCTAAAATATATAAAGAAGAAAGAAAAGAAATTATCTCAATTAAAAGCGAAAGAAATAATTTGACCTTATTTTGAGGTAGCGATAATTGAAGAATATGAGTAAAAATATTTCATTGATAATCAGTGTTGTGGTAAAGTAATTTGGGGGTTACAAGAAAAAAACTCTGAACTGTTTAAGGATTATTTTTGAATATTTATAGAAGAATATAATAAGACCTTGATCATTTTAAATAATAGTCCATCCCATTCTCATCATCATAAGGAATGGGCACTTAAGTCGTTTAAGGCTTACTACCTACGATAAGCCATCAATATTCTGCGATAGAAGCACCAGATGTAGAAGATAATCTAAATTGTCAGAGATCTGAGAGAGAGAGAGGAAGATACACGTCGCCTCGCCATTCAATGGAGAGAGAGACAACAGTCACCTAGGCGACACTTTTTGTCGAAGCTAATTAAGGTGCGTAATTATGAGACCTTCCGGTGACCTGAAATCCAGCCATCACATAAAGCTGCGACAGAAGGTCTCATCTGAAGTCGGACAAAGTTCGCCTTGCCGAATTAGGAACGTTCCCGAGCTCGCGTTAAAAGTCCAAGATTATTCTACTCTGCCGATGCGTCTGACCCTAGAATCCTCCTCTTTGAGCGGAGGCGGGAAAACCCCATTCGATCCCTATAAATCCTCCGGTGCCAGATTTGGATGTCAGTATCTACCTCCGCCCTGCCCCACCCGTATCCACCGTCTGCACTTCCCCGTTCCTACCCGCTATTAGCGTCCCGTTGGACTCTGCACAACTTTCGCATAACCCCTCAAACTCCCGGTATTCTCGTTAATTCCCAAGAGTCTACCTCGATTAGCTTCCTCCCGCTCCTCGAACGCAGCGCGCTTAGTCCTAATTGCCATTGTTAAAAAAGAATATTATTTGAACTTTGCGCCAAGGCAAGGATTACTCTCTTGGACCCAATCTTCGAGGTAACAGCAACGCGCAATTTCCCGGTGCACGTGCTCTTTCTATCCCCTGCCCTAGTTTATAGCCTTCGTCATTGGCTTAGTATACGCTCAAGTTCATTCGAGCGTCCTTTGGTCAATATTGTTCGTTTGTTTGTACGGTGACCGTCCCTCGGTCAATATTGTTCGATTGTTTGTATGGTAGCGGTCTTCACCAAGTCTCCACCTCCCCCTCTTAGCCACCTAGACCAGTGTCCATCTAATAGTCTTCTAGATCGGTTTAAAATTTATTTCAATCTTGTAAAATAATATTAATTTGCATGTTAGTAAAGTTATTTTTGTACCCGATTTTCTGTTATCCCGGACCCTGCAAGAAAGTCGACTGCAGCCAACCTACATTCAGTAATTTGCACTCTGCTTATAAAACTCTCACGCACTCGTAAACGCAGAAAGGGTTAAATTGACCCTATTTTACGACAAAATTAATAATTTTGCATAAATATAATTTTTGATAATATAGATTATGCTTGGAAAGAGGTAACTAAATCTTTAATGAATAGAGTTTGCAAGCAAGTATGGCCAGAATGCGTTACCTTACGGAATATATATAAAAATGGTATTGAACCACGTAGAAGAATATGTAGTGTAGAAATGGTTCGATCAACAAACTCGGTTTGAAGACCATGGTATTAAGGATATAAATGATCTATTAAGGAGTAATTAGGAAAAACAAGTGAACGAAAAACTGTCACAGATCGAACATTAAGCTGACATTGATGAAGCTTAAAACGCGACAACATATGATATTACTAGTGACTCAAAAAAGCAACTGAGGAATGTTTAGACAAATTAGACAAATTCTTGAAGACGGTAAAAGAGCTAAAGGATTTAAAGTTGGAGATCAAATTTATGAAAAACTAATCAATGCCTTTAAATTAACTATAGAAGGTTTAATGAGTCACTATAAAGCATTATGAGCAGAACATTGACAAGTAAAGGTATACTGCCCTTATGATAATTATGTGATACCATTTATAATGATTTACATTTTAACTTTTTAAAATTAATATCTATCTATTCATCTTTATATTATGCATGATAAATGTTACAAAATACCTATATGTTGCGTCTTTAATTAATATAATTCTATAGCAGTAACATAAAGCTATATCAATGATAATTTAAATAACAGAAATGAATTTTAGTTAGGCATCACACAGGATAAAAACTCCGTTTTATATAAGCAACGGAGAAAACGTAAGAAGCTACGACACACTCCCTTTATACTGCATCTCTATGTGTTAAACCTATGCAGCGTGCAGTAAAATGTTTGCCTATATATTGAAAAATGAACGTTGAAAATTTTTATTATTGATTAGGTCTTTTCAACGTTTAAAATTTCATCGCAATTTAAACTTTGATTTATTAAGTAGATTAACCCTAAATAGAATATGATCACTTCTACCTTAATTAATCCTAGGAATGCAAGGACAATATTTATCATGAAATACCAAATAGTTTCGAAGGACCCATTACTATTTTTTTATGCATTTCACTATTTTTGTGCAATCAGCAATAAAAAGTAGAGATCAAAACGACAATATAAGGATATAAAGAAAACGTTTGAAAAAATTTATTAGAAATTTAACGTAATATTCCTTTTTATTTTATTAAAAAATAAAGGAACCTAAACATTTGTGAAAATATATGTATCAAAAAACTTAAAATTTACTTTCTGTTACTACAGTGAATACAAATAAAAATTAAATGACAAATATTGAGGAATTTTCTCTCCTTTTTTGGAGCAACGACCCCTTTTCCTTGCTTGAGGAACTTCATTGGGCATAAATTCTCCCCTGGCATTATCTTGAAACTGAAACCACACCTGTAGTTCTTTTACCAATCGAATGGCAAATTTTCTTCCTATTCAGCACTTTCTATTCCTATTGGTTTGGTAGAATTTTAGCACTGATTGCACTGATAGCCACCATGTAGTAAAAAAATAAGAAAGGCCATCTTCGAGTCATTCTTTTACAAGAATATTTTCTTACCATTTTATCAAGAGTATCTACTCCTCCATTTGATTTTTATAATAAAGAATAACCTCTGGTTTATGAGAATAATATAATGGATCAATAATAAGCTTATAATGCATTGAGCGCAAAAGAGTTGCACTGTAGTTTGTCTTGGGACAGTCGGAAAGAATTATGGAATCCTCTTAAAATCCAAATAAGGTACTATTAAAAGATACTGGAAACTCATTTCTATTTTTTTATGATTAGGCCAACGCTATTTAGGTTCTTTTTAAGACGACTTCCAGTTATTCACAAACTAGTATAATAATTATCACGTTATATTTTTGCCACTATTTTCAACTTCATCAGCCAATTCTTCTCCTGTCTTAATCTTGCATCCTTACCGGTAAAAATTTGAAATTTCCAAACATATATGAGTTATTACTATCACACATTACCCAAATTTAAATTTTAAATTTTCATGTCTTTGACGGTATGTACATATACACGAAATGAACAACGCCCTTTCAAACTTACTAAATGTTAGATAATTCTCAAACTCAAAGATGGAACATATCCTTCTTGAAAATTCTGATTCCTCAATTCAAAATTTATCTTATTGATTGAAGCTTGCATTTCTCTTTCTATTTCTCCATCTTGATTCCGCATCATCAAAGCGTAAAACCTTCAGATTTGCTGAAACATTTGCTTACTTATAATTTTTTTAACAATTGGACCTCCATTTCTAAGCTCTAAAGTTGAATGATATATTCATTTATTAAATTGTGGACACTGCTGCGAATAGTTATTCTCTAGATTAGTGACTAAACTGAAGTAATACTAGGCTTCTCCAGCTCTTATATATTGGCAGATGATGCAACATTAGATGACATTACCTCATCTGAAAAGAAATATAAGATAACGCACTAGTAGTGAAAATATTGCGTCACAGTATTGAATTGTATATTTAAAATAAAGGAAACTATTATTTATAATAATGAATTTTAAATGATATTTCTATTTTAATTTAAAGGGTAAGGTTCATCTTTTTACTCCATAATTATTTAAATTTGGTCCAATTGCCTCATATGGTATTTGAAGAGAAAACATTCAATTCATCTTTTCCTCTTATATTTACGAAAATTTTCTTTTGATATGATAGATTTTCTTGGTAAAATTGAATTCAGTAAAAGTAATTTTGATTTAATAAAGAAATCAAACTGAAAAATCATATTGGAAATTGAAACTGAGCCAAAAAGGTTCCAATATTTTTGTTAAGATTAAAACTCATTCTCAGACTTTTTATCTTTGTCTACTTCTCTGTTAAATTTAAAAATCTTCTCTCACACATATTGTTTTCAATTAGTCGAACCTTGTCTTAAAAGGAAACAAACCTTTTGTTAGATTTACACAAGTTTGAGTTTGCGAATGATAATTATGATGCTGGGATCAATACTCTCTTATGTATTATCTAGTCTCTCAAGCTGTCAAGCTGAAAAATCCACCATTATTATTAATATTATTATTATTATAATTATTATTATTACTATTATTATAATTATAATTATTATTATTACTATTATTATAATTATAATTATTATTATTATTATCGCAAATTAAACCAAAAAAAACAAAGCATTCGGCTAAAAAGTCTTTTCAGTATTTGAGGTAAATTTTACCGTAAAGACAAAATATAAGAAATTAGGTAGAAATTTATAGAAAATAATTATTTTGTCTTAGGCTTTACAACTGATGCCATATAATTTATCTCGATTTTCACGAAAATGCTAATAGTTTTCATCTATCAGATATATTTTCCCTTCGAAGGGAAATATGGCTAATACCAATTATTATATTCTTCTCCGTAGTCCATTTTTGCTTACTAAATGTATTGACAGTAAGATATAAGGAGCTACAACTGGACCAAAAATTACATTTCATAATGGAAAAACCTATATTGGACAATTACTTATAGAGAAAAGACCAAATAAATGGTTTTCTATTATGTGTAAGCTAAGGTTCATCCCTTTACAAACACCAACATTTATCAGCCATTATGGTGATCTCCTAGCGACCTTGATACCTTAATTCCATCTTGAAATCCTGATGAAATATTTACTTGTGTTAAACCCTATTTTCCCTACAACTTCCGGAATATAATTCAATTCAAGCTAAAAAATGCAATTTTATGAACATACGACTTACCAATTTCGTAAGCTTTATATGAGATTAATAACGATGGCTTCATAATCGGGAATTTGTGGCCTCTCTAACAAAGAATTTGAATTCAATCTAAGGTTTCTGTTCAACTTCGTCCATAGTCTTCTCAAACTCGTGATCCATAATTAATCTACTATTATCGGGGCATCAAATTTACCTGCATTCCATTTAGCATCATTATATGAGAAATTTTCTCTCTATATAAAGAAAAGCTACATTCTTTTTATTATTTGCAATAGATTGCTGTGTGTAAAGACGAGCGCTAAAGAGCTGTAACTACTGTCACATGGTACTTTCCATCCCAATACACCAGAAGTATACCAAAAGGTAATTAATGCCTTCAGGCTGTCCTTCTTTACATCCTCTGAAATATTCGATACAGGTTCGGCAGAATATATGAGGAGCAAAATTATCATGTTGATCTCCCATATTCCTAAGAAAAATAGGCATGATAGAAGTTCTTTAGAAATGCTGTGATGTTCGATTTTTTTTAAAGACAGCGGAACTTTGCCACACACGTAGCACAGCCCATGTGTTGATTTATAATTTTTCTTCATTCTGAGTTATTTTTTTTAAATAATGAATAGCTCTAATCTTGTGATACACAGTTATATGTTAACTTTTCAATAAAAAATCGAAAGTTATGAAAGAAATCTTTCTGAAAAACAAAGAAATTACAGCATTTACATTAAGGCTTGATTGAATGGAGAAAAAAATACATATCAATAAAAAGTATTGCAGGGAAGATCTCTGCCTGATCTGCATAAAAGGAATGCAGATTTGAAATTAAAACATTGCAATCATCAAAAAATCTGGTACACCAGTATTATAAAGGAGTAAGCACCGAGTTTTAAGCTCTGAACATTAACCGATTAAAAAGTAACACGTGGAAACGTAATCCAATACCTTTTTGTAGCGAATGATAACGGCTGTGCGCATACTTGCAAATACAGAATGCTGTATTTCCTAAAAACATGCACTTGAATAAAATACACACAATATTTAATGAACAAATAACCAAATGCATGAAATTAGACTGGTACGGTACCTCTGCATATACTCACTCAGGAAAATTTGAGGCCAATGAACGCCGTTAGGGAACTTGACTGATTACCTCGTCACATATCTATCTATTGGTTTAAACGAAATAATTAACCATTTGACAACAATTAATCAAAAGTACAAAGATTATTAAATGAAATCACATGAGAAAATAACTAAATCTACCGCTGCTGCGTAATTCACATATTAAAATATAATTGAGGGACTGTGTTAGAACATGTCTCTCACCTGGAGCATCAGCACCTAGGATATCGATGTCAGAGGATGTACCATACTGATCGCAACAAAGAATAAATCAGAATAGTAAAGTGTATGAGGAAAATATGAAATGACCTTCCCTGACAAGGTATATGATCTCTAGTCAGACCTTTGGCAACAGAAAAAAAATCAAATTTGGAAATATGTAGTATACTGACAACCAATGTGTCCAATCAGCATACTCCTGAAAACTTGATCTCGAATCTAACTACATGATATTTGTACAAATAATAAAGATAATTGCCTATTGCTAAACCCCTTAAAAACACTAGGGATGACAATTCAAATACCACCAACCTCACCATCATCAAATCCTTTTTGATTTCTACCAGCTAATAATTCTTTTAAAATATTAAAAAAGGGAATCCTATACCTAATAGCGTCCACTTATAAGTGGGGGATAAATGATTTGTCTCAGTAAATACTACACTAAAATCATGAAGAATATAGGAACGTCAAGACTAAAAACAATCAAATCCTAAACATCTGAAGAGATGTTCAAATGCGGATCACGATTCTTATGATCCTTGCGGAACCCAAATTTTAAGTGAACAAGCAGATCGTTACTCTCAACAAATTTAGTAAAACGTTTAAATATCAGCTTCTAAAATATTTTCAAGCCAATATTATATAACATAACTTCACATTTGATAGAAAACACCAGCCATCAAAATGTAAGTAATAAAACAGAGATTTTAGATTTATCATTAAAACAAAGGGAAAATATCATTTGGTTCATATCACCATAGTTATCCAGGACAAGAAGTTGATTGATTAGACAAGATGTAAATGCAAAAATCTTTATTCCAAACACCAGGAAAGATTATATGGTAAATCTATAATGTCACTATAAGTATTCTTTCCTGTATAAATGTATGTATGTCAGCTAAAATATGAGCTTTCTCTTTATATATTATCTGGGAGCATTCGGTTTAGGTGGCTTACTTGATTTAATCGCCAAAAAAGAAGATTTTAAAGAAGCACACTAATTATACGGCTGATTAATAGAATAGAATAGTTTGCTTTTTTATATTTTCTAGCTGCTGCCTCATAAATAGATTTAGCCAATTCTGTTAATCTTGTAAAATTTGTCCAATAATGATTAAACTAATTATTTGAGAGAAGAGGATTTGAGAAGACATTCCGATAAAGATTTCCAGTCGAGAAGAGTTTCGAAGAAAACTCACCTCACCCCACCAAGAAGATTTTTACTGATAGGTTCCACTTTTGTTGGCAATATATGAATGTACTTTTAAAGACTGGGTTATATTGATATTCGCTGATAAAGCTCAAGCAGTATTTTTTGGATACTAAATATATTTTCCAACATGATATCTCACCTTATCAGAAAGCAAAATCCAGAAAACGTTCTTAGTTGAAAAAAACAGCAAAGTTTTAGACCTTGACACGAAAAGTCGCCAATTTCAACACAGTAGAGAATTAGTGGGCAGCTCCTATAATAAGCTCACGC
The DNA here is from genome assembly GCA_963969495.1 of Ceratothoa steindachneri. NCBI lineage: Eukaryota > Metazoa > Arthropoda > Malacostraca > Isopoda > Cymothoidae > Ceratothoa > Ceratothoa steindachneri. The sequence continues at coordinate 49,390,855 of OZ018336.1, forward strand.
TTTGGGTTGCATTTAAAACGGATTAATTGATTTTTAAAATTTGTTGTAGCTTTTGGGCTTATTCAATGACGATTTTAGTATTATCTCACGATCATTTTTACTGAAGATGTTAACCGAAGTAGATGTTTTTGCTAATCTAACCATTAATGATTAACAATATACAGAGCTTTATTCATCTTTTTCCATTTTTAATTCAGTGATAGAGCCAAACCTCAATTGTTATTGACTTTTTGGAAGTTGGAGCTCTTGGAAGAATCGGTTTCCCCCGAAAACTTTCCAAATCAGTTTTTTCTGAAGTTAGATTTGTCGAATGTTACACAGATTTGAGGGTAGATACTACTGATCTTGTCCTGAAAGAGTACACTATCAATCTCCTCTCATCTTATCTTTTCCCTTTGAAGGCCCATTTGCATATTTCTACACGTAATATGGCTTTCATCACTTATTCCCTCTTGGATAGGGAGACTGATTTCTTGGGGCTCAGTTTTCATGATGCCTTTGTTAGACGGGATTTGTTCTTCTTCTTTATAGTTGCGTGCGTTGTCCTCTTTAGACTTGTATTTTCTGGTAAGGGAGGTTTGCCAATAGTTATTGTCATGCTTAGGTTTTCTAAAGAAAGGGAGTGCACTAACATTTTGCTTATTATTTCTGCGAATGTGCTGTGTTTGCCTATATTCATGAGGTGTAACTAAATTAAACATCTTAATATATCGTTTGATGATTCATTTGAGAAGGTGAGCTGGGCTCTTATATACTCTGTTCGAATAAACAAGAGTCTTTAACTAGCATTTCAGCTTAAATTTCATTTAGAGAAGCATAGAGATGCCAAGGCGTATATTATCTCTTTTTTTAAAGTGAGAAATATGTTCTGTCTAAGATTCCCTATGCGGAATGTTCATGAATCTCTTTAATGCACATGCATCACTAATATTTGATGTTGCATTAGGCTATACATAATTCCCTCTTTATTTGCGTTATTTAATGTGACTATTATAACAACGCCTTAAATAAATTTATCCTCCGTTTCTTTTCCCCAGTTGGTGGTAAATTTCAAGAGTTTTTCTCTTTCAGCGCTGAAATTTAGCAGTATTTTATACTCGTAATTTCAAGATTGGCAAACCATGAGTGAAAATGTCAAATGAATGTGTTGCCTAAACAATGCTGCTTGGATAAGTATAAAAATATACTGAATTGGTTATTATTACAAACGAACGGACTGCTGAAAGAGAATAGCTATAGAAAATCGTTACGCTGGCAGAAATAGAGACGATCCCGCTATCTTTCAATGGCAGAATTTCTTAAGGCTCCGAAAATGGCAATTTTTTATTGTAATTTTCAAGACTTTAATTCATTTTAAATAATTAAAAATTGATTCCTGAAATTGAATGGAAGAATTAATGTAAAAAAACTGCATAATTAATATGATGAGATATAGCGAAAAGGAATTCTCTGAAAATCTTCAAGGAGAAAATCTGTTAGTCACTAGGAAAACCATTTACTGCTTACTAACCGAGAGATATACTTGCCTTATAGATGACAACTGTCGCACATTAAAACTAATAGAAAGGTGTTAACAAACACCGTACTTAATATTAAACATATATATACACCTAACACTTGAATACGTATACTTATATATTACTTATATACATACTTAAGAACTTTTTTACCTTACAATTCTCTTGAAAAGGAAATATTTACACTTTCAGACCTAAAAAAAATTGGAGAGTTCTTTTTAAAGGCAAAGGGGACGATAAAAACACCACAAGGGACAATAACATCCTGAATTCTTAAGGGGCATTGGTGAGATAACTACAACCACCTTCGGTAGTTATTTTCGTTGGTGCTGAATACTAAGATTACTTAGTTGACTGACTCCATAACAGAACAATACACAAATGACAATAATTAACGATAATAAGGCAATATGGAATTTACAACAAGAATATAATTACATAATTGTAATTAATTTACTATAGGTAGACTAATAAAACACAAATAATAAATATAAGTCGGAAATACATTTTCTTCTACAAAAGCTTCGATAATAATAATAGTAAAAAAACAAAACAACCTTAATACTTTTCATTCGCAAATAGATACTAGTAATACTATAGTAAGTGCTGGAAATATTTAGTACTTAAACTTCGACGTAAATAGTTTAAGATAGGAGCGTGACACTGATAGCCTGAGGAGCGCTGGTTACGGTAGGAAAACGAGGATTTTTAGGCTAACTCTGTCAAATTAGAACTTAAAACACTAATCGGTGCTCTTGATTCAGCGTTGAGTTATCGACTTGCCTTTTACCGAGTGTCTCGCTTTAAATTATTAAAATATTTGTGAGTGGTTTGGAAAATTGACTTTATTTTATTTTGACTTCACTTTTCTATGAACGAAGAGTAAAAGATGTAGAGGGGTTTCGGTGTTTTATATACCAATATTAGATCTATTTTCCATAGTAGTTAGGAATATTTCTTAAATTTGCGTAAATGATGATACTGAATGGTGAATGAGATTTCTTTTAAGGCAACTTTCAGTATCAAGGTTAAGATCTTTCACTTGTTTGCATTACATTTATCGATATTAGATAGGAGAGGAATTGTTTTGTGTTGGAAGAAATTGTATTTTTTATTTATTGTTTATATATGTTTAAGTGGATGAGGATATTTGAAATAATTGAAAATAAGTACCTCAAGCTAAGAAGAAACTATAATTTCTAATAATTAAAATAAAAATACATAATGCTTTGAGAAATAAATGCGAAATAAATGAAAAATAAATGCACGGGATTTTAAAGCCTCTAGTCATATTGATCAGTGTTGAATATATTTGATATCGTTGGTGTAACCAACGGCAACACAAACACATCTTAGCGCCATTTTAATAAAAGCTATTTAAAATATTTCAATAATTCGCTAAAAAAGTACTTAAACGCTTGAATAAGCATGATATTTAAGAAGATTCTGTCAAACTATTAAATAATTTTCGAAAAACTTTAGAAAAAGACAAAAATGTGTTTTCAAATATGAGAAACGAAAATACTCCTCTCAGCCAAAACGGTTGTGTGTGAAAAGAAAACTGAGTAGACTATTTATATTAGTAGAAATACAGTAAAATGAAAAATCAATTTGACATTATTTAAAGATTTTATATAAGAGTAGAGAAAAAGGGACAGATTACAAGGTTAATTTATTGAGCATTTGTACACTGGAGTGTGATTGAAAAATATGGCAATGTGTATGTTTTTTTATAACGGAAGGTGGGCGAGTGGCTACATTCGCTGCAGAAGCATGATGAAATGATAATTATATACATATAACATGGATAACAATCAAGAAGGAAAGCAATTATTTTCTTAGTAGAAGAAATAACAAATTTAGTCGTCGGTTGAAAAATCAAACTCTTTGACCACTTATCGAGAGCCTTTAGTTGTTTGTTGATTCAACATAATTTTTTAAAGTTTTGAGCCTCCCTGACAAATGCCAATGGAATGAAGGTCACATGTGTTTGAAATAAAATTAATTAAAGATTCCATCAGAATGGAGGTTTATGATTAGCGGCTCAATAGGGATTGGTCTGTGGCTCGCTCCTCTTTATTCTTCTATAATATTGATAATGATTAGCCCATATTCGTCGGAATTTGCAGAAAACAATCAAACGCGGAGGGAAATTTTAAAATCCTGTAAATATAATAGGCATAAACGTTATCAATTAACATTTTGTATTGTTTTTTTAAGTGAAATCAGACTCATGCATGTTAAATTATTAAACTTCTTTCCAATTGAGACGAGAAACAAAGTCGTGTATCTACTCACACTATTCTACAGAAGTAGACTTTTCTCCCCTCTGGACTCGTGAACTGCCATAATTATATTCTTTCTCAGGTCTGTTCCATTACCGTTGTAAATGGTGGGAACAATTGCCTCCTTAATCATTGGAATGTCTCAGTATTGATAAGGCACTCTGTTCGATAGTGTAAACAGTGGTTTGGAAGATTGCAACCACAAGTATCTCCCCCAAATGATTTAAGATTATACCCCCCATTCGTTCAGTTTGCATTGATATCGTGGTGAAGAATCTTTCATTGCCTGTCTTCTCTGTACATGCGGTACCCCTACGATCATAGGAAAGAAATTGTTTTCCAGAAAATTTCGATGCTTGAATTGTTTACTTTATCTATCTCTTCCACTTCTCATAGATTTGCCTATGCTAAGGAAGCTTTTTTACGTGATAAATCTATCTTCCATAGTCTTTGCTCCGACCTCCTTTATGTTTACTTACTCCAAGGAATATTCTCTATGTATCAGTTCTCTGACCCTGAAGTTTCATTAGCGTATTCCATTGTTTGTTTTTTTCCTCGCCTTAGTGTGTCGTTACCTTGAACGATATGTTTGTTCGATTGCTTATTCTCAGATTCAGATTTTTATCTGTTTATATTTATTTATCTGATAGAAACTACTTCTTTTACTCAATATAGATCCATTATTTGACCAAATCTCGCACATTTAAGTCAAATCATTCATTTGTCTCTTTCTCTTTGGTCTTGCCTGATATGAGCCAAATTTCCGATTTGCTATCAATTGAATCAACCTTCCTGTCTTATTTCATCATTATCCGTTATTATTTGTTGTTTCAAAAACGAGTTGTTCTTAATTGTTAGCCATCTTTTAATAGCATATTTATATCTTCCAAATTTATTTGTTTCATTTGTTTTTGTTAATCGATACGCCTTTTTTTACTTACTATTTATTTAGTTTAAAATATTAATTTGTCTCATTCTGTTTGGTTTTGCTTGCTATGATCCAACTTTACCATTTTCTATCAATTTAGTCACCCTTCCTGTCTTATTTCATCATTAACCGTGATTATTTGTTGTTTCTAAAAACAGTTGCACTTAATTCGTATCCCCCATTTAACAGCATATTTATATCTTCCAATTTACTTTGTTTCGTTTGTTTTGGTTAGTCGGTAGGCCCTTTATTACTTACTATTTATTTATTTTAAAATATTCGCCTCTTTTCGTGAAAACCCGCACTTTTATAAATATGATTCAATTTCTCATAATTCCTTTCACACATTCTTTATGCGTCAATTCCTTTATTCCTCCCTCTAGTGCATCACCCGTTGTCTGGTTCCTGAAATGTTCCAAATTTCATACTTTTCCTCACGTTTTCAATTTCTCTCTTCCATTCCTTTCTTATGGTCATTATATGTACCCATTCTACCAAGCATTCGCCATTAAAGTTTGGTAAGTACATCAAAAAGCACATTTTCATTTTTCAATTACTCTCATTGCATCTACTCCACCCTAATTCTCCTCCAAATATATCCGCACTTACAAACCCTTTTGCACATTCTAGCCACCTTATTATGAATTTTTCTCTTTTCTATTAATTCCGCCTTTGCTGAATTTGCGTTACCTTATATACATATAAAAAGTACCCATGATTTATTACATGACCACAAAAAGTGGAAATTAATGTGTAAAATATATTTGTATATATCTATAATAGCTAGCTTAGATTTTAGCGCCTTGTTTGAAAAGAGTCCTGTCATTCGCCGAAGGGAGCAGTGTAAATGTTCATTTACATAAAAAGCATTAACAAAAAATATATAAATTATTATCAATGAAATAAAACAAGTGAACAACATGGGTATTTTAAATAAAATAAAAGGCAAATAATTTCATGAGAGGCCTGCTATCATCATTGTATTACGACCATTCAAACTATACTTATATATGTATACTTAAATTGTCCGTCTTTAGGGTAAATTATAAAATATACATAACTATTCATATATGTACATATGTATATGTAAGTATCTGCGTGTTAAGTAGATATACATACTTCTGATGCCAGACGATTTCAGTCCACTAAAACCATTGTTTAAACCATGTTATGTCCACCCAGCTCTCCATAATATTGGCCAACAAAGTTTATGTTGCATTGATATCAAACACTTGGTATTACCTAATTTATTGCGCTGATTTCAGATCTGAAGTTTGTTTTTTCTTTAGTGCTCTACTTTTTTTGCAATCAAGGTATTTAAAAATCTCAAAATTTCGTCATCATCACATTGACGTCGTAGTCTAACAGGAAAAATATGTGATGAAATATGTTATAAAACTCTTTAATATAGCTGGGTAATAAAAAAGAAAATGCAAGATAGTATAAATTTATTTAAGATCACGATTTGAAACACTTTCCCCAAAACCAATGGTTATAGTTTATATAAAACTGATTGGTAGATAAGACATTTGTTACTATGAGGAGGCAAAGTTCAATTGCAGTCTACTCAGGCATGAATTTCCGATTGCAGCTCTTGCGCTTGTGGACTGTCTCAGGGCACTCTCGTTTAATGCTCCAGAAGTAATCTGCAATCATAAGTTTTTCCTATCTCCCGTGGTAAGGCTCTTCTATGGTCTTGAAGTCCTGATGTAACTGCTCGCCTTGCTCGTCACTAACTGCTCCTTGGTTTCCAGGGAATCTATCAAGATGATTGTACAGGTAATGGAGTTTGACATTCATGTTACATCTAAGATTGCGAAAAGCTGGCAACATAGTAGCTACAAAAGTTTGATAGTTTTCAGCCTTTTTATTACCAAGAAAGATTGCCATCACTGCCACAAATGAAAACCATGCAGTCCTTTCCTTGCGGTTCTTGTATCTGGCAAATTCTTAATTACGTACAAGTAAACGAATCTGTGGTCCATCAAAAACACCTGCCTTAAGTCTTCTCAAGGGGCACACCAGGGAGGACAGAATATATGTGTT